>CM035126.1:2847329-4047329 GCA_020205555.1 Panax stipuleanatus
GATTCATTTCACTTTTAACTTTTGAAAATAATAACGATTTTGATTATAATTAATACTTGTTTTAGCAACTTTATAATTTTTATAATTATATTATCTAAATTTTTATAAAATTATATCAATTTTGAATTTAAAAACATCTTAAATTAACTTTAAAAAATCAAAATTAATCATTTAGTTTGAAACTGATATTGGAATGTGTGTGTGTGTGTGTGTATATATATATATATATATGAAACACAACTCTCTTTTTAATACCACAATCAATATATCACTACTTACTTTTATGTATGATGCAAATAATGTAATCAACATAGATAAACTAATTAATATATATTTGATATTTGTCAATGATGTCTTAGCAGACTCATAAAATCATCATATTTCAGGTTAAATTCATTTTATCAGAATTTTTGTGTTCTGCTTTTATTGTGAGACTTTATTTATTTATTTATTTATTTTACTGTTTCTTGGACCATGACTTAATTCAAATATTAAGTTGACTTAGTGTTCTGCAATCTTAATCAGTGACTCAAAATATATGAAGAAGTAAATTAATTATGTTTGGACTAAACTAACCCATTAAATAAAAACACTATTTTCATTAACACCTTTGTCCTCTTGATGGTCCAGCAGCAGAGCAGCTTGAAAGACACAAAATTTGGATTTTCAAAGAGTATTGAATTAACTGGGCCATATCTTTAACCGGTGAGAACTCCTCTATGTCTTTCCATGTCTAATAATTATCTTGTTAATTTAGAACAATATTATGATTTTGTAATAAATAAATTATACTTGGTAAAGAATCTCTCTTTAAGATCGATCTTAGGAAGGGTAGTGTATGAACTTATGTTATTATTGGTATTTAGGCCTTATGGCCTCATTTGCAACAAAAAAGAAGTCCTTAATTCGATCCATATAATAATACCAACAACTAAACATATATATAACCCAGACTGTCCGGGGTAACAACATGTATATAGTAGTAGTGTCAATGAACCGGACAATGAATGACAGGTACATATACCTACTGCCAAATTCTATGGAGCCAGCCATGACCCCATTCCATTTATTATTCACCACTAATGCTACTATTACATAAAACTGTTCATAGATGCTCACATGTATATTGATATGGCCCATATGACTTGCTCTGCACGTGCGCCATACCAATATACATGTGAGTGTATGTGAGCGGTATATGAGTGGTTTTTATGTGATAGTAGACTTTATGATTATTCATTACAATAATTTTTATTTTTTAAAAAAAGTTTGTAACTTGTTGAAGAGTAGGTCATTCATTATATTGCCTTGTTTGGTGTTCAAATTTGCGTATTGTTGCATGCATGCTCTCTATCTTCTTTTAATTAATTAATATAAGGAACTGGTATTTTTACATAAAAAATTAATATTTTCACATGATAATAGTGAGTGGATTCTACTTCCATGTGACAGAGACTCGTGTGCAAATATCATTTTAATATGTAAAAATATCAATTTTCTTCGGTATATTATATGTAATAATACCAACATCTCAACCGTCTCTCGTTGTATTTAAAAAAACAGAAAGGAGCCTTCTCTATTTTAATGGAATTATTTCTTCTTCTTTTCTTTCTCCGTGCATAAAGGATTAATTATATGACTCAATGTTATTTTTGGACATGCAGTGGGTTGGACAATAACATGTTCCAGGAGGCCAGGCCCAAACTACCAAATTTGATCTCATCCACGGAGTGATGTAGCTCTCTCTAGTGGATCAGTACAGAAATTTATAAAAAAGAAGCTAGTGAGTACAGAATTAATAGGACAATAATTGGTGTTCTAAATTTATATGTTAATTGGTCATAACACTTTGTGGAAAGCCCAAACACATTCCTCTACGATCATATAAATCAGACCGTCAATTACTTCCTCTCTTGTTGTAAAAAAGTTTTGTTTGAATTTTATTTTTGCAGTGAAAATGATCGAATAAGTAATTAAATATGATTTTATATTTGTCTGAAATTTTTTTATACCCGCACAAAACACAATTATTTTAAGACAAAAATGTATTAGTTTTAAGTTACCTTTATATATAGCTTTACAAAAAAACAAAACTCAATTGTCAACGAATAATATTAGAGGCACAATTTATTCTACAGCTATTTTATAATTTGTTGATGTGGCATACTCCACATCAACTTTTATGTGAATCCGAAGACTACATTGAAGTTGTTCATCAATATGCTGAGATGAAGTATGTCACATCAGCAAATTGTAAAATAGTTGTAGAATAAATTATGTCTCTAGCATTACTCATTGTCAATAGGATTCTTATAAATTAAGATTGAAATTATCTAGTCAAACCCATGTCAATAAGCCCAACTTGTTTTCACCTGGATATTGGGTCAATTATCTTTAGGAAGCCGTAAGAAAGCCCATAAAATTGGATTTCTCACATATCTTTGTTTCTCTGTCTTGACATTATTAAAATGAAACCCTGACAATATCACCTTCTGTTGAGCCATCTGCACTCCTTCAAAATCTTCAATATTGGAGTCACCCAACAATATCTAAAACGATAAACCCCCAAGTCCCAATTACTGTAAATTTCACATAGTATTTTTAGGGTTTAGCTATACCAAATTGGAGTCCCGGCAATGCTTAGCCTTGGATTTAGAGGAGTTCTACCATTACCACCAGGCAATAACATCTCTGAAAATCCCGCCTCACAATCCTTTCTATTTCCTAACAGACCCTATCAAACCCACCGCTCTTTTTGCTCAAATAGAGTGACCCAACTCGGATTTTGTACTATTCTCGGTCAAATTCGAAATGGGTCATGTGCTTTTGCCGTAAAGAGTCCAAGAAAAGGTAGCGATATTCTCTTGGAAATGGAGGATTTAGATTTAGATGATGACTATGAAGAAGAAGTGGAAGAGGAAGATGATGATGATGATGAAGATATCGTTGTTCCTCTAAGGAATATGAAGATGTGGCTTGAAAACAAGCCACCTGGGTTTGGTGAAGGTAAAGAGTATGATACTTCCATCGAGGACAAATTGGTTGAAGAAATGGAGCAGAGTAGGCTGGCTCAGCTTGCCAATATTAATAAGCTTAAGAATAATCCTCAAAACACCAATTCCAAGAAAGAACAACTTCAGAAACAGAAAGGTTAGTTATACATGTGGGTCGATTGCTGGATTCCATATTATGTTTGGGTTTTTTATTTTGGACATTATATGCTACATTGCTCTTTTGAACATTTATGTGTACTGCTGAGGAGTGAGGACAGCTATCAATAATTTTTCCTTATTATGATTATCAGAAGATAAGGTTTGGAATTGTACAAGTACAGCTGCTGATTCTCAGCATTTAAGTTCTCACTCAATTGATTTCCTATTATTTACAAATACCGGTAAAGCGAACATTCTTGTTATTGACTTGTTAATGGTTTTCCAGAATGTTGTCTATTGAGCAATGATTATCATAGTTGAGACTTGAGGGTTTGGCTGTTTAATTACTATTACTACTGTCTTATGTAAAACCCTTGAGCTAGGGAATTTGGTTTGTATGCTCTGCTTGATGTATTCAATTATCTCTGGATAAGTGGACATATGCTCATAGAGTGTTTCTTTTATGAGCAGTCAACTAAAATATGTTTGCTGAAAATAAGTAAGCTTATGTTTTGTAGTTTTCTAGCTGGATAAATGACTAAGTGGAGGGTCAGAGCCAGTTTCTCTCTTTACCAGAGAAAAGTTTAGTATACTACAAAGGCATAATGTTTTAAAATAGTCTGTAGTGGTAACAAATTTATACAAATAGTCACATCCGGCCCATCATTTTTGCAAGCAAACATAGCCCTAAACTCTAAAGTAATTGCAGATTTTTACAAACATTGTACAACACACCTAATATGCCAAAGTTCTTACCTAGTATGAGGACCATAAGTTTTGAGAGTTGAGACATGATACATACTACCATAGCTCTATTGATACATTAAAAATTTGTGGATGTGGTTATGTACCCCTTTTTTAATTTTACTTTTATGCTTTCTGTTTTTAAACAACTAGTACATTATGTTCTGGATTTGTGGTCCCAGTATTTTTTTTATTGATTTTGTAGACGAAATCTAGTTGGAGATCTTTTTGTCTTTTGAGGAATCATATAATTGATACCCACCATGCATATATGCTTTTCTTAGCAATTCTTAAATTAGCACTAAATTCTTCTGGAGCTACCATTAGTATGTCGACTTATTTATCAGCTTAAGGCTGACTCAATTTACTGTTGTACTTGAGTTTTACAGTATCTGAAGTTGTTCCGAGTGGAATTCCTGTACGTTTGGTCAACCTCCCTAAGAAAAAGAATATCCAGAGAGATCTGCAACAGGCTTTTAAAGGAGTTCAGGGAATTATTAATATAGTTCCAGTTGTTTCTGGAAACAAGAAGACCAGGGAGCCCATGTGCAAGGGAATTGCCTTCGTTTATTTCAAGTCGAAGGATGAAGCAAATAGGTATACCATAATTTTGAAAAGAACATGAATGTTGTTCTCTCTCTCTCGCTTTTATGAATGATGAGATAGTAGAGCATAGCAGTTACATGTCAGCATACAAAATGATTGTTTATTCAAATTGTGAAGTTTACACGCTTACAAACTATTATATTCATGCTAAGATTGATTCTTGATGTGTGGGCAATCTAGGAACTTGATAGAAAGTTTCAAGTTTTGCATGCTATCCTTAAAACTAACATGATGGTATTGCTATTGTGGAAGGTTCATACAGATCTTTTCAAAACAAAGTATAGCTTTTGGTAAGATTCAAAAGCAGATAAAATATGAGATGATGAATTCAAGCTCTCCAAAACCTGCTTCTGAAAAGTCGGTTGATAGCGATCATGCCCCTCGTGTAGCAGAAACTAGTGTGGAAAATGACCTGGATGCTGATTCTGACATGGAAAATCCCTCCTTTAATTCAAGGGGGGAAACTGTCTCCGGAGAATATGACAGTGAAGAGGATGAGCATGTATCAACAGTGAGGGAGGATAAGGGAGAAAATTTTGAAAAATTCAGTATAGTGGAGGCCAGTGGGGATGATAGCAGGGTACTAAAAGAAGAATCCTTAACCAATTCACTATCCTCAAAGCAACAAGAGAAAAGTCGGGCGAAAAAGAAAAAGCTCAGGGTTAAAAAGAAAGGCTCGGCTCCAAAACTGAACATCCCGGGATCTGCAAATAGGTAGGGCCATGGGCTGTATATTGATCATCCGCAACAGTCAGTTGATTAACTACGTAGTTACTAGTGTTATCTTTGTTATTATAAATTTTCTCTCGTGAACACTATAATGCTGGTTAAAAATAAAAGAGAAGGCTGTGCTTACGGATGTATTCTCCAAATATGGACCAAAGGCTGATATAGGTGTGAAAGAACATAGCTGATGAAGGATGGTGCATCAGGAGTTATCATTACAGCTAAAAGTATGGAAGTGTAGACTTGCTAAAACTGTTAGGAGGGACGAACTAATAATATTGTTTCGCTTTTCCACAATTGGTCATATTATGGGTTACCTGAGACTCTTGAGAGGATTGAAGACATGATTGTACATTGCTTGAAGTAGATGTTTTGAGTTGTCATGGACTCGCAAGGCAAATGAATGCCAATGGCTTAAAATTTAAAATTAATTTATGACATAATTAATTATACTATAACACAAACTATTTGTGTTATTATAACATTAGTTATGATACACAAATAGTTTGAGACTTAAATTTATTAATAAATTTGAGACTTTTAATGACACTCTTTCTTTATATACAAAAACTATTTGTGTATTTTTGCTTCATATTTACTCTTTATTATTAATTAATTGCATGATAATAGAATTATGGTAGTAAATTTGTTAAAATTATACTATTTCTGTTATCTACAGAAAAGCTCTTTTTTTATCTAAATAAGCCGTTTTTTTTAAATGAAAAGAGAGGAGTATGTATGTTTGGATTCATTTTTATTTTATTTTCAGTGGCAACTAATTTTCCTTCCTTCACTTCCCCATTTTCACTAGGCTCATACGGTTCTTTGCGATCAATCAACTCTATTTTGATTCCAAACCTAATTAGACCTTAATATAACTCCAATTGAGTACTGAGAATGATTATTACAGTATCAAGAGTTTAAACCTTATTTAGGAGTCGGAGTTGCTGTTTGAGGCACTTGCTGGATTTGTTTTTCAGACATCTGAAGAATTTGGGGGAAACTACTCTGTAATGTACGGCTTGTTTCATGCCTACTCCGCAACTGTATTTTCAAGGACTAGTCGTTTTGTCCTTAGCAGCTCAGTTTCTAACTTTTCAACTCCCTTATGGAGAAGGAGTTTTCAATGTGATGCTGTAAAAACCCTTGATTTGAAATTCCTGTTGACGAGATTTCGTGTTCAGTGCTACTCTACTCGAAAGGCCAGTGGAATTAAGTCTCCTTCGAAGAAGAAGAAGAAGGTAGATGGAAAACGAAAGCCTGTGCTGATGAAAGAAGAGAGAGACTCATTTTTTGTTGTCGGGAAAGGGGATTTAGTTGGTGTTTACAAGAGTTTAAGTGATTGTCAGGCGCAAGTTGGATCCTCGGTGATTATTATCTTACCCTAAATTTGGCTTGTATCTACTCAATTCTGTCTCTTTATGTGCTTGGCAGTAGTTTTGATTTGGTTTTCTCTGTGCAATTTATTTTTTTACATAGGTATAGTATCTTTTTTTACTGCTTTTTATTGGGTAAGATGATTTGTAATGGACTTCACCATTGATTGGATTTTCTTTTTCTGATAGATATGTGATCCTCCTGTCAGTGTGTACAAAGGGTACTCTATGCCTAAGGACACTGTAGAATATCTTCTCTCTAGCGGGCTTAAGAATGCTCTTTATTCCATCAGAGCTGCAGATCTAACGGAGGAACTCTTTGGCACTCTTTTGCCTTGCCCTTTTCAGGTGAGATGTTCTAGCAGATTATAATACATATAAATATTGCAAATTAGTATATATTTCTCTCAGTTTCTGGAAGTATTCCATTTCATCCATACTTTATTGGCAAAAATGAGCTCAGTCTGAAATTGTAGTAGACTCTGTCTGAAGGACTTGCTGGTGACTTTTATATGTCAATTTGTGGAGTTCGGACCTCTCATTAGGGGGGAAACAAATACATAGAAACAAATTAGAAAAGTAAGGAAAGATCTCAGTGGTTCTTCTTGAAATCTACAACCATACATACTTTTTATACCGGTTGTATGTGTTGTTTTCTATGTCCTAACCTCAGTTAGGATTGTCATGCACCTTGAATTTTTTGGAGAATATAATGCCATTGATCTGAGGAAGTGACTTGCAAGTTAAACTTTCTTCTATTGATATGCCATTTTGGTACATGATGAGTGATTTGTAAGTGGATTCACCTTTTTTCTACTCAAGTCTCAGGTTGCCTGGTTATGATTTTAAAATACTGAACGTTTGCAGCTATAGATGAGCACCTTTGGATTCCGTAATCATTTAAGACGTTTTGTTAATTTCATGCACATGCTTTTGAAACTGATACAATTTTTATTAAGCATTGACTGGTTTTTGGATTTAGAAGTCGTTAATACTATAAACATGAAACCTTGATTGGATTCATTGGATTTAGAGTAGAGTGCAGTTTTTGCCTTTTGGTATTGCCTTCCATGGTGAATACACACATATATATGCATTTTAGGGTAGTGCATGATTTTAAAAACTCCCTAGAATCGAACGAAGGTGTCTATAGTAAATTTCATATTTTTTTTCACATCAGTCAGAATTTATATTTAAATATATGTTACTCTCCCAAATCCAAAATAGACTACTCTTTTGTGTTGAATACAAAAGATTATAACCTTGATTGAATCTCGTCTATTTAATATAGGATTGATTCACATATATACCTGGTGTAGCATTATAATTTTTTTTATTCAACAGAAAATAGTAGTTTATTCTAGATTAGGGAGAGTAATATACATTGGCATAGATTACATAATTTTCTTTTAATTTCTATCTCAATCAAGATAATAAGATTACAAGAAAAGTAAGGGCATCCCTAAGGTTTTTAGTTCCAATATTCTGTCCTTTTGGTTTCATTTGTTAAAAAGAGAAAACAGATGTCATGAACTAAGCTATAGCCTTTTTATAAAATATGGGGGGTTTAATAACAAGATCAATGGTACTTAACATAGGGTTTCTATGAGGTTGCATGTCCTGTGGGGTGTGTTAACTTACTTGATTTTGACGTCGTTTGTCTATCTGCATTTAACTTGGCAGGAAGCACCTGAGTCTAAATCTCTTTCAAATGATCCCAGGAAGAATGTCAAGGTAGACCATCTTCTAGAGATTGAAACTGTAATTTCTGGTGTAAGTGGTTGTAGTAATGGTAATTCCTTATAAATCTTTAATAAATATTTATCATTTCTTTTATCTACTTGGTAATGGTCAGAAATACTTGGGTCTCCCTACTATTTAACATTTTATTTGGCCTCTTTGAGTAGTTGGCTAAATCTCTCAAACATGGGCAGCCCCACTACCTCACACGCTCTGTGGAACTACTGGAGATCCTGCTTCTCTATTTGCGAAAGTCGCCAAGTACAAAAGTTTCTAAAATAAGTTATTAAATAGAGTTGACAGACAAATCAATAAATTTGAAGTGATGTTCTCTGAACTGGGGGTTGATCCAGTGGTAGTGAACATCATGATAAGTACTTCATTAGTACAAAAGTTTCTAAAATAAGTTATTAAATAGAGTTGACAGACAAATCAATAAATTTGAAGTGATGTTCTCTGAACTGGGGTTGATCCAGTGGTAGTGAACATCATGATAAGTACTTCATTTGAGGTATTGGTTATGGGTTTAAAACCCCATAGAGGTGCTTTTGAGCCAGCAGTTCTTAATGCGCACCAAAAGAGGGTAGTGGCTGAGGGTTTATCCACAAGATTAAAAAAATAATAATAATGATGTTTCTTTTAATTTCCAAAATTTTAAATGTTTGCGGCCTAATTCTTATATATAATTTCTCAATGAAAACGTGATATTTGTGTTTATTTAGCCCTCTTGTATACTCGAATTTGATGGTGCTTCTAAAGGAAATCCTGGAAGAGCTGGGGCAGGAGTTGTTCTGCGAGCTGATGATGGAAGTTTGGTAAACATTCCTCTTGTTAGAATTTGTATGTCCTTTTATTTTTACTTCCGAATCTTGTATCTCCAATAATTGTTTGTATAGATTTGTAGATTGCGTGAAGGATTGGGTATAGCAACCAATAATGTTGCTGAATATCGAGCCATGATTTTAGGCTTGCGATATGCACTTGAAAAAGGGTATACAAGTATTCGTGTTTTGGGCGACTCCAAACTTGTATGTATGCAGGTGTGTTCCTTATTGTTATTTCCTATTGATTCAAAAGGTTACTTTTTAATCACTACTGACAAAGGGTTTATCTACAAATAAATTGTTTTATGGATTTAAAATAAACAAATACTCCCTTCGTCCCAGATAAAAGTCTTGGTGGACTTTTCATGCATATTAAGAATAGGAATGAAATGACAAAATTTCCCATAATAATATGTTATTAATCATTTCCAATGTAGGTGAGAAAGTGACTTTTTAGCTTTTCAATTCAAAATATTTTCAGCACATAACTAATTATACTTATTGAATATGGGGAGAGAATTAGAATAAGAAAAATATGAGATATTTAATGTTAAGGGTATAATAGGAAAAATTGTGTAAAAGTTTGGTTATTAAAGGAAAATGGACATTTAACATAGGACTACTCAAAATAGTAATAAGGACTTTTATCCTGGGACGAAGGGAGTAAAATTCTAATAGCTTTATGTAGCACAAATATTATGTTTGTCATATTTGTTGCTTGAACTTAGATGATGGATATGTAGTTTATATGATTGTGATAGAAGATCCGCATTTCTTTCGAGTTTTAGTGTTTAGCTAGTTGTCAATATTTTACTTTTTCTCCAATTAGTGCTTCTCATGCTTTCTTTAGTTAAGGATGCCTTTTATCAATAATGTTTGCTAATTGGATATTGTATAGGAGTGTATATTGCAATAAAAAATGTTCACATACGAGTTCTGCCTTCTTTGATGGAAGTTTTAATTTCTTGAAGTATTTAAGTTTTTCCACCTATTTCTGTTATGTTGATTATTTCACTTTGATAATCTATGTAAGTTTTGTAGAGGAAACGTTAGGATTTGTCTTTCTATATTAAACAAAGTGCAGCATGAATGTACCTGTAAATTGGTTCTTGTCTTGGGAGCAAGGAACTGGTATAATAGAACTTACAGCTACAATACCAATGTAGTGTCTTTGACTACATTAGCTCCTCAACTAAAGAGAAGGATCATTGTCAAACCAACCTTGTGAGTTGCAAGTTTTGGCTTATTTAATTATATTTTATATTTGTTGTTTCTTTTGTTTTGTTTTCTATCCCTGGCTTTAGCTAAACAATACGTGTGACTTTAGTTTTGCTTCATCACAACCGTCCACTCCTCATCCTAGTGCTGGCCTCTCCTTGTATTTGTTTAGTCTTTGCTATCAATCTCAACGGGCTGTCAATTTAAAATTACTTCTATGGATCGAATAGATTCAAGGTCTATGGAGGGTTAGACACCAGAACATCTCCAGGTGGTATGAGGAGGCTAAGAAACTGAAGGATAAGTTTCTCTTTTTCCAGATCACTCATGTTCTGAGGGTAGGTTTTATGGTCTCTTTTTCTTTGTTTGTTTTCTGGTTTGTTTCCTTCTACTCTTTCCAAATATCTCATTTGCCTCTGTAGCGGTGCTTCGGCTTGGGCAACTTATTGTTTTCCAAATGCTTGTGTTTTGTCAAACTAGGTCCAATTGTAATTTCCTGTTATTGGTCCTTGAAACATTTTCATTTTTGTTTTTAGGGCTTTAACTCTGATGCTGATGCTCAAGCAAACCTAGGCGTTGAGCTTGCCGGCGAGTTTTTTTTTTTTTTTTGGCTCTTTTAAATTAATTATGTCTTTAATTGTCCCCAGATCGATTTTGTTAATGTTTATGGGATTCTGTTGCTGCAGATGGTCAAGTTGAGGAGGAAGGCGATGGATAACCCCACTAAGTAGGCAAATAGAAATCATGTTTATCCGAGAAAATAGTATGTGAAATAATCACCATTAGATTTCTAATTTGAAGATGAATGAATCTGGAGTAGCCAATGCATAGTTAGGCAATCAATGTGTTTTCCTATCCAGTTTTTGTTCATGTTGTAGATTTGAAGTTTTAAAAGATGGAACTTTTTTAGAAACTTCAGTCATATCATTTTGGTTTTTTACTTTGAATTCTGGCCTGATTAGTTTTCCAACTTCCCAATGTCACCAGCCGAATTTATGTTTGTTATAGTTTTTTAGACTTGAAGGCAAAAACCAAGTCAATGTATCAATGAATATATGCATGCATGCATACAAAAGAGAGAGAAAAGAAAAGGAGGGTATAATAATTAAGCTATTATTAGTGATTACTCTCATGATCTCAGTCAATAACATCTGAGATATGTTTGTTTGTAAGTATTATACTTGAGATAGGACTATTAATTTTAAATGACTTGTTTGTTTTTAAATTTGAGCTTGGGGTTATTAGTCTTAGGATTATAAAATAGCTTAGGATGTGGGATTATATAATACCATCTCTTACTTGGTATTATAATTCTTATCATTTAGGATTAAAAATTGCTATACAAAATTACTCCTAGACCTTTTTCTTAATATATTATTCTATCATTTTTGTATATCAGACGATCTATTTTTTCAAAATAATATATATTGATTATGTATACACCCACACCCGCCTCCAACGCCCTAAAAAAAAAAATATTTACTGATTATGTATACACCCAGCCACCCCCACCCCACCCTACCCTTAAAAAAAATTCTTTTGATTATGTATACACCCCCACCCCACCCACACCCGCCCCGCCCCGCCCCGCCCCGCCCCTCCCCGCCCCGCCCCGCCCCGCCCGGCCCGGCCCCGGCCCCACCCCACCCCACCCCACCCCACCCCACCCCACCCCACCCCACCCCACCCCACCCCACCCCACCCCACCCCACCCCACCCCACCTCACCTCACCTCACCTCACCTCACCTCACCTCACCTCACCTCACAAAATTTAAAAAATAATATTTATTGATTATATACACCCCACCCTACCCCATGCCCACCCCACCCAAAAATAATATTTATATATACACCCCACCCTACCCCATGCCCACCCCACCCAAAAATAATATTTATTGATTATATACACCCCACCCTACCCCATGCCCACCCCACCCATCCTATCCCACCCCACCCCACCCCACAAAATTTAAAAAAATAATATTTACTAATTATATATACACCTCACCCCACTTCACCCACCCACCCTATCTCACCCCACCCAACAAAAATTAAAAAAATAATATTTATTGGTTATATATAATATTTACTGATTATTAACAAACATGGCCCTATGGACTTAAAAAAATATTTATTAGTAATTGAAGTAGAGATTTATTTATGATTAAGAAGGAAGATGAAGATGCCTGCCCTGCCCTGCCCTGCCAACTCATAATACATTATTTATTATACATACATACATAGGATACATGTGTGAGTTTGACTTGACTAGTGGAGTCGTCGGTTAAGGGCATTTGGGCTTGTTGCCATGAGTGGTCATGTCAGTATAGCACTTTCCACAGGCCTCTCTGTTTCCGTAGGTACCAGGAGGGACACACTTGCACCTCACGCAGCACGTCCCGCATGCCCTGTTGCACACGTTTGGCCTCGAATGTGCAGCGCACCTCGCTTTGCACAGCCCTTCACAGTCTGCATGCCCAGCCCAGCCCCCAGCCCCAATAAAAAGCCAAGCCCAATTAATATTCAGTAGATATATAGGGAAGAATACTAGGATGACATATCAAAATAACCCAACCCAACCCAACCCAAGCCCAGCCCAACCAACCCAAAACCTCGATCAATTATACATAATATTCAGATTCATAGAATGAAATTAAGGACTGCCCCAAAAAATAAAAAATAACATACCCACAAAAGTTAAAAGCCTCCTGTTAGAACCTTTCACCACCTGAAATACAAGTGCATGTCAATAGTGTTATGATGACAAAACCTTACCTTACCTTACCTATAAGTATTTAAAACATTAGTTATTCGTAGAAAATTAAATACAACTAGGCCTAGGTAGTTATTGCCTATTAGCAAGAAGAATATATATGTTGATGATGAATTATGAATGAATTAATTACCTGAGATGAGCGGTTTTGATTATTGTCTGCATCAGATGAAACCTGGAGCTTTAACACAAATTAAGTAAATCGGCCACCATTACAATAATATTAATAGTAGTCTTATTGACGAATGAAACATATATACCTGGAGCTGGAGAATGCATAAGAAGATGAGAGCTAGCAGAAGATAAAAACGCAAGGCCATTTGATTTGATTTGTGTTTGCTAAGACAAGAGCAGTGAATAGAATATATATGATTAATATATATATAGGTGAACTTCGGCTAGTCGATATATATGAATGATGGGAACATGGGAGGGCTGAAGTTCATTTTATATATAGGCAGGCGTCTGTCTTCATCTGTTTACAAAGAAAGAAAGCTAGCCCTAGCCCTAGCCCTAGCCCTAGCCATGCTTTTTGATAGTAGTGTTATTCAAAGGAGAGTGCTTTTACATATGTAGACAAAAGTACTTCTGTAGATAAATAGATTTGTGTATTTGTGGGTGCCCATGCACGTACGTCTTCTCTTCTTGTCCTGCCTACGTCAATTTTCCCAAAGCTGAAAGCTGGCAACAAGTTGCACGTAAGGTGTTACTGATCAAGTCATCAGCCACGAAGGTATGCATGTAGTACAAAAAAGGAACGCGTGTCTTTTCAAACTTTGTGAGTCAAATATATATCCATGATTAATCAAGCATACATGCAGCCGGCGGGAATGATCCTTATATTCCACACCCAAAAAGCAAAAGGAAACATGATGACGACTTGATGATGAGACACCAAAATACAGCCTGCCTACAGAAGCCATGCAGCTATATGGCCATGGGTGGTGGGTGTACGTATATGACTACATGGGAGAGATCGATCGAGAAAGAGGGTGAAAAATTGATGAGATATGAGTCAGTACACCGCATGCATGCATATACATAACATGGTAGCTATCATCATATCATAATTAACCACCATTAATGTTCCAATCCAGCCAGCTACCATTTTGTGTCCCACCCCGCACTACTCCTATTCAATTCCTCGAATCAAGGCAAATAGCATCTCACCCTTCAGTTACAATAGTTTTATGTATTACTATTTTATCATTTTTAATTTTAATGTTTGTATATTTTTTTTGTATTTAGTCATCTAAATATTACGAAGTTTTCATTTTATTCCCCCGCTAATTACATTTGAAACCTATATGCCATTAATATTTACTTGGCTTTTGAGTGATTAAGAAAAAATAAAAAATAATTAAATACACAAGTCGAAAGTGGGAGCGAGGGCGAATATATGAGTATTTTTTCGGTTCACATTTTATAATTATGTGGTCACATACGGCATTTATGTCCTAAGAATAAATGTTCACCAAGGAAAAAGATAAAAGACATCACGAATTCTAATCAATTTCTTTCTCATCTCCCATTTCAAGCAATCCGAATTCCTAAAAACAAATCAAATTTAATAAAAAAAAGTTCACCAATGAAAAAGATAAAAGACGTTGTTTTGATACATATGTTGGTCGTATCGCAGAAACAGCAGCAGAAGAATGTTATTGATTAAGGAAGGAATTTGTTACGACAATAGTGACCATAGGGACTTTTAAAGAGGTGATTGTAGGTGGAGGTGGGGAGGAAGATCAAGATTCCAATAAAGCTTTTAAAGAAAGGGCTCTTTGTTTAGGACAAAGGGGTATAAAACATTAGAAATCACGAAATTAAAAGCAACACCCTATTACTCTAGAAACATTGTCAACATTGTGCTTGAAACAACTGGTCAAATCTTGAATCCGGAACAAATCTCGGGTCAAATTCCAAAATCGAATCGAATCAGCCTTCGTGTCCCTACCTCCGGCAACTCTATCGGATGATCCGACCCGAACTTTCGAGAGTCAGCTCTGATACCATATGAAACAACCGGGTTAAATACCGAATTCGGAACAAATCTCGGGTCAAATTCCAAGGTCAAATCGAATCAAATTTATCCAAATAAGGCCTTAAACCACTCACCCAATAGTATCTTCTTAGGCTCACCCAAAAGGTCACAACTGAAGAAACTATTGATAGCAACTTAATTCCTTAAGTACAGACAAATTTATTACATATTTTTCTATGCGGGAACTGGGGTGTTATAGTGTTATTAGGAATTAAGGATTCAAATTCCATGAAACTTGTTACACAATTGACCATATGTGAGTGCATACAGTTTGTTGCACGACTCTTGCTAATCCCGAACTGCAATATATAACCATAAAGGGCAACACAGAGACCAACATATCTTACATGGTCATAGTGCCGACAGATAATGTTTCTGTCCAAAGAGTCCAGTCCAGTCTAGAACAAGGAAGTTGGACATCGTCAGTTGATAGTTAATACTGGCAATTGCATAAACCTAACACCACTAATAAAAAATCTATCCCAAAGTTAATTTAGATGGTAAAATCATGTAACCGATTGTATCATCAAAACACAAACAGAACACAAACTGAAAGTTAATCATAAATTTCTTCTTACAATATGGAAATATGTACATTGTAAATCAATTGGTAAAATCAAGTATACTCTGCCAAAAATTCTAGTACTCCAGCAGTCTATGGTGTCAGTTAATCCTGAAAGAATAGGAACACTATGAGGATTGATTCAATACTCTCATACCTGTTGGAAGGAGAATACACCATGTAAAGGGCCCTGTTTCAATATTAACATACATATAATCCCCCACTCAAGCTAGAAGGCAATGAGTTATTCATCATTCATCTCTCGTAAACCCAGTCTCCTCCATATGTGAAAACACACTGCATGAGATAACAGTTTGTTTTAGCTACAGCTGTTGTTAATTGATGAAAACAACTACACCTTTATAGTCCACAATTTTAATATGTCAGTTAGTACTGAAAGAAGGCAAAAAAGATTATGAGCATCGATTCTTTACTCGCATGCTGGAATTGAAATTAAAGGCAAATGAGTGGACCTAGTTTCAATACCAATTCCAATGCTCAAATGGAAAAATCTAGAAGACGATGTTGAGTTCCTTTTTATTCATTTCATAGACATGGTCTCTTGCATCTGCAATTGCACTCTGCATGATTTCAGACTTTATTTTTAGTTATATCTATACTAATAAGGGAACAACAACAACAACCAAAGTTCATAGTCAAAGAACTAAGAGAGTAAAATTACCTGCCCCAGTTTGGTAAGGAAGTTGCTGGCAAGATTCAGAGATGTGAGTCTCACATCTTCATTAGCTTTTAGCTGCTTGAGAAATGGAAAAAGCTCCTTCATCCTGTGTACAAACCATAGTTAAATGGTGAAAGAAGCTAATACACTGCTGAAAGTTTGAAAGGGAAGAATTTCATACTCTAATATTATTGGCACCTAAATTAAGTGACACCAAAGCTTCATTAACCACCTTCAAGCTGTGAGCTAAGCAGATGGCACCCTGTAAAAATACTTCATTAATACAGGGAAAATGAGTATAATCTTAAACAATCAAGTTTCCCTTATGTAATGGGTAGACAGTATAATTATCTAAAGAAACGGACATCGTCTCCAAGTCCATTAGCTTGCAGGTCAAGACTTGATATGGTATAATTGTACTTCAAAGCATCTGCAATATATTCAGCGCCCTTTGCACCTATCTGCAAGATATTCACATAAACATTATTAAAGAAATCTTTTGAGAAAACGCCATGCATTTAAACTCCGTAAATTACCTGACACCAACCAAGCACAAGGGTTCTTATATTTCCATGAAACTTGAGAACTTCAGATAAAGCCTTCGCTCCATCAGGTCCAATTGGATTATAACCAAGTTCCAACTAAGTTAGTGAGAGAGAGAGAGAGAGCACTCATATTCTGTTTTTCAGACATAAAAAGAAAGTGGTAGAAATAAAAGATAGAGATAAAGGACTAACAAATCTGATTACAGTATTATCTTTCAAAACTTTGGCTATGTCACCGACCCCCTTAACATGGATGTCATTTGCGCTCTGTAATCCTCACCATCCCGGCAGAAGTGGTTAGTCTAATATTGTTTTTGGTAATTAACTGCTTCAATGAGGATGAATACAAAGAAGCACTCTGTTCATACCAGATCTAGTGCGGTTATCCTTCAAAGCCTCTGCTATTTTCCCAGCTCCCTGAATTACATTCCAGGAGTTAGAAATATAATGAACAATGATAGCAGGAATACATAAGCCTGAGAAGAGGTCTATGTCTAAGGCCAAAGTTGACCTTCAAAGTAGGTCAACCACATCTAATACATGGATCACCACATTCATTCATTTTCCTGTCTGAGAATCTACAAACAGAACAAATATAAAAACAGGAAAGGTAAAAAAGAACAATACTGCCTAAACCATTAAAGAGTTTGCAGTGATATTTAACTGAGTAAAATATAACCTGGTCATGAAATTTTAAATGAAAAAGAAGAAACACAGCATTTATTCGGTAAGACCTAAACTTAACTTCACTTCCATAAAATTAACTTCACTTCCACAAATTAAGTTGCACTGGCAGATATTATTACCTCATCTCCAATGCCGTTCATGTTAACGTCTAACAACAACAGGCTTTTGGTTCTCTTGATAAATTCAGCCACATGAAAGGCACCTTTTGAGCTTATTGCATTGTTGCCAATATCTAAAGCTGTAAGTTTCCCTGTAGAGCAATTTGCCAAATAATATGGAATGTTGATTAAGAAGCATAAAAATGTTCAAACTGGAATGACAATTGATACTTTAAAAGTAAAACCTTCATGTGAAGATAAGCCAGACATTAAGGCCTGAACCCCTTCATCTCCTATAGAGTTTCCACGCAAATAAAGTTCCTAAAAAGTAGTATTTAGCCACAGTTATAAGTTGAAATGATAAAAAAAATAATGTATCTATTGCTAGCTCATCTACAGATTTTATTCAGTAGAAGCAAAAGCACACTTGCGGAGTATTTGGTGTTATCAAGATGCTATTCAGTCTATTAACTGCAAGCAGCAATGTCACCTCAATGACTCAAGTATGTGAATTTCTGTCTTCATCATGGTTACAATTCACTTAAAGTCGTTTTTATTAACAGAAGGAAAAAAGAGTATCTAAAACGAGGAGGATGAATCAAGAGAGTAAGGTCTAAGACTTCGAAGAACACAACACACCACCAGGCAGACGCAATCTCTCTAGTGTATGAACTAGATAATAAATTGTTAAAATTCATGTACCGTCACTGAAAAGTCAAATTGCTGGACACAGGTAATTTCATATACCTTGTAGGTATTACGTTTTGTCTTCTTCTTCTTCTTTTTGTTAAGCGAAGCAATCAAAACATTAAAGTCAATGTTACATAATCCAAGAGTCTACATAATAACAGACCTTCCAGCAAGCAAAATAGAAAGAGATGATACAAGTGCAAAAGAGGCATGTACCCTCAACGATTTGTTGCCCCCCAGCCCTTTAGCCAGAGCAGAAGCACCCAAAGCACCACCATAGTTTCCACTTGAATATGAACAAAACAATAACAAATTACCAAGGAAAAAGAAAAGAAATTAATAGGTCATTTATGAATATGGACATTAATCGACTTTGCACATTTCAAAGAAAGTTCGTATTTCTGTAACAGCGGAGACAATATAATACTGAATTTTTTTACTCACTTAAGATATATTATCTGTAAAGTTTTATTCTCGAGAAATGATCCAGCAAGACTTGAAAATCCCTACATTACCAAAATGAAAACAAAATCAGAATTGATTTTGCACACCTAGCAAATTAAATAGAAGCTGGAATAAAAATTATCAAAATAGCCAATCTTGACCGCATACAGAATAATCAATCCAATTATTGTCGAGTTCAAGAATCTGCAAGCTGGAATTTCTTTTCAACATCTCAGCAATAGCCATTGCTCCCTGCACAGAATATTAATAAACACTTTAGACACACCACCAATAACCGGAGCTTGGCAAAAGTTGACATGAACATAATCGGCACGATAGTATTCCAATGGTAAGTGTAACCTAACCTCATCTCCTAACCCAGTACTGTTTAGCTGGAGCTTCTGGATACCAGTATTATGCACCAGTATATCACATAGAAACTGTAAATAAGAACATATCAAAAAACATATAAATCTCAAAAACATGAAAAATTAGCATAAACAAATTTCTAAACCATGGCAAAGGAAAGAAAATTCTAAGTAATGATTTTAAACAAGATCATACTAGAATAACATAAAACTAGTTCACAGATGAAAATCGCTGGCGCTACCCTATGCAGGATGAAAATTTTAAAAATAAACTAGTTCATTCTATATATAGTCTGTATGTCCCTAGAAGTTGCAACTAAGTTATTAAATCTATAACTACAATATCCAAGAACTTGTTGGTTAATGTACAATAGTCCGGTGAAACTTAGTGAACAATAAAACCCCACTGAGACAATAAGAGTAGGAATCAATTCTTATGCTTTGGGATCTAAAAAATAGCTGTTTTTTGCTTGAGAATGGAGAAAGTAGTATGTGCTACGGGTAAGAAATGGGAAGTCATACAAATGACTTCTTTGTTGGCATAACAAATGAATGCAGCATCTTTTCTGATTTACTGCCAGTGGACTCTTTTAACTACAAGTCCTTTGTCACCGTTACAAAAAATAAACAAATATATAGAATGAGATTGTTCTTTCTAAGAAAAACATCAGCTCTAAAATCACCCACCACAAGTGTAAAAAAGCTATTTCCACTAGTAAAACCAACTTTAAAACCAATTGTTGACCAATCTCATTCACCAAGATATGCAAATATGAAGTTTGAGCATTAACGCCACAAATCAAGCATGAACATAAATACTAAAAATGACTTGAAAACCTCCTCCATATCTGGCAATTTCAGATTGTATCATTCAGAACACAATCTGGAAATCATGTTTAAATTGAAGTTTCAATGTAATTTATGAACCAGTAAAACTAAAGCACTTGAGAATACCTTCACTCCTTCATCTCCAATAGCGTTTCCGGAAAGATTAAGAGTCTTGAGTACAATGTTTGATTGTAGGACATCCCCAAACACTTTTAGTCCATCACCAGTTAATCCATTAGCAGAAAAATTCAATTCTTCTACAATCTGAAAAAGACAACATAGGTATGTGCTAGTACATTGTGCATGGAGCCAAAATAGCACCCAAGAATTAATTTATCTAAGAGAAGTACACCAAAAACAAATGAAAATAAATAAATTATGTCAAAATTGTTTCTTCTTACACAACTGTAAATTCTACATGCACACAACTAAAATAAGAAACCATAGAGATGAAAAGAATAAGTGAATTCAGAACTGAAACAAAACTATAGGAAAATACTAACCTGATTGTAAGCTAAGCTCTCAGCAAGAAAAAATAGATCCTTCATCACCAAAGTTGCAACCTGTCAAAATCTTCTAGTATGATCAAACTAACTGTCGTCGCAAGATCCGGAATTCCGGATTTTGTAATAATTGATGATTTGAGGCAAAATCGACACAAAGGATTCATACTGAATCACATTGTCAATATGGACATTTAATTACTAATTTTTACAAGTTTATCCATGGAAAGAAAAGAAAAAATGTAGATTAATTGGGTCTTCATTCTACATTTCAGAATTATATGGAACCCAGAACGAAAGGTAACTTACTTATACACATACATTAATGTTCATGTGAAAGAATCTGAATTCGGATGTTTATAGAAAAATTTCGCAGAAAATTTGCACATTAATGATCAGGTAAAAATGCAGGCATCCCAGATCAAGTGGTAATTTATTCTCCATTACCTGACATGTCAACGATTCGGTATGATCTTAGTTCTTTAGCAAACTCATTAAGCCTTTGCTTTGACTCCCTTTCAACCTTTGCAATAAATCTGGGTAACAGATTTGCACCAGGGGCAAAAGACCATTTCATTCCTTGAGTATTCGATTTGTTTTCCTCTGATGAAGCCTTTGATGGTTTAGGTAGAACGACCTTCTTCACCAATTTCCACAGAACTGTCAACTGAAGAGATAAATTAGTCGCCCATTGAGAAGATAGAATCTCAAAACTCACCTTTTTCGCAATTATTTTGTGCATGCAACACTGATCTACAAGCTACACGACGATCAATTGTTTCAATCAAGGATAGATGAGGCATGTCAATGCATAAGCATATATTTTTTAAATATTCAAGATAAACAAAATCGTCCATTCATACTTCATTCCCAAGTCAATCACAGTTTTATTAACCACATTATCATAAACATTACGTTAACAGAAGCATATTACTATAAGTTTACTCAATATGTAGTAAAACTGAATATATATATATATATATATATATATATATATATATATATATATATACATATCAAATAAATAAATAAAAAATCTTCCCTATATAAGTGCAATAATTGCTTATATTTTAAATTTCACTTCATTCGAAGAAAACTATCAAAACATAACTTAAACTCATTTTAAAGGCAGAAAAATGCAAATGCTTTACGTACAATCAGACACTAGTAAAATAAGTTATTCCATACACATTTGGTTGTTCCTGCTCATCTATATATTCAACATTTTGAAACAAGGAATAAAACCAAAACTAGAATTGAATACACAATCAATAAATAGACTGAGCAATACCAAAAGTAACGACCACAAATGCACCGGCCGGAACAATAAACGAAGCAATATCCGTTGCCACAACAGCCGGTAAAGGAGCTTGGGATTGAGATTGATAATACACCTTCCGACCACTTGTCGACGGCCTCCCCAAAGAAGAAGAAGAAGCCACAGCTCTAATAGAGAACCTTTTGAACAATAAACATCCTTCTCGTTTTCTATTCATGTATACATTTGTAGGAAACAGTACCCTCTGCGCACAGTAGCTTGCGGAACTGTAAAGGGAACTACCATGTAGAGCGTGCTTAGGCCAACGGTCCCTGGTAGAAATCTATAATTTCAAAAAAAGATCATAATTAGGGTGCGTACAGATACATATATACATATTAATATTATAATATACATATATAGAGAGAGTGGGAGGAAGACAATTACCTTGGGATTAGTGAATAGAGAGCCCATGTAGGATGTGTTTGTGAAAATGGTAGTAGAACTAGAAGAGCATAAACCTTGTAGAAGATAGTTGAAGGAAAGCTTGGAGAGCAGGAGAAGTAATTAGTTGCAGAGAAGAGAAGGAGATGGAAGAATTGTTCGTGACTACCCCGTATTATATGGGCCTATTCTAAAATCAGGGACTGGGCTTTTATGTTGATGACTGGCCCAAAAATAATTATACCTTTTTTCCCACCGGGTTAATTTATGGATCAATTACATATTATAGTACCTTTTAATAAAATATTACAAAAAAATACATAAATAAAATATTTACAAAACTAGTGCATATGTAATATGTAATTTACAAAAATAGTGCATTCTTATTCCTTTAATTATGGTCCACGATTCTCTCCCATTATCTCTTCCCGTTAATTATTATTTTATTATCTCTTTCACGATTCTCTCTTACTCCATTTCAACGCCACTGCAATCCCCTCCCCCGTCACCAGTTCAATCACCACCATCTACCTTTTCCTCCCTCCGCCCACGCCCCACCTCCTCCCTCCGCCTCCCACTGCCCTCCCCCTCCTCCCGCACCGTCTTTTTCCTCATCCCGCCCCCCACCCCACCCCACCCCACCCACCCCCCCACCCTCCGCTTCCCCCTCCTCCCGCCCCCTTTCTCCTCTTCCGGCCCCGCCCCACCCCCTCCCCTCCCACCGCCCTCCTCTTCCTCCTCCTTCTCCCGCCCCCCTTTCTCCTCCTCCCACCCCCACCCCACCCCACCCCCTCCCCTCCCCTCCCCTCCCTCCCTCCCTCCCCTCCCTCCTCCCGCCCCCCTTACACCTCCTCCCCCGTCACCAGTTCAATCACCACCGCCTCCGGTTAAATCTCCACCACCTCCAGTTCATTTTCCACCACCACCAATTTAGTCCCCTCCACCACCCGTTGCCTCCCCTCCACTGCCGGTCCATTCTCCACCTCCACCGGTAACTAAACCTCCATACGTTGGTAACCAAACAGTCATATGAATGTAACCAAACCTTCATACCAAGGTAACCAAACATTTATACAAAGGTAACCAAACATTCATACTAAGGTAACCAAACATTCATACCAAGGTAATCGAACCTTAATATGAAGGTTAACTTAATATGAAGGTTTGGTTACCTTGGTATGAAGGTAACCAATTCAGTTTTATTAGGTTACCAATTTATTTTGAATGTGATGCAGTTGGTGACCAAACTTCATGCAGTTGGTTGCCAAACCTTCCGATAAGGTAACTAATTCAGTTTTATTTGATTATCAATTTTATTTTGAATGTGATGCAGTTGGTAGCCAAACTTCGTATAAAGATAACCATTTTAGTTTTTGTGGGTAACTAAATTGTCAAAAAAAAAATCAGAACAGCAACTCCGGCGATATAGCGGCGGCGCAACCAATGACTTCTGGATATTCGCGGCTGGAGAAGGATGATGAAAAGAATTATGAAAGGGAGGCGGGGGAGGAGAATGATGAACAGTAACTCCTTCATAATTTTTTGTTTTTAATTTCCTCATTTTGATTTGAATTTTGAATTATGAATTTGAAATTGTTGTTAGATCCAAAAGATTTGAATTTGAATTATTAATTCTCCTTGATTTTAGGTTTCCTTATTAATATGAAATTGAATGGTTTGAATTTGTTGAACTTTTTTGTAATTATTTTGTGAATGCACTAATAGTGTAATTACTTTCTAATTGTTATATATTTCTGTAAAGGACTCTTAATTTATCTATAAGTTTTGGTTTTGGGCTGATACACAAGATCGGGCTGTTGTTTTGTTGTTCTTTTTAAAACATACACTCCTATTATAATGTATAAACTGACATATCTATTACTCCCTCCATCCCTAATTATTTGATGTTTTGGAGCTTTGCACAACTATTAGAGCATTCACAACAGTTTTTCTAATCAACTTTCTATCCCCAATTTCGAAGAATACATCAACAAATCATTATCCAACAGTTTTCTTATCTTTATTTAACTCTCTATTTTAATCCCTATATATGATTTCATTCCCCAGTATAAGAGAGTCAAAATACCGTTCTCTATATATACAAAATGACATTTCACACCCTTATTTAAGTGGACAACTCATCAATCATACACATCTTGATATCTTTTTACTTACTTCATTTTCAAATTATAAAATTAGTATTAACTTATTTTTAAAAAATTAATTTCAAACATATTCAAATTTAAAATTGATATAAATTTATTTAATTTATGTTAATATAATTATAATATTATAAAAGTACTATTAATTATAAAATTTATTATTTTCAAAATTTAAATGAATCATATTAAATTTAAATTTAAAAATATCACAAATTAACTTTTTAAAAGTTAATATTGATCTTATGTACATTTGCAGATACAATCCATTCAATACTCACTCCATAAATTACTTCAAATTTAAAATAAAATA
Organism: Panax stipuleanatus; assembly: GCA_020205555.1. Classification (NCBI taxonomy): domain Eukaryota; kingdom Viridiplantae; phylum Streptophyta; class Magnoliopsida; order Apiales; family Araliaceae; genus Panax; species Panax stipuleanatus. Next base: position 2,872,109 of record CM035126.1, read on the forward strand.
AAAATTATTTTACAATGAAATACAATTGATAAATTATACTATCTTTTATAAATTATAAGATTATTATTAATTTGGTATTTTGACTGTTGGAACTTTCAAATTTTAACTTTTAACTTTTAACTTTTAAATTTCATTATTTAAAGAGTCAATATAAGGAACCTGTTGGATACATAGTGAAAAAATTGAATTCCTATTTTGCAGAATGACCTAATAGACTGCAGAGTAGGGATAGAGATAAGAAAACTGTTGTGAATGCTCTTGTGAATGCTCTTGAGGAAGTTAAAACTCCTATAAAAACTCCACTAAAATTATTATGTATTACCAAAAATATCCTTGTATAGATAAATAAAAAAATAAATTGTAGATGATAAAGATGAGAGAGAAATATTATTAGAGAATAGAGAAAATATAAGAATTATGAGAGGGAGAAAGAGAAGTATACCATTAAGATATTGAAAGAGGGAGAAAAAATAGCCTTGGAAAAGTATAAGAGAATTAAGGAGAGTATTAAATATTTGGAGGTAATTTAGGAAGTAATGTAATCAATATCTCCTAGAAATCTACAAACGTCAGATAAATAAGAATAAAATTTGTTCTCTAAAACGTCAAATAAATAAGGATGGAGGGAGTATCTACTAGCTAAATGTCCAATGTCCCCACGGGTTTGCTTGTCAAATATCATAATTTTTTATTTATTTTATATATAATGATTATATTTTTTTTAAAAATTCACAAGTTAACTTAATATACCTATTAAAATGTCTACAAATTTTGCTCAAAAAGACAAAATTATATGATTAATGAGCTAAAGAAATCTTTTAAAGAATAAAATTGTTGTAGAATACTAAGTTACTATTATGAAAAAGTTGGAAACTAAAGTTTGAGTATGCATTAATTTATTTTGATATATATATATATATATATATATATATTAATTTTTTTAATGCTAATTATATTTAGTCATAATATTTTTATATATTTTTGACATATAGTTATTTAGAAATATAATTATTGTAAAACAATGAGTTACCATTATAATTTCAGTTTTAAAATTAGTTAACTAAATTTTAATCACTAATTTATAAGTTAGAATTGATTTATAATATTAATTAATTAAAGATCTCCTATATAAATAAAATTAATTGCTAACTAAAGTTTAACCGTTAATATATTATGTAATATATATAATATATTTATTAATATGAATTATTATTCACTCATAATATTTTTTTCTAATATTTTCAATGTAGACATTATTTAGAGTTTAAAATTGAGTGGAAACCTAAAAGTAAAATTCTAAACATAGGTTTTAAGTTAGAAATTTTTGTATGACTAAGTAGTTAAATGACCTTTATAAAGAACAAAATTATTATAAATAAATTAAATTAGAGATATTTTAAAAAATATTTAAGTAATAGTTAAATTTTAGGCCTATACCAAAGACGAATACCAAAAATTAAATTTTATCTTATTATATATGTATATAGATATAGATTAAATAAATTAGATAATTGTATGTGGTTTGTATTTATTTTTTTTAAAGTAAATATTGTAATCATTCTAATAGCAATAGTGAGACAATTTGTGAAATTCAATTTTTTTATAAGCATCATATATAAAACAAATAAAATATTAAAAATAATGTTATTTATAAAATAAACCTGTGTTTTGTCTTTTTTTTTAAATAAAAATAAAAACACTAGACATTCATAAAACATTATCATGTCTCTCTATAAGTTAAATCTAATTAATTATTACGATTGTATATTTTAGTATAAATATATTATAATAAGGGAAATAATATTTTTCCATATGTATTTTTTATATTTCCACATGAGCATAGAGTGAGTCTCACCTTCACGTGAGAAGGAACCATGTGAAAATATCAAAAACACAATGTAGAAATAGTGCTCCCCTATAATAATTATGTCATTTATGTTGTAAATACTAATTCAAATTGCTCTACCTTAATATAGCTTACATATGTTTCAATATTTTAGTTTGTGAATAATTATGATATAATAATAGAATAATTTGTTACTATATGGTATATCATTGTTAAATATATTAATAATGATCCGTAGGTGTTTTTATTTAGGATCATGAAAATCAATATTAGTAAAGGACTTTTATAAGAAATAAAATTGTTATAAAATAATAAGTTACTCTAAAGTTTTTCAAGATTATAAATGGTGTTTTAGTTCTAGTTAAATTCTAAATTTAAAAAGTGTTTTAATAGTAGTTAATAAAATAAAATCAAAATGCTTTAACAAGTGTTTTAGTAGCGGATAAATTCTAATCACATATCAAAGGTTAAGGACCAAAACACTTGATTTTGCCTTATTATATACGTGTGTGAATGTGTATATACATACACATATATATTACTATATATAACTAGGGTCTGGGGATGACAATTTAAACCGAAACCAATCCAAAATTGGTTGAATCGTATCGAACTGATCAATTTTTATCCAAACCATTAGTTTCGTCAATGCGATTTTGGTGCAATTTTTTTTTAACCGAGACCAGTACGGTGCATTTTTGGTATTTGTCTCTAAACTATCGGTGCACCTAAGCTTTTTGAACCGACGGTTCACCAATCCTTGAACCACTCTATGTATACTTGTTTATTTTAATTATATCTCTATATTTCATATTATTATTATTATTATTATTATTATTATATATAATTGTAGAGTTACTCAAACATATTTTTATTATTTTTTATTTTTGCATATCAAAATTAGTGTGGTTTGGTTCAAAATATAAATTGACCAGTGCAGTATTAGTATAAAAAAATCTTGAATGCGATTCTAGTTCACTGAAAAATAAAAACCGCACCGCACCACACCACACCATTACAATCCCTATATATAACAAGACAAATAAAGACTTTATTCAAATTAATTGAGTTATTTTAGTTGATCAATGAGTTAATCCCGAGTTAGTCACCACCTTTGTTGATACAATGCATGTCATGTTCATAATTATACCAAACTTTTTGTATCCGTTTTTAAATTATTCCAAGGGTTAAAAAAACATGTACAATGATTCAAATATACATACAACTCTTCAATTTTATGTTTAATGTATTACTATCATCCATACTATACCATTTATATTCAAATTATAATATCAAATGCCATACACCATAATTTTAAATTGTATTATTAATACTAACCCATGTCTTGCGGGGGTTATAAAGAGACAAAATGAACATCTAGCTTCGAAGTATTTTTTTTGAAAAAGTGTTTTTAGAATTGAATTTACCTTTGGCTGATAGGTTCTATCATGATAATTAATAAAAATAAATTGATACTTTGGTTTTGTCAGCTAAATAGACACTACAAAACATTGGCCAGTACATATTTCAGAAACATGAATCTTGGGTAATACAAAATGAAATTAATAACGCCAAACAAGGAATCGTTTAATTATCTAATGTACCAATTACATATGCATCTGTATAAGACTCTAGTTACTAATTGTAACACATCCATCCAAACAACTTCACCAATAGGCAATTCTCTAACCTGCGGTTTTCCTGGTAGATTATACAGAATCGACTTTAAACATATTGACAATGTATCGCATGGCTTGCAGAATACCTACATTTAAGTTTCGCAACATAAAAGATATACCTATTCCCTTCCGATTATGAATTTGACTTGAAAGTTGAACACTTGAATCCCAATGGTGGATTAAAAGAACCTCATGAATAATTTGTGCAATTTACGGCATTTGCTTCAAATACAAGGCCAAGGCAGAAAACAACAAAAGCAGAAAGTGGAAAGATTTTTACAATACACTTGAGTTGCAGCACTCTGCGTGTATCCTAGACCCACTAGATCCTAGGTTCACCTTAGTTGTTGATGAATTGTCCGGTGGAGGGATCCCCTTTGCTTTCTTGAAATTTCATTTTGCAATGATGAAAGTATAGCAAACGAATACATGAGGTGCAGACCAGCCGCAGGCTTTACCCAAGGTGTAGGAAATCAAGCTTTCCGAAAGTTCTCAATGAGATTTATATTCTAAAGTGCACAAGAAAAAACAAAAATGAAAATGAGGCCAAAATGGGAGAAAAACGTATCTTTTATAAAACAAGTCGATTTCAAATTCTAACCTATTTAGCAAGGTTTCCTCTTGTCCACCTTTAACTGAATATTGTACCATTTCTTCTTCTTTGGTCTGTCCCGCGTAGATGGCTTCTTGTCTCTTACATGGCCATCTTCTCTAGCCTCCACAGAATCACTTCTACTTTTGCTTTTACTACCACTACGCTTCATTGCTGGAGCAGCTGTGTAAGATGCCTGTACGTCACTTCTTTGCTTAAGAAGCTCATCGATCTGCATAAACCACGGAGAATAACAATTCCAGCTTCTCAGAAACTACTAATTCAACACATTATCATTAAGAATGAAGCTCCACATGTAGTTATTAATTCAACTCACCGACTGCATTTCTTGAGCATATCTACTCGTCATCTCTGTAAATTGTGCTAGAACCTGTCAACATATTACTACTTGTAGAATGAGCAAAACCAAGATATTCGTAAACACGACATTATGTTATATAAGTCCAGACCTCTCTGTATTCAGTTTCAAACTTAGATATGTCCACCCTTTTTGACAAAATTTGAGCTTCCACAGTTCTAAGGTTTTCCTTTTCTTCTCTGAAAGGTGCAGCACAAAGAACTTCAATAGTGTAGCTAACACTTTTGAAAAAATTATCACCTGCAAACATAAGCCAGAACAGCAACAAGAGGTAACATTAAATTAATTCTTGTTGAAAAGCAAAATATATGGGGGTGCCTAAAGTGATTGTATTCAACGAAGAGCTTACCATAAACAGCAAATACATGAGTGCCAGCTTTTAGTTCAGTTATCTCACATGGCTGAAAACCATCCAGTTTTTTGAAAAAGGCAGTGTCAGGGTCTTTTGCAGCTGCCATCTGGCTCCAACTCAACAAGAAACAAAAAGGTAACTGATGAGTGGAAAAGACAGTTTGAGACTTAAGTATTAAATGATTTTTATAATGAATCAATCACTCACTGAGTTCAATGTTTGGTCAAAGCGATAAGTAGGGAAGCCAAGAAAATACATTCCAGCAGAAGTAACCTTCCCTGTTTTTGTGCAATCCTCCTGCACCAAAAGTTATATACAAATTAAGAACTGCAAACAGTTGCAAGTCATGTTGCGAACTAAATTAATGAGGAATTTTATTTGCAAATTACAAACTACACATTAAGACACAAAAAGATACTCCCTCCTTTCCATTATATAAGTTGCTTTAGAAGAATTTTTCCCCCCCATAATACAAGGCGTTTTACATATATCAAGGATAAAAATTAATTATTTCCTACTTTGCCCCTAAAAAATAGAGTAATTGAGAGAGAGGAGGGAAGAGTAATTAATTAGTGCATGGGTAGTAATGAAATTTCAAACCAACATTAATTACCTAACATTAGAATTAATGAGATTTCTTAATATGTGTTTATGTCTTAAACGACATATATATAATGGAAAGGACGGAGTATTTCATAATGAGACGCAATAATATATATTCATCATGAAGACTTCCATTTTGCAGTATTGAATTAAAGTTTAATACAGTAGAACCTCTATAAATTAATACTGTTGAGATAGGAAAATTTTATTAATTTAGAGAGTTATTATTTAATCGATAAATTAATAATTTATTAATTTAAAGAGTGTTTTTCTATTCGGTGAACATAAATTTAATTACATTAAAATTATTGCATTTTATTGATGTTTGTATCATACTTTTTTTGATGCAATGTATCATACTTATTAAATTAATGTAATACTCCCTCCGTCCCATAATAAGTGATGTTTTAGAGTTGGGCACAACCATTAAGGAAATGATTGTATAGCATTAAATATAGTATTATTTGTCTATAATACCCTTTGTGTTAATAAGGAGAGAGGGAGAGAGTTAAAAGCATATGGGTATTGAAATAGGAGTAATGAGGGATAATTTTGAAAACATTGTAATTAATGCTCCTACATTTTCTAAAACATCAAATAATTTGGGACAAATGAAATCACCTAAAACATTACTTATTATGGGACGGAGGTAGTAATAGAATTCATTGTAAGTGATATTAATTATTTTTAATAATTAAATAATGTTCATTGTATCCACTTTTCAAATTACATTCACATTTTGAATTAAAAAAAATTATATTCAATTAAATTTGAATTTCAAGACAAAATATTATTTTGATGGGACCATATATTAAGGATGAAATTCAATTAGATTTGAATTTCAAGAAAAATTAAGGATGAAATTAAGATAGAATTGAATTTCAAGACAAAACAAACGAGAATAGAATCATATTTTACAAGATTACCCTAGATATATTTGTAATTTAAAAAAATTATTAATTTATGATTTTGATGGGACCATATATTTATATAATAAAAATTATTATTTTATCGAAATTATTAATTTATCCCATTAACCCAAGTCGGGACTGGGAAAAAAAATATTATTTTAGAGAGATTATTAATTTATAGAGGTTCTACTGTATTAGCAATCTAAAGGAAATTATAAATAATACAGAAGTAAAGGGAAAACAATCAACCACACATGGTTGAGTGCCAATACATTGATCTATTGGAAGAAGTAAATAATTAGGGGACTAAGGAGCAAGGATTGGTTACACAGCTAAAATTTTACAACATATGGACAACTTCCTCAACCTAATTTTCTCAGCGGAAAACCTCGGGACTCTTTTGAGGCCATAGGATAACTTCAATCAAGTACTAGCCTTAACAAAGGCGGAGCAAAAAATTGAAGGGGTGGAACAAAAAGGTGGAAATTGGGTGAGGAATGAATTAAGGGCTTCATCAGCTCATAGCAGTAAAATACTCGAACTACGATTACTAGAATTCATATATAAAACAAAGATATATCCACCAAGTCCACCAAAACAATGACTATAAAACCAATTTATGCCAGGTACCACAGAAGGTAGGTTGACTTCCTGTAGTTCCAAGAAGCCCTCCAACAATCTTCTGAAGCCAAAGTCGTCTTATAGAACATTTTTGTTTGGTTTTATTAAGGTTAAATAAGAAAATTATAGATGCATAGAAAGACTATTTCATGATCTGTTGTAAACTGAAGTCGAAGTAGCTCATCATCACTCATGTAGACAGGTGAGTGGTCTTAAAACCTCCAATTGACCCGATATATACTAAGTGATATGAAAATTAAGTTTACCTGCAAAGCGAGGCTTAATCCAGCATTTCCATCCTGATCAAAGTATAACAGCTGCACAATCACAATGCCGATTAGTAAAATTAGTTATGGCCCTGATGGTCTGATATGTTATGTTACTCCTCCATTTTGACAAGTTTATTGCAGTAATTATATTGTTTTGAAAACTTAGATTTCCAAAAAACACTAAATAATGGACCCACTTTCTTTTCTTCTTCATTTTTATTTTAAAACGGTAATAATAGTAATTTTGGCAAATAGTTATCATTTAATTCGTAACTTTGTCATTTAATTTAGGCCATCGTATAAAGGAAATTTTGCCATTTAAAGTGGGACATAGGGAGTACAAGTTAAAAGCATAATCTATGCGGTTTCACAAAAAACATAGATCAACATTTCCACCTCCTCAAAGGTGAATTTCGTATATAGCTGTTTTCTTTTTTGGTAAGTATGATTCCCTCCTTCCCTGTTTATTTTATGATTTTTTGGGTGAATCTATGCACAAATTTTAAGATCTGTTGAAAACACATACACCCAAAATATTATTAAGATTTATGGATAAGTTACATACCAATTATATTTTAAAACATATTTGTAATATAGTTGTATGAAAATAAAATATAATTGTATAATTGAGAAGTATATGAAAATTGAACTCCTATTTGTTTCTGTCGTGCCTTAAAAGTGGTGACGAAATACACCATAGAAAATATCGGCAAGGGTATGATCCATAGACAACCTGAGGGGTAGTCATTAAGTTAGTGAAAATGAAGAAAATATACAACAAAGCTTTTAAGTTTTAAAGAGTTGAGAGTAGTTGGTTCCACAAGCAAAAATTTAACATGGTCAAAAGGAGTTCAAATGGATCTACTCAAAGTTTGGCCCAAACAAATCATATCTCACCCTCAAGCTACATGTTAATATGTAATATTCATGGCTTCCAAATCCTATAGTTTAAGACAAAAACTACTATAGTAATATTCCAACACTTTACTTTCCACAATATGGAGAAAATTATTAAATCTAATCCATTTAGTAACTTGCATATTTTAATAACACATAATAGTACATTATTTGCCAATAATTCAATAGTTAAGCACCAATGAGAGATATACATATATGCCATATTTTAACAGACCTTAAATTTGCTTTTATCTGCTGATTGCACTCGGCACACTAACCCAGCCTCCGCTTCATTTTCAGTTATTGTAACTGAATAGAAGTGAGCACACTGCTTTTCAACCTGGAGAAATAGAAAAGGATCCAGATAAACAGGCCTTTTCTGTGGAATTAAATCCCAAAGAACATGACAATACCTTACCTTTCTAAATAGTGGTTGCCCCAGAGGTAGTGGACGAATGGACACCAAGCCATTTAGGGCCTCCTCTAAGACACCGGCAGATACAGTGGTTTTTATTGGTACACCAAGTTTACTGTATGTTAGACACAAAAGGAACAAAACTACTATATTATGGCACAGTGGTTTCCAATAATATTACAATGAGTGAGCAAGAAGAAGAGGGTAGAGAAAAAGGACAATAGAAAATACTAAATGACATCAAAAAAAGGGGGAAGAACTAAAAGATAGTTCTGAAATTGTATTACCTGAAAAGAGCTGCAAACATGGTATTAACAGCTCCCAAACTTGAAAGATCCAGTTCCAATTCTTGGTTATCAGATTCAACAGCCTGGGGAGTGGAAAATTATGTTTTGAGTAGCACTTATCTTCATGTTAATGAATTGAAGAAAAAATTGATTAGGCAATTGTGAATTCACAAGTATTTCCAATAAATGATGATGGAATCTATATTTTTCCTACCTCAAAACCAGAAGTGTCAAACTGACGTCGTTTTTCTGGATCTGACAAAATATTATACGAAAACGTGACCTCCTTAAACATATCAGCTGCCTTAGGGTCATTTGCATTCTTGTCAGGATGGTACCTAAATTAGTAATACATAGAACTATGAACAATATCTGCCTTTCACGGACATACAGTGACACTCTGATGAAAACATGCAGCAGGCACATTGAACAACATAATAACATATTGTGCACCACTACATAAGGTGAGACTCAGGTACAAGAACTCTAACTTAATATTGTATAGAACTAGCGTCAACGAAGATCTCTTGGTTTTCGATGACAAAAGTTCCTTCAAAGTGTATGATAAAGGCACAAAAAACCACCACAGGATATGTCAATTATATGCCCAAGGAAGCAAACAGATTCATATAAGGCCAAGTAAGGCATCAGAAAGTCGAAACTGCTAAAATCTCAAAGCTGTCAACTTTTGTTTATTTTATTTTTCTTTCAGCTTTGTATGTTTGTGTCATTTTATATATTTGTGTGTACTTTGTATATATGTAATTTTTTTTTTGAGGGGAGATAATTTTATTTTTCTTAAATTGTTTTTTTTATTATTTATTTTATCTTTCTATTTTTTTTAAGTTATTTTTATTTTATCTCCTATTTACATTGGTATTCATAACATTCCACATTGATATCCCCCATATGACAAGCTCACATTGACATTGGTATTCATAACACATTGGTACATTCCACCACGCTTCCTTACATATCATTCTCACTCATATCATTCTCACTCTAGCAAATGTTACGATATATGCTTAAACTCCTATTTCCTCTAGAAAAACTAGCTATTCAAGAGGGGATATCCAAGCCTATATCAACCCCACATTGATATCCCATACTACCAATGTGGGATCTGCCCCCATATGACAAGCTCACATTGCTATTCATAACATTAGGCTTTAGGCTTCTGATTAGCCAAACATATGAAGTAATCAAAAAACAAATGTGTGTAAACATCAGACTTTTCAAAGTATAAAGTTCCAAACACTATACCAATAATATCCCAAAATACGCAATTACCGCACTGACCAATTTCAAACAAAGCCTCAATTAAAAAAGAACAACAAAAACAATTCCACTCACATCACATAATCACACCAATAATTCAATTAAATTAAGAAATCTCATAAAACAGAAGAAATTCACATACTTCAAAGCCATTTTACGATACGCAGTCTTGATTTCTTGATCTGTAGAGGTCCGGGAGAGTCCCAGAACCTCGTAGGGGTCTCTTCGGAGCTGCTTTGCAGCTGACTCATCAGCATTCTTGTCCGATTTTGGCATTTTGAATTGCACCCAGTAGTTAGTTTAAATTGTTGACCAAAACCCTAGAAATGGGTCAAACGAATTGCGGCTTGGCGACATGAATAAATTCTCGTTGGAATTTGACTAATTTGACGTGCACATTCTATGGATAATTTAGTGGGTAGAACAATTTAGAATAAATGGAAAAAACGAAATGAGGATTGAGAAACAAAGCTCCAGGGCAGGGGAGGTACTTCCAAGCTGGAGCTTTGTTGGAGGAGATGACAGAGGATGAAAAGAAATAGAGGAGAGAGGAAAATTAAGAATTGGAGGATTTATATTCTTTCCCTTAAATTTAAATTAATTGTGCTCTTGTATATCGTACGCACATGGCTTATATTGCACTTGCATAAATTGTAATGGGAAATCCTAGTAGATCATAACCGTAATTAATGTACAAAGGACCTACATGGCTGGCTCATTGAAATCGCAATCAATGGGGGTGGAACTGAGTCAACTGACTAAGAAACTTGAACCGCAACCAATAATATAAAAAATAATGCTACTATCACATAAATACAGATTATATAATACTCACATACACATATTAGGATTCTCTCTATTTTTATTTTTCTCAATTTTCATCAAGTTCATCAAATATATTAGTAATGATTTTGTTAGTAATAATCCAAATATGTTAATAGATAGTTAATGATATTAAGATCAATCCTTAAAAAAAATTAGTAATCCGACACATTTTCATCGTTAAAAGTCTAAAAGAATTTTCACTGTTAATTTCAACGGTGAAAATTCTTTTAGACTTTTAACGGTGAAAAAGTGTCAGATTACTATTTTTTTTTATAGGATTGATCTTAATATCATTAATTATCTATTAACATATTTGGATCATACTAACAAAATCATTATTATCAAAAATTGGTGAACTTGATTGAAATGGAAGGAAATGGAAATGGAAATGGAGTGGATCCTATGTCAGGCGGGGTCTACAGTATGCAATGTGTATGCTATGCAGGGGCGGATCCATTTAGGGGGCAGCATAGGCAGCTGCTGGATTTTTTTATAGGTATAGAAGTAGGGGTAAATATGTAAGTAAATAAATTTAAGGAGACAGATTAGTGGAAGAGTTAAACTTGGAGGGGGCAAAAAAAATTCATTCATATTCTAAATACAAGTATAAATAAACGTAAATTCATTCTACTTCTGTCTTCTAAATTGTATCTAAATATTTTTTATTTAAAATTTCTTTTTTAGTTTAGATTATGAATATTTATTACAATTTGTAAATATTATTATGATTAATTAATATTATAATTAGTTCAAGTTTTCTTTATTTAACTTCAACAAAAAAAATAGTTAAAATTCGCCCCTGCTGGGAAAAATTTCTAGATCCGCCCCTGTGTGTATGTATGTGAGCATTATGTGATCTATATTTATGTGATAGTAGCATTGCTCTAATATAAATGATGGGATCATATTGTTTAATATCTTATTATTAAACTTGACCCAAATTAAATTATAATTGATGATTTCATAATGTTTGATTTTTCTCTAAGTAACGATCCCAAATTTAGGTGTCAAACATATGCATAGAATAGAAGGCTTAAATTCTATTATCTTTTTCGGTGGAGTAGTTTTTCAAGTATACAATTATTTTATTTGTTCAACTTTATTTGTTTTAATTGACTTTTTAAGATTAAATTGATCCATTTTAAAATTAAAAATTAAACAAATGTACTGCAAATGTTGAAATCAAATAAGTTGACTTTGATTTTCTTGTGATAATAATTTTGTACTTATATTTAATAAATTTAAGAATATTTTTTATAATAAATATGGTCAATTTAATCATAAAAAATTAATAAAGACAAATAAAACTGAACGAAAAGAGTATAAGATAATGCACTTACGATCAACATCGATAATTATTTCAAATAAAATTATATATACTATAATTAAATAGAAAATTTGATTCCTACTCTCTTTTTCTTTTCATTTGAAAGAATATGAAAGTAGAAACAATGTCTTTTCAAAGCTATTGTCGGCAAGAAGATGATATGGCTCCATTATTTCAAAAGTACCATAGGAGGAGGTTTCATCCGATGTGAGTAAATAAACAAATGATTCCATACATAATTAACACACAATTTTTTAAATTTTTTTTGACTCCACTCCATTATACATTTCATATAATTCATCAATTATTTGATCTAAATAATTTTGTTAATAGATAATTGATGATATTAAGTTAAATTCTACAAAAAATTAGAATCGTAAAAAATATTTTCATCATTAAAAGTTTAAAAGAATTTTCATCCATTGAAATTTTGATGAAAAATTCACATATTCATCCAATGGTGAAAAAGTATTGAATTACTTTCATTTTTTTAAATAATTATGCTATTCCATATAATAAATTAATTGACCGATATCGATTTCAGTTATATTATTTACAAATATAAAAATATAGTGTATTTGATGAAATTGAATGGGAGGTGTAATGGAGGGAATCTATCCCTCATCATCTGTCCTCCTTAAAATAGGTTGGAGTATCATCTACTTAATTAATATATATGGTTCATGAAATTGAATTGAACTGGGATTTTGTTTTTATAGATGATTAAGCCTGTTGAATTGAACCTTGCTGCTGATGGATTTTTTCCATTGCCCATACTAGATAGCAAGCTAGCTTCATTTGTTCAGCAGGGCAGGGCACGTTCGACGATGACTTATATTAAAACTATTTATAAGTTAAAATTTAAATTGACTTATAAGTTATTTGTAATTGTGAAAGCCTTGGATACTGGTTTAACTTATAACATTAAAAAGAAGCATAACTTCAATATCAATGAGTTTTTCTATTTTCTTTTTTTTAACATGATATCCAAAAGTAATTAATCAAAATTAGTCATTTAATCTTTTAGACATTTTAATATAGTATTATTATTTTTTGTTATTATATTATTATTATTAAGTCACGGGCGAACAAATTTTAAAGGGACTTGCTCCCTCATTTCCAGAAAAGAAGAAGAAGAATATCATCTGAAATCTTACTAATTATTTGAAAAATCCTAAATTGTAAAATGAATGTTAATTGATTTGATATTAATGGATGCAATTTAGCATCATAAACTATTTAAAAATGATTACCAAGTGCAAAACACTAGTGTTAGTTGGAAAAATAGTCGTACCATCTAGAAAAGAGATAGGTTTATAAAATATAGTATTGAAACACTACTGTATAAAATCCGAAAATAAATGCCAATACCGATACCAATACATGGGGATTAATGATCTATTCTGGTTCTGGAACAGTATAAAATCCGAAAACAAACAAAAATCTTTGAAAATAAGTTGCAACAAAAATCAAATTAGAATTTGTAAGTGGTAGCCTGTTTTAAACGTTTCCATGATATTCGAGTTAACAAAATAATCAATCAATCCAGATGAGGGTGTCCATCATGATTAAAGTACGTAGCACCAAATCCCTTAGGAGCGAAAACCTTGCAGATATTAACAACATATTTTTAAAAGGGTATCATCATTAAAGTAGCACCAATTCCTTTTAAAAGAGTTTCATTTATAAAATTTGCACTACAATCAAGGTACTCGCACTCAATAAATCGTTAATCATGAGTTCAAAAGCAATCAATATATATATCTGTGTAATTACAATATTATTCATTCTTAAATTCTAAGAATCAAGTTACTCGGCCTCGAAATAAATCGTTAATCATGAGTTGAAAAGCAAACCAATATGTATGTCTGTTGTTACGAGCATGTCCATCAAATCGTTAATCATGAGTTCAAAGGCAAACCAATATGGAAAACACAGAAGAACAGAAGTATTGTAGAGTAAAAATCTCAAAATTTCCATGGTTGCTGTTAAAAACGAAAGACGAAGGTATATTTATTTGCTACTAAGAAAAGAATACATCCTGCAAAATGGCAAAAAGAAATAACGCCACGTTCATTGCCTTAATTTGCTTCCAGATCTGCTAAAGAGGAAGGAATAGTTAATACACCAAATTAATGTAACAATTGTCAGACAACCATGCATGCAAAACTTCTCTTCCAACTAATAAACTCAATATGAGCGTCGAGTTAACTTTCATTTGCTTCAAACCCACATATTTCTGTTCAAGTTGTTCAAGTCCCATTAGCTATTATTTGGTTCCTCGAATGTATTAAAAAAAAGCAGTATATATTTATGCCATGTATTTGCTGCAATCATAACCGACAGACACAGGTAGTTCCAGTGGACAAGGATCAAGATTTTTCTTTCCGAGGGTTAAAAACTAGCCCTCCAATTCACACCAGTCATCATGAACTCCATTCCATGTGGTGGTTTCATGTTTTGGAGGTCAAAAGAATCGGAAAAAAAAATGGAGAAGAATTGGCTTTATATGCAATATGATTTATGAGCTCAACCCCAAGTGAAGATCCAAAGATTTACAGCCTTGTTTTGAGGCAGGCAAGTGATGAGAAGGCCTGACGGCTACAGGCCTGTTTTCTCCAGATTGATCTGCCTGTGTAAGAGTGAACTTACATGCATCATTTTGAAATGGCACATGAGCAGGTAATGAATACCAATTTGATATTTGGGAACCAGGATCTTGATCAAATGGACTGAAGCTAATCTGGGGTTCCTCGCAGAGTGTGAATTCAGAAGAAGCATTATATGAGGTATCAAAAAACAGTGGAGTGGAGCCATGGTAACCGAAAGAATGGTTATTTTGGAAAGGCTGAAAGTAATAGTTGAGGCTGGCCCTCCTTGCTTGAAGCTGCAACCTCTTTTTCTTCATTCTTTCCTTCTTATGGGCATTTTGATGACCCCCCAATGCCTGCGAGTTTGCAAATTCCTTGAAACAGTATTGGCACTCGAACTTCTTGCTCTCAGGATCACCCGTCGAACCTTTTTCCTTGCAAAGTTTCTCCCTTTCGGATGAAACTGTTGTTGATGATGAGTTTACGCTTTCATCACGATCTGTAGACCCTTTTACGCAGCAGGTCTCGCCATATTTATATGGATCCAGCTCAAACCCAAATAATCTAAGCTTCTTCTCGATGCAGGTTTTGGTAGTGTGTTCATCATCTCCATCCCATGTTGGAGAAAGAAGATTAGAGATATCTTTCTTCATATCTCTTGAAGATGATAAAGGCTATGGTTTTTTTTCCTTCTTCTTTAAGTGATGTACTGATTGCGTTCAGCCACTCTTCCCTTTATAGTAAACTTAATCTGGCTTTGACAATGCATTGCATCTCCAAACAAGAATAATTTTATAATCATGAACAGCATAAGCACCTAAAGTCAGTTTTAAAAACACAAAAAAAAAAAAAATAGTCAGAATAGGGAAGCTGTCTCATGCAATATTGGTTTAAAGCTTTTTTTATATTAATAATGTAGTAGATACACCTCACACTTTTCCCATCGAGGAGGATTCAGTGTGCATTAATAAAAAGGAAGAATTCCATGATCTATATATAGCACTTAAAATTATATAAAACCAGCAATTATAGTACCGGTTGGGCATTTTAAAATAAATATTCCACGCTTAAAGATAAGGAAATGTTATTATATTAATGATAATAACAAGAAGTCAAAGCAAGATGGGGATGTAATCAGATAGAAGGAAGGGTCCTAACTTGCATCAAATCTACCACTGTACTTGAAAAAAAAATGCTTATATGACACAACTTTGATGACCAACTAACTAGTGGATTCATGTATTGTTATCTACCAAAGCATATCATATAATTAATATAGGATCAATTCAATTGTATAAGTATCTATGGGTGCCAAGTCCCATCCACTACAGTCCCCAAATCCTGTTCATACATTGTTTTCCCTGTAGTTTTTTTGATTATTCAGCACTGAATGAAGCTTCTTTGTGATTATCTTATCCTTGCACCCACGTAGAATTAAGAATAATAAGCTGAAAAGCGTCTATCTTGACCGTGTTCTGGGGATGCTCTTAAAATATTGGAGGAGAGTAGTTGCTAAACAAAGGAATATGAGAAGTGGAAAGTGATGTAAGCATATATACTAATTAGGGTCTTCATAAGATCTGGGCATATCTTCTTAGAGCAGACAAACACCAAATTTTATACCAAAAAGCATATGTTTAAGGTGAATCAAGTCAGCTGTTAATTATATTAATCAATATGTAAATAAAGAAATTGGTTTGGACAGATGTTCTTGTGGGTCCCACCTAATGTAGCTTTTGGGACATATTAGAAACTATTGGATTGTGTTTTTGTTCCACCGTCTCTTAGGAGATCTTCAATTGGTGGACTTCTTGTACCAATAGATTTCTCATGCTCATCAATTCCCACTACTTTTTCCTCTTGTTTGGAGTCTTATTCTAATTGCTTTCTTGCTTTAATTAGGAGAAGAATTCCAAGTAGGCATGCTGTCATCAAGCATTTCTGCCTTAACATGTGGAATAAATTGAAGCTAATCTGAAGGTTTGGATTATGGTGGGTGGGTGGGTGGGTTGCTTAATTGATTTTTTCTCTTAATTCTTGTTTTAGTTCATCATCTCTATTCTCTTGGTAGATGAAAGGACCCCAACGTGGCCCCTACCATCAGCCACCTAAAAACCATTCCCATTCACTGCATTTTCTCCTCTTGTGGAAGAATCCCAAAAGAAACTTAAATATTCGAGGGAGAGAAAAATTACGCAAAGAAGGCTAGATTTGACGACTAAGGAGCAAGAAACTGTAAAAAATTATTATTATTATTTATTTTATTTTTGTAAAGAAGTCATGATGTAGAAGCAATTTAGAAGAGGACATGGTCCTTAAGGAACCAACATCTATGCCACACCTGTTGCAAAGTTCGTCTCATATGAAAATATTTCTTAAACTGCACAATACTTGTTCTGCATCCCCTGCTTACACTAAAGCCTCCCGCCCAACTTTTGCTCATTGTCATAGTGTGAAATAGTTTTTAAAGTAAATACTCCATGAATATAATGAGGAACTTACAAATTCTTGTTAGTAGTTGAACAGTTGAGTACACATCACCTGCACCAATTTTCCATTATCACAATGCTAAAGATGTGCCAAAAGCAAACGTCACAACATTCACCAACAGTATAAGGATAATGACAAGATATATACAATAATAAACCTCGATTATTCACCAACATTTATTATTCACATATACCACCCCCAACCAATATTAGAATAGAAATGCTAGTATTCGCCTCTGTTATGTACCACTTCTATGAAACTTGAATTGGTTTGATTATTAGATTTTTTATGTACAATTTAGAGAAAGCAAATAGGGTGTGTGTGTGCACAAAGGAATTAAAAAAGACTGAATGAGAAAATGGAATATGACCTAATTTTGATTCACAAACTGATGAAATATTAAAAGCACCAGGACAATGTTGAGCACAAAACAGAAATATTATTACACTTGGAAAAAATATGTCATGCAGCAACAATATTATCAACTTCCATGTGACATCAAGTGATGCATCTTAACCCAACATTGGAATAAATAGAAAATAGTGGCCAACTACAGGAATAAAGCAAGCTTCCAAAGAGACCCATATGCATCTTCTAGACTATTAAGGTACATTTATCACACTTGACGTCTGGAACGGGACAGGAGAGCAAGGAGAATTTTCTTTCTGGGTGGGTCCCTGCAATGTCAAGCAAACTGATCAATAAGCAAATATAGAGCTACAAATCTGATAATGGTCTCTCTCTCTCTCTCTCTCTCTCTCTCTCTCTAAGCAAGCACATAGTTTATTTCTACTGCGACACCATACATGCTAAAGTAGTGATAGTTCATAGAGAATCCTTCCAATTCTCACAGGGTTCTGAGTAGAATATCAAAGTTTGAAATTAATAGATAGCAAAAATGTAGATCATCAATTCATGCCCAGAAAGGTCAGAATCAAGAATGGATAATTGTCTTCACAATCAACTCAGTATTCTACAGTTTAGACTAGGTCAAAACAAGACCAAAAGATTTTTATACTCTCCTCCTAGTCTATACTGGTGAATGACAAACCACCATAAATTTGATCCTATAAATATAAACCATGCATAAGTTATAAAAAAAAAAAATCAGTCAGACATTGAAAAGTCACAGAGCTGACAACATAAAGAAGAGCCTCCCTCCACACAGCAAGGCACATCTTATATAACACCAGACTATGCATGTCTAGTATCGCTTATAAATGGTTATTATGTGGATGATAAAAATGGCAATAACGCAGTGCCAAGTATATGCATAAAGCTTGAGCCAATAAAACATATGGGATACAGCACACCACTGCATCTTTAAAGGTTGAAACATAACTATACTAACATCAAAACAACTATATTTAAAGATCAAAAACTTCTATGTAGAAAAAGAAAAATACCATCATAGGTATTCCCAACTCTTGAAGGTCATTGTCTCCCATCTGCCTCAATGCATGCATATCCACCTGCAGAAGAAATAAACTAAAATCAGGATCAAGCTCCATTGAAAGGTTAGATATATTATTCATTATGTGCCTGCAACTTATTAGGAAATCCAGCAGGGGAAGGGTGTTGGGTTTGTACGAAATCGTGACGCAATCAAATTATAAAATTAGCGGAAGCATGGTATATCAGAGTTTAAAAATTTGTACAAAACTATTACCCGGATCATCCTTTATGCAAATTATTAATTTAAAACGATAAATAAGAAGTTATGGAATCATACCGTTATAGAACGAAGCTTCCACATGTACGAGTTCAACTCCTTGTTCTTCGTGATCTCCTTGAATTTCCGAATTAGATTCCTTCCTTTGATCAATGTTAGCCACCCAAGTGTTTGACTTCTAGAGGTGATCCACCAAGGAAGAAGAATTATCAAGAAGGAGGGTGGTTGGCTTAGTAATCTATCCTCTATAGAAAATGAGTACTCTCCAACAATTAGAATTGCATTAACTGATATCTATTATAAGACTCCTCTTATATAGATAGTGGTCAACCCTTCTAATCTTATTAGACATGTCATTTCATTTAATTAATTAAATACCTTTAATTAATTTAGGCTTCCCACCACATTGGGAATAATTAATTAAATTCATTTAATTAATTTGTCTCCTAATCTTATTAGAAATAAATGAGAGTACTAATATTAAATTAATTACTAAACTCCTTTAGAAATTAAAATAATAATAATTGTAATAATATTAATAAGACTCCTCTTATTAATTTATATTTAATATTTTTAAAATATTAAATAATAAATATTAAGCTATTTAATTTATTCTATCACCATAGATTAAATTAATTACACTTAATGTATTATTACGATTATGCCATTACCTTCTTAAATAATTATTCTTCCTTTTATGGTGTGACCCTTTAGGTTCTCAATATTAATCCGGTTGTGAATAAATCAATTAGAACAATTATAATCTTATTTAAATAAATAAATTAAACTAATAATCTATTTAAATAAATAATATTTATTCTACAATAGGGATAAGCCTCCCTAGCGATCAACGACTTTCCAGATAATATAGATTTCAACATCAATTATAAAAGAACCTGTGAGTTAATAGTTACCGTACAATTCAATCTTTCCACCATACAATGTCCCAATTAAATATAAGACATGGATTTACTGTCAAGTCTTATTTTATTTAATCATATGTATTTCGACTAGAAAATGCACAACTCCGATTAATGCAAATTAAAAACCTCTTTCTAATTTCATTCCACCTTAGCCAAGGATTCCTGGGTTGCCATTTAACGAATCACATAGGACATATCTCCTCTTTTACTAGAGGTGGTAGATTCTTTATTAATCATTCATTATCTCCATATGTAACTCATTATACCCAAGCATACCCTATATATGCCTTAAAAGGTCTTAAGGAATAAGCCAAAGTATAATTTGTTACATACAAGATACTATGATGATCTCAAGTCCAAGAATCACTTGTACTACTATCACATTAGGAATTTCTATTGACAGACGAGTAAAACTCCATTAGGTATTCTATAGCGAGTCACGTTCAGTGAACTTATTCTCCAATAAGCACCTACATACTTGCTTTAGTGTCTCCACACAAATGACCATGAGATCAGTCATCCTCATCCAATGAGCAAGCAACATATATACCAATCTATCCGGATTTACTAATCCCCATTTTAGTAATCCACGATTGGGAACTATATTAGTTTTTAAGCTTTCTAAGAATTTAGATCTCATTAGCATGATCTCATCATGATTCTAAAAGCATTGCTTAAAACTATGGGTTATTTACATATTATAAAAAACAACACCATGTAGATAATTAAATACCTTAATTGAATATTTTATTAATAAATAAATAAGATTGTCTCCAAAGTATATGCTTTATCATCACATATGATTGGCTTGTATGCACACTACTATCAATCTCCCACTTGCACTAAAGTCAATCGTCATAGTATCTCATATCCATCTTCTCTAAGTGTCGATCAAACTGCTGTTGTGTTAGAGCTTTCGTAAATGGATCTGCAATGTTATCTTGAGAGTCTATATGCTCCTTTTTCAATGATTTCTTTAATCAAAGTGAAATCGCCGCAACACGTGTTTGGATTTCTGATGAGACCTGGGTTCCTTAGCCTGTGCAACCGCTCTAGTGTTGTCACAGTATACGGGAACTGCTTCTCCAATGCTAGGAACCACTCCAAGTTCAGTTATGAACTTCTTCATCCAAATAGATTCCTTTGCAGCTTCACTTGCAGCTATATACTCTGCCTCTGTCACTGAATCAACAATTGTTTGCTGCTTGAAACTCTTCCAACTCACTGCGCCTCCATTCAAGGTAAACACATACCCTGAAACAGATTTACTGTCATCTTGGTCTGTTTGAAAACTTGAGTCCGTGAATCCCTCGAGTTTTAATTCAGACCCACCGTAGACAAGAAAAATATCTTTAGTCCTTCTCAAGTACTTTAGGATATTCTTCACTACCTTCTAGTGCTCTTCTTCTGGATTCGACTGGTATCTGCTCGTTACACTAAGTGCGTGAGCAACATCCGCTCTAGTACATATCATACCGTACATGATAGATCCTATTGCAGAAGCATAAGGGATCTTACTCATACGGTCTCTCTCCTCAGGTGTCTTTGGGGCCTGTTTTTTTGGAGAGATGTATTCCATGGCTCATCGACATAAGACCTCTTTTCGAATCTTCCATGCTAAATCTCTTTAGCATCGTATCAATGTACGTTCCTTGGAATAAGCCGAGCATCCTTTTAGATCTATCTCTATAGATCCTTACCCTCAATATAGTATGTTTCACCCAAGTCCTTCATGGAGAATTGTTTAGATAACCAGATTTTAATTAATTATAACATAGGAATGTCATTCCCTATCAGTAATATATCATCAACATATAATACAAGGAATGATACTGCGCTCCCACTAACCTTCTTGTATACACATGGTTCATCCTCGTTTTTGATAAAATCAAACTCTTTGATTGTCTCATCAAAACGAATGTTCCATCTACGAGAAGCTTGCTTCAATCCATAAATGGATCGTTGTAGCTTACAGACTTGATTTGTTCCAACCTTTGAAACAAATCCCTCTGGTTGTGTCATATACACATCCTCCTCAAGTTTCTCATTGAGGAAGGCCATTTTCACGTTCATCTGCCAGATCTCATAGTCGTTATAAGCTGCAATCGCAAGCAAAATCCGAATAGACTTGAGCATAGCTACTGGTGAGAAGGTTTCATCATAGTCAATTCCTTGTTTTTGTTTGAAACCTTTTGCAACCAGTCGGGCTTTATAGGTTTCTACCTTCCCATCTGCTCCAGTCTTTCTTTTAAAGACCCATTTACACCCAATAGGCTTAATGCCTTCAGGTGGTGAAACCAAAGTCCATACTTTGTTTTCATATATGGAGTCCATTTCGAATTTCATGACTGCTAGCCATTTCTCTGAGTCTTTATTACTCATAGACTGTTCATAATTCAATGGATCATCATCATTTATGATGTGTACCTCATCGTCATCCTCTATAACGAATCTATATCTCTCAGGTATTTTCGGTACTCTTCCAGATTTACGAATAGGGTGTGGTACAGTAGGTTCTTCTACTTGGTCAGGTACCTGGCTTTGATCCGTGGTAACTTGTGGTTCTTGAACTTCTTCAAGATATATCTTACTCCCACTGACCCCTTAATGGATAAACTCCTTTTTCAAGAAGGCAGCATATTTCGCAACAAACACCTTTTGATCAGTTGGATGATAGAAATAATACCCTACAGTTTCTTTAGGGTATCCCACAAATCTATACTTATCGAATTTAGTCTGTAACTTATCATTTTCAAACTTTTTGACATAAGCTGGATAACCCCAAGTCTTAACATGCTTAAGATTTGGTTTCCTCCCCTTCCACATCTCATATGGAGTCTTTGGGGCGTATTTGGTAGGTACTTTGTTAAGTAGGTATGCAGCCGTTTCTAGAGCATATTCCCAGAAGGAAATTGGAAGGTCGGTAAAACTCATCATGGATCGAACCATGTCCAACAGTGTTCGATTTTTCCTTTCAGATACTCCATTTAACTGTGGTGTACCTGGAGGAGTCCATTGTGAGATTATACCATTTACTTTGAGACAATTGAGAAACTTACCGCTTAAGTATTCTCCACCTCGATCTGATCGAAGTATCTTAATACTCTTGCCCGTTTGTTTCTCTACTTCACTTCTGAACTCTTTGAACTTTTCAAATGTTTCTGACTTGTATTTCATTAAATACACATCCAAATCTTAAGTGATCATCAGTGAAAGTAATAAAATAAGAATACCCACCTCGTACACTTGTTGTCATAGGTCCACAAACGTCTGTGTGAATCAATGCCAACAACTCTGTAACTCTTTCTCCTTTTTCACTAAAAGGAGATTTAGTCATTTTACCCATGAGACAAGATTCACAAGTTGGATATGATTCATAATCGGATAGCTCTAGAAACTCATCCTTATGCAACTTGGATAATCTTGTTTCATTGATATGACCGAGTATACAGTGCCACATGTAGGTATAATTAATATTATCTCTTTTTCTTTTCTTAGTTTGTTCAATTTGAAATATATTTTCTTTCAAGTCAAGTATATAAAGTCCATTTCGCAAATTTTTAATACCATATAAAACATCGTCTTTATAAATAGAACTCTTTCTAAAACACAAACGACTCTCGGCAACGGATATCTCGGCTCTTGCATCGATGAAGAACGTAGCGAAATGCGATACTTGGTGTGAATTGCAGAAACCCGTGAACCATCGAGTCTTTGAACGCAAGTTGCGCCCGAAGCCATTAGGTCGAGGGCACGTCTGCCTGGGCGTCACGCATCGCGTCGCCCCCAACCCCGCACTCCCTCATGGGAGTCGAGGCGGAGGGGCGGATATTGGCCTCCCGTGTCTCACCGTGCAGTTGGCCCAAATGCGAGTCCTTGGCGACGGACGTTACGACTAGTGGTGGTTGTAAAAAGCCCTCTTCTCATGTCGTGCGGTGACCCGTCGCCAACGAAAGCTCTCATGACCCTGTTGCGCCGTTCTCAACGCGCGCTCCGACCGCGACCCTAGGTCAGGCGGGACTACCCGTTGAGTTTAAGCATATCAATAAGCGGAGGAAAAGAAACTTACAAGGATTCCCCTAGTAACGGCGAGCGAACCGGGAATAGCCCAGCTTGAAAATCGGGCGACCTCGTCGTCCGAATTGTAGTCTGGAGAAGCGTCCTCAGCGGTGGACCGGGCCCAAGTCCCCTGGAAGGGGGCGCCGGAGAGGGTGAGAGCCCCGTCGTGCCCGGACCCTGTCGCACCACGAGGCGCTGTCTACGAGTCGGGTTGTTTGGGAATGCAACCCCAATCGGGCGGTAAATTCCGTCCAAGGCTAAATACTGGCGAGAGACCGATAGCAAACAAGTACCGCGAGGGAAAGATGAACCTTCCATATCCAATACAAAAATTGAAATAATATTTTTAATAATATTCGGAACATAATAACAATTATTAAGATAAATGGACTTGCCCGAGGGCATTGCTAAACAATAAGTTCCTACAGCTAATGCATCAACCTTTGCTCCATTTCTCACTCGTAGGATCACCTCATCATTGTTCAGCTTTCTACTTCTGACCAGTCCTTGCACAGTATTACATATGTGAGAACAACAACCGGTATCCAATACCCAAGTAGAATTATGACTTTCAGAAAAATTAATTTCAATCATAAACAAACCTTGATTGAAAGTCGAAGCTTCTCCAAGCTTCTTCTCTACTAGAAACTTCTTGCAGTTCCTCTTCCAATGTTCCAGCTCGTTGCAATGAAAGCACATTCCTTTAGCTGGTTCAGGTTTCTTTTGTTCCTTTTCTTTCCCCTTTCCCTTAGCTTTCTTGGATTTCTTCTTTTCAGAAGATACCCTGGGCCTCTTCCTTTTATTGGAAGAATCCACCATCAAGACATGGTTCTTCTTGGATGGAAAGTGACCTTCTTAATTTTCAGGATGTTAAGCAACTCAGGCAAGCTGACATCTAGCTTATTCATGTGAAAATTAATCATAAACTGCGAGAAGGTCTTAGGGAGTGACTGCAAGACCAAGTCTTAACTCAACTCCCCATCCATGACGAACCCAAGCTGTCCAAGGCATTCAATCAAATTGATCACCTTCAGGACATGAGTCTCGACGGCAGTACCCTCGGTCATCCGAGATCGAAAGAGCTCCTTAGATATCTCATATCTAGCAGTCCTACTCTATTCACCATACAACTCCTTGAGGTGAAGCAGCATAGCAGGATCATCCATTTTTTCGTGCTGACACTGAAGCTCGTTATTCATGGATGCGAGCATGATGCATTGAGCCACAGATGCATCATCTTGTCACTTATTGAAAGTGCCAATCTCTTCCTCAGAGGCTGTTTCCGAAATAGATTCAGGGATAGTTGAATTTAGAACATAAGAAATCTTTTCAGCAGTGAGAACAATTCTCAGATTTCTTAGCCAGTCCTCATAATTCGGCCCGGTAAGATTATTTGCATCAAGTATGATTCGTAGTGAGATTAGTGATTTTGACATTTTTAAAATTCTGCATGTGAAAAGATAACGTTTTAGCAAACATTCATTTTATTAATTTTGTATACCAAAATAAATTTAGGTTTTTATTTGAAATTGGTATCTCCCACTATTTTCATCAAACTATATTACCTTCACTTATATAGTTCGGCAACATCTAATTAAAGATTTGCTAGTGAGAATAAGGATCTCATTTCAAATGTATATAACCTTGTGGATAACACAACAAGCGATTTACAAATAAATAGGTAGACAACTCTTGTCAATTACATCACTATGTAACTCCTTTTATTTTACCTCTTAAATCATAATGGTCAAGTGTGTGCACATCCGAACTAAAAGATTTAAGTTAAGTCCAGCCTAGCACTTCCATAAATTCAAAAAAAATGTTCGTCCTTGTGGATAGCACAACAAGACTAGATTGTTCAATTTTCTTGATAATTATCAAATGTGATTAATTAACATCTTAAATACTCAATACTCGCCTTGTGGATAGTACAACAAGCTCATATTAAATATTTAATACTCTATTAATTAATCATGCTAGAAGGCGACGTTCGATATTCCAAATATCATTAAACGTTTCGGACTTAATATTATTTTTTAAGGGATTTGTTATTATTTGTCTAATCTTATTTAGCGCGCATGCACACATATATATATATATATATATATATATAATACGCGTCATTTTATTAAACATGCGAAGCATGTTTGCATAAAATATAATATATATAATATTTAGCATACAATATAGAATACTATATTCTACCCGGATTGATTATGGACTTTTATTCTAGTTTGGTTCACTAGAGCCACCAAGTGAACCAAAAGGTCAAACCAAGGAGTGCAAGAATTTAAATTTAAACGTAATTATTACATTTAAACCCGGGCTCCATACAAACGGGTCTTCACGCACTCCTTGCTCCTTGGTCTCCAGTTTATTCAAGATAATTCTAACTATCTCTATTACATTAACTATTTATTTTAAATAGAAACCTTGATCATCAGTCAAGGGAAAGTACATAGGAGGGAGATAGAATTTTACATCAAGAAAAAAAAATAGAGAAGACGACGTACGCAGGCCCCATTTAATAAAACACATTTATTCAAGCATTCTACTAAAATAAAATCCAATCACATTGGTCAAATAGTCCATAATCAATCCTCATTTATTATCATACATATCACCATATATATCAATAAATAAATATTCATCTCATGAATTAAAATATTCCATATATATATGAGTATCATTTAATGGGCAATTTTAATTTGCATGAAATTCAATTTTAAAATTAAAATAAACTCTTTATTTTAATTATAAAATTATTAAAAATATTATATATATATATATATATATATTGTAATCATATATATAATATAATATATATAACGTTAATATATATATATAGTAACTTTTTGAATCCTGCAGCATTAACCTTACTTTATATATATAAGATATAAAAAGAAAACTTATATTCTATATATATACAATCTGATAACAGCAGCCACCAAGTGACTCACGTCATTTTTCCAAAACAGGTCACTTGGTAATCAATGAATAAGGATCCACGGATTATAGAAAAAATAATTTGCCAAATTCGCCCAGCACAACAAATTATTTCGCGAATATTTTTTTTTCTTTAGCTTTCCATTTTTTTCTTTCTTTCAAAAAGAAATGAATAATAATTTTATACAATTAAATTATGCCCAATAAATTATTCTAAATACATACCCATATGTATATGAAATCAAAACAATTAATAATTGCATAAAAGTTTGGCTCTGATACCACTGTTGAGTTTGTACGAAATCGTGACGCAATCAAATTACAAAATTAGCGAAAGCATGGTATATCAGAGTTTAAAAATTTCTACAAAACCATTACCCGGATCATCCTTTATGCAAATTATTAATTTAAAACGATAAATAAGAAGTTATGGAATCATACCCTTGTAGAACGAAGCTTCCACATGTACGAGTTCAACTCCTTGTTCTTCGTGATCTCCTTAAATTTCTGGGTTAGATTCCTTCCATTGATCAACGTTAGTCACCCAAGTGTTTGGCCTCTAGAGGTGATCCACCAAGGAAGAAGAATTATCAAGAAGGAGGGTGGTTGGCTTAGTTATCTATCCTCTATAGAAAAGGAGTATTCTCCAATAATTAGAATTGCATAAACTAATATCTATTATAAGACTCCTCTTATATAGATAGTGGTCAACCCTTCTAATCCTATTAGACATGGGATTTCATTTAATTAATTAAACACCTTTAATTAATTTAGGCTTCCCACCACATTGGGAATAATTAATTAAATTTATTTAATTAATTTGTCTCCTAATCTTATTAGAAATAAATGAGAGTACTAATATTAAATTAATTACTAAACTCCTTTAGAAATTAAAATAATAATAATTAAAATAATATTAATAAGACTCCTCTTATTAATTTATATTTAATATTTTTAAAATATTAAATAATAAATATTAAGCTATTTAATTTATTCTATCACCATAGATTAAATTAATTACACTTAATGCATTATTACGATTATGCCATTACCTTTTTAAATAATTATTCTTTCTTTTATGGTGTGACCCTTTAGGCTCTCCATATTAAATCGGTTGTGAATAAATCAATTAGAACAATTATAATCTTATTTAAATAAATAAATTAAACTAATAATCTATTTAAATAAATAATATTTATTCTACAATAGGAATAAGCCTCCCTAGCGATCAACGACTTTCCAGATAATATAGATTTTAACATCAATCATAAAAGAACCTGTGAGTTAATAGTTACCGTACAATTCAATCCTTTCACCATACAATGTCTCAATTAAATATAAGATATGGATTTACTGTCAAGTCTTATTTTATTTAATCATATGTATTTCGATTAGAAAATGCGCAACTCCGATTAATGCAAATTAAAAACCTCTTTCTAATTTCATTCCACCTTAGCCAAGGATTCCTGGGTTGCCATTTAACGAATCACATAGGACATATCTCCTCTTTTACTAGAGGTGATAGATTCTTTATTGATCATTCATTATCTCCATATGTAACTCATTATACCCAAGCATACACTATATATGCCTTAAAAGGCCTTAAAGAATAAGTCAAAGTATAATTTGTTACATACAAGATACTATGATGATCTCAAGTCCAATGATCACTTGTACTACTATCTCATTAGGAATTCCTATTGACAGACGAGTAAAACTCCATTAAGTATTCCATAGCGAGTCACGTTCAGTGAACTTATTCTTCAATAAGCACCTACATACTTGCTTTAGTGTCTCCACACAAATGACCATGAGATCAGTCATCCTCATCCAATGAGCAAGCAACATATGTACCAATCTATCCGGATTTACTAATCCCCATTTTAGTAATCCCACGATTGGGAACTATTTTAGTTTTTAAGCTTTCTAAGAATTTAGATCTCATTAACATGATCTCATCATGATTCTAAAAGCATTGCTTAAAACTATGGGTTATTTACATATTATAAAAAACAGCACCATGTATATAATTAAATACCTTAATTGAATAATTTATTAATAAATAAATAAGATTGTCTCCAAAGTATATGCTTTATCATCACACATGATTTGCTTGTA
Source organism: Panax stipuleanatus (assembly GCA_020205555.1). Taxonomy (NCBI): domain Eukaryota; kingdom Viridiplantae; phylum Streptophyta; class Magnoliopsida; order Apiales; family Araliaceae; genus Panax; species Panax stipuleanatus. Next base: position 2,901,189 of record CM035126.1, read on the forward strand.
TGCACACTACTATCAAAGGGAACATGAATGTGCATTTAAAGTATTCAATACAGTTGTCTCTTACTTAAATATTTCTGCAGTTTCTGTGGCGTGCGTGATTAACAGCTTAGGATGAATCATGCACAATTTCTATACATCAGCATGAACACAAACATGATAAAAAGTTAATACTAATTAAAATCTAAAACCCACACAAGGTTGAAAGTACTCTAGTGAACACTAAGAGGAGGTCACAGCAGGCTACGTACTTCCTCTGCCTTGAAATTTATAATGTATTTTCCCAATCCCAAAGTGTGCAACAAGCCCTCAACAGTTTGTTGTTCATCAACCTACATAACAATGTCACATACAAGAAAAGAAGCACAGGGAGAACATGCATTTTAAAAAACAACACTTTACCAATGATAACAGATAAAAAAATGGAAGAAAAGAGATCCCAGTTCTACTTGCAATTCATCTTCTTTTTTTAAACATTGATGATTGCCACCATTAACGCACCAAAACATCTGAGAAAATCCAGTAGGAAAAGCATAGATGTAATATGCTAGAATTTTTTTTAGATAAAGATGGTTAACTAGAGGCCATTGTTCACATATAATTATACCCAAACTATAGCATTGTATAGGCCGGAACAGTCAAAATAAGTGAACCAACCTTAAACACTACTAAAAAAATGGTCATTTGTGATGGTCAAAATCTATCACAAAAACTAAAAAAACCATCACGAAAGGTTTACGTGATGGCTTTAAGCATCACGATGGTCATCTTGTATACGCCCATCATGAAAGATTTTACGTGATGGTTTTGGCAATCACCGAAATATCCAATTCTTTTGTGATGGCTAAACTTGTCACATTAGTATAGTAGTTATATGTGATGCCGAAGCAATCACATCCTTTTGTGATGGTCACAACCATCACAGAATTGGTAAGATTTTTATGATGACCAAAACAATCACCAATTATTTGTGATGGTCGAAGCAATCACGTCATTTTGTGATGGTCACGACCATCACAGAATTGATAAGGTATTTATGATGGCCAAAATAATTACCAAATGTTAAGACATTTGTGACGGCTAAAACAGTCATACAAAAGTCTTTTGTGATGACTAAGATAATCACAATTATTTCTATTTTTATAACCCATTTATACTTTTTGGTGATAGTAAAGTCATCACAAAATTCTTATATTAAAATATATTTAATTGTCAATTTTATATTTCAAATCTTTAAATGCTATAAATTTCAATAAATTTAAAACGTAAAATCATACAAAATTATTCAAATGAAGAAACTTGATCCAGTACAAGTGGTCTTGTTCCTCTGTTATGCTTCTATTAGATGATGAACCAGCTATGATGAATCATTCCACATGCCACATCTAATAATAACAAGTTTGATTAAAATACACTCATATTTAGTGCAAAGAGCTTACGAAGAATTCAAAATTGGGTATCAAAATAAGATGGTAGTTTGAAACAGAAAATTCCTACCCATCAATAATCAGGAACATATTGATATACTTAAATAATCTGCATTCCTTATCATTGATCATATATTCAAATGCAAAAACGCAATTCATAAAAATTAGAAGCAGTTAAAAATGGAAACTAAAAAGAAAGAAGTAAAAAGCAGTAGTACATACCGAGTCAAATCTTTGAAATCCAATTCCCATTCAAAAGCTAATTATGAAAGGGACATTTTATCGAAAATTTCATGAGCATAAATTTATGCAATATTGTTCTTAGTACAGACTAGAGTGGGACATTTTATCAAACACTTCATGTGCATTACACACAAACACTTCATTTTAAAATACTCAAAACCATAAACATGAAATGACCTCTATAAACATGGAATATGCCACAAACTGATGATTATTATGATATAAGAAAACTAAAAAAAGTTAATTACAATCAATTAGATATTCTCAATAGAGGTTTTCGTCTTAGTGCAATTCGAACCCTAGCCTTAATTCGTGGAATGAAGAACAAAAAAACAAATAATTGACGTACCAGTAGTCAGTGGAGCGGAGGCGGAGACGCGTAGAGGCCGTAGGACGGAGACGCGATTTGGGGTTTTGGGTTAGGGCAAGCAGAGAGTGAGAACTGAGACGCAACTTGGTTTGTGGAGAGGAGAAACCTCTCTATTTCACGTTTAACTCAAGACTAATACACAACTCCTAACAAAATTAGAGAATCAGTTTCAAAAAAAAAAGAGTTTGGTTTTAACTAATAAAAACAACTAATATTATAAATTTTTAAAAAAGCAATATTGTAAATAACATTATTATTTCAAAAAATTAGATAGATTTAAATTTAAGGATGTTATAAATTAGTTAATAACAAACTAAAATATAACTCTTTCATGGAACAAAAAAGTAATTATTTAACACATTTGTGATCTGTTCCACAAAAAGAGTCTTAATTATTATATATATTTTTATTGTCAATTTATAATATTTTAAAATTTTAATTATTTTAACTTAATATTTTAATTAATAAAAATATTTAATATTATAAAATATTTAAAAAAGTATTATTAAGAATAAAATTCTATTTTAAAAAATTAATTACATTATAATTCGAGTTTTAGGATAAAATAAATTAACTAAAAATAAAACTCAAACTTAACTGTTCTGGCTTAATAGATGAGTAATTTTTTAGCATTTGTGGTCTATTCCACATAAGAGCCTTATATATCTTATTTTTTTATTTTTTTTCATGGTCAATGTATGAAATTTTAATGTTCAAATTAGTGTAAATTTATTTACTTTGATTAAAAAAAGTCGATATTGTAACTTTCTTAAAAAGTATTATTAAAAATAATTTTTTTATTGTAAAAAAATAAATGTATTTATATTACAATTTATATTCACCACAATTAATTGTAAAAAATATATTTAGAACAAAATAGTGACCAATTTTATCTCTCGCAGAAAATCTTTGAACATTAATATTGTGAATAATAATTCCTTCATTAATAGGTTTTTTTCTCGTAAATTTTTATCATAAATTGGCTCCAAATATCTTTCTACCACTTCAATTTTGCGAAAGAAAAAAAATTTAATTGTGAAGGATGTTTCTTTCGCTAATAACTATATTGTCACTATATTTTTTTCCTTTACAATTCATTCGCTAGAAAACTCCTCATGTGAAGGAATGAATTACTTCACAAAATTTCCTTCACTACATCCATAATTTCTTGTAGTGATGCGTTCGTTGAAATTTTTATCAATTGTAACCACCTCCCTTCAAAAAAAAATAATTTATGCAAAAAATTCAGTGATTGTAATGGTTGTCACAAATATTCTATAGGATGACACAAATAGACATCAGTAAGAGCCATCATATATACTAGTATTTTGTGATTACTAGTAAATTACATCACCTAATATATTTGTTGGTCATATATGCTTATTTTTTAGTGATTACCTTGACCGTCACAAATAGTTTATAGTGATGGCAAAATTAGTCATTACTAGGAGCCGTCATCTATATTATTATTTTGTGATTGTTAAAACAGTCCATCATATAATACTATCCTTTGAGATTGCTTTAAATGTCGTCATAAATGTCCATCACATGTGATTTTCTTTTCGTGATGGTATTGGTCGTCACCAAATATTTTTAAGGAGAAATATATAGGTGATGGTTGCAAGCCATCACAAAAACTAAAAATTATTTTTGACAATATTTGGTGATTGAAATAGCCGTCACATATAGATAGCCACGATGGTAAAATTAACCATCACTATAGTCATCATATATATACTATTTTTTGTGATGACTCAAATAATCCATCACGAAATATTGTCTACCGTGATTACTTTTAAAAATTGTCACTAGGATCCATCACGCATGCTTGATTTTCTAGTAGTGAAAGAGCATAATACAATAAATTTCATTTCAAGCATCTTCCAAGATGCACGATAAGGTAAAGCTGGAATTATATATATCGTGGCCTAAACAGTTTGGGTTTTCAACTTTGAGTTATAAAACCATGATAGATCGACTTCTTTGGTCAACTACAAATCAAAAACATATTCCCAAATGGTAATTAAGGATGGACTCTAAAAGCTTGTAGAGCATGGTGAGACAGGTTAGTTCTGTTTCAGCCGGTCACTGTATAAGTAATTGAAATATATCACACAATTTAACTTAAACAACAACTTTTGCACCAATATTCTTTTCCAAGTTAGAAAAGGTCGATTAGTTAACGTCATCTTCGCTATAGAACATTAGATAGAACTATAAGAATGCTAAAAATACAGGCTGGAAAATACCATAACAAGTTTTTATCTCTTTTTTTTCTTTGAGTGGGATGTGTGGACTCTGGAGAAGAATACGACTACTTTTGATTGCCAATATGAAGTTATAACTAACAAGCTATATATTAGACATGCCATGAAATATAAGAAAGATGCGGAAGGAGCAGAAAGAATTAAACAGACATCTCCACATATATTCAGCTGAAGCATTAATTCCGGGAAAGGAAAGTTGAGAAAAAGAAAAGCAGTAGAGGGAAGTAGCTTTGAACCTTGCATGTATGAGCTTTTGTTTACAATGACCCCAGGTGAATTAAGGTGTTGTGTCTAACATGGGCGGTACGGGCTTTGCAGGTTCAGCAGCTAAAGCAGGTTTTGCCATATAAGACGCAGTCCTGATGGGCGTAGAGAGCTCAAGATCTTCTTTACTCAAATATGAAGCCGTTGTAAGAGGACTAGGGTCCTCTCTATTTCAAGTAAATGGAGACTCTCCATTTTATGGTCCAAATTTAAAATGTGCGTTTTCTCTCCTGCCAGCATAATGTCACATTCTAACCCATTTTAAATTTGAATAATTGAAATGGAGAGTCTCCATTTAAAGGTTCAGATTTAAAGTTATTAGATCTAAGGTCTAGAAGTTGACACCTCATTTAAAAGCCACCAACTTAATTCTAACCAGCTTATCTAAAACCCACTAACCTAACTCTAATAACTTCATTTAAAAGTCACTACCCTAACTTTAATCATTAATTTAATAGTAGTATAACACTAATATATTATTATTATTATTATTATTATTATTATTATGAGCACTTTATTATGTCCCTTATTGGTTTTTTAATAATTACTTTATTATTATTATTATTATAATAATAAAATTGTTTAACAAATTATAATTATAATTATTGTTAAAATTATTATTATTATTTTAATATAACACTAATATATTATTATTTTTATTATTATTATTACAATAATAAAATTGTTTAACAAATTATTCCATCGGATGATCTTTGACGCAGAACGTTACCAGATTAAATTCTAAGAATACAAACGGAATTCACCAAAAAATGTCAAATATCAATTATAAAGATAATAATTGTCAATGAGTTCTCTCTCAACCCACAAGCCGGGTTTACACTTCTTGTGAACGAATCCATCTGAGGCACCCCATTTACACTTCTTGTGGAAGGGATCCTTGCACTGGTAGGCTCTGGCATCTGCTGTCTATCACCCCGTGCTTTGAGCATGTTCTGTTTATCACCCCTTGCCTCGGGTTATATAACATTTTATAATTACTCAATAAATTTAGGGGGTAAACAAGGAAATAAACATCCGTAAAATTTGCATGCAAATGAGACTATTTTTTTAGACGATATCAGTAATAAATATTTATCACTGTATTGTAAAAAAATTAAATTGATATATAATTTTAAATGATGGAATATTAATTATTCGAACTCATATTTTTAAAACATTACGCCTAAATTTCAAAAAGGCCGTTGCACCCCTGCTGCTCATCATATATATGAAAACATTCCATAAATACTAGTACTAGTGTTTAGGTGTTATCAGTAATCAGGACATCTAAGAATCCCAAAAGTAACACAAATATCTAAAAAAAATTAAGTAAAATATTTAAAAAAGTAACACTCACTCAGTTCCAAAAGTATACTCGGATTGTGCAAGTACACCGATTATTTCAAGAATAATGCTACTATCAGGTAAAGATGTAACATAAAGGTCATATATTATTGAGGTGATAATATGTAATTTATTGTTGAGTTAAATGAATTATATTAATAATAAATTACATATTATCACGTCAATAATACGTGAGCGTCATATAATTGTTTTATGTGATAGTAGCATTACTTTTATTTCAATGGGCGCTTGGCCCAAATCTATTCCAATATCTATTTTTTTGCTACATTTATATTTTTGTTTTTACTTTTTGATACTACTATATTAATTAGGGAATGAATAAAGGCGAATTATATTGTTTCAATACAACTTTTTTAAATTAACCTTAATTTAGTACGGCATCATAAATATAAGTGACATGCCAGCCAAGGCCTTAAATCCGAACAATGAAGGAGTATTGTATTTTTATAGAGTATATACAGCCAGGCGCCAGACAACAAATCTGCTCAGTATATCATACATACTACGTATACGAAATGTATAAAAAGTGTATAAAAAGTGTGGAGTATTCTCATCTACAAAATAAACAACACCGATCCAACTGCCAAAATTAACAGCCGCCCCAAATGGGTACTCACAAAATTAGCATCATTGGACTCCCTCTCCTGCATGTTGGGATTCGAAGATCCATTGTAATTCGGGTTCGACCCATACAATGCTTGAATCCCATCAATATCGTCGCTGCCGAGGACTACCTTCTTCGTCCCTGACGAAATGGACGGAAACATAATCGCCTCTTCCACTGAAGAGTGCCCTAATCCTAGCAGATGCCCAATCTCATGTACCACAACCGATTCCAGATCCACCGCCGACGATACGGACCTCAAGTTTTCACTGTTTATCACCCAATTCTCCTCGATGTCCAAGTGAAGTCGTCCATTAGGCGGAGAAAACGCGTGAGCTAGGGTTCCCAAAACTCCGTCAAATGCCTCTCCGTCGCCGTGATCGCCACCGAAGAAGCCGATCCTAATATCTGCTCTGGCAAACGATTCTGTCTGCGTGAAAGTCAACGGCGTAACCCCCGACCACCGGTCGAACGCGGTTCTAAACACGGCCTTCACGGAATTATCCAACTGATTCTCCGGAGAGAAAGCATAGGTCAATTCAGTCTGTCTTGCCGGCCAACGCGGCGTGCCAGGGAAGAATGAGTAGTGAGCCACCACCCCGAGGTGAGACGGAGACGACGGCGGTGCTTTGCCGGAGTTCATGGAGCTGGTTCCGTTGACTATATCGGGAACGCCACATCTCGGGCGGAGAATTTGTTTCATTGTATTTTCATCGAGTTCTCCGGTACAATTAAGATTGAAATTGAGCTGATAAGTCTTGAGAGCTGACTGGAGAGAATCGTCGAAATAATCGGTATAGTTTGCGGTGGAGGAGAAGTTGTTGAGGTAGCCGAATTGCTGGAAATATTGTTTGAGTTTATCAAGGCCTGCTTTCATATCGCCGGAGTGACAGCCGGCGAGTTTTTGGAAGGATTCCCAGGCGGCGGTGAGGTTGGTAGGTGGCGGGAGGGAGGATATGTTGGGGAAGAAATGAGGCAAGGAATGAGAATGGGAGAGTGCAGGGATTGTAAAAAGTAGTATAACTAAACTAGTTATGAACATGAATGGATTTTGGGTGCGATTCATGCTTGTTTGATGAAGAGATGGGGATGGGGATGGGGATGGGGATGGAAATGGGAATGGGAATAATGGAAAATGAGGGTTACGTTACATGTGTTGAGAGTTTTAATAACGTTGGGAAGTGTCGTAGGAAGATGGAGATAGACGGCAGCAGGCGGGCATTAAGTTATTGGGAAAGAAATGTCGTAGGTGTTGAAAGATTGTTATAATTAGTTTGAATCTAGAAGAGAAGAAAGAGTTTTGAATATTTCCGCGTTGAGTTTTTCTTTGTCAAACAAAGCTCGTCTCTTCTGTTTACTGTTTAGTGCAGGTATGATATACTGATGTATAATGTATTGTTGTTGTATTACTATTTACTACTATTTCTGCTGTGCAGCCTTCTTTCTTTTTCCTTTTTTTTTCTTTCTTTTTTTTTTTTTTTTTTTTTTGGGGGGGGGGGGGGGGGGGGGGGGCGAGGGGGGTTAAAAGTACTTTTCGTAACGTCCAGAGCTTCAACTCAACTGTTTCTGGGATACTTTTATGTAGATTGACAAAAAAATAGTTTTGGTTTGGTTATGGCTACAAAATATGGTTATAGTTTTATTATTAACTAAAAATATATGTGGGTTGGAACCAAATAGGAGTGGCCGGGGTTATGTTTTTTAGGAGCGGTGCTTGCAGGCTGCAAGTTTTGTAGCTGGCTTTGAACTTGTGAGTGCATTAGACATACTAATAAGTTTGTTCAAATTGATCAAAACAACATAGAAATCTCAAGTCTCAACTACACTGAGGGTTTAATTATTCTGTTTTGAATAATAACTAATAAGAGAGTAGAATCTAGACATGTATAAATGCTAAGAATGAAAAGCTGAAAAAATGCATTTGGCCGTGTAGAATATTATTATATATATAGATATATATATATCATATTTTGTCACGAGGAAGACATTTGAACAGGTATCTAGGGAGTTGCCACTCTTGGGCATAACTCAATGGCCATTCTAAGCGCAATTAAAAGACTCCATCTCCGCTTCTTTTTCTGATCAATGCGTCTACTGCAAACCCGGCCAGAACTTAATTGTTTATGATCAGAATCAGAAGAAGAAGAAGAAGAGGAAATGGCGCCAAATTCTCCTCCAGCATCATGGACAAGTTTGAAAAAAGCAAAGCAGCAGCCTCTACCGACTCAAGTATCATAACAACACCCAAAAGTACCACTCATTAACCTACACGTGCAACAATGATGTTGAAAAAATGGAAAGGTACTGATCTTTTTATAGAATGGATGGATGGATGGAGTACATAATATGGTTGCTTCAACCAACCATTTTGAGAAAAAAGGCAAGGGCAATCCATACGATTAATGCAAAGGTAGTTAGGTAGGTAGCTACCGGTTTCTTTCTTTCTTTATTTCTTTCCACAATTTCTCCTAATCCCTCTTCCCCCCTAGTCTCCCTCCCTCTCTCCAAGGAAAGTCATCTAATATATAGATCTTCTTTGGAAGAAGAACAAAAAGGTAGCGCGCGTAATGGAGGCAAATGACCACTGGGGAATTTTACGGCAGAACAATAACAAGAAGACCGAGTCGACGCCGGCTAAGCTTGGTGGTGGAGGATCCTCCGGAAAACTCTCCAAGAAGATGGAGAAAAGTAAAGTGGTGGCTTCCAAGGGGATGAAGAAAGTTAAGAATGGAGCCACGGTTAGCGTCAATTGGATCAAACTCAAATGCCACACCAACAAGCTTAACCAAAACGATACTAATAATACTAATAATAAGAAATAATGAACCCCCGGCCCACAAAAATTACTAAATTACCACATCCATCCTTCCATTTTAGATATGTTTCATTTTTCCCCCTATATATTTTTTGTAATGCGATGGATCGGAGGTGTCTCCGTGATTGTTTTCATCTCCTTGATCTTGTTCAGCCCTCTAATTTGTTGAGAGTTAGAGATTATGTTTGGATTACGGAATTATATTCACATTCAAATTCCTGTTTGTTATATATGCTTGTAATTTCTTTTTGTCTTTTTCTTCAAGGAATAATGCGTTCAATTGGCCTGCCCTGCCAATGTGGAGGATTTTAGGCTGAAGAACTCGTTCTAATATTCTCCACACGCAGTCTCATTTATAAAAACAATTATACCACAAAAAAGAAATCCTCAACTTTATTATCATATACTATCGGTCCAGATCTTAAGTTCACCCTTTATCCAACATACTTTGCTTACCCCTTTAGCAACGAACCGGACGATGACTCGGTCCATCGCTATATATACAACCGTCGTCTATATGTTATCCGTCGCTAAAAGCTAAGACGACAGTTGTATATATAGTGACGGACTGAACCGTCGTCCGGTCTGTCGCTAAAAGAGGTCAGCAAGGTATATTGGATAAAATGTGAGCTTAAGATCTGGTCCGCATATACTATTATTAAAACCAACAACTTATTATCTCAAGAATTCACAAAATTTAATCGTGAATTAAATTTTCTGAATACCAAACCGAAACATAGACAATAAACAGTGCTCATAAAAAGCAAACTAGTTTGTGCCAATGTTGTTCCGGATCACAGGCGAGACAGTCGATTGCCTTGGGGTCATCAATTTTTTTTTATATATAGTATATATATAATTTTCAAAGTCCAATATTTTTTTAAGGAATCAATCGGATTAACTCTAATATACTGTTGAAATTCAAACTATTAGGTTTTAAACTCGAAAAATATATTTTTTTGAATACGACTTGTATTTTATTTATTTTTCACTTATCTTTTTATAAAGATAATATTTTGAAAAAAAAATCGTTTTTATTTTACGTATTGAGCTATAAAAATCTCATGAATGGTCGTGGTTTGTGCACTCCTTTCCTGGGGTCGGGGGCGGCGGCCGCCTGCCTTTGGGTATCCAATTCATTTTGCAACTTGCTACTAATTGACATCACCAGTGACGCTACAAAGGATTAAACAATAAGGCAGACAAGTGTACTTATTAATGATAACTACACCATTTTTGGAAAGAAAGACTAAATGTAAATTCCAATCAATTAAATATTTGAGTCTTATTACCATTCATTAGTAGATAATGTAGGACCCAAAGTAAATCGTTAGAATATTTTTTAAAAAAAAACAGAAAAATTGTCCAAATAATGGAAAAGTGACGTGAAGGATATCATAATAGCTGAAGCATTAACAAATTTCTGATTTTTTTTGACTTTCAAAAATACCTTTCAACTTTTAAGGTGATTTTTTTTAATCTTTTTAGTTGGTCTTTTAAAATTTATAAAATTCTTACTTTATTTCATATAATTTATACAAGTGTCTCCGAGTACCGGTAGCGAGCTTTATATGCATGAATGTATTGTTTTCATATCCGGACCGATTATCGAATTGAAAAAGTTACCAGGTGTATGGATCACTGGTCCAACCAATGGTCAGACTGTTATTGACTCAGTGACGACGTTATTAATATGTAATAAATAATTAAATATATTAATTATTATTATATATTATATATAAAATTTAGTAACTATGTAAAATTAATCAATTTATCTATAAAAAAAATTAAACCTATTTATACAATGTTTATTTTATACAATTCAAATAAATACTAAATCTATATAAAAAGAAAGATATTAAATCATGATCATAATTCAAAACTCAAGACTCAACAAGAGTGATAAAATCGAACACAAATAGTAAACATCTCTAGGATACATTCAATCAAATTCGGTAAAAAAAAACTAAATTTATTTGTACAATGTTTACTTTATACAATTCAAATAAATATTAAATATATATGAAAAGAAATATATTAAATCATGATTATAACTCAAAACTCAATCAATGATACATTCAATTAAATTCAAAAGCTTAAATTAGCAAACATAGTTTTTTGTTCAAACCGAACCGGAGTGCCGACCTTTCAATTTTCACCGATCGAACCAGCAGTTGGGTCCGAGTTTAATTACCATGCATGAATGTATCCAAATAATTCACATGGCTCCCCCGCTAAAGGTGATGTGCCTCCGAGTACTAGTAGTGAGCCTTGTAGGCATGAATCATGAATGTATCCAAATAACTCACATGACTCCCCCGCTAAAGGTGAAGCGCCTCCGAGTACCAGTAGTGAGCCTTGTATGCACGAATGTATCCAAATAATTCACATGGCAATAATGTTAGGTTTGGTTTAAAGGAATAGAATAGAAGAATAAATAAAATAAAAATAATGTATTTAATGATCATTTTGAGGAATAAATCATTCTAATAGAATGAAAATTCATTTGATCCCTTTATTTTTTTTGTTCTATGTGGAGAAGGTGAAATAAAATTCATTCCAATAGAATAAAAATATGTGATAATTTTGTCATTATATGACTTAAAATATTTTAAAATCATTCAATTTCGTACTCCATTTCGTTCTTTTAATCCAAACGCACGTATCAGAGTAGGGTAGTGAGGCGTATATATGCATGAATCATGAATGTATCCAAATAATTTACATGTTCACCCCAATAGAATTAGGATCCTCTCTATTTCAAGTAAATGGAGAGTCTCCATTTCATGGTCCAGATTTAAAATGTGCGCTCTCTCTTATGTCAACATGATGTCACATTCCCTTATATTTTAAATATGGACCATGAAATAGAGAGTTTTCATTCACTTTAAATGAAGAGGATCCTAGTCCACCCCAGTAAAGGTGATATCCAAAATCCCCTCCCTCCATCGAATGTATATAAAGAAAGAGCAAAACAGGCCCATTGGGGTATGCCATTGCTTTTTGACCCTTCCAAGTGACAAATAGTGGAGAAAAATATGGGTCTTCCAGAAGTTTGTTTAAGCTCCTCCGGGGATCCGAAGAAAATGCCGGTACTGGGACTTGGCACCGCAACATTTCCCCCAGTAGCATCAGAAATAGTGATAAGAGCAGTGGTTGAAGCAATCGAGCTTGGTTACCGTCATTTTGACACTGCCTCTGTTTACCAAACAGAGCACTCTCTGGGTGAAGCCGTATCCCAAGCCCTTAACCTCGCCTTAATTAAATCTCGCGATGAACTCTTTATCACCTCTAAGCTCTGGTGCAGCGATGCTCATCCTGATCATGTCATTCCTGCTCTCAAAAAGACTCTAGAGTACTACTTAATCAATTAATTAAATTATACAAGTAGATGATAGTAATAAAAAATGATTTGACTAGTTTATTAATCGTTGTGCATCCAGGAATCTGAAGCTGGAGTATCTTGATTTGTATCTGGTACACTGGCCGGTGAGCATGAAGCATGGCTCGTATGAATATCCACCGAGGCCAGAAAACTTGCTCCCAATGGACATCAACTCTGTCTGGACAGCCATGGAAGAGTGCCAAACACTTGGTCTCACCAAATCCATTGGTGTCAGCAATTTCTCCTGCAAAAAGCTCGGTGACATCCTCGCCTTTGCAAACATTCCTCCGGCTGTCAATCAAGTACAGTTTGATCCAAAATATATATACTACTGGTGTTGTTTATGAAATGAGAAATATAAGATGGATGGTGATTTAATGTTCAAAATTAGGTGGAAATGAATCCAGTATGGCAACAAAGGAAGCTGAATGAGTTCTGCAAGGCCAATGGAATCCTTATTGCTGTTTACTCTCCTCTGGGAGCAGCGGGAACTAGTTGGGGCAGCAACAGAGTGATGGAGTCTGAGGTTCTCAAGGAAATCGCAAAGGCCAAAGGAAAATCTGTAGCGCAGGTGGCATTGAGATGGGCTTATGAGCAAGGAGTTGCTGTGGTGGTAAAGAGCTTCAACAAAGAGAGGCTGAAGCAGAACCTTGAGATTTTCGACTGGGGATTGAGCGCCGAGGAGTCTGAAAAAATTGCTAATAATATCCCACAAGCCAGAGCTCAAAGCGGAGAAGAATTCGCATCAGCAGATGCACCTATCAAATCAGTTGAGGAGCTCTGGGATGAGGAAGTTTAATTGAGATCATCATTATTATATAAAAAAAAAAATTAGTATTATCATCTATGTAATTTGGTTGCGATATTGCACCTTATTTTATGACTCCTTATTTGTCATATTTGAGTTTGATAAAACTTGCTTGTGGGAATAATTTTAGTATAAACTATGTGGTTTATTGTCCTCTGCCTAGAGAATAAGACAATAATTCATTTGTTTCTGGTTTGAATAATTTGATTTGTGTTTATCATATCAAGTAAGTCATTTGATAACGTGCAAAGTTATTTGTCTTGGTTCCATTTTGTTGGGATATTTTATATGAATCTCATATCAGATAAATTCAAAATTATAACGAGTTAATAAGTATGGTGGAGCCTTAACTTAATATGTTATTTTTTTAGGTAAAGAGGTGGTCTAACATTCTTATTGGGTTCCCTGATGTGAAATGAATGGTTCAATCCTCCTACACATTTTAATCAAATAAAAGATTACTAGTCGTTTTATTAGCATAAGTATTCGATGCAATTTTATTTAATTATATAGAACAAAAGAAATTTATTAGAAATAGTGATGCAATCTTATTTAATTATATAGAACAAAAGAAATGAAGTCCGATATATTTTGAATTTGACACTTAGTTAAATTAAATTTTTTAATGTGACTCTTCATTTTTTATTTGAATTATAATATTATTAATAATTTATAGCTTCCATCGTTATGACGAATGTGTAATTAAAATAAATTTGACATTAATTGTTATTATTATATATGTGATATATATATATATATATATATATATATATATATATATGAGGAATATGACCATACACACAGATGTGTATTGTGACGCCCCCAAAATAGATTCAATACACAACCCACCTATTCTGAGTCGTCAGAAATAAATGACACATAATCTAAATACAAATCTTCATATTCCAACTATTACTCTGTCGTGCATAATACGACCACACATAAACTGTGAATAACAATACTCACACTCCTTATCAATGATACGTTACATAAAAATACAGTCAATAACTATTTTGGGAATTAAAATATTTGGAAAATACTCAAGAAACCTTTGTACATGGGAGGTCATGTTTCTAAGTTATAACAGATATCATAGGACTTTGAGAATTAACCTTGGTTGACCCAATAGATCCCAAAGAAAAACAAAAAGATTACTATCATGTTCATTTCAATGGTGGGTATTCTCTTGCCATATAATTATTTCAATTTTCTTAAACTGAGGATTATATTCCATCCATACTCCAAGATTATATAAGTAGTGCTCATAGATATAATCAGCAAGTGGATGCGCACAACCATGTCTTATAATAACATGAAGTTGTATGTGGTTATGTGACGCCCCCAAATTCGGGAACGCCACTTGGTCTCTCGAATTCGGTTCGTCACGTGCTCATAGTAATACAATCATAATAATAATACGACTAAATGTCGCATCGCACAACGGAATATAATACACGACTACTACTGAATAAATTATATTTAAATAATATAATTTATTTACATCCCAAGGTCTCGTAACTTAAACAGTGATTACATAGCTTAGACATATCTTAAGCATAAATAACCTTAACTAGTACGTAAAATCACAAGTTCTTTATTACAATCATAAGTCTTACATAATTAAAGCTACTCCGTAGCTTTTCCCTTGCCCTTATCTGTGCCCGAAGGTCCGCACTGCTCTGCCTTAACTGAAATATTTTAGGAAAAGCAAGAATGAGCACAAATTGCCCAGCAAGTAATATACAATAAGGGTGCGTAATATAATTCTCAATTCTCGAAAGGGTATAGCAAGGTTTGATAGTTCAAGGATAACAAGAATATCAACAGTTCTCAATAACAGTCGCTAAGGATAGACTAATATCAATGTGATTCAATAATAAATCAATTCAAGATTTCAAGATAACTTAATACTGAGCAGTCACTAAGGACTATGATCTTCTACTAGAATTAACAGTATTAAACTGATAACCCAAATAAAAAACAAGTACAACAGGTGATCAGCCTATAGTACCCTACGTTATGCATAATATTCAATCATACTCAAGTGTTCACGTCGGTTCTCCGAAAATTATATTTTCCCTTCAAAGAAGGTTGTTCTTCTTAGTCAAATACAAGATCCCGCACCAATCAATTGGTTTGGGTTTCTTTTCAATAATATAAGTCTAGCCGAATCAAATGGCATAGACACTTTCACAATATTCAAGAACAATACCAAGTTCAACATGAATAATAGCTTTAATGAAATAAGAGTTCAAGTATGCTAATTCAATTCAAACGATTAAGTAAAGAAACTAGCTCGCAATATACAAGGATAGAATACTTGCACCGTAAAAAAGTGTAAGTTAGGAAACTTGTCTTAAGCGTAGTTTATCCCCGTAATTTAATCAACACTTTTCGAATCCTATCGTAATATAGTTATGTATATATGATATTCATTAGTCATATATTTTAACATTATATCTCATCTCGTATATACGATAATCACATAAGCTAAGTCTTAATCTAGCTACACAGTTATATAGTATCTTATTAATATAACTTTTATCCTTAACGTTCCCCTCTTGAGTTAAGACACATTCTCATATCATTAATATCACATAAGATCACAACAAATAGCAAACATAATCTTTCTAGCACTTTATAGCATTTTTATAAGCTAACCGTCAAGTTGAATTCAAGTAACAACATGTGATATCACATAACTTGTATACATATGAAAGGATACTTCTACATTTATACAACCTTGCCTTGCTCCAAACATACATGATATAGATTCTAAGTCAGTACGTTCAATAACTTAAAGCCATTCAAGGTTATGAAATTACATTAGCTATCATGCTTTGTTATACGAGGTAATCACATAACTTGTTTTAAGCATGCTTACAAGTATCTATATTATACACATATAACTAGTACCGTTACAAACTTAATTCATGCTTCACTGGTGCCTAACTAGTTCTCATGGCATCTATCATGGCATGTGTATGTTTATGACATTTTAATGAGGTTATGAGCACTACCAAACATGTCCAAAATTTTCAGAATCTAGGCTTCGATATAACATGTCAAAATTTAAGTTTCAAACTTACACTTTCACCTAGTAAAGTTCACAAATGAAGTCCACATGCTCATGTCATATTATGAAACATATATAAGTAAGTCAATATGCCTTTCATGCATTTCAAGGCCATATAAACATGCTCAAAAAATCAGAAACTAGAACCCTAATATAACATGTTAGAGTCCATGTTTCAAGCTTGTGTTTTCGTTAGAAAGGTTCAATTGAGGTTCACATGCTCAAGTTACATTATGAAGCTTAGATACACAAGTCGACATTCATATTATGTGTTTCTAGGTCATACAAACATGTCTCAAAAGTCAGAATGTTTAAAACGGATAAAATAAGTCAATGTCCTTTTTGGAACTCTAAGTTCATTGTGAAGTCCATATCTTCACCATTCAAGCATTTGATCCTAATATAGCATGCCCACATTAGTTTAACATGTTCATATATGTGTATTAATCATGCTTGCAGGCTTATCTAAATTATATAATTAAACCAACACATAACAGATTTTGAAACAGAAAAACAAAAACTGAAACTGCAGATTGGCGCGGCCGCGCGGCTCCCGTTCCAGACCAGACAGCAGCCAGACTCGGCAACTTCAAAACCCATACGCAAAAATTCCTTACGAATATGCTATTAGACTAACTTCTTTAACTTACTAACACATATATATGCTTATATAACAGTCAATCGCCATTATCAATTCCCAAGTTCATGAACTCCAACTAAATTCAAGAATTTGATATTTTTATAGAAATTGCAGAGAAAAATGAAAATGAAAGACAAGAAAATTATATAGTGATTCCATCATGTATGTATGTTCATATAACAACAATATAAGGGTTCTACAACCCAAACACAATCTAATTTGGCATAATCAAGAAACTAGATTTTGACAGAGAATAAGAATGAGAACGAGAATGAAGAACAAGAATGTACCTCTGTAATGAAATTGCTAATTTTCACTTCCTCTTCTGATAAGTATACAAGTACTCACCCTCTATATGCTCTCAATTCACACTTAAACAAGATTCTCAGTAATGAAAATTGTGAAGAGAAGGGTGCCATATATATAGCAAAACCATTACCCAGACAATGCAATTGCCCAACAAATTGAACCAACGGGATTTATGAATTGCATGGGGGGTTAAGGAGTAGTAGGTAGATTAGTTGTTAGAACTCATCATCAAAACCACTCCCTATTGCATGATTGCTAGGAAGCTATGGAGTTTTACTGAGTTTAAGGAATATAGGCTTTAGCTTCATGATGTATTCACGTGAATGAGACTATTATTAAGGGACAAACAAGCAACTCAGCATTCTAATAGGGTACCCAACACTTAGTTTATACACATATATATTGTATATTTAGGATATCATATATATATTCTTACTATATAATTAGCTTACAATTAAGGTCATAATGTAAGTTACATAATTAATATTTCAAGGTAGTAGATGTGATATGACAATGGAACATACATATAATTTAAGTACATTTTATCATACCGATATACTATATTCGGATATTATCACATTAAATTGTCTTTTTTATTAAAATAATAGTTTACAATATGATCATTGTAACACCCCCTTTCCGAAATAGAAAGAGAGGTTACTCAAAACACAACAAAACTGAACAAAAGCTCTATGCCAAGAAAGAATAGTATTTATAACCAATAAATACCAAAAGGTCAAACCAGAATAAATGTCAAACTGGCCCGAACCATAATATGAAATAGTTATTACAATCCCAAATAACCATTGACAACCTAAACAAAACATCTAAATCATTGGATCGATTGAAGCTCTCATCACACTTGCCCTTGATCCCCCTGATTACCTGCCGGAAGAAAAACACAGCATGAGCCAAATGCCCAGTACGGATATAAAGATGCACATATATAAAACAATATATATATATATGTACCAAAAGAACTGAATGAACGAACAAATACAACTACTAACAATACAGACTACGAACCAATTATGAATATAACGAAATTAGCGAGACAAGGTACAAATGATTAACAACATCGAACTGACAACTATAGTCAAAAGAATTCTAAATAAAATAAGGCTGAATCAAATTGTTATAATGTGACAATTTCATACTGAGCTCAAATACAAATAGCCAGAGGCTAACAAAATACATCTGTATCATGATGTATATAAATCAAATCGGATAGTACGCACGACACATACGTCACTAATCCGCCAAATCAAATTAAATCAAATCAAATACTGGGTCGACCCATACGTATCCTGTACAAATAAATCAAATGGCCAAAGCTCACACCCAGAGCATACAAAAGGATACACCGTGGACTAATCACACCGCCACGGAAGGTGTCATGCCCTTGTGTCAAGAGGACATGCCTGTGGTACCCCCACAGGTGGTTAGCTCAAGTATACCCTAAGGATCAAACTACAAAATGTAAGTCAAAGGAGTTCAAATCACAAGACTTACATGACCATTTTCAAATGACATCGGATTATCAAATACGAACATTCTTAAATACTGACAGGATATCAATAATCAAAACAACTCCCGAATGTGAACGAAAATATACAAGGAATGATACAATTGAATAAAGTCTCCAAAACATATCGACATGATTAACTAGCTCAAAGAATACAAATACGAGTTCTAATATCAACGCCACGACAAATTAACTATCATAATAAATTGACAAAGAATAATTATGAGAGGCAATACTAAATTTTGAAACGAATTGCGAAACGAACAAATTAAAATTAAATGAGTCTCGCTGAAAGAGTACGGAATCCGTACCTGAATTAAGCAATGTAATACCCAAAGTATATTCCACAACTCGTTTAAACTCTCTCCGTTCAATCTAAATAATTTAATAAGATTTTATTACAATCTAATCATTAATACACAATACTATTAAAATTATTATTAAGAATTTTTATAACTATATTGGCAAAATTAATTAGTTTAAATTAAAGTACTATAACTTATAATTTTTTTTTATCAATTCTGTTTATAATTTCAAGGCCCAATAGTTATTAAATTATAATATATATATATATATATATATATATATATCAAGTTGCACTCTTGTTGCTTCCGTTTATATATATATATATATATATATATATATATATATATGTCAATTGACTTGCCAGGCAATGATGCCTTTCCTGCAATCATTCCGATTTCAAAGAAATAGATTAACCAATTTATATATGAAAAGCAACAAACATCCAGCAATCAAAATCATGACTTATATTATTACAGTTTCCGATGCTCTTCAGATAGATTGAACACATGATTTCTTAACATCATTTTATAAAAGTAACAAATAAATGGTACATACCTAATTAAAGCTATCTTGAATTTTTCTTTCACTTCTTATCCTCCCCTGAATGGATCAGGAATTTCGTGAATGGCGGCTCCCTTAAATCTCCACTTTTGTTTCTGTTTACAATATAACCTTAGTTATCTCATATATATTAGTATTTTATTACTTCTCCTAATTATCATAGGTTTTAATATTACCCATAAATATAGATTACCCAATTAGTTTTAAGGCCCAATTATTTTAATGGTCCAATTTAATCATGTAATCTTTTTTTTTCACTTATTAGCCCAATTAAATTAAATGACTAGTTACCCCAAATAAAAAACAAAGTCCAATTAAAATATTTAAAATATATATATTCAAATGTTATTTTTTTTGTTCGGGTATTACATCACCTATTCCTTAAAAAGGATTCCGTCCCCGGAATCAAAAGAAAAGAACGAACCTAATTATCAAAAAGATGCGAATACCCCGCTCGAATAGATTCCTCTATCTCCCATGTAGCTTCTCGCTCCGAATGGTTCCTCCACAAAATCTTAACAAACGGAATTGTCTTCCTCCTTATAACCCGCTCTTGACGATCCAAAATCGCCTCGGCTTGCTCCTCACAAGTAAGATCATAACAAATCTTATCGAACGGATATTGCACCACATCCAACGGATGATATTGATAACTCCTCAACACCGACACATGGAACACATTGTGCACATCAGCTAACTATGGAGGCAAAGCTAACCGATATGTCACTTCACCAATCCTCTCCAAAATCTAAAATGGGCCAATATAATGCGGACTAAGTTTCCCTTTCAGACCGAATCGTCGAATACCCTTCCAAGGAGAAACTTTTAGAAATACATGCTTCTCAGGTTCAAACTTTAAGGTCCTCCTATGCTTATTAGCATAACTCTTCTGCCGTGATCGAGCCGACTTCAATTTTTCCTTAGCCACCGCTACCTTCTCTGTAGTGATTTGAACTAACTCAGACCCTTCTATGGCCCTCTCGCTAACCTCATCCCAACAAGTTGGAGCTCGACACTTCCTACCATATAACGCCTCAAACGGAGCCATCCCAATACTTGCATGCCAACTGTTGTTATACGCAAATTCAACTAGGCTCAAATAGTCATCCCAATTACCTGACCACTCAAGTGCACAAGACCTCAACATGTCCTCCGACGTTTGAATGATCCGTTCGGATTGCCCATCGGTCTGCGGATAGAAAGAAGTACTAAAGTTGAGCCGAATACCCCAAGCTCGTTGAAACCCTTTCCAAAATCGTGAAGTGAGCCGTGAGTCCCGATCTAAAACAATAGACCCCAGAGTACCATGAAGTCTAACAATCTCCTGCTGAAAATCTGGGCCAATCTATCCACCGAGTAACTCTCATGGATAGCCAAGAAATGTGCCGATTTGGTCAATCGATCCACCACAACCCAAATGGCATCATTCTTCCTGAAAGTCTTCGGCAAACCAGTCACAAAATCCATCATGATATCCTCCCACTTCCACACTGGAATGTCTAACTGTTGCAGCAACCCACTAGCTCGTTGATATTCTATCTTCACCTGTTGACAAGTGAGGCACTTCCCAACATATTCAGCCATATCTCGCTTCATCCCACTCCACCAAATCCCTGTACATCTTTGTAGAACCTGGATGAATAGAAAATGGCGAACTATGAGCCTCCGTTAACACAGCCTCCCAAATGATTAGATCAGACGGTACACACAACCGCTCACCTAACCAAATCACAATATGGTCATCGATATGAAACTCAGACTACTTTCCCTCTTCTAGATTCTGCTGACAAACTCCAAAATTCCCCATCTTCTTTTTGAGATTCTTTAACTTGCGAGATAAGAGAGGGCTCCACTCTCATATCTGCCAATTCCTATATTAACCTTGCACATACAACTCCAACTCTAGCCGTTCTATATCCGAAATAAGCTGAGGTTGTGTAATAAGAGCTGCTACACTTTCTGAACTCTTTCGGCTAAGAGCATCTGCAACCACATTTGCTTTCCCTGGGTGATACTGAATTCTTGCATCATAATCTTTTAGAAGCTCCAACCAACGCCTCTGCCTCATGTTAAGCTCTTTTTGAGTGAAAATGTATTTAAGACTTTTGTGATCAGTAAAGATATCACAAGTCTCTCCACACAAATAGTGCCTCCAAATCTTTAGAGCAAAGATCTCCGCTGCCAACTCCAAATCATGTATGGGGTAATTCACCTCATAAGGTTTAAGCTGCCTAGAAGCATAAGCAATCACCTTACCGTGTTGCATCAAAACACACCCCAAATCCTTCTTAGAAACATCACTATAAGTCTGGTAACCTCCTGTCCCCGACGATAATGTAAGTATAGGAGTTGTCACCAACCATTTCTTCAACTCCTCGAAACTCTTCCCACACTCCTCATTCCACTCAAACTTCATACCCTTTTTCATTAACTGAGTTAACGACAAGATAAGTAAAGAGAATCCTTCCACAAATCTCCTATAGTACCCTGCTAAACCCAAAAAAAAACACTCCTAATCTCTGTCACAGTAGTATGTCTCGGCCCTTTAGTGATAGCCTCAACCTTCGCAGGATCCACCTTAATGCCTTCAGCAGAAATAACGTGGCCCAAAAATGCAATCTGCTCCAATCAAAACTCGTACTTAGATAATTTAGCATAAAATTTTCTTCTTTTTTTTTTGCAAAATTCCCAACACTGTTTGAATATGTTCCTCATGCTCCTCCCTAGACTTGGAGTAAACCAAAATATCATCAATAAAGACAATAACATATTGATCCAAGTACTCCTTGAACACCCGATTCATCACAATCATAAACACCACCGGAGCGTTAGTCAACCCGAATGGCATCACCAGAAACACGTAATGCCAATAATGAGTATGAAAAGCTGTGTTAGAGACATCCTCATCTCTCACCCTCAATTGATGGTAACCCGACCTCAAGTCTATCTTTGAAAAATACTTCGCCCCCTGAAGTTGGTCAAACAAGTCTTTAATCCTCGGCAATGGATATCGATTCATGATAGTAATCTTGTTCAACTCCCTGTAGTCTATGCACAACCTCATAGACCATCTTTCTTCTTCACAAACAAAACTAGAGCACCCCACGACGAAACACTTAACCGAATCACACCACGATCTAACAGTTCCTGCAACTGCTCTTTTAACTCCTTGCAACTCCAATGGTGCCATCTGATACAACGCCTTAGAGATAAGCTCCGCACCAAGGAATAAGCTCAATAGTAAGCTCAACTTCTCGTTGCAGTGGCAACCCTGCCAATTCCTTAGGAAATACATCAGGAAAGTAACGAATAACCGAAACATCTTCAATACAAAATACGAGACTCACCCCTAGAGGTATCCTTCACAAATGCCAAATACCACTCACAACCTTTTGCCACTAACTTTCCAGCCTTCAAAGCTAAAATTAACTTCACCACTCTGCTCGGCTGTGAACCTTGGAACATGAACTCTGGAGACTTCATATCTCCAAATATAAATTTCTTCGCCTGACAATCGATAGTGGTATGGTGCTTTTCCAACCAGTCCCTCCCAAGAATCACATCAAAATCGTACATACACATCGGAAGAATATTAGCCCTACGAATATTATCCCCAAAACTGATCGGACACCCTCGATATAAATCAAAATAATAACAGAAGTCCCCATCGGGGTAACAATAGACATAACAGAATCTAAGGACTGAGATGGCACACTCAGGTGCTGAACAAAAGACTAAGCAACAACTAAATGAGTAGAACCAATATCAAACAAAATAACACCCTCCCGACTGCCAACTAAAGGAATAACTGAAACAGTACATGGCACACCTACCGCCTGGTTATGTATCAAGGCCAACACCCTGACTACACTGCCGATGACCTCCATTGCCACCATTATCACCGCCTTCACCGTTACCACGTGGCCCGGTATAATCTCTAGTAATATTGCCCATCTTTCCACACAAAAAGCATGCACCGATAACTCTATAACACTGCCTCCCCCGGATGATGGCCACGACAAGTAGCACAATGAGCTATCGAAAAAAGATTAGGATTACCCTCACCAGGTTGTCTCGGATAACGATCCTGATTCTGCCACAGCTGACTATTCTGATCTTGTCGAGGTAGCTGAAGTTAACGATTATGACCTTACTGAGGCATCTAACCTCTGTTCTTATTCTAGCAATGTCATTCTCATCATTATCACTCCCTCTAGCTTATAAATAGCTAACAACACTTTTTGGTTCTCCAAGCGCCCCAACAATTAAAAGATATTATCTAGATGAGCAATCTAATTCCTACATCAATTAGACATAAAGCTGAACTGAATGAATTGGGTCTTTGATTTTGAAATCTTTCTAACCACACGTACGTCAAAACCACATGCTGATCAACACCATCTGCATTCCATTCCTCTCCGTTTGCGTGTGGAACATTATTTCTCAGGTTTAACTGATCAAGAATCTCATCGCATGTACAACTTGTGCCACCAATTATGACAAAATTTGATTAACTGCCTAATTCATCAAGGTAACCAACGTAGTATTATTCTGGTTGTTAGGCTGCACATTGGGCTACTTCTCGCCCTTTCCCCCACCATTACCTCCCAGCAACTCTAACGAATTTACGAGCCATCTAAGAAGTAGATTAACGAATATAAGCAAAACAGATTAAAGACAGATTCGAATATAGCTGAACAGAAAATTAAACTGGACAAAACCTACCTAGAAGTACTTTACCCATAACTCACAGGTCAAACCTAAATAGGTTTTCTACAAGAAAGAACCTACACTCTGATACCAACTCTGTAACACCCCCTTTCCGAAATAGAAAGAGAGGTTACTCAAAACACAACAAAACTGAACGAAAGCTCTATGCCAAGAAAGAATAGTATTTATAACCAATAAATACCAAAAGGTCAAACCAGAATAAATGTCAAACTAGCCCGAACCATAATCTGAAATAGTTATTACAATCCCAAATAACCATTGACAACCTAAACAAAACATCTAAATCATTGGATCGATTGAAGCTCTCATCACACTTGCCCTTGATCCCCCTGATTACCTACCGGAAGGAAAACACAGCATGAGCCAAATGCCCAGTACGGATATAAAGATGCACATATATAAAATAATATATATATATGTACCAAAAGAACTGAATGAACGAACAAATACAACTACTAACAATATAGACTACGAACCAATTATGAATATAACGAAATTAGCGAGACAAGGTACATATGATTAACAACATCGAATTGACAACTATAGTCAAAAGAATTCCAACTAAAATAAGGCTGAATCAAATTGTTATAATGTGACAATTTCATACTGAGCTCAAATACAAATAGCCAGATGCTAACAAAATACATATGTATCATGATGTATACAAATCAAATCGGATAGTACGCACGACACATACGTCACTAATCCGCCAAATCAAATCAAATACTGGGTCGACCCATACGTATCCTGAACAAACAAATCAAATGGCCAAAGCTCACACCCAGAGCATACAAAAGGATACGCCGTGGACTAATCACATCGCCACGGAAGGTGTCATGCCCTTGTGTCAAGAGGACATGCCTGTGGTACCCCCACAGGTGGTTAGCTCAAGTATACCCTAAGGATCAAACTACAAAATATAAGTCAAAGGGGTTCAAATCACAAGACTTACATGACCATTTTCAAATGACATCGGATTATCAAATACGAACATTCTTAAATACTGACAGGATATCAATAATCAAAACAACTCCCGAATGTGAACGAAAATATACAAGGAATGATACAATTGAATAAAATCTCCAAATCATATCGACATGATTAACTAGCTCAAAGAATACAAATACGAGTTCTAATATCAACACCACGACGAATTAACTATCATAATAAATTGACAAAGAATAATTATGAGAGACAATACTAAATTTCGAAGCGAATTGCGAAACGAACAAATTAAAATTAAATGAGTCGCGTTGAAAGAGTACGAAATTCGTACCTAGATTAAGCAATGTAATACCCAAAGTATATTCCACAACTCATTTAAACTCTCTCCGTTCAATCTAAATAATTTAATAAGATTTTATTACAATCTAATCATTAATTCACAATACTATTAAAATTATTATTAAGAACTTTTATAACTATATCGGCAAAATTAATTAGTTTAAATTAAAGTACATAACTTATAATTTTTTTTATTTTATAATTTCAAGGCCAAATAGTTATTAAATTATAATATATATATGTCAATTGACTTGCCAGGCAATGATGCCTTTCCTGCAATCATTCCAATTTCAAAGAAATAGATTAACCAATTTATATATGAAAAGCAACAAACATCCAGCAATCAAAATCACGACTTATATTATTACAGTTTCCGATGCTCTTCAGAAAGATTGAACACATGATTTCTTAACATCATTTTATAAAAGTAACAAATAAATGGTACATACCTAATTAAAGCTATCTTGAATTTTTCTTTCACTTCTTATTCTCCCCTGAATAGATCAGGAATTTCGTGAATGGCGGCTCCCTTAAATCTCCACTTTTGTTTCTGTTTACAATATAACCTTAGTTATCTCATATATATTAGTATTTTATTACTTCTCCTAATTATCATAGGTTTTAATATTACCCACAAATATAGATTACCCAATTAGTTTTAAGGACCCAATTATTTTAATGGTCCAATTTAATCATGTAATCTTTTTTTTTTTCACTTATTAGCCCAATTAAATTAAATGACTAGTTACCCCAAATAAAAGACAAAGTCCAATTAAAATATATATATTCAGATGTTATTTTTTTTGTTCGGGTATTACAATCATGGTATATTTTT
The DNA here is from genome assembly GCA_020205555.1 of Panax stipuleanatus. Lineage (NCBI taxonomy): Eukaryota > Viridiplantae > Streptophyta > Magnoliopsida > Apiales > Araliaceae > Panax > Panax stipuleanatus. Next base: position 2,928,001 of record CM035126.1, read on the forward strand.
TAATGTATACCCACACATATATTGTCACCTACACATATCATCATAATATATAGTTTCAATATGTTCAATCACATTGCTTGCACATAGTAATAAATAAATTGCTTATCCTATCAATTAATTAATATTAATATTAATTAATCCATTTCTCATTAATCAATGCAATTATTAATTTCCACAATAATTGATTGACACTTACATGATATAAATCTTATTATATTTATAAACACTTTATTTATTATTATTATAATCACATCTTATTAATTAATCACCATTGATATTCTATAATAATAATTAATTAACAATTAATATAGATTAATTGTTCGTTTAATAATTCCTTCGTTAATTAATATAACCATTTATCTTTCTCATCACTGTGCCACACAAGGCTTTCTACGAGTTTATCACAAACTCTATAAATTTTTCAATTATTATAATTATTCAATTTCAATATAATTGAGTTAATCCTTTTCATAACACAAAATCATTTATATTCAACTAAATATTCATTTCCATTAATATATTCATTTATTAATATTCGAAAATTCTTAGGTATTACAGGTTAGACATCTTGTATGATAGTGGCAACACACCCTTCCAAATGTTGGGTTCACCTCACCTAAGTCGGGTCACCAAAATCAACTGTTAAATGACGTATAAAATACGACACACACATTTAAAGTTCTCAATACAATTATATATTGTCATGCTGTTTTATAATGTATTGAGAAACTTCAACAGTCACCGACCATCACTCTAGTCCCTTATTTTTTCCGCTCGACCCAGCTACACTCTTATTACCTGAAAGAAATTGTGAAGCAAAAGAGTGAGCACAAATAACCCAGTAAAAAATATTATGACTAAAGATAATTAAATTATCAATAGCATTCATCAGCAATGAATCAGAACTTTAGCACATATGGTAGATGATAAAAGCTTTCAACCATAGTTGTAGCGGAACGAACAATCCATTAGATCGAAGAGTCAAATAGACCATAATGTCTGTTATATTCTCCATGTTAAAAGTTCACCAATAATATTTTATCCCTGTAACATCAATCAATAGTTCCTATTTACAATATTGTAAATAGTTCATAATCATAATTATGTAGATAAATTTCTCTTCGCACACAGGACGAAGATAATTTTTATCATCTGTCTTTACCTGAAACACCAAAGATCATGGTTATACTAAATCACAGTTCCTTTACATAATCATGCTAATAAATTCATCTTTGCACTCAGGCCAAAGATATTCATTTGTAACATCAATGGTCATGATCATGCCAAACATCTGTTCATCTTTACACTACGAGCCAAAGATATTCAACCGTAATATCAATGATCGTGATTATGCCAAACACATATCCATCTTTACACTACGGGCCAAAGATATTCAAGCTTCATATTTCAAAGATAACGATTTAAAATTTAATAAGAAGATTTAGGTAGATAAAAATTCAAGTGAAATGATATTAGATGAAACGTACATCTCAAAGGAATATCAGATCATTTCAGCAATTATAGAAGCAATACTTATAACCATGTTGATCAATTCACCTTTGCACTTAAGCTAAAGATATTCAATTATAAAATCAATGGTCATGACCATACCAGTCAACAATTCATCTTTGCACTACTAGGCCAAAGAGAACCCAAAGTCATGGTCATATCAATAATCTACCCATCTTTACACTTAAGCCAAAGAGAACTTCCATCACTATGATTATAAAAATGTTATATATGATGAATAGACATAGTAAGAACAATATGATCAAAACATGGATCCAATTTCAAGAATATATTTTATAAATCAAAGATAATTTGGACAGAAAAATAAACTAATTTTTATCGTGAATAGTAACTCGTGATTAGTACTCGAATGAATAGTAACTCTTGAATAATAACTCATGAATAGTATTTCGTGAATAGTAATTCATGAATAGTAACTCATGAATAGTAACTCGTGAATAGTACTCGAATGAATAGTACCCCGACATGAAAAGGTAAAACTTTCATAATAAAATTCAGACCAATATTCCAGTGAAATGATATTAGATGAAGCACAAAACTCAAGAAATTTCTAATCATTTTCGGAATTATAGAATCAATACTTACAATAGTAAGTTTAAATTTAGGAATCTGAAATGAAATACTATTACTTACATACTATAGAGTATGAAAGAAAATAATATTATTTACGAATATTGAATGGAAACAACATCCTTTACGAGAAAATAATATCATTTACCTTAGTAGAATACTAGATCTGACTAGAATATCGAATATTATGTTGAGGAAATTTTGCACCGTAATTCACATTCAAAATATCCTTATACTCACAGAAAATACGCTCAATATTATAGAGAGAAAATTTTCTGATTCTAGTGTGATTTTTATTTTTAACTAAGCATCCTATTTATAGAAAATACTTAGCACACCAGGATTGACAATGCAACCCTCGGTGGCTTTTTTCAGCACACCACAATGGAAATCCCACAGCACACCAAAAATGACTACTACAAATGCCTCCACCCACATATTTATATAATATATATATATATCAAAACATTTATAATTATTAAAAGAATTTCAAATTCAATTTTTTCTCTTCCATCTCATTTTATTTTATACCATGAATTTATCATAACAATATTACCACATAAAATTATAAATTATACTATTATATTATCACATTATAATATTATAATAATATATTTGAATGAATTATTTTATCGGAGAAGATAAAATACCAACTTTCAACAAATTCTCATACTAAAAAATTCATCCCTTTATATCAAAATTGGACAAATATTTACTTATCATATTTATTAATAATTTTTATTATTCACAATTAATATTACAAAATTATAATATTGACAACCTAGGTCGTTCTTCCCAAGAAATAGGGGGCTTTCCAATAAGAATTTCTCTTCATTGGCGTGCAATTATATAACCTAACCACTTTTCTCGACAGAACTTTCTAGACATTGTCAATAATGCTATCTAATAATATCATTCCAATAATATGAGTGACACTTATTGATTTAATAATGTAAAATACTGTGCAGTGGTTATTGTGATAATTATTAAATCAATAATACAAAATAATATGCAATTATCAATATAGCAATTATTGAATCAATAATATAAAATACTAAACAGTAATTACTATAACAATTATTGAATGAGTGACTTTTTACGTAAGAATCAATTATTAAAAATACAGTGCAATATCGTGTGCCACTATTCAATAACTTGTATTACTGTACTTTTATCACCGAGTATTTCAACAGTTTAACGGTAACAGTTTTACCGTTATTTTTATAAAAAATTATTTTTGTCGCTTTCTATATCCGACAGTTATTCCGTTATGGGATCCACCAATGACTGTGCCATCGTACGAATATTCTCCGACAAAAAAGAATATTTCCCGACCAAACGAATATTCTCCGACACAACGAATATTTTATGCCAATTTGCTTACTTTGTAAAGTTTGCACATATCACCCTTAACTTTAATATTTTAACCATTTACTGAATAGAATAATAATTATAAGAAAATTGAATACTTTTATTTCATAAAATTCGGGGTCTTACATATATGTTTTATTTGTGTACGGTCTGTCAAAATTGTGTCGTTCTGGCAGATTTGTTTTAAAAAAAATAGTTTCTCTCCTCCCAAATCAAAAATAAATATTCCAAAACGAAGTAGTTTTGACAGACTGTGTACAAATAAAATATGTACAATTGTGTATGGCCATTATTCCTTATATATATATATATATATATATATATATATATATGTGTGTGTGTGTGTGTGTGTGTGCGCGCGCGCATATACGTCTCTCTGTGTATATATATTTATGCGTGTGTATGTTAGATATATGTAGATATTTACATATATTATATACATATATGAGAATGGATAATATTATAGAAAAAGAAAAAGTATACATAATTTATTTTTTTTTTGCTAAAACACAAAATTCTTTCTTCTCTCACTTACTTTTTTTTTCTATAAACGTATAGTTATTATTCGACTGCAACATTTTGTAAATTACCACCAAAAGATTATTCAATTTCAAAACTTGATATATATTATGGAGGTATATCACCAATAACTAATAAAAATATATATACTCGTGAGGTTGGGGTAATAAAGACGTTAAGAATAAGGGCATATTAGTACAACGGATATTAGGAGAAGCAGCTTTCAGTTGGATATTAATCTATGGAAACATAAAGAAGCAAAAAGAAATTAAGCTATGTGAAGCAATCAAATTATTCCATTCAAATTGCAAATTAGTAGTAGTACTTAATAATGTATGAATTATGATTCAAGCCTTTTGTATTAGAAAAGAAATACAGACTCACCCCCAAAGCCCCTCAAAGTCCGAGGTCGTTATTGCAAATCCAGTATCTCACCCACTCCACTGGGCCTATAAGTCCGTTGAGGTGTTCTAGCGAAGTTTGACTGACTACAAATTTAGGAGTTTCTAGAAACCTTTTTTTCATATTAGCATCTCGATTCGCTATCGTAGTTGATATTTGAAAAGTCAGAATATATATATATATATATATATATATATATATATATATTAGTAGTATAATTTTAGAACGAAAGTGTGATATCATTTCTTTACTAAACATCACGAGTGACGCCGAAAAAGGTTGGTCCATTTATTATTAAGAAAATATCCATTTGTTTTTTTTTATTTTTCTGAGTTTTGGTTTGATTTTCCGGATGTCTGCGTTACTTGTGATGTGATGTTTGAAGGAATACAAAAATTGGGCTTTGAATCTTCTTTATAAAGCCCTTAAATTACCTAATTCAAATTAGGAAAGAAAAAAAAAAACTATTGTTATACTAATACCATACCAACTCAAATGGCTCCCGTTACTATTCCAGAAATTACTTTGCACTCCGGCAATCGGAAAACAATGCCGGCTCTTGTACTGGGCACAGGAAGTTATCCCATTCCAGCCCCAGAGACCGTCATACAAGCGCTGCTTGACGGAATTGAGCTCGGTTACAGAAATTTTGACGCCGCAGCTGTTTACTTTACAGAGGAATATCTGGGTGAAGCCATATCCCAAGCTCTTAGTCTCGGCTTAATTAACTCTCGTGATGAACTCTTTATTACCTCCAAGCTCTGGTGCACTGACGCCCACGGCGAACATGTCGTCCCTGCCCTTAAAAAGACTCTACAGTAAGTTCTTTGGCGATGAAAATTTCACCTTGTGATTCATTCCTAATTGTTTATGATGGTTGTGCAGGAATCTTAAGTTGGAGTATGTTGATCAGTATCTTGTGCACTGGCCGGTGGCCATGAAGCACGGGCCAATCAATCTGCAACCAACACCGGACGACTTTGTTCCGTTGGACATCAAGTCTGTCTGGACAGCCATGGAAGAGTGCCAAACACTTGGCCTAACTAAATCAATTGGTGTCAGTAATTTCTCTCCCAAGAAGCTTACTGACCTTCTGGCTTTTGCCAAGATACCTCCAGCTGTCAATCAAGTAAGTTCCATATGTAAAAATCACAAATTAACGAGACATTAGACTTTTTGAAATGAGTTTGTATCTGTACTACTGTATTCCTAATATATATATATATATATATATATATATATATATATATATATATATATGTTTTATGTATTGTTCAAAGGTGGAGATGAACCCAGCATGGCAACAAAAGAAGCTGAGGGAGTTCTGTAAGGCCAAAGGAATCGTTATTGCTGTTTACTCTCCTCTTGGAGCAGCAGGAAACTTCTGGGGAAGCAACAGAGTTTTTGACTCTGAGGTTCTTAAGGAAATCGCAAAGGCGAAAGGAAAAACTCTACCTCAGGTGGCTTTGAGATGGGCAATTGAGCAAGGGGTGGTTGTGATCACCAAGAGCTTCAACAAAGAGAGGCTGAAACAGAACCTTGAAATTTTCGAGTGGGAATTGAGCGAGGAAGAGCGCAACAAGATTGCTGAGATCCCGCAGTTCAGGGGAAACTCGGGAGCGTTGTTCGTCTCTCCCATTGGACCGATCAAGACTGTTGAGGAGCTCTGGGATGGAGAAGATTGAGATTTGAGAAGATCGTCATCACAAGTATATATCTTTTTGGGTTGGTTCGTCCCGGAACTTGAAAACCATTTGCAATAAGACATTGTCGCCTGTCGACTACTCCTGCCCTTTTGGGTGGCTGTTGTTCCAGTTTTATGTACCAAGTTTAGGCTGATTTGTTTGGCAAGTTGGACTCTTCTGTTTACTTGTAAAATCTTAATTTACTGAATTTGTCTTTACATACTTCTGCCTCAAGTTTTTCTGGGATTCAATAAGAAGTGAGTTGAGTTAAATGCTTATGATCACCGGCAGTTTACCCCATTTCACCATCTGTGATCCTAAAAGCCAAGGAAAATGATATACTTACAGACAAATATTTGACGTGCGACTAACGTGAAATATATGAAACCACTTGTGCTTGTGAAGGTTTTGAACCAAGTGCATATCTAATCATTGTGCAGTGCAATGTGACCATTGTATCCTTGTTAAATTTTTTTCTTTTCTATCTTAGCAACTTGTTAGAATGACATTTCAACCTTCTAGATCTTCGTCCATTTTCAGAACCTTTAATCATATGAAAAACGTCGATCCATTATGCCCTAGTCACTCAGTGGTCAGTCCCACCTTCTCCGTCACTATGAAATAATGGCGATTTACTATGTGTTTTGTGGTGCACTTGATGTTCCATGGGCTTTAATGGGTAATTTATTGTATATACTCGGGTTTGGGATATAGCAGTGTTAATTGATGGGGGAACAGCATTTATGGGGGGTGTCCCTATGATCCCTGACTGATGGCTAGAGAGATTACGGTTGAGGGCCGCCTGGTTGTTCTCGAGAATTTAATTATGACTTCACCTGGTAAAAAGTCTAGATTTAGCATGAAAGACTTGAAGGTTTGAGAGAGTCTAGAATGAGCATGAAAGACTTGTGGGGTTTCAGTGTTTTACTGAAAGATACGACCCTTGCAGATGCGTGAGTGGCCCACACCCGGTCAGTTTGGAAGAAAAACTACGTCACTCAACTCGAAACCACCATCCCGCACAAATCTTAGGATCCTATTTTATCGAGAATTTTAACCACCATGATTAAATGCATTTTACACAAAAGTAGTAGAGAAGAAACGAAACGAAAAACACATCGGATATCTATAAATATAATCCATACTACACAGTCACCTAAGCCGTTCAAATAAAATAGAATTAGAATGGCGGAGAGAATTTTTCTTCAGACCATCTAAATGTAAAACAAATGTATTATTAGTAACAACTATATATACAAACAACGATCGTTCAAGTGGAAACTTAGGAAAGACATGTAGAGTATGCCAATAACTAGGTAAAGGTAAATGTAATACAACCTGGCAAAGCAGTATAACGAGATTAAGAACACATTGATACATTACAGGAAGGAGTTTATATTTAGCAACCTGAAGGCCTCTCATAAGTTGGAGGCAGAGACGGGCAATTCTCATTCATGTTGGCATATGGCTCTAAAGTATTATACTGTGGCAGCTCCATTCGATACTCGCCAAGAATCTGGCAGAATGGAAGCTGATGACCTCCGTTGTTGCACCAACTTGGCAGACGTGTCTGGTTGTTCTCAAAAATTTTGAGCATGTACGCATCTCGAATCTGAGGATCATGTAAAGTGAGCACATGAACCAGATTGTTTCATTTCAAATAACAGGATATAAATGCATTACATAGCTTTAGATACTCACAGTGAACTCTGTCACTTGAATATAATTGGAAATTGGACCAAAAACTCCGGCTTCTTTGTACATTTCCAGAATAAAGGCTACGCATGTTGTTGATTTCCCATCACTGTACACCCAATCATCTTGTTCCGGAATAGAAAGTAACTGATCAAAGGTTAAACCTCGTGATTCAGTTTCCGCTAAAATTCCATACAAGTCCAACTCCTGTACGAAAATAAACAAATGCATTATGCTTTAGAGAATGAAGATCAATAAGGCCATCTTAAGCAACACTCAACAAGAACAGACACAGTCACCTCAGTTCCAAGCCGCTTATTCAAAGCTTCATTCCACATATTTGCAGCATATGCTGGCTGCATTCTAGTCCACATAGACATGACAGAAGTGACCTGCAAACAAAGTTTGGGCAGTTAGAACAGCATTCTTAGTTCTATCCATCATAACTCGAATCATAATATACCTATTTCAAATAATTTATCGATAGAAAGACTTTAGTTTACAGTCCCTAAGTTCTGACAAGGAACAACTGATCAGGATGAAAAAAAAAGGAACAAAAAGTATTGTAAAAGATCCTACTATAATGATCAATAACCATTTGCCTATATGATTAGTATGCCACGTGCTTAGTGGAGAGCGATGATTAATAGAGTATAAATCAAACTTATCAAAAAAATAAATTAATTACCAAGTGAGCATCAAGAGGTGGAGGATAGTTGTCAGCTATGGTATCGATCCAACTGAATATCATGTTGTGGTAACCATATGGCTTGCCTGACATGCTACGAGCATATTCCCAGGCTGCAGTTGAATTGAATTTTTCACGCACTTCAGGATGTAAAGGAAGCAACGCTATATGTGGATTAGAACCATCCTTAAGTGCCAACTCCCACCATTCATCCCATGGAATCACTACAATAATTTCTTCACCCTACAAAACAACAGAGACAATGCAAAACACATAGTTATAGTATTTTCACAACATGGAAGTTACTTTATGATACTTTTACACACTAATTTACATCCCTTCGATTTTTCTCAATCCAACAAATCCCCTTAAAAATTTAACAAGGATAAGCAACATGTTTCTACTTTAAATTGGCAATACTCCATTTTATTTTTATTTTTGACAAAACAATACTAGATGTACAAAATCATGAAAGTGGGGAGAACTTTATATTTGGCATATTAAATGGAACAAATCAATGTGAGACTAAACCCTGAAGTTAAATAATTTCATGGCACTAAATTTATAAATATTATAACAGGGGGAGGGACTGGAAGGGAGGATGAGACGGATACAAAGATGGCTGAAAATTTCAAAGGGGCGGGGCCTTATTTAAAGTTTCAGAAAAAGGAAACATGATTTCTTTTTTAAGCTGTGTTCCTTAAGACAGATTAACTGTATGCAATTAATTAACCTGGAATTCCAACAGAATAGCTGTAAATTATAGATATGAATTCTGCCCAAAATGAAATATCAGTAATTCTTCAAATAAAGCTTAAGAAAGATCTACCATTTTAGTATTATGTAATATTTTGACCGCGCCAAAAAGTTAACAAAAAATTAAGCAGCACTTTTGTGTTTGCATGCATTTCTTCCAACTAGTCCATAATTTGTAACTTCCAGATTGCACACCTTTTCATTCTCATGCCCTGATTCACCAATCCAAAGGTTACCAACTTCATCCTTCAAGCAAACTGCTGTGTGACCAGCAAATGCACCGGTGACCCACTTTTCTAGTGTTTCAAATCCACCCCATCGTCCACGGATCTTTGACACAGCTAAAAAATCACCAGAATGAACATCATCTGGATTGATTGTAGCATGCCATGGCTGAGGACGCTTTTCAAATGATGCGCCCATATGCTTCTGTAGAAAAGCTATGTTAGCACTTTGACCCCACGCAGTATTCGAAAACAGGGGCAAGACATCCACCATGGAAAGAAAGGTCCCCAGCATTCCAGATGGCATTAGAAATACTGAGATTCCATGTTGTTTTACCTGCTCAATGATTAAACAGATTATCAGCTAATAGCCTAATATTAATGGGGTTCCGATCGATAAGAATTAAACAAACAAAACGATTAATACAAGCATACATATTCCAACTCTGCAGGTTCCTCCCATGAGTCAATGTTCAATGTATGCTCTCGGGCAGAAAAATAGTAATCCCAGGTAACTCTATAGGGCGTCGCAAAAACATATAAATCCATACATGTCCAGCTGTGAGCATCAGAAGTCTGCAGAAGACAAAAATAGATTTGATCATGAAGTCTTGATAGTGTATCAAAAAAGTTTATAGTAGTTTAAAGACAAAATAAAGTTCAGCAAAAAGATATATTCCATCGACCCAGATAGTCTACAAGATTAAATAACTAAGTTTTACCTGTTGACATCAGTGAATAATACAAGGTTATATATGAGAGTCTTCAATTCTACCTTCAAGATATAAGCTTTCACACAATAATGAGAGCACCCTTATTCAAGTAGGTGCAAAAACTGTGAGAGAACGTGTCCCACGTTGGTATAAAACCTTCATGAAGCTAGTAGATTTGTTATGCGATACCCCATCCAGTTTCGTATAGTTTTGGGTTAAAAGCTCTAACAAGATACCAGAATTCAGTATTGGGTTTTGGGAACCTCTCATTGTTTAAATATCTGCAATTGCATCTGTTCAGATACTCTTCTACATAATCCCTCTTTGCATTTCAATTTTTTTACAGCTGAATTCTCTATTTCCATGTGCATTACTGACCTTCGACACAAAAAGTTCTACTATATCATAATAAGTTCAATACCACATAATCCACTATATAAAAAAATCTCTCTTTCCCTCTCCCCTCAAAAATTACCTTGCATATTAGCTAACTGCTACTTAGAAAATCATAAAATAAAAACTGAAACCTATTGTCCAATCATAAATCCAGTCCGCACATCAATATATATAAATATATATATATATACACACACACACACACACACGCAAACCTTGAGATAGAGAACAGCACCGCCCAAACTACTATTATCGCCGGCAGTGAAGCCGAGACGAGCTTCGTTGCTATAAAAGCAAGCACCTTTCCACTGATTGGAAGCTTTATTGGGAGTGACCGAGCCCACAAACGCCGGTAGCAAATCAACGGCACTATGAAAGTTGTTAAGGACGGGCCACGAAATCTGTCTCGGCAGAACTGGAAGAACGTCTTTTGGCCTAAACGGAACCTTGAAAGCATTCCCAAAATCAGAACCAAACCCAAACCCTAAAATCAATAATATTCTCAGAAACCACATCTTCTCCAAGAACATCCTTTATTTTGAAATAATTGTTAGAGGTGTGTATTTTAAAGAGGATCGGGGTTCTGTTCTTAAGATTTGTGATTCTGATTCATGGTGTTTGGGTTCAAGGGTTTGGAGATTGTCTGATTGATTTACTTGGAAGATCAGGTCTTCACTTTGGACCGGACGAATACACACCTTGGTTGAAAAGAAGCGTTTGGTCGTCGTTGTTAATCAGTTATACTGACCAATCAGTAACAATCCAAAAGAAACAGCTATATCAAAATCCATAAACAAATTCAATATGCCAATTTTGATTAGTGTTGAAAGTGTTATAAAAATTATACATGCAACTTTTACAATTATAAAAATGATGCATATGTGTGACGTCTAGGTTTAGTCAACCCAACTCATTCTGAGTAATCAAATATATGGTACAGAATTCAAATACAAATTTTATATCATACGGTCGTGCAAAATACGACCACACAACTGTGAGTCTCAATACAAATATGTAGAAAATATTAAGATTCAAACTAAGTCCTCATTACAATTATTATCACACTATTTATCAGAAATAGTGAGGACTACTACTGCTCTAACTCGGACCATCACTCTGTCCCCCGACTAGTTTCCGCAACATTCTCATTTCCTGAAGAGGACAACAGATGAAAAGGGTGAGCTCAACTAGCTCAGTAAAGAATATTATGACTAAGATAATAGAAAATAAATTATCGTTAGCCTTCAATAAATCAGATAAAATATAATGGACAACCAACTTTAGATCAATATTCGCAGCGGAAATAACAATTCATTAGAAGTGTTAAGTAGAGAATGAAGTCTACTATCTTCTATGATTTAAAAGTCCATCATCAATATTTTATCCCTGTAACATTAATCAATATACATCTCGAATCAAATATTCATCTTTGCACTACAGGCCAAAGATATTTATTTGTATCATCAGTGGTCATATTCATCTCAACACCTGTCATCTTTGCACTACAGGCCAAAGATATTCATCAGGTAATCATTCATCTTTGCTCTACAGGCCAAAGATATTCATCAAGTAATCATTCATCTTTGCTCTACAGGCCAAAGATATTTAGTTACATCACCTTTTAGGACTGAGAATGATGAAAAATATTTAAAAAAAACGAATCCAGTGAGATAAAAGACAAAGACTAAGGATTCGTATTTTAGTATATCCAATTCAAAAATACCTCGTAATAATCAATTATGGAGCAAAATTCAAGAATAGAGCTCAAAACTTGGATACAATCAAAGATAGTAACCTTAACAAATAATTTGGACAAATAGAAGAAAATTTAATTTTCTCGTGAATAGTGCCGTATACGTGAATAGTGCCGTATACGTGAATAGTAACCCCGACGGAAAAAGTAAGAATTTCAACATAAAATTCATGACAATATTTCTGTATAATGATATTGAAAAGAATAACATCATTTACGAAAGAAAATAACATCCCTTACCTCAAAAAGATAGTACCTCTGACTGGAATATCGGATATAATACCGAAGGAAACTTGCGCTGAATACTAATACTCAAAGTATTGAAATACTCATAAAAATACGCTCGATATTATAGAGAGAGAAAACTTCTGATTCTGGTGTGATTTTCAATTCTAACCTAAGCACCCTATTTATAGGAAAAGCTTAGGATGCCAAAGGAGACTAAAATAATAAAATAATATTATTTTTTCAAAATTTTCGCCGCCTGGCTGCTAAATTTTTTTCCAACAAAAGTGGGGCCCGCCCATAAAAAATATATATATTTTCCGAAACTTCAATAATTCATAACAAATAGCCCCTTCGTCAGAAAAATACAAATTCTATGTCATTCCATAGGAAATTTAATTCTCTACAACTTTGCAGAAGGAAGTTTTTCCAAATTCCAAACATAAATTATCCGAAATTCATAAACAGATGATTTCTCACACCAAAATATTGATAAAAACTCATCAGCGCCAACTCCTTCTTTAATATCCACAAAATAAATATTTCCTTATCATATAAATCAATAATTAATTATTCACAAATAATATTATAGAACTACAATATTAACAACCAGGTCGTTCCCAGGAAAGAGGGGGCCTTCCGATAAGGACTTCTCCTTACTGGCGCGCAATTAAATAACCCCTCCTAGACAGAACTTCCTTAGACATTGTCAATAATGCTATCTAATAATATTATTCAAATAATATGAATTATTGAGTTGATAACGTGAAATACTGTGCAACGACAATTATTGAATCAATAATACCAAAATATCAACTGTAGCCATTATTGAATCAATCATAAAAAAATAGCAACGTAGCAATTATTGAGTCAATAAAATATCAATGCAGCAATTATTGAGTCAATAATATAAAATATCAACGTAGCAATTATTGAGTCAATAATATAAAATATTGAACAGTAATTACTGTAACAATAATTGAGTAATGGCTTCTCACGTAAGACTCAATAATTCAAAATACTGTGCAATATCGTGTGCTATCACTGTATTTTAACCACCGGGTATTTCAACTGTACTAACGGTAACAACCACGCCGTTATTTTGTAAAAAAGTTATTTCTGTCGCTTTCTATATCCGACAGTTATTCCGTTGTGGGGGCCCACAAATAGCTGCGCCGTCGTACGAATATTCTCCGACAACAAAAATATTCCACGACCAAACGAATATTCCCCGACAACAAGAATATTTTATAACCACTTGCTCATTTTAAAAATGTTTGCACATTTCACCCATAACTTTCATATTTATCAAAACAACACCTTACTATTTCGAAATAATATAAAAAAAATTAAATCTTTATTCATAAAAGTTGGGGTCTTACAATATGTTTATTTAAATTCCTTTTTAAAGTTTTACATCACATTTTTATTATAATTTTAAGCAATATTTTGATCAAGTTATATCATGTGCATAATAAATACTATGGTGATCGGAGAGCTTTTTATTAGGATTTTTTAAAATTGATTTATAAATTTTTAGAATGTAATGTAAATTTATGGAGTATGATACTTGAAATAATAAAATTTTAAATTAGTAGTATTTTTTAATTAATTTGCATTATTGTTTTATTAATTAAAAATAAATTAGTTCATATGAATTATAAATTTGATGGATACAACTGTTCACTCTATTTTGAGCCAAGCCACGAAAACTTACTCATTCATACACATATAAATCATATAATATTACGAAAAAATTATTACAAGTTGAAATTGTTGTCTCTTTTGAGTTGAATAGTTTAGTTATTTCAATAATATTTTAATGACTAAACAATAAATACAAAATAATATGACTAGTTATTATCGCCAAGTCCACGTGCCATTTCTATGCTTCTTATGCCCTCCACATATACCATTGAATTGAACCTATGATAATTCCAAAAAGAAAAAAACAGGGGTAACTATAGAACGAAATATATATCCTTAAAGTTGGTAAATTTTAGAAATAAAACTCTTTGTAGAACAAGGGAGTATCTAATATTATTATACCTTAATATTTCACACCATACTATTATATTATATTATATAGTAACATGATGTTACATCAGTATGACCATATGGCTGTGCGTGTCGTTTTATTAAATTTTTTGTTCCTCCTGTCCTCGATTCACAGCTCCCTCCCTCCCTCAGTTCCCAGTTTATCTCATTGGCAGACAAACTCCCGGCGTAGCCACATCATGTTGATTGAACAACCCTCAGGCAAACGAGTGATTGTTTTTGTATGCCACTTTCACATCCCAAAAAGAAAGCAATTCGAGTAGCAAGGAAGAAACAGAGCACTGTCTTCCACAGCCAGAGGTTGCCTGAATGGATTTAGTTGAATCTACAAACAAAACAAGCAATTTCAGTAACAATCAATACAAGTCACCTATTACCTATTACTAGGTTTATTTTTCAAATACTAAGTAAGAATCAATGGGTAACACACAGGAACTGGGAGAGGGCAGCCTGTTATAGTGCTTATGCAACAAGCTGCTAGATGAGAAGCTTCTTCACAGTAATCAGAAAAAACTGCTGGGACATTTATCTCCTTTATTAGCTCCTGCATTGCAATAAGAATTGTAGAAAGTAGCAACTTAGATTGGCATTTTTTTAAACCAGGGGGGACTCCTACTTGCACACCAGCATTCACCCATACAAAACATGCATTGATGATGATGATGACAAGAGTATAAGAACATACAATAGTTGGAAACCAGCTTGTGTAAGCAGCCACACCGGCATTTGGAGCAATGATTAAATGAGGAAAAGAGTCCTGTCCATAGAACAGATCTCTTCAGAGTTGGGAAAGAAGTGACAAGCACACTATGTAAACTACTACTGACAATCACTAGTCTTTCCATGACAAGATTATGCTCACTCAACCTTTGCAAGATCTCTGTAACGATCATGATAATAACCTGCATGAAGCCTTAATGTGACTCCCAAAGATTTACCAGTTGATGCACATGAGCTGAAATCCTCATCTGAAGATTTGCAAATGCAATCTGTCTCCGTGCACTGAGCAAAATGATAAAGATCGATTCTCTCAGCATCCCTGGTCATCCAAATGTCAAATAAATGGAAAACAAGCTCATAGACTGTAATACCCGGAAAAATAATAAACAAATAAATGACTTTTTAAAGATTTTATTTTAAATATTTTATTTGGGCTTTCTTATGTTTGGGTAAAACATTATATTTAATTCATATGGACTACAATAAGTAAATGATTATATTGGGTTTTATATTAATTAGGCCTAACTTGTATTTGGGCAATTTTAAATTCTATTATAATTAGGAGAATTAATAAATCGGTTAATAAGTAAATAAAACATAACCCTACTGTCATTATTTTTTTATACGAATTGAGAAGAAAGAAGCGGCGGCAACAAGAATAGAAGAGAAAAGAGAATTGACAAATTGAGTATTGTTCATATAAGAGGTAAATTAAACTCTTTATTGAATTCTTTTTGCCACGCATATAGGCTCTGCGCAATAACTGTTGGGATTTTTGACATATATATATACACATGAGAAACGGAACTACAAGCCTGCAATTTCATATATATATATATATATATAACGGTTTGATTGCTGCATTAAATGTTATATATATAAGGATCATATATATATATATACTCAGGGAAAAAAAAAGAATCTAATGACAATTCGATTTGGACGAAGGCCACTGTCAATAATTAATAATAATAATAAGTTTATTAACGGGTTAAAGATGGAAGAAATATTTGGCAAACATACTTATATATATATATATTTTTTTTTTTTATTTAGTTCGGACGGAAGAAGTTTAACGAATAAATTTTGGAATATAAATTTTGGGTATTACATTGCTTACTTCAGGTACGGATTCCGTACTCTTTCAGCGATACTCTTGTTAAATTTAATTAGTTCGTTTTGTTACTCGTTTCTAATTTCGTTATTATTTCACATAATTGTTCCTTGTGAAATTAATATATTAGTTTCGTCTTGGTATTGATACTTAGAACTCATGTTTGTACTCTTGAATTGGGTTAACATATTTAGTGTTTATTTTAATCTTTTAGAGATGTACATGTTAACGTATATTTGGAGTTTCGTATTTATATTTATTTCGTTGTTACATGTACATACTAGAACCCCTTGTGTTAATATTGTGTCGCATGTGTTGTGATATGATATTATTATTAGATTATACCGTAGGGTATACCTGAGCTATAACCACCTGTGGGGGTACCACAGGCATGTCGTCTTGGCACGAGAGGCATGACACTTTCCGTGGCAGTGTGATCAGTCCACGGCGTCTCCGTTTTGTGCTCCGGTGGGAGTTGGCCATTTGGTGTTTTGTTGTGGGAGGCGTATGGGTCGACCCTAGTTTTCTGTTCTGTTCTGTTCTACGGAGTGGCGATGTTTGTGCCAAACACGCCTTCCGATTTTGCATGCATTGGATTCGCGGTCCAATGTGTGTGACTTGCCTGTGTGGCATTATTTGACCTGCCTGTGTGGCAAGGTATATTTCTGTTTTATTTTGAGCTCGGTATGAAATAACACCCAGCCATTTGATTCAGCCTATTATTTTATTGTGTTAGTTTTGGTTGTTTCAGTTCAGTTCAGTTCATTTATTGAGTTAGTTATTTCGTTTCATCATTCTTGTATTCTATATCCGTACTGGGCGTTTGGCTCATGCTGTGTTTTTTTTCTTCCGGCAGGTAATCAGGGGGATCAAGGGCAAGTGTGATGAGAGCTCCATTCGATCCAATGGTCTAGGAATATTCTGTTTAGGCTGGACATATTAATTTCTTTGGAGTTGTAATAATTATTTTAGATTATGGTTTGGGCCAGTTTGGCATTTATTCTGGTTTGACCTTGTTGATATTTATTTATTTTAAATACTATTCTTTCGTGGCATAGAGTTTTCGTTCGATTTTGTTGTGTTTTGAGTAACCTCCCTTTCTATTTCGGGAAGGGGGTGTTACAGAGTTGGTATCAGAGCATAGGTTCTTTCTTGTAGAAAACCTATTTAGGTTTGACCTGTGAGTTATGGGTAGAATTCTGGGTTAGGTTTTGTTCAGTTTGATTCTCTGTTCAGCTATATTCAAATCTGTCTCTAATCTATTTTGCTGATATTCGTTGATCTCTTTCTTAGATGGCTCGTAGATCCGCTAGAGTTGCTGGGAGGCGAGGTAACAATAGGGGAAGAGGTGATGGTCAGCCCGATGAGCAACCTAATGACCATATTAATGCTCAATTGGCTGCCTTGGTGAATCGGGCGGTTAATCAGGCTTTACCGCAGTTGGTGGCACAGGTGGTACAGGCAATGCAACAGCCGCCAGAAATTCCTGAGCAGGGGAACTCGGGAAATAATGGTCCACAAGCAAACGAAGAGGAAGGGAATGCGGATGGTCTTGATCAACAGGTGGTTCCAATGTACGTATGGTTGGAGAGGTTTCAGAAGCAGAAGCCACAGTCTTTCAGTTCAGCTCCAACTCCAATCGATGCGGAGAATTGGATTGCACACCTAGAGAAGATTTTTGATGTGTTGGGCTGCTCAGATAATCAGAGAGTGTTGCTTGCTGCTTATAAGCTGGAGGGGGATGCACAGAGGTGGTGGAAAGCGCTGAAAACAACCAAGGGTGATGGGTACGTGGAAACACTTCGTTGGGCGGAGTTTTGTGAGGTCTTTTATCAGCAGTACTTTCCAGCTGCTGATAAAGAGGCCTATGCTAGAGAGTATCTGTCTATTCGGCAGAAAGATGATGAGTCCATCACGGATTTTATGACGAGGTTCACCAGGTTGGCAGGTTTTGCGGGAACCTCTGCAGGGACTGCAGCGGAACAGGCGGAGAAATTCAAGTGGCGGATTCATTATAGGTATCGGCAACATCTCATTAACACCAAGTTTACGGATGTATCGGCTGTGGCTAATGCGGCCAAGAACATTGAGATGGAGCGGCAGGACTTTCGGACTTCTAAACCGGAAGGGAATCGAAAGAGGGACAGAGATGACCAGCAGGGTCAAGCTTCGGGTCAGCATGGGAGAAATCAAAGTGGTCAGTGGAACAGAAACCGTGGTGTCCAGCAAGGGCAGTGGCGTGGTCAAAATCAGAATAGGGGTAATCAACAGATGCCTCAGCAGGGGCAGAATCGTCAGCTTCAGCTACCTTGGTATGGTCAGAATCGGCAGCAAGGGCAGAATCGTCAGCAGGGGCAGAATCAGGGTCGTTATCCGGGACCAGCTGGTGGGGGTAACCCAAATCTTATTCCGATAGTTCCTTGTGCCATGTGTGGGGCTAATCATCCGGGTAGACAGTGTCATAGAGTTACTGGTGCATGCTTCTTGTGTGGACAGATGGGTCATATGGCTAGAGATTGTACCGGGCCACGTGGTAATGGTGGAGGCGGTGATCATGGTGGCAATGGTGGTCAGCATCAAGGTGGTCGAGTGTTTGCCTTGACACATAATCAGGCGGCAGGTGCGCCAGGTACTGTTTCTGGCACTCTTTTAGTTGGTAATCGTGAGGCTTCTATTTTATTTGATACTGGTTCTACTCATTCTGTTGTGGCTCAGTCTTTTGTTCGGCACCTGGGTGTGCCATCTCTGTCTTTAGATTCTGTTATGTCTATTGCTACCCCGATGGGGACTTCTGTTATTATTTCTGATTTATATCGAGGGTGTCCGATCAGTTTTGGGGATAAGATTCGTAGTGCTAATCTTCTTCCAATGTGTATGCACGATTTTGATGTTATTCTCGGGATGGACTGGTTGGATAAGCACCAGGCCACTATCGATTGTCAGGCGAAGAAGGTTATATTTGGAGATGTGAAATCTCCAGAATTCGTGTTTCAGGGTTCACAGCCGAGTAGAGTGATGAAGTTGATTTCGGCTTTAAAGGCTGGGAAGTTAGTAGCAAAGGGTTGTGAGGGGTATTTGGCATTTGTGAAGGATACCTCTAAGGGCGAGTCTCGTATTGAGGATATTTCAGTGGTTCGTGACTTTCACGATGTGTTTCCTGAGGAGTTGTCAGGGTTACCACCGCAACGGGAAGTTGAGTTTACTATTGAGCTCGTTCCTGGTACGGGACCTATTTCTAAAGCGCCGTATCGAATGGCACCATTGGAGTTGCAGGAGTTGAAGGAGCAGTTGCAAGAGCTGTTAGATCGTGGAGTGATTCGGCCGAGTGTTTCGCCATGGGGTGCTCCAGTTTTATTTGTGAAAAAGAAAGATGGGTCTATGAGGTTGTGCATAGACTACAGGGAGTTGAACAAGATTACTATCAGGAATCGGTATCCATTGCCGAGGATTGAAGACTTGTTTGACCAACTTCAGGGGGCGAAGTATTTTTCAAAGATAGACTTGAGGTCGGGTTACCATCAATTGAGGGTGAGAGATGAGGATGTCTCTAAGACAGCTTTTCGTACTCGCTATGGGCATTACGAGTTTCTGGTGATGCCATTTGGGTTGACTAACGCTCCGGCAGTGTTTATGGACTTGATGAACCGGGTGTTCAAGGAGTACTTGGACCAATATGTTATTGTCTTTATTGATGACATTTTGGTTTACTCTAAGTCTAGGGAGGAGCATGAAGAACATCTTCGAACAGTGTTGGGAATTTTGCAGAAAGAGAAATTGTATGCTAAATTCTCTAAATGTGAGTTTTGGTTGGAGCAGATTGCATTTTTGGGCCACGTTGTTTCTGCTGAAGGCATTAAGGTGGATCCTGGAAAGGTTGAGGCTATCACTAAATGGCCGAGACCTACTACTGTGACAGAGATTAGAAGTTTCTTGGGTTTAGCAGGGTATTATAGGAGATTTGTGGAAGGATTCTCTTTGCTTGCTTTGCCATTAACTCAATTGATGAAAAAGGGCTCGAAGTTTGTGTGGAATGAGGAGCGCGAGAAGAGTTTCGAGGAGTTGAAGAAACGACTTGTGACAGCTCCTATACTTACATTACCGTCGGGGACAGGAGGTTTCCAGATTTATAGTGATGCTTCTAAGAAGGGCTTGGGATGTGTTTTGATGCAACACGGTAAGGTGATTGCTTACGCTTCTAGGCAACTTAAACCATATGAGGTGAATTACCCCACACATGATTTAGAGTTGGCAGCGGTGATCTTTGCTCTAAAGATTTGGAGGCACTATTTGTATGGAGGGACTTGTGATATCTTTACCGATCACAAAAGTCTTAAATACATTTTCACTCAAAAGGAGCTTAACATGAGGCAGAGGCGTTGGTTGGAGCTTCTAAAAGATTATGATGCGAGGATTCAGTATCACCCGGGGAAGACAAATGTGGTTGCAGATGCTCTTAGCCGAAAAAGTTCAGGAAGGGTAGCAGCTCTTATTACACAACCTCAGCTTAGTTCGGATATGGAGCGACTAGAGTTGGAGTTGTATGTCCAAGGTTCAGATGGGCATTTGGCAGGTATGCAAGTGGAGCCCTCTCTTATTTCAAGGGTTAAGGAAGCTCAAAAGGAAGATGGGGAATTGTGGAGTATGGCACAAAATATGGAGGAGGGCAAGCAGCCCGACTTTCGTATTGATGACCATGGTGTAATTTGGTTGGGTGAGCGGTTGTGTGTACCATCTGATCCAATCATTCGGGAGGCGATTTTGGCGGAGGCTCATAGTTCGCCATTTTCTATTCATCCAGGTTCTACAAAGATGTACAGGGATTTGAAGGAAAATTTTTGGTGGAATGGGATGAAGCGAGATGTGGCTGAATATGTTGGGAAGTGCCTCACTTGTCAACAAGTGAAGATAGAACATCAACGAGCTAGTGGGTTGCTGCAACAATTAGACATTCCAGTGTGGAAATGGGAGGATATCACGATGGATTTTGTGACTGGTTTGCCGAAGACTTTCAGGAAGAATGATGCCATTTGGGTTGTGGTGGACCGGTTGACTAAATCGGCACATTTTTTGGCCATCCACGAGGGCTACTCGGTGGATAGGTTGGCACAGATATTTCAACAGGAGATTGTTAGACTTCATGGTACTCCGGTGTCTATTATTTCGGATCGGGACCCACGATTCACTTCACGGTTCTGGAAAGGGTTTCAACGAGCTTGGGGTACTCGGCTCAACTTTAGTACATCTTTTCATCCGCAGACTGATGGGCAATCCGAACGGACCATTCAGACGTTGGAGGACATGTTGAGGTCTTGTGCACTTGAGTGGTCGGGTAACTGGGATGATTACTTGAGCCTAGTTGAGTTTGCTTATAACAACAGTTGGCATGCGAGTATTGGGATGGCTCCGTTTGAGGCGTTGTATGGTAGGAAGTGTCGGGCACCAACTTGTTGGGATGAGGTTGGCGAGAGAGCCATAGAAGGGCCTGAGTTAGTTCAAATCACTACGGAGAAGGTAGCGGTGGCTAAGGAGAAATTGAAGTCGGCTCGATCACGGCAGAAGAGTTATGCTGATAAGCATAGGAGGACCTTAGAGTTTGAACCTGGTGAGCATGTGTTCCTAAAAGTTTCTCCTTGGAAGGGTATTCGGCGATTTGGTCTGAAAGGGAAGCTTAGTCCGCGTTATATTGGCCCATTTGAGATTCTGGAGAGGGTTGGTGAGGTTGCATATCGGTTAGCTTTGCCTCCACAGCTAGCTGTGCACAATGTATTCCATGTGTCGGTGTTGAGGAGTTATAAGTATCATCCGTTGCATGTGGTGCAATATCCGTTCGATAAGATTCGTGATGATCTTACTTGTGTGGAGCAAGCCGAGGCGATTTTGGATCGTCAAGAGCGGGTTATGAGGAGGAAGACAATTCCGTTTGTTAAGGTTTTGTGGAGAAACCATTCGGAGCGAGAAGCTACATGGGAGATGGAGGAGTCTATTCGAGTGGAGTATCCGCATCTTGTTGATAATTAGGTTCGTTCTTTTCTTTTGATTCCGGGGACGGAATCCTTTTTAAGGGGTAGGTGATGTAATACCCGGAAAAATAATAAACAAATAAATGACTTTTTAAAGATTTTATTTTAAATATTTTATTTGGGCTTTCTTATGTTTGGGTAAAACATTATATTTAATTCATATGGACTACAATAAGTAAATGATTATATTGGGTTTTATATTAATTAGGCCTAACTTGTATTTGGGCAATTTTAAATTCTATTATAATTAGGAGAATTAATAAATCGGTTAATAAGTAAATAAAACATAACCCTACTGTCATTATTTTTTTATACGAATTGAGAAGAAAGAAGCGGCGGCAACAAGAATAGAAGAGAAAAGAGAATTGACAAATTGAGTATTGTTCATATAAGAGGTAAATTAAACTCTTTATTGAATTCTTTTTGCCACGCATATAGGCTCTGCGCAATAACTGTTGGGATTTTTGACATATATATATACACATGAGAAACGGAACTACAAGCCTGCAATTTCATATATATATATATATATATAACGGTTTGATTGCTGCATTAAATGTTATATATATAAGGATCATATATATATATATACTCAGGGAAAAAAAAAGAATCTAATGACAATTCGATTTGGACGAAGGCCACTGTCAATAATTAATAATAATAATAAGTTTATTAACGGGTTAAAGATGGAAGAAATATTTGGCAAACATACTTATATATTTTTTTTTTTATTTAGTTCGGACGGAAGAAGTTTAACGAATAAATTTTGGAATATAAATTTTGGGTATTACATTGCTTACTTCAGGTACGGATTCCGTACTCTATATCCGTACTGGGCGTTTGGCTCATGCTGTGTTTTTTTCGTTTCATCATTCTTGTATTCTATATCCGTACTGGGCGTTTGGCTCATGCTGTGTTTTTTTTCTTCCGGCAGGTAATCAGGGGGATCAAGGGCAAGTGTGATGAGAGCTCCATTCGATCCAATGGTCTAGGAATATTCTGTTTAGGCTGGACATATTAATTTCTTTGGAGTTGTAATAATTATTTTAGATTATGGTTTGGGCCAGTTTGGCATTTATTCTGGTTTGACCTTGTTGATATTTATTTATTTTAAATACTATTCTTTCGTGGCATAGAGTTTTCGTTCGATTTTGTTGTGTTTTGAGTAACCTCCCTTTCTATTTCGGGAAGGGGGTGTTACATAGACCCATGTAATTATCAGCTAAAAATGCCAATAAGGAGCACTCAGAATGACAATAAGAACAGAATAATGAAATAAAACAAAATAAATACTTGACATATCATATGTATCTAAAGACGTGCTTATTCACCACTATTATTCTATATCTAACATTATATCTTATTCAAAATTAAGAGCCACCATGCCTTACAATCAAAACCCAATCCTCCCACAATGGCAATTGTAACCTGAAACTGTTCAAATATCCAGAACTGGTTAATATGAATTTTTCTAGACTTAAAAGTTATCCTTGGGGCAAGTCTGAGCACACCACTCCAGACACAACAAGAAGCTAAAACAAACTGTAATATAGTAGTGGATGTGAAGCTGACCTATATTCTGGAATTGCAGGTCCAACAAACTCCAAATGGACTTGTACCCTGGGAAAAAGAGCATGCAACTCCCCAAATGCAGCTAGTTGAGAAAGCTCCTTCTCAGGTCCTTTGAGAAATTGATTAGTGAAGAACAGAAATTTAGTACAAGTACAAGACTAAGCCAATTAACATCTAAAAAAAATTTACTTGCAGAAGCAAGAGAATGGGAATGCGTTAACTTATTAGTGTTTGGAGTTTAGACGCATTTGTAGGTTTTTGTGTTTCCTTGTATTAGATAGATATAGAGAGGGGGGGGGGGGGAAGATAAAGATAGAAATATAGAGAAACAGAGAGTTATTGTACATCACTGGAAGGAAAAATCTAAAATCATGCCACGTAGTTAAACACTGGTGTAGGTTTTTAAGGGTCTTGCTTAGGAATTTAATAGTCTAGCAAATTTCTTTAACCATCAAATTCCCTGTAGGATGTGTATTGTTTGAGTACTATTGAGTAGATAAATTTATTGTAATCATAAGTAGGGATGTAAACGGATATATACGAATTCGGATACAGTAGTATCTATATCCGTTTATTTGCGGATACCTTTAAACCGAATACGGATAATATCCGTTTTTTCCGAATACGAATAATATCCGCTTTTTTTCGAATACGGATGCGGACGAATACGGATTTTCCGGTTACCATTTATAGTCCTAACTATAACTAGAATAAAAAAATGATGAGTTTTAAAATTTAGTTTTATTAATGAATGAATGTTAATTTATTTATTTTTAATAAATATTTAAATACAAAAATCAATGTTCTTAATTACAATTCAAATAAGTTTTCATCATTTTTGAAATTCTAAATTTAATACTACTTATTAATGTTTAGATGTCCAATATTGTAGTGTGTATGAATATTTATAATTTATAATTAGATTCAAAAGTTTACATTAAATATTTAATTATTTTTTCTCAAATATTTGATTAAAATTTTAATAATATGTTTATGGGAACTTTTATTTATAATTTATCCTCAATACATAGATTACAATTTACATAGTTATAAAAAGTTTATTTTATTTCAATATAATTATGAAGTGCGAGTTATATTGTATATGTGACAACTGACAACTAATTAATCCAATTTCATCCAAAATTTACTTTGGACTTTTAATTTTTAAATAATTGGGCAAATGAAAGTAATAAATACTCCCTTCACCCGAAAATTCATAAACGTGAATTAATTATTCAACCCCCTTTTAGATTAATTCTAAATTAATGCGGACTTAACAAATTTTAATAATAAAATTATATTTTTCATTGTTCCCGTCTCCCAACATTGCAAGTAAGTTTTGAAAGTAAAAAACTTATAACAAGCTAATAACTATAGATTTGTTCTTCTAGTATATAATTTTCTTGGTAAATGATACATTTTAGATATTTTAACTTGATAATAGTAAAAATCTATTAACTATATTTAAATCAATTTATTTCAGTTTATTAATATTAAAATAAAAGTGTTATTTCTTACTTTTTAGAAGTGAAATGATATATTTTTAAAATAATTTTCGTATGATAGTGAAAACTAATTATTATATAAGGAATGTCACTTTAAAAAAATT
The DNA here is from genome assembly GCA_020205555.1 of Panax stipuleanatus. Classification (NCBI taxonomy): domain Eukaryota; kingdom Viridiplantae; phylum Streptophyta; class Magnoliopsida; order Apiales; family Araliaceae; genus Panax; species Panax stipuleanatus. The sequence continues at coordinate 2,953,621 of CM035126.1, forward strand.
ATTTTGCTTATTATATTAATATATAAGTTATTTAGATACGAATTTCGGATACGGATACGGATCCGAATCCGGATATCCGCCGGATATATTTACGGTCAGATGTTAAACGAATACGAATACGCCTATATCCGTATTCGTATCCGTTTATTTGCGGATACTTTTAAACCGAATACGGATATATCCGTTTTTTGTCGAATACGAATAATATCCGTTTTTTTTCGAATACGAATGCGGACGAATACGAATTTTTCGGTTACCATTTACAGCCCTATTCATAAGCAGCTTACTTGCTCCATTATAAGTGTATAGCACACCGAATGGATTTGTAGAAGATTAGAAAATCAAAAGGTGTATTAATAATTCATAGTGTGTGGAACATAGTACAGTAATAGTTTGTGTTATCTGTGCTAAAAAAATTCCTTATGATAACCACAAAGCATTTTGCAAACTTTGAATAAAAATGTCCTAAATGAACAGCTTGAGTGAATGCTACGCATGCTTGTTCCCTATTCTCATGCAAGAAAATAGTTAAGTGGTTAGACCTCATATATATTTTAGATAATATTTTCTCACGAAAAGGTAAAACACCAGTGATTATCTATATACCATGTAAATTAAATCTTACACAGTCATCGCAATGTTGATGATGCTGAACTACTAGGGTAATGGCTAGTACTTTTCAACCTAGTCTCTCTTTCACATCATAGATTTTTAACATGATATACTCCCGAAAGAACAGCTATAAAGTCAATAGTATATTACCATGATATAGTCATGTATGTTTAACTTTTGACATTCTATACATCACAGTTATCAATAGGCCTAGTATAAAAGAATGCAGGTATCAGATTGGAAAAAGAATCTGGAGAAGAAATTGAACTTTAAAATACGATTTTCAGATAGAAGAAAATTGATGAAGACACAATACCTAGGTAGTGTATGTTCAGTTCATCAATGGTTTCAAGATTCAAGCTTCTTGCAGCAGTTAGTTGAGTGGCCCAATATAGGGTCAGTGGCTGGAGGTTAAAGGAATTCAATAAATAACAGTTAGAGCCCGCACTTGATACATAAAAATGAATTATATTTATACATTAACAATAAATTACGTAAAACCTTGGCAATACAGAGTAGAAGAATCTTGAATTCAACATTTTTTAGGCATCCTTTTGAAAGATACTTCTAGAAGAAGTTAAATTAGTCAGACGTCGTCATGTGTACTCAATATTGCCAGGAAAAAGGTGTGAGGAAATGTAGAAAGGCAGTAAATAGCAATAATAGTTGTTAGATACACCAGCTTGACTGATTATACATAAATAGAAAGTACATAAACAATTGTACCCAGTGAAGAAGGAAAGCAACAGGAGAATGTAGCGGGATGCACCTCCATTCATAGTACTCCTTCCAAGTACCTAATTGCTTCTGTGTTGGAGATAAAGGCTCTGTAAATTTACTTTTAGGTGAAGTAACCTCTATAAACATCAACAACTGATTCAGAAAAAAATGAAATCAAAGATCTGTACCTCTACATGGGCACAATATACTTGAAAGACTCCACCCATCAATCAACCTAGCAATAAATAATATAAAAAAACAAGAAAAGATGTCATGTGGGAGTTGATTGAAATTGAAACAATCCTATATCTATGCTATGGAAGAATAATTTTCCATTACCATTGCAGATACCATAAAAAATTCCTCGAACTTAAATCTTGGTTATCTCTGACTTTTGTTTAGTACGTCAGAATCTATCTAATCAATTATACATTACCATGTCGAATTGGACACAGAAGTATTTTAGATATGTTTATAAACCAGTCTCCAACACTGCATGTAAATGCATGACAGGTTATTTTCACTAAATTATTCAAACAGTTTGGGGAAAAGATAGATGCATTTGATTTGCTTTTGCTAAGGTCTACGTCATGCGTTTGAATCTAATGCAAATCTAGTATGTTAAAACCCCAAGAAAAACAGGTTCTCAGCAGCTAAACTGGAAAATCTCTAACTACGTCTAGATAGCCTTACCAAATAAAAATACTCACTGTGCAAGAACTATAACTATGTAGCTGTCTTGATTACAGTGCATGATGCAGCATAACCATATACCCCAACAGCAACCAGGACATAAAAACCAACCCTTTTAACTAGATTTCTAAATATAGTTTTCAAATTTTCATAGAGTTACAAGGCCCACAACTTAGACCAGATGTCAGCAAGAAAAATGAAAGGTAGCAATATATTTGTACCACTACACTTGACATTCCTAGCCTAGTTGTGTTTTGAAGCATAGTTTGAAGCATAGTTTTTCTCTGATGTTTGTCTTCTTCATTCCCAAAATAAAATATTAGTCATATAAGCTATCAAGCCTCCGTATACTTGTCATTCACCAATCAGAAAATATATTTAGCATGGACACTCATAAAGTATAAAGACGGGCACGTGGTAAAAAAAAATATCATTTCATACTTTACTCAAAGGATAAGATAATCAACCTTGACTGATCTAAAGAACCAACTGATGCCCCACAATGACATTCACACATCCACATTCCTATGCGGTGTATTCCGCGTTTAGCTAGGAATGAACACCGGGTCTCCATTTTTTCACATACCTAAAAAACTTACCCAAAATAAGTAAATTTATCAGATTAGGAGAGGGGGGGGGGGGAGGAATCATTTCAAGAAAACCATCAGAAAATTATGTTTGCTATCTTCTACCACACAAATTAATTATTACCTCAACAGTAGCTTCTTGAGCAAATGTAAAAGGAAACTCATTTAGTATATCAGCATGCTTCATTTGTTCTTCTAATCTTTCACATTCTTCTTTATGAGCACTCCAATGGGAAATCTAAAAAAGCAATTTTTGAACAATTTAACATGAAAGTTTGATAGCTCAGTATGAGTGAGGGGAAAGAAATGTGCGTGAAGGTCATGCTTGGAATTATTATTTTTTTACAAAAGTAGGTCTTAAAAATATTTGTCAACAGTTCAATACACTTAGTTTAGCATACTAGTGTTCATTCTGAGTTCCAATCAGAACCAAAAGAGAACAATGACATACTCCTACTCAAAGCTTCGTTACACTCCAATTACACTTTTACAATGTTTGGCAACTCTAAGCCAAGCTTCGACATCTGAATTAAAAGCACAATTGCAATTACATAGACTTGAAATTTAGTTTAAAAAATTTGGGGCTCAATTCAAATTCTAAGTCATTGCATTGAATTTCCAAACATAGCTTTAGTTTTAGCATAATACTTAGTATTGAATTATCCATAAGTATATATAGTTGGTTTTTTGAGCTCGTTAAGATGCTTCTTTTTTCCCGTAATTTTCATTTTCTCTTTTACTTTCCTCCTCTTTCTTTCCTATGCACTTTAACTCCCAGTATCCAATTGAGTGCAGATTTTCAAGCAAAATTAAATTAAGGAAGGTCACCAGAAAAACGATGTTATTCAGTTTTAGTTGCTAATAACTAGGGCTAAAAATAGAAACTAAGAATCCATTGATATATATATATATATATATATGGGGCAGTGAGAAATTAAAAAGGGGACCTGGTGAGAAACCGAGCAATAAGCAACAGCTCCGCAGCGACCACAACGTCTGGTGGGTGCGCCCAGGCACCGGCTTCTTCTTCCCTTACCGGCGCACTCCATTCTTACCGGTTAAAGACTCAACTGAGATGAAACAGCTGACCTATTTTTTTAGAATAGTTGGGCCTGTGTTGTATCAACTGAAAATAAATACAAAAAAAAACTAAATTTTAATAAAATTATCAGTTTTTCTTTCGAGGGGCGATAGAGAAAGTAATTATGTTTGTCTCTACAATTAAATAAATATGAAATTTATGGCAAATTTAGTTATTTTGATATTATCATAATTTAATAATAGTGGTACATGAGTCTAAAATATATGAAGTATGAACTCAAATGATTTGCTAAAAAAAGTTAGAAAGTAAAAAGTTATTTTTGTTTTGAAATAAGTTAAAAAAAAATTTAACTTTAACTCACACCATCATGTTATATTACAATAATAACTGCTATTCATAATCAAATATTAAATGGCATAAAAAAACAATTTTAAATTTCTAATTTAGAATTACAATAAAATCTCAATATTAGTAAATATATATCTCCTCCAATAAATGAATATTACACCACCAATCCATATCCAAATCTTATGCTTCCAATGTATGTCCTCCAACCTTGGAATGGCATATTGGCATTATTTTGTTTGATAAGGTGGAAGAGGATTGATTACTTGTTTGGTAAATAAGGAAGGAAAGAAAAGAAGTAAAGCTTCTCTAACTTTTGCAGTTAAGCTTCAAAAGGTTGATTAGATAGATGCCAAATCTCAAGTAAAGAAAAGAAAAGATGCCCCAAATCAAACTCAACCTTCAAAAGGTACAACCCAGATCTTTAACAATATAATACTACTAGTCTAGTACTAGTAGTAGATCATTTAAACATTTCACAAGCTACGTGCGTACCTAGTTTTCCATGATACTCTTCGACTGTAATTTCACTATTATAATATCAACACTGTTAATTATAATTATAATTTTGAGATTATAATTATAATCTCAAGACTATTAAATTATTTTATAATCTATATAGTAATAGTGTCGAGTCTAAATTTAAAAACAAACAAAACACTTGAGATTAATAGTCATATCTCAACTATAATCCGTGCAAACAAACATAGCTTAAATGTAATCCATGCCTATAATCTTCTTAATTTAGACCATCGTCTCTTTGGTTATAACACTGGAATGGAAATGGGAATGACCGAATGAGAATGAGAATGGAATGGAATGACATGAATATTTTTATTTTTATGTTTGGTCAGATTTTTTTTAAAAAAAGTTTATCTATTAAAATGGAATGATCAATCTTTACTCGTACAGATAGAATAAACATTCATTTAAACATATGAATAGGTATTCCATTAAAATGCTCCCCCCTCCCCCACTTCCCCCCTTTTCCCTTTTTAAGTAACCAAACAGGCCATCAATATGTAATTTCCAGTCCAACTCCACTTGTGTTTATTGGGAAATAACCTTCAAACAAGGGAAATTAGTCATTGGCAAATTGTCCTCGGTTAGTTAAAATAATGGAAAAGTGTGCATCAAAAGGAGGTATATCTTTCCTTCCTATCAATTTCAATTGAATGCTAAAATATAACAACGGAAGTTTCCAGTCAAATCCAGGCATCCAAATGCTCCATTTGTTGTGAAGAGATTGATTTACTGGGAACTATTTGTAGGCTGTTAGTCTTTTAGAATTTAGAATCTTTTCAAGATAAACGGGCGATTAAATAAGTATGCGGATCCTGATGATCCAGGTTTAGATTCTGTTTGAATAAACTTTATACACTTTTACTGTATTTTTCCTCATCTATTTTAATTAATTAGCTTAAAACAATTTTATTTTTGATATTGTATACCATACAACAATAAATATAAGAGAACACTATTTCTACATGTATTTTTGATATTTTCATACAATTCATTCTCGCATGAAGATGGGACCTACTATATGCTCATGTGAGAGAGGATCATGAAGAAATATCAAAAAATACATGTGAAAATATCAGTTCCCTAACTATAAACTCTGCAACTATCATAAAATGTGTGTTGATAACAGACTTGATTATTTGGGTAAAGCAATATATTATGTTATTTCTGGTCTTTCTACTAGAAATATTTAGTTATGATTCATTCTAGTCTTCATAGGTGCGCGGGGGCGGAGTCAGAAATAATAATTGGGACGGGCTTAAAATATTATAATATCAAAATTATATATTTGGGTTAGGCAGACTAAGGATATTATAATACCAAAATTGTATATTTTGATTGGACTGGTCAAGGCTATTCCAATTTATTTAATTTAAATTACATAATTATATAGTATATCTAGTAAAAAAAAATTGGGCCGGTCTATAGCTCCAAAAGCAGACTCCAAGCTCCGCCATTAGGTGCGATTTTAATCCGTCCCGGTCATTTTGCTGATCAAAGAGTCAAAGAGGATTAAGGTCCGTTATTTTACACATTTTCCGTTAAACTCAGTTTAGATTAAAATAAAATTTATTTTGTATGTAAAAATTATGAGTTTCTCGCTCCTCTCTCGTCCCACACCGTTTGGGATCATGTCATACACATGAATACATGATCGAATGTGATGATTAAGGCGATTATAATCATATTAACATAATCTTTTATGTTCAAAAAGTTAATATTTAATACTTCCTTAGTCCCCAAAAGATTTGATTGTAGTATAAAAGAAAATTGTCACACAAAAATTGTCTGAAATACATAATTTTAATTTAAAATGATATTTAAAGTCTATTTAATCTTTTTTTTATGTAATAGATAGATGGAGTAAATTTTAAGTTTCTTTTAGTTTTTATTTTTTTGGGATAGAATCTCGAAGTTTGATCCTATCAACACAAGGACGCGGGGAGGTGGGCAACAAATAAACCGCAAATCACGATACACGGTAATATCAATATGAATCACAACAATATGTGCATGTTTGATTAGTTGAACGTATTAGATTCCTATATTTTATACGTAATTTATTTAATTATCAACACACAAATTTCATCCTATTTTAAATTGTTTAGAAATCTAAACGCACCCTAAACACTAGCAATCAACACTCAAAGTACTCAAATTTGATCCGAGTATCAATAGAAAATTATAATTTGAGAAAGTTAGAGTAATTTATCGAATTATAAAATTTGTTCATATTTGAATTATTTATATTTCAAGTCGAATACGAATCCAACCCGAACTGTTTACTCATTGTACAGTCTTACTTTCCTTTGCTTTCTTTTTTTTTTCTCTTCTATTAAAAAACTCAAAGACACCATTTAATTATTATTTTTCTTGGCTTTCTTTTTTTTTAAAACTCAAAAAAATAGAATGTTATACTTTGTCACACCATTTTATAAGCTGTTTTTATAAGACTTTTTGTCACCATAACAATACTTATTTATAAATTGCATTTAAAATTTTAAACTTATCAAACACACCCAAAAAAACTCCAAGATTCAGTAAATGAAACAAACATATATTCAATATGATGAGACGTGGAAAAATAGTAATAGTACAACTACAAGTCAAGGCCACCAACAATGGTGGGGTTAGAGAGGGAAAATAGGGCGGATATGGGAGATCAAATCACCACCAAAGTGGATATCAGAATCTCAGCGTATTTCCCTTATAATATTAAAGTAGATTTCCCCCAAGATTTGATCTCCTAGACTCATCGTTACACTATCATTTCTGACACGGACAGATAGACTCTCCATTCATACCATCATCATATATAAATATATAAATATATAAAAGGTATTGGCCACAAGATCAATTAGACATCTGTCCCTCTTTATTTCTACAGAGAGTAAAATACTAAGCAAGCTGTACTGGGTTTAATTTGTTGTGGTATTACTAGCTAGCTAGCTAGCTATTTCCTGTCTCATATATATTCAAATTGTCGGAGAGAAATCGGAGGTATGGCCAGAAACGGTGTGTTTTCCCGGAGAAGATGGTCGGAATTTTCTCCGTCAGATTCTCATGATGTTCACGTTCTTGCCGTGGATGATAGTCTCATTGATCGGAAGGTCATTGAACGCTTGCTCAAAATCACCTCTTGCAAAGGTACTACAACTAACTAACTAACTAACTAACAATATGCACATGCTTTTTCATATTCATTTCTCTCTCCTGCCTCTGTTTTTTTTAATAAAAAAAACAATCTATATATATATATATATATATATATATTGCAACATTTCTGAATGTTTTGTGGTCGAAATGTTACAGTAACTGCGGTTGATAGTGGAAGGAGGGCTCTGCAATTTTTAGGATTGGATGAAGAAAAGAGCTCTGTTGGTTTTGATGTGAGTAAGATTATTATAAAATGAAAAAACCTAAAATTCATGTATTTTTAATCTTACAATCAAAGATTGTTTAATTTGTTTGTTCTCTGGGGTTTGGTTTCAGGGTCTGAAGGTAGATATGATAATAACAGATTACTGTATGCCTGGAATGACCGGTTATGAGTTGCTCAAAAAGATTAAGGTTTGTGTTTTCATGCATGGAGTAATAATTTTCAGTACGTTTTTAGTTTATCATATGAAAAAATTCCGGGTATGGTTTTCAGGGATCATCTACTTTTAGAGAGGTGCCGGTTGTGATCATGTCATCGGAAAACGTCTTGGCACGGATCGATAGGTAATAAGTATATAGGAGTATATCTCTGCTTTTATTTTTGAGGAGTAAATGTATTTGTAATGAAGAAAAATGGAAAAAGAAAGGGGAAAGTGTTATTGTTTTGTTCATCGTGATATTAAGGGGATCATAATTAAGGTTCAAAATGTCACAACATACCACTCCTCCTAATCTCCTCCTCCTCCTCCTATGCAGATGTTTGGAAGAAGGTGCAGAGGATTTTATAGTAAAACCTGTAAAATTGTCGGATGTGAAACGATGGAAGGATTACATGTTTGGTGAGGACAAATTAGTGAATGAAGATCGAGGAGGGATGATGAACAAGAGAAAGTTGCAACAAATGTCTGATCCCCAACCCCAACCCCAATTATCGCCGCCACCTTCGATCTCATCCTCCTCCCTGTCCCTGCCCTCGGAATCTGTCTCCTCCTCCACAACTTTATCATCATCGTCGTCACCTTCGCCACAATCTTCTTCAACGCCATCTTCTCCCACGTTGCTAACTTCTCCAACAAGGCGCCTTAAAATGACCCACTGTGAAATAGAATAAGAAGACTGTAATGTAATTACCCTTTTTTCTATTTAAATTGATCTCTTATTACATTTACAATATAGGTGGGTGGGTGGGTGGGTCATTCCCGGTTGATTGATTAAAGCAGCAGCAGGGTTTTTGCTCTTTTGGGTTGGCTCGTCTAATTAATTACTTACATTTTTTGGGGTTAATCTATTAAATATATTGACATGAGCTACAAACTTGCCATTTACTGAAATTCTTTTCCTCAAAACTAAACTGTAGTTCTAATTGTCCCACGTGTTGAACCAAAAACACAGAACCGCACCAAGCTCCTATGAAAAATTAAAATAATATGAATATATTTAACTTTTGAATAAACAAAGTTGATAATAATAATAATATGGTCTAGTTTACAGTAGTAATAAGTGTTTGTAGTACAAGTTAATAAATTTGTATATATATTAAATTTGAAATGCTGTCAATTAATTTATTAACTTAATTAAAACGTATCTTTAATTTGAACTAAAAGGGTCATAAAATAATAATTATAGAGATGGCTTGACAAGTTGTATTGCTGATCTGTATTGGGCTGGGGGTTGAAATAAATGGGGTTGCAAATGATTTGATTCCGATATGGCTTGATTTTAGTGTCAAATCTTGTCGCTAGAAAGGAATATTGGATTTGGAAGGAGGAGAGGAAGACATGTTTATATGCTCCCTCCCTCCCTCGGCCTGGCCTTGTGGTTGGGTTGCGTAGGCTCCAATTATTACCATCTCAGGTCCCTCCCTCCGTTTCTAAAATTTGTTCATTTAATTTTTTTCATAATTATTTTGTAAAATTTTAAATTTTAAAATTAATTTAAATTTAGCCGATGCAATAATTGATAGTATTATTTTAAAATGAATATCAATTCACGTTAGAATTTTATGAATTACCTTGAATCATAAGCAAACACATTGAACTCTTTTTGTGTGAAATGGGAAGGGGAGCTTAGAGAGAGAGAGAGGTGCAGTAGTCTAGCAAAATTTAGGCAACTGGGTCATCTCAAGCATTGATCCCCACCATGTTCATTACTCATTAGACATAGACCGCGACTCAAGACCGGAATAAATGTTCAATGCTATATAGCGGCCATGTTCCTTCAATTTTTATCCAGAATTCTAGACAAGACTACCTGACTGTTTGATGGAATTGTATCTCGTAGTCTAGAAGTCCATTTAATTTAAATAATTATAGTATTTCGGTATTTTTAATTTACTTGACAGTGTGTAAAAATGGACACCCATTTGTAGAGCATAAATATAAGTCAAAAGTGTTTTGCATATGATTTAAAAAAAAAATGAAAAAATGTTATCTAAGGCAATATTTTAGTCAACTTTAGCTAAGATTACTTAACAAAGCGGCGTCATTTTATCCTTTAGAATTAAAATTTTCATTTTTGGGCTTATAAAAAAATCTTTAATTTTAAATTTTATACAGAACTACGTCATTTTATTAAAAAGTCATTTATGTGAGTGAGGCCTTGTGAAAATATCAATTCTCAATATTTATTCAATTCTATTTAACTACGTTCAACCTACTAATAAAAGTGGTTCTAACTCGCTCCAGGGAGCTGGTAGCTTTCATTTGGTCCATTGGACTTAATTCAGTTGAAGTATGTTGCTGTGGCTTTTTGTTCCGATTTCCAATATTACCCAAAATATCTCCCCTCCCAATTGGCCTGAATTAGCTCTAATACTGAACTGGAGGCCCACTATGTTTAGTATCATGATTTCATCCAAAAATGCTCCATATTAAGAACTACTAGTACATTACTGCTATAAAGTATTTAATAATTTAAATTTTATTATACAAAAAATATCTAATAACTTTCATAAAGAGATTTTTGTTTCTAAGAAAAATTCAAATAAATAAATAAAAAAAGATCATGTACTTGTCTAAAGGAACAAAAAAATAAGAACAAAGGAAACAAATCAGAAGCAAAATTCAAGATAATGAATGTACAATATACTTCCTGCTTAAGAAGATTTAATAGAATAGAAATGTTATTTTCACAAATACTTGTAATACTTCTTTCAACTCTCAAACATGCGTGTCAGGCTCATTTATCATTCATGCCAATCTAAATAAACTTACAACTATATTTTATACAAGTGAAGACACACATTATCTTCAATCGAACTGTTGGTTTAACCGGTTGAAATCGAAATCGGTCGACACTCTGATCCGACCATTAACCCAATTTTTTTCAAAGCCTGGTAGAATGGGTGGACCACCGGTTGAACTATTTCGAACCAGTGGTTCAACCGGTAAAATCGATTAAGTTGACCAAATGAACCAGTTTTAATTCTTTTTTGTACAAAAACAAAAATTAATATTAAAATTAACCACGCACTTTTAGTAATATTGTAACTCAATTTTATTAATTACTAATAATATATATTTTTATATATTAATGACGTTACTAGGTCAATAAAGATTTGATTACTAGTTAAATCAATAATCCATTTACCAGTTATCTTTTTTAATTCTATGACTGATCTGAATCTGAAAACCTTGCTTATTAGTACTCTCTCCGTCCCTTAATATAAGACGTTTTAGAGAAGTTTTTTTGTCCCTTAATATATGACCTTTTAGATTTTCAAGTAAGCATTAATTACTTAGTTTCCAATATTATCCCAAATATTAGGGTCCTCTTAACATGTGCCCTTAGGGCACATGCTAAGCACACAGTTCAAGAAAATATTCTCTTGAACTGTGTGCATATTTCATTGATTTTTGTATTTGCACCAAACTTAAGGGAATATACACACAATTCAAGAGAATATGTCCTTGAACTGTGTACTTAGCATGTACCCTAAGGGCACATGTTAAAAATTTTTTATATTTAATACTATATAATTATTTTTTTAATACTTGTGCACAACTCTAAAAAATCTTATATTAAGGGACGGAAGGAGTATTATCTACTAATAGACAAATCATTAAGCTCTACTTCAATAGCTAGTTTATTGGTTATGGGCTTAATGTGATAGCAATTTGGGTGATGATTGTATGGTTAGTTTTCCCCTAATTTGGAGATATGTTATTGGATAATTGACAAATATTCTTAAGTTGACTTGAGGAAAGTTATGATTACAAATGACACCTACTCTGCGACTAAGGACAGTGACAAAAAGTCGTTGCTAAAAGCAATTAAGAGTTCCTTGTAACAAAGTCGCACAGGTTTCCAAATTTTGCAATACTACAAAGTTAAGAAGTCGTTATAATTGTACAATTAAGGCATGAGAATAAGATTATTTATATTAATTTAATGATTTTATGTGTTATTTTATAATTAATTATTTACTTACTTTAATACTCTATTTGTATCATTTTTAATGTTATTCGATGATATTATAATCTCAAGTGAAAATATAATATTAAATATATAGTTCTCTTTTGATGTATCAAATGATATAAAAAATGTTAACAAATATTTCATGATATTAAATAAAGGAGGATTGGATAAAATAATTTTAAAAAATATTAAATTAATATAAATAATCATATCACATGCATTATTTTTGAAGATAGATGTAAACTTAGAATACCTTGTAAGGTTTACAAATTTTGCGATATTACTTCACCAATTTTCAATCAGAATTTGGTTTTGGTCACATTATTAGAGTAAATGTATTCCCTCCGACCTAAATGGCAATTTCATTTCTAAAAGCAAATTTTAGAAAAGTTGTTATTTTCTCGATTAACATCCAAACAAAATTTCAATATCAAATAGTATAAGTTTAAGGATTATTAGATCATTGAAAAGAGATCCAATTTCATTTGAAATGTGAAGGAAAACAAACAATACCCTCCCATGCTTAGTTAGTTGTTTTGAACGGAATGGAGGGGAGGGGAGGGGAGAGAATGTTAGTTTTTGATTTTATGATGTTTTGAATGATGACAAATTTAAGTATTTGTTAGACGTTTGCATGGATTATGGTCAGTTATAATATTATTAAATTTTCATGGATGATGGTTTATAATATTATAATATGCATGGGTTATGGTTATTTATATAACAACCCATATTTGTATAAATATTTATTGCTGATATCTCTCATTAAACAGTTGGTAAGTTGGAATGAATTGTTTAGATGTAAAATCAATTCAAATTTGAATTGGAGTTTATTAAGGAATGTTGGTATTTCACAAGTCTGTTTGTTTTTAAATGTCCATCTATTAAGGAAACTCCTGATAATTGTGGGAATCTTTATAGTTGTTATTCTCATTTGTTGAAAGTTTCAAATCATATCTTGAGAATTTCATGCTAACAGCTTGTTATCTTTCAAATCATAACTTGAGGAATTCATGCTAATAGTCTGCTGATAGTCGTTGGTCATCATCCTATATAAAGCTTCATTCTGCTCGGCTAAGAGTACACCCAACAATCAGAAAGTAGCGATTCATTCTTCTTAATTCTTATAGCTTTCTAAAAATCTTTCTAGCAATCAGTGTCTTGTTATTCTTAGGCTAGAAAGTTAATATTCCATTGTAATCACCATAATTGTAATCTCAGAGGTGAAAAGAGGTGCAGAGATGTACAAGTTGCATAGGTGCAAAGGGGACATTGGTATCCAACATCAGAATTGAAGCTTATTTGTAACAGAGAGTTATTTTTGTATTTAATTGAGGTTTAAATCGTATTAAAAAGAGTCTTCCATACTAGTTGGTATTGAACTTGAATTAGGCTACTAGACTAGAGGATAGGGACTGAACCACGTAAAAATTTTGGTGTCATTTATTGTTCTGCACTTCTCTTTTCTATTTGTTTAATTTCTGGATATTTTGTTTTATTGGTTTGAAGATATACTAATCCAGACACTAAAACAAACAGGTCTAGCTGTCTGATAATAATAAACAAATAACATAAGCTAAAGCAACCAGGAATTAAATCTGTTACAAAAAATTTCAATTTTTTTTTATCATTTATAACTTTTAATTTAAACACCTATTCAATCTGTCTATGTGTGCTTATTTACAAAATTAAAAAAAAAAAAGAATGGAAGGGAGGGGAAGGGAAGGCCGGAAGGGAAGGTTAGGTTAATCGTTAGTAGTACTTATGAAAGTGGGAGTAGGGGAGTTTGGGCCATTGCAGAAGCTTCTGGAAATTTAAATAAATTTACATTGTTAAAATTTTTTAAGTTGAAAGGAATCATATCTTCTTATATACTACTACTTCCGTTCTATAATAAATATTTTTTTAGCTTAAATTATATTATCTCTGTCCCACAATAAATGCTTTTTTAGGTTTAATATTTTTTTTCAAAATAAGTGATATGTTAGAATTTCAATACAATTTTTACAATATTTTCTCATATGTGCCCTTATGCAACCAATGGTATTTATTGCATATTTATTGGGAAGTTGAAAGGTTGAAGAAAGGGAAAGAGAGACCAAAAGGCAATAAAAAAAGTCTCAAACAAAACAAAGACAGTATATTAAGGGTATTTTTGTTATTTTAGCTTGTGTATTGGTTTGTGTGATTTAAGCTAAAAAATCACTTATTATGGGACGGAGGTAGTACATACCAATACACAAGTTAAAATGACAAAAATATCCTTAATATACTTTCTTTGTTTTGTTTGAGACTTTTTTTATTGTCTTTTCGTCTCTCTTTCTCTTTCTTCAACCTTTCAACTTCCCAATAAATACACAATAAATACCATTGGTTGCATAAGGGCACATATGGAAAAATATTATAAAAATTGTATTGAAATTCTAACACATCACTTATTTTGAGAAAAAATATTAAACCTAAAAAATCACTTATTGTGGAACAGAGGTAGTATAAGAGAGGGAGTATGACTTTGGATCTTCATTACACTTTTAATATTATAGTAGCTTCTTCTGTCTAAATATACTTTTTTTAAAAAAAATCAAAGTATTATTTTATGTTAAAGACCATAATTTTAGTACTCCCTCCGTTATTTAATATAAGTCGTTTTAGAGTTATGCACAAGCATTAAGGTTATAATTATATAGCATTAAATATAATATCAATTGTCTATATTGTCCTTGTATTGAAAAAATAGAGTGTTATTTATTAGGTTAAAAATAGTGAGAGAACCAAAGTTATATTTATTACTTAAGAAAATATTGGAAACTAAGCCATAATACTTACTTGAAATTGTAAAACGTCTTATATTAAGGGACAAAAATACTTATATTAAAGGACGGATGGAGTTATTAAATAGACTATTAATGAAAAAATAGGCAAAGCAATTTTAAAACATTACAAAAAAGGAAAGAAAGAAAATTTCAGTAGTGTTGTACGTAGATGATTTGAAGTTAAAAATAAAATACAAAATGTTGAAATGAAATAGCGCGATCAACTATGACCTTTTCTCTTTATCCAAGTTGGATTAAAATAAATTTTATACAACTAGTAATAGTATAAAAAAAAAGATACTCCAAAGATTAAAAGCAACCAATTAAACATCCAAAGGCCAGCCAGCCTTCACCAAAATTAGAAGGTTCTTGCCGAATACAACTACTTCATATTACGCGGTCGTATGAAGTTGGTATATAGGCAGATTTTCTAGATTAAACTAAATTTAGGTGAACCACTTTCAACAATCAATACTCTTTTAGGCTTCCCCGAACCTAGTGATTATTGTGACTTAAGTTGGATTCTCACTTAAATGTGTTTATTTCTTTAATTATATATTTAATACCAAGTCTGGTTATAATTGTAAAATTAATGCACGAGGCTTGTTTAGTTTGTCTTTTTATTATATAATTAAATGCTTGGATTGAGTCCCCAATATTTTATTTCCACGCCCTCCAAATCTAAATGTTTTGTTAAATACAAGGTACGGAACGATTTAATTATATCTAACAAATTTTAATATACCTCAAAAAATTAAAAGATTATTATTTTTGATACCACTACCACATAGACTCCCTAAATTTATAGCATTCTTCTTTTTGTTGTTTATGATATTTTAGATGGTTAGAAAAAATTTCAGTAAAAAAATTTAAAATAACGAACAATGGGAAACTCAATAAAGGGGTGGGAAAAGACAAAATTGACCTCATCGAAGGTTACAATTTGAGTATTTGCAGCACAGCAACCGAGTTGGTTAGCCGAAATCTAATTAGAGATAAAGTCTTGTTTTAATCCAACAAGAATTCCAGAATGAATTTGAAATATATTTTGACCAAGTCAAGTCCTCCTCCTTCTGACTTTGTGGTTAGCCGGCACCGTACGTACGTAATACTTGACATAAAATAAATAGGATGATTAGTGTTGTACGTGTAATTACACAATTAGTGATGGTTTTAAAAGGAAATGAGAGGTTACCAAATCAACTATGTGCCGTACGTGTAAAGATTCAGAATTTAGGAGTGGACTTATAATAAAACCCACCATAACCACTCTCCCCTCCCTCTCTCTCTCTCTCCCTCCCTCCCTTGTAAAATATATATATATATATATATATATATATATATATATAGGATCAAGCCTAACTTTTGTGAATTAATTTAAGATATTTTAAATTCATATAATTCATGAAACCAATAAATTTTGTAATACTTTTGCAATTTTCATCTAAAACTAACTTGATGCATATTAATTTTGAATCCAAAAATATTTCAAATTGACATTAAATTATAATATTAATACTGTATTTTGAATTATAATATTACTAGATGATGATCCTAAACATGACCTGACCTCACGCTAACACAAGGGTTTATCCGTAATTTCCATATAAAGCCCGGGAGGGAAGGCTCAAAACAACCGGAAATAACTACCAACCTGCTTTTCTTGAATTTGTCAGAAACTAAGTTTACCAAACCCCAATAGCCGGAGCCAAAAGAGTAGAGCAAGACAGCACAACATATTCACATTCAAACCTCTCTGCATTGCACTTCTCTACCGAAAGCTCCATGAATATGAATAAGCTGCAACAGCCACGGACAATAAGTATTCTATATCTCTTCCTTCTTTACTTCATTTCTACTATACCTCAATCTTCTTGCCAATCCAACTCCCCTCAAAATATTCAAACTTTTTACCCATTTGGTCTTCCCCCTATTGCCTCAACTCCCAATACTAGTAGCAATTTACCATTCCCTCCTTCCGGAAGCCCCATATCGCCACTGCCCTTGCCATCTCCGCCTTCAAAGTCGTCGTCCTCCTCGAATAAGGCTGTTGTCAAGGCAGTTGTTGCAACTGCAGCAAGCACTTTAGTCCTATCAGGGCTATTTTTCTTTTTTCTCCAGAGGTACACGCGCCGCCGTAGGAGAAATCAAGTGGGTGCTACTGCAATTGGTACCAAGATTAATGGAAACCCATCTGTAGTGCCTCATCCCCGCAATGATTTTGTACGATTTAATGGTAACCTCAAGGGGGTGATTGTTGATGAAGAAGGATTGGATGTGCTCTATTGGAGAAAATTACAAGGGGAAAGTAAGGAGGAAAAGTTTAATAAAGAGGAATTTAATGAAGAAGAAGAGAGAAAAATTATTAGCAAAGGGGAAAGAAGCAAGAAATCTAAGCCACCTATTCAAGAAATTCCTTTGCTTAGAGGAAAGTCTTCATCTTCCCACGTTTGGCCAGAAACACTAGACAAAAAGGCAATTAAAGCTGTGGAAAAACAAGACTCGTCAATTCAATTATCGTCACGTTCTCCGCCACCTCCACCGTCTCCTCCCCCTATAATTTCATCATCGACACCTCCACCGCCGCCTCCGCCACCTAAAACAGGTGGTTTGGCTTCATCATTGAAGCCGCCTCCAGCTCCAAAAGGAATGCCTAGTGATAACAAGGAAGCTGCATCTTCATCTGAACAAGGCATGACTGGAAATGAGAAAGGTCAGGTGAAAATGAAGCCCTTGCACTGGGATAAGGTGAATCCTAATGTTGAGCACTCAATGGTATGGGACAAAGTCCACGGTGGTTCTTTCAGGTAATGAAAACTCTCTTAAGATTTATTTTTTTCTTCTATATAAAATTATATGCACCCTGCCATCTATTTGATCTCACTAGCTTTCTAAATTTCCATTGAAAAACTTCAGATTTGATGGTGATCTTATGGAAGCCCTCTTTGGGTCCGTGGCAACTAGCCGAAAATCTCCTAGAAGAGATAGCAACATGAGCAGTCCAAAAGGCGAAAAGTCAGGTCCACCCTCTCCGATTTTCATCCTTGACACCAGAAAGTCGCAAAACATAGCAATTGTGCTCCGGTCTCTAGCTGTTTCTCGAAAAGAAATTGTTGATGCCCTCATTGAGGGCCAAGGTTTAGATGTAGACGTTCTTGAAAAGCTCACAAGAATAGCCCCAACCAAAGAAGAAGAGGCAGAAATTCTTGCATTCCAGCAAGACCACACAAGACTCGCGGATGCGGAGTCCTTCCTCTATCATGTTCTAAAGGCCGTTCCATCTGCATTCACTCGTTTCAACGCCATGGTGTTTAGGATTACATATGATTCTGAGATTATCCGCCTTAAGGAATCTTTACAAACGCTTGAATCGGGCTGCAAGGAGCTGAGAACTCGCGGACTCTTCTTGAAACTTCTTGAAGCCGTCCTCAAGGCTGGAAATCGAATGAATGCAGGAACATCAAGAGGAAACGCACAAGCTTTCAACCTTACTTCTCTCCGAAAACTCTCTGACGTTAAAAGCACAGATGGAAAAACTACATTGCTTCACTTTGTCGTGGAAGAGGTAGTCCGAGCAGAGGGAAAACGTTGTGTGATCAATAGAAATCACAGCTTGAAGCGCAGCAGCAGCAGCCGAAACAGCAACAACTATGGCAGCCTAATTATAGACAATCCTAAACCAAAAGGGGACAGGGAGAAGGAGTATATAATGTTCGGGTTGCCAGTTGTAGGTGGAATCAGTGCAGAGTTCTCTAATGTAAAGAAAGCAGCATCGCTAGAGTATGATGCCTTGCAGCAATCATGCTCGGCTCTAACTGACCGTGTTGCAGAAATAAGGCAACTTGTGGGAGAATGCGCGATCAGTGGAGGAGGACAAGGGTTTATACAAAAGATGAAAGGTTTTCTTGACGCGGCTGAAGGAGAAATAAGAGTGCTGAGGGAAGAGCTAACAAGGATAATGGAGCTTGTAAAGAATACAACAGATTATTATCAAGCAGGAGCCTCAAAGGATAAAGGGGCACAACAACTACAACTATTTGTTATAGTTAAAGATTTTCTAGGAATGGTTGATCGGGTTTGTGTTGATATTACCAGAAATATGCAGAAGAGGAAAACTTCAACAGACATTAGTGGATCATCATCATCACCTGCCACTAGGGCAGTGAAGTTCCCCCTATTGCCAACAAACTTCATGTCGGACAAGTCAAAGAGTAGTTCTAGAGATTCAGAAGATGATTTCTAAGTATGCCTGAATTAATGGTGGCAGGGAGAGGTGAGGAAGTAAGTGTACATAGATGAAAAGGGTATGTTGCTGCAGGGTACAGAAAGAAACATAATTCGACCGAGCTTTTTTTCTTTCTTTTTTTAAAATGTTGATTCTTTTCATTTGTTAGTATGATCTCTTATTCGCATGAGATCTAGTTATTTCTATTGATATAGTTTTACCCCAATATATTTAATTCTACTAGTAAATTTTAAGCAATAATAGAAAAGACACGATTCAGATGCCAGATCAAATTTTATACTCCAATTATGCAGGTGCAATCTATTTAATATATATATATATATGTACACACACACACACACACACGTGTGTGTGTATTACACAGATTTTCTTAACAAGAAACCTGTACGTGGAAGACACTAGTTTCTCCAAATTTCACAACAGAATGGAAATGCCGATTCAAGAACAAAGAACCATCAATATCTGAAAATATCAAGGAATGTGCAAGAAGGAAAAAGAGACGCACAGAAAATATATATATATATATATATCACTATCATTTTTCTTGGAATTACAATGTTCAAAGCCAACTATGTATAACAAACTGCACATACAGGACATACACGCTCTCCATTAAGTTGGAAAATAAATGTGTATATCAAGCCAAACATTATTATGGCACTACTCTTTCTGTATCTTTATATAGTGACTGACCTTTCAAACAATGTGAAAGACGAGGGGAGTCTCAAAATATAGGAACACAAAAGTCATCAACCTCATTCATTATCTGCACATTATGAATAGACCCCACCAGACAACCTGATGGACCTCATCAGGTTCATCAATAACCTTTGCTGTTGGCTAAGCATTGATAATATAACGTCTGTCTATCGGTCCTTGATGAAAGCAATTTCCTCTTTGCATGCATCTTTTCCTTGTCAACTCGTGTCTTTCTCTGTAAAGAAGATTCTACTTCTGGCCCTATTGCAGCTGCAGAGATATATATTTTTTTCCTTCACAAAAGCTGGTTTTTTATGTTCCAATTATTACCTACGTGACTCGGATTTATGACCAACCTTGTTCTTGCCACCCTCCTGCATCATCACATGCATGCCACAAACTTGTTATCCAGGAAGACTGAAAGGAAATAAGAAGGAAGTAAATTTGAATCAGGAAAGCAGAACTAAACAGAATGACAACTTCAACACAATTTTTTTCAATATTTTTTAGTATTAATCTTTAATGACTAAAGTTTATTACTGAGATAAAATTATGTATGCAAACCTTGACGTGTGTACAAGAAATAAAAAGTCAACAAAAAATACGATGTTTACATTACTACATATTATGAGAAACTAGATACACTAGCTCCAAAACTGTGACTAAGAGTCAAAACGTATCTCAAGATGACAAAATAAGGCATTTAAGCTTAAGCAGCGGCAGAAACCAGGAATTCA
This sequence comes from Panax stipuleanatus, assembly GCA_020205555.1. Classification (NCBI taxonomy): domain Eukaryota; kingdom Viridiplantae; phylum Streptophyta; class Magnoliopsida; order Apiales; family Araliaceae; genus Panax; species Panax stipuleanatus. The sequence goes on from CM035126.1 coordinate 2,974,212, forward strand.
TGTAAGAGGGGACCAAAATTTTTACCAAAAATTATAACATAAATAAGTAAATGAGAAACATACTCCATAACACTTTCTTATAACCATAATAACTACTTATGTTTATAAAAGTACCAAGAAACAAAGAAAACATTACACACTAGACTTTCTAGTAGATTTTGCATTGGTAGTTTCTTGAATGGGAAGGGCCAATGCATGTAAAGGGTAATTTTTAAAAATTTGGGATGGGTACATTGTCCCCCGTGGTCATGCTTTAGGTCCGCCCCTGCATTAAGCTCAATTAACGGGAAGGAGGGTGTATGAAGGAACTTCAGGGAACATAAACATGTAAGGTACATATAGCAAGCTATCATGAGTAGCGTCTGTTATGAGACCTAAATGCATAACACTATGACTATTGGAAAAGAAATGGAGAAAAAGCATAGCACTCAGGCAATAAATGAAATCAAATAAATGTCAATAAATTTGACAACTATATTTCAAAATACATGTTATACAAAGATTACTTGCATAATGCATACACATCCTAAGAAACTGCAGAATAACTTTTAAAATTCCTTGGCCATAGCCTTAACATAATAATGAACTTTGCATAATCTTCTATGCTTCAAGTTCAGTGTTTCCTCTAGTTGTGTTATGCAAGTCCTTGCAGTGGGGAAAGGGTGCTACTGTCAGGGGGAAAAAAACAAGCACTACACTTTTTTAAAAGACAACATGTTCATTCCAACTCATTCAGTGGGAGCCGCTTGATAAAATATAGGTTCAGTTTACCAGTAAGGCATACAACTAATGGGTTTGTCCATGCAAATTTAAGACCAGAAGCAGTATTTAGTCCAGAGCTAGTTGTCGTAAGCTATAACGAAAGTTAAGCTGATCATTGCTTTTATAAGAAAACTAAGAAACTGTCAAAAGAGCATCAAAACCAAGGAATGCATGATATATAGCTTACTTGGTCCACCATTACCAACTACTATAAGATAGGAAATGCTGGTAAGATTAAGAAGTAAGAACACGTCTAAAAATTGACAACATATAAAGTAAAGTTCATATGTCATCCTTATGACTTCTTGTGGTAGGTATATTTTGTCGTATTCTTGACTAAAATATTAACTGGAAGAGGATCTATATTAAACAGAGTCGGGCTATATATCAACACTAACCAACAAAGTTGTTACCTTTTCTTAAGAAAACTGATAAATCCACAACAAAAAATGATATTTCCACAATAAAACCGTCGTTATAGATTCTATAGCGACAATTTTCATCGTCGTTATACATCTATAGCGACACTTTTGATGTGGAAATATCAAAAAGTGTTGTGGAAATATCAGTTTCCTTTATTAATTCTATTGTTAAAGAAATCAGATTTGAAAGTCTTTAGATATCAAGGCGTACCTTTACTGAAGTGAAGGAGTCTTGGACAATCCATGTCCCCGATAAAATCCGGGGACAGGATTGGCTTTGAAATTGAGGCCCTGCCTTAGCCTTTTGATATCAGCATCTTTGTCCTCCTGTGTCAAGTTTGCCATATCAAGATACTAATTAAGAATAATTAAAGCTTATTTCTTAACCATAAATGATAAATGAATAAGAGCAAGCACAGATTTTATCCCACATTTGGAAGTATACCTTTGACTTTGAGCTAAGAGCTGTCTTTTCTTCTTCTCTAGCATTTGACTTTTCCTCCTGTTTTTCAAAAAACTGTAACAAATTTTTATACTTTATTACATGTTGCTAAGGGAATACAGCACATGCAAAATTCTAAGAAGATTATAGGTCAAAAATGAAAGTACAGGGGTGTCACCTCTTTGCGTTTTTCAGCTCTTTCATTACGTCTCAGGCCAACAGAAGATGAAACCACTCTCACATTTTTTCCCACCTCTGTTTCTTTGAGTGACCTACTCCAAATTAACCAATTCAAAAATAAGCATGCAAGGAAATAACAAAGCCTAAATTAGTAATGAATCAGAACAACGTGCTGGTTTTTTTTTAAAAAAAAAAAAGAAAGAAAAAAGAAATCTTCCCCTGGGATTGATATAAGGAATTTTTTTTAGGTCATTGATAAATTCATAAATATAAACATAGATTAATAAAATTTTCACTTTCATCATTTATGTTTGTTAAATAGGAATAAAGAAGCAATAATGAAGTTTTCTCCATTACTCTATACGAACATCGTTCATTAATAAAACTAAATAAAATGGGACAGATCGATCAGGAAACTGTAATGGCTCTAATGCAAGTTTTAATTTTAATCACCATGAACATGTTCAAACTGCAAGGTGGAAGGGTGTCACATTAGGTTTTGGTTTTTACCATCTTCAGTGGAAATCATCGTATCACATTATACAAACACGCCTCACTAAGAGGGGATATTGGGATGAATATGGTAGGTCTGAAAAGACACGAGATTAGTTTCCAAAGCTTAACTAAAGCTTGGGACCCTGAAACCAGGATAATAAAGTTCATGAATTAAAAGCCAGGAAAAGGCCGTTCAGTTTAAAATTGCACCCCATTGTCATCTTTGCAAGTTGTAATTGTCAATTATAACAATTTTTGAAAACTTTTTACAACGCCTTCCAAAAACAAGTAGCTCAATATGTAGTTTGACAAGTAAGTTGGAATCAATGAAGAGTAAAATAGGATGGAGAACAAAATAAATGATCAGTCAACAGCAACACCTAAACAAAGACAATAATAGTCTGCTGAAGTCATTTGTCCTTTTCCAGTGACGACTAATAACTGCTTCAAGTGGAAAGTAGGGAGAGCAAACATTGGTTAAGGTTACATGAATACTTACAATGATCTATTACAGGAACGGAGACCAAAGATAGAAGAAAGTTGTTATAGAGACTTCGTTTTAGGATCCCAATTTAGTCTCATCATACATGTTCAGAACAAGTATCAGATCTCCAAGACTTTCAAAGTAACAAAATTTACATATGTTACCTTGATGATGTAGTATTCCATCTTGTTCCTAGTTGAGTTTTTTGAGCGTTCATCTTCTCTGTTGCCTTCCTTGTTCTACAGGTTAGTTACATTTTTTTTGGATAAGTAAAGAATTCAGTACAATTTTAATAGCCTTATCATCATGGTCTAAAATTTCTTTCAGTAACAATTCCAACAGAAGTAGACAGTAAAATAAAGATTTATATGGAAATAATATGAACAAATATATCAATGAGAGAAAAATCAATCATGTGACAGGCATCCATTCATTGATATTTCGTTAGAAATATTGAGACTCAAGACTACCTTTCATTCTCTTTTTGAGAAGTCATAGAAGTTGAAACTTTATGCTCTGATCCCTCTGATCCCCTAGCTGATATCTGCCCAAAGAGGTTGAAATCATATCCCTCTTAATTCAGGGTGAAAAAAAGAGAGAATCAAAACTCAAATCCAGCCACTTAAGTAGATAGCAAAGAAGGTAAACATAGTTCACAAGGTATCTGAAAAGAAAAACAACATAGAATGACTAACCTGCTTTGGCCCGCGTGATTTTTCATCAGTAGAAGGTCTTAACTGGTTTAAATTGTTCTGAAATGTCTTAAATGCTCTCCTAACAATGTCTTTATCCCCCATTTGCTCCATAATCGAAGACTTTCTTGTTGTAGTCAGAGAAGCAGAATCAAGACCCGGACTAAGAGACATGTGAAGTGATGTAGGAGCAGCTCGCTTGATTTCTGCCAAAGAAGAATTTTTGCTCTTTGGTGATGATGAAACATTCGGCTTCTTTGTTGAGGACCGAGATACATATATCATTGTTGGAGTTGATATTGGCTTTGACAATCTTTGAGTGGAAACTGATGTTGGCTTTGACACTCTGGGAGTGGAGGTTGATATCGGCTTAGACGTTCTGGGAATGGAGGTTGATATAGGCTTAGACATTCTGGGAATAGAGGTTGATATTGGTTTAGACATTCTGGGAGTGGAGGTTAATGTGGGCTTTGACAATCTAGGAGTTCTAGGAATTGACATCTCTGATGATTTGGTTGTAGGTGACACTGGTTTCTTCTTCATTATTGGTGTTAAATTCAGCTCCTTTTTGGTCTGTGTTACCTAAGCACCAGAAAACTAATCAACTTAAGGCACCAGATATATCCAAACAAACTAATTTTTAGGAAAAATAAGACAAATAAATTATTAATTTGGTGTAATTCATCTCCCAAAAGCATTTGGCTGATAAGGTCCAAAATCACCTTCTGAGATACATTTTGTGCATCCAACTCAGGTTTTTCCTCTTTACTTTCCTGAGTATTTATCGTCTCACTGTCCACTTCCAGAGGCCGCTCCTCTGTGTTCTGGCCCTCCACTGGTATATTTAGAATCGCTTCTGTAACCAAAGCAGCTTCTTCTGGATAAATTACTTCATTGCTTTGAGATTTTCCATTTATTTCTTCTTTAGCACTCTCAAAAATCAAGCTTGGACATCCTAATGCATTGGTATCATCTTCTGCTGGCTCAACAACAAGGCTGCAACTCACTGCACTAAGTGAATTGTTGTCTTGCTCAACTTCTTCAGCAGAGCTCTGACCATTGAATGTACCACATTCAGCATCGGTCCCAGAAGTATTTATGATACGTTCTATGCAATTTGTTCCATGGGATCTTGACGAATCAGTTCCCATTGCGTTCTCCTGCTCTAGTAACTCGGCCTTCCGAGCAGCAATCTTCTTGTAGTGGGCTTCAAAATAAGCCTTCTTCTGAGCTACAGATCCCGGGGTTGAACACTTCTCTACTTCTTCCAAGTACTTATTTGGCGAAAAAGATGACCATTTCTCCCAAGAAAGTGAATCATTCTCAAACCTACCAAACGAAATAGATACTTCGAGAGCACCATGAGAGGCAACCGACTCTCCCATCTGTTTAAATAACATAAAATCCAAAATTCAAGCATATTTTCAAGCAAGAAACAGTATGACAACTCATAACAACACAGTAACTCTTAACTCATATTTGGAAATCAACTAAGAATCTTAAATAATCAAGACAAACTCAAACACATAATTGTAGATAAAATTGATAATGGGCTAGTTTTAACTGATCAAGGGAAAGAAGGTGTACCTTATTTTTGTTATCCCCTACTTCCACCACTGATTCTCCCATTGATTCCCTTTCAATTATCTCAAAGCTACAAGAAAAATACACAAAATGTGCACATCATTACCTGAGACAAGCATGGGCAATTATTATCAATACACTGAACCACACTAAAGACCAAGAAAAAGGAAATGAGGACAAAAAGAAAACAAGAACAATGGAACCCAAGGAAGGCCTATACATGTGCTGTGTTTTCTATTTTGTTGTTTACTTGGAAATTATCCATAAAACTTTTTACGGTTAAGAAAAAATCTTTTCCTTTCCTATTTCTGCTGAAAAAAAATCCTAAATTGATAAAACCCAATCATCAATAAAAAAAGAATGGTACATAATTGAAAGAAATCTAAGTTTCACAATTATTACCCGGAAAGGTTGCACCTTTCTACTACTACGAGAATGTGAAAGCATAAAAAGAAAAGGCAAACACCTTTTATCAAAAATAATTGGCGGGTGAGATAGAAAACAAATGACTACATAACAAAGATTCAACAAATCAAACAGTAAAATTTGGAATTGTATTAGTCGTTTCTTGCCCAAGGATATCTCATTCATAAAATCTGGGAATACCCAATAAGATATTGATTCAGATCAGCCATTAGAGAGTAAGATAGAGATGGTGACGGAAGGGCCACTAAAGAAAAAAGTAGAACTACAGTAGAACTATAAATAAGAGAGAGAAAGAGGACGTGACAGATCTCTGGATCAATAATGGAGCCAGCATTTTCAGACCATGGACCCAATGAATTTAATTAGTTGAAATAATTGACCTGAAAAACTGATCCCAAAATGAGTAAAATGGAGACTTGAGTCAGAAACTTGTAATAATAGTAATGAGAGTGAGTATGATGAAGCTTAGTTAGTTCAAGAGGATATAACTCACTTTAAATGGAAATATGAAGTAATCCAAGTCATTCATTTCGAGGCTGGCTCTGAGTTTTTAAGGATCCTGGTCATAAAAAATTTAAAAAAAAAAAAAAAAAATTAATAAAAGAGTATCGATACGAAAGAATATCAAATATAATAATTAATTATTTCAATATTTTTAAAGCATCATTTAGATTTGGGCCTATTTTATTAGGTAAATTTTTTATGAGCCTTTAAATTTAAACTGATGTGGGCTGGACTCTTTTGTTTGGGTATATATATACAGGGTCCTCTTAACATGTACCCTAAGGGCACATGCTAAGCACACAGTTTAAGAGAATATTATCTTGAACTGTGTGCATATTCTATTGATTTATGCATTTATACACAGTTCAAGAGAATAAACACACAGTTCAAGAGAATAAACACACAGTTCAAGAGAATATTCTCTTGAACTGTGTGCTTAGCATGCCCTAAGGGCACATACTAAGAAATTCCATATATACATAACACAAAATTTTACAGGGTCCTAAAAATTTGTCAATTTTAGTGGGCCTAAAGCCCAGGCACCTAAAGCCCAGAGCCGGTGCTGATCCATTTCAATATACATTTTTACTTTTAAATCATTTATAAAAATTTAGATGAATTTATATGTTTTTAATACAAATAATTATAATTATTGTAAATTGACTAGTAAAAAGTGTTACTAATTACTATATTTATTTTTAAAATAAATTGACATTAATTTTAAAATTTCCCTAATTAACATAAAAAGTTAAAATGTAGTGTTAAAAGTTTAAAATACTTGAAAACATTACAATGACCTGAATCTTATGGCGTTCAGGTTTTATATGTATTAATACATGGTCTTTTATTGGTAAAAAAAATATCATGAGTCCTTATCCTTAGTAGCAACCACCTACCTTTAAAATGGGGTAAGATTAACTTAGACGATTTGTGTCCCCAGGGGCCAGGAGAAGAGAGAGTGTTGCTATCATTAGGAGGCCCCAACACCAATTAAGTTTTTGTAGGCACCAAGCCTGTCATGACTTACCGGTAAAAAAAAACTATTCATAACATAAGATATTTGTTCTTGTCAAATGTTAAATTTCATTCGAATATAACTTATTTATTATACACCAAATCAAATATATATATATATATATATATATATATATGTATATGTATGTATGTATGGTACCCTTATCTTTCATAAACTTTTATTCCATTTTTATTATTTTTGGTAAATAATCTATCAAACTCGGTCCCGTCAATGATCATCTACTGATTGTAGTTAGATTTCCTGTTCTGTTCTAGCTTTTGCTGCAAATCATACTCCTTTAGCCAGCCTAGTCCTACACCCTAGCTTGCATTGTGTTTTTCCTCATCTAAGTAATCATGCTCTTAAGCTACTCAATGCCATGTCCAAACTGAAAGTGTGTATATATATATATATATATAACTTTGTCCTTCCTTTCTTTGTAGGAATCAAATCCCAAACTTTCTCTGCTATTTCTTGTCTGATAACAAACAATGAGAACAAATTCATACCTCCACTTCTGCATCTGCCTAATTATTCTATCGGACCTCGTCAAACCCGACCCAGATCCACTGCAAGACTACTGCATTGGCATTGCAGATGCTGAAACTCCCCAAACCTTCTTTTGCAATGGAGTGCCATGCATTGATCCAGCACTAGCAAAATCTTCCCATTTTGCCACTTCTGCTTTATCCAAGCCCGCCAACACCCGGACCAACCCCTTCGGCTTCAATGTCACTCTCACCAATCTTCGGAATTTACCTGGCCTCAACACGTTGGGCTTAACTATGGCCCGAGTCGATTTAGGACCTGATGGACTTGTACCACCCCATGCCCACCCCCGGGCCTCGGAAGTGACCATACTCCTTAAAGGTTCACTTCTTGTTGGATTCGTGGACACGTCTAATCGCCTCTATACACAACAATTAAGGCCCGGCGATACATTTGTATTTCCTAAAGGCTTGGTCCATTTTTTATCCAACCTTGATTCAAAGGCCCCAGCCCTAGCCGTGTCCGGTCTCAATAGCCAGAATCCCGGTGCACAAATTTCCTCTCTTGCTACATTTACCTCAAACCCGGGGATTCCCGATGATATTTTGAAGAAGGGGTTTCAAATTAACGGCCAAGATGTCACGAGGATTCGAAAGAACCTTGGAGGGTGAAGAACCTTTTTTTTTTTTTTTTTAATTTAATAATAATACTGAAATATTAACTTATCATTTTGTTTGCTGAAATTGGAAGATGACTAATTTTAATTCTTTACCTTCCAAGAAATGTATACATACATCCATACCCTCCCTGCTTGTAGGGGGAACTTCCCTTCACATGGAATTGGATTGCCAGCAATTTATGTTTCGTATAATTCTAATCATGATATTCGAATCTTATTCCCTTGATTTGAATGGTAGGCTTATTTTAACATGTGATGAAAAAGGAATTCAAATCATGACATGTGGTGGTACATATAATAATTAAATAATGTTTGAAAATGAGAGCTTCAACTTCTGTTATGGGTTGGCTTCACTCCGTAGTGATCACATATTTCATATTCATAGTCAATTACTCGGATGTCGGGTCAATTCAAAAATATATATAAAAATATATGTTTTCAACTACTCCCTCTGTTCTTAAAAGATTGTCGTTTAAAGTTTTAGCACATGGATTAAGAAAGTCATTTAATACTAGTAAACTTTGTTTGAAATTCCATCACTACCCCTTTATGAAAAATTGAAAACTATTAATACAAGGGTGGGAATTTATTGCAACAATGAGAGAAGATAGGGGTAATATAGGAAAGTAAATAATATATTCTTCTAAGAAGTTGTAAACGACAAACATTTTGAAATAAATTTTTTCTTCTAAAACGACAATTTTTTAGGAACGGAGGGAGTATTTTTTATGCCAAATTATAGGTGAATAGATGGATTATAATCAAAGTAAAATATATACATTTGACAACAAACACAATTTTTATAATTAAAAAAGTATATTTATATATGTTTATTTATTAATTTTAAAAATAATTAATTTAATTTTTAAAAAGTTAAAATTAAACATTTTATTTGAAATAGAGAGAGTATATTGTGTCACATTTTGTTGGTTGGGGGTAGGGGGTAGGGGGCGGGGAGAGTATGAATCTTTAAGGTAGTCACAAATAGTTTTCGGAGGTTCTTCAAATGAAATTGTACACAAGCACAAAGAAGGTGGAGGTAGTTGGTATTAAGGGACTGATTCTCTCTCACATGCAACCAACTGTAGATCCCACTGTTATGTGAGAATGAATTCTGCGAAATATTAAAAATAAATGTGAAAATGTATTATTATAAGATATCGGTCGAAATTGTTAATCTTCCAAGCTAAGGAACAAAGAAAAAATCCTTTCAACAAAGTATGTCCACTTAAATTAGTTCTTGGTTTTATATTGGCTTAGCTAGCTTTTTAATCAATCATTGTCATCAATTTAATCATAACTTGCTCAACAGTTTTACCACATTATTATTATTATTATTATTATTATAATTTTCAAAAACACAAAGTTGATTTAAAAAAAAACTACCAAATCTCTAATAATCTTTGTCCATTGCTAATTGTCCAAAGTACGACAATATTAAAAAAAAAATGATGCTTTAATAAAGAAAAGTAGTGACAAGAAGAAGCAGCAGCAGCAGCAGTAGTATAATATGTTATTCCATTTTTTCCCTCAAATCTGCAAATAAATCGATCCCCCATACAAATCATCAGCCAAAATTGTTCCACTCACAGGAACTACTCACCAATCAATAATCAAACTTCAACCATCTTAAATTTTGTAATTCAAAAAAAATTTAATCTGTACGCAGCTATCAAAGAATGTCTGAATAACCATGTGATGTCAGGGAAAGAAAGAAAAAATAATCAAATCAAATAATTGGAATACCCAATGAAATTGGAACTGCTCGATAAGGCCAATGGTTGATGATGATTATCAATATTTTTCATTTTGATGGGCTTTCCAAGGGGCTTGTGAAGATCGTAGGGCTTCCAAAGATAATCCAACGGACAGGGTCTATTCTCATCGAGACGGACCCAAGGCTTGCCCTTTCCACTCCAATGCAACAAGCTCACCGGACCAGGGTGCAGTGACCTGCAGCTCCCCTTCACATTGTCTCCGCCAAGCCCGTGTTGGTTCCACTTGTGGTCGATGGGCTCGATGTTTCCACCGAAAACCAGCAAAAATGGAGGCAATGACCCCAGCTCGTATATCCTTTTTCCTTTCTGCAGTTCCATCCAGTTCTCTATTTTCCTCCGGTAATCTCCTTCTCTCCATTTCCGCAAGTCCATCACCATCACACCCGTATTAAAATAACACGGCTTCTTCGACCCGAATACTCCCGGTAGCACCGGGTCGGACCAGAAGTTGTCGCTGAAGTATTTAGTAAAGTTGGCGTGGCAGTACTCCGGAGCCCCGATGACTCGTGACTCAGTGAGTTCGGTGTTCCAGAGCCTGCTTATGTCGTCAACGAGTATCACGTCCGAATCCAGGTAAATGACTCGGTCAACGGACGAGTCAAGGATGTCCCCGAGGTAATTCCGGGCGTAGTTCAATGGGTTTTCGAGGGCTTGGCGGATTGATGAGGATATGAGGTTGATTACCGTGTCTTCTCTGAAGATGTATATTTTGAAGGTGAGGGAGGGGAAAGTGGAGCGGACGAGTTGACTCAGAACTCGTGGACTCGCTGGGTCAAACTCGGCTGAGATAAAGTGGAAGAAGATGTTTTCAGGGCAGGAGGCGTGGCGGAGGACGGAGTGCACCACAGCCATCGACCCACGTAGGTATTCCGAGTCAAGGGTCGTCGCCACGTGGACGGGTGACTGCTGACACTGCACCCCGTTTCGGTACTCCGGCGCTTCATTGAAGCCGAACAAATTGCTGAAACCCGATTCAGGCTTCCTGTCGCCGTTACTGGTCGGGAAAGAACGAATCCCGAGGCATATCAACGGCGAACAGAGGAAACTCAACAGGAAAAGGGTTAATCGGAGACGAGGGTGAGAAATTTGAAAACTAGGCATCTCGGTTATTTCTTGGTAATATTATTATTTTCTTGGGAAGTTGAATACATAAAATGCTATTGCATTAGCATTATATTGTAGGTGGAAAAAGGAAAGGAGGGGGAAAGGAAAAAAGACGAGTGTAGAGAAGTAAAGACCAATTAAGAAGGGTCAATTCAATACATAATTATGGTTCTATTTGAGGTTTATGGAAAGAAATTAAGCGCAACACGGAGTTTACTTTCCAATGAAACGCGGTATTCCGTTCTATAACTTTGGAAAATATAGAAAGAGAAGGAGGATTTTCCTTATTTCTTACTCCCTCCGAAAATGGAAATGGAAATGGGGGGCAATTAATCACTAATACTCCTACACTTTGCTGGGCCCCTCCCCCTTCTCTCTGTGTGAGGTGGTAGGGGGAAAGAGGCAGTTTTATACAGGATTGGGCCAGCGCAAAACCACCTTGCTAGAAATTAGATATTACTACTCACTACTGTGTATAGTGTATACGTTTTCACGCGATCCTGGATCGCGTGTATGGTTTAATTGACCGATTGCTGTTACCTTGATACGCGCTAAATTATAAACCAGATTATTGGAAATAATTTTTTTAAAAATTATTATTCCCTCCGTTCCAAAATAACTATTCAGTTTTGATTTTTTTTAATTAAATTGACTATTTTTAAAATTAATAATTAAGCATGTATAAATATATTTTTAACATTATAAAAATTAATATTAGTAGTAAATTGTATATATTTTTTTTGTTATAACCTCTGCACTTATATTCTGGTAAAAATGGTACAAAAAATAATTTTAAAAAATAGTCAATTTAACTTTAAAAAATTAAAACTAAACAATTATTTTGGGACGGGAGAAGTATAAAATAGGGAGATGATATTTGCGTGACGAAGATTAACAATTATTTTTATTTGAATAAATCTACTTTTAGGAATTCATTTTAGTTAGTGTGATTCTTAGTTTTGGCCAATACAATTTTAATGTCTAAGGACATATTTGTCTTTAAATAATTGTTCTGTCCACATAATTTTCCCCTATTTTAATAGAAGAAGAAGAAGAAGAAGAAGAAGAAGAAGAAAGGTGGAACTAGGGAGTATCATTTATTCTGAATTATTAATTTTTTAAAGTAAATTTTGAATTTCTCAACTCAATATTATTGTTGTGCATTAAATTTATGAAATACTAATAAATGTTATAATTAATAACATTTATTACAATATCAATTTTGAAAAGGTGGGATTTGGGAATATCATTTATTCTAAATTGTTAACACAGTAGTAGTACGTAGAAAGACGATGATAAATTTATGGTAATATTAAACATTTACGTATTTGTATAAATAAGATATGAGAGAGTAAGAAAATGACCTATGCATTATTATTTTATTTTATTATTTACAGTTCTACATAAAATTTATTTTCCTATTACTATTAAGTCTAAGTGGTATATGGTATTGTTACTTGTAACTTGTAATTTTGGAATAGCTTCATGTATAAGATTAAAAGCTTCATAATTCTACTCTTGGCTATATATGCTCCTTTTTTCTCTTTTTTTTTCTTTTTTTATTATTATTATTATTATTATTATTCAATCATTGTGAAGTAAACTACAATGGAGGCAGCTAGTCTTAAGAATCAAGAAATTAGTAAAATATAAAAGTGAGTATAGCAATTCAATAACAAGTCATGAACATCAAATAAGTATCAAATTCCTAACAATTTGAGACACTTAATTAGTATGTTAATAGTGAATTAATGATGATGCTAAATTCACTTCAACCACCGGCATTAGTTTAAAGTGAAACTCGTGAATGTAGTTCAAAAATTCACGCCAAACCTGCCGTAGCCTATAAATAAAATAAATTTCTCCCAAATTAAAAAAAAAAATTGTATTCACGGAGCCGATAAGAGTAAAAATATTTCGGTAAAATGGACATAAAATACAATTTGTTTGTTTTTTCACTACCCTCCAAGAATAATTTTACATTTAATTTAGCTCAATTTTATTTTTTTTATAAAGAAATTTAAATAAACACATCATTACAAATTTGATTGAAATGAAATAGGAGTATTACCAAAAAATTAGTGGATCCTCTTTTAAACTTTTCTCACTTAAAAAGAGTAGCAAATAATGATGTAATTTAAATTAAACATTAAGCTTAAACAACAACAACAAAATCTATAATTCGGAGGAGACTATTATTTGAGTATGACAGATTATCTATATTTCCTCTTCTGTTTTTTCAAGTTTAGTTATACTCTTTTATCATTTTTAAATTAAAATTATATATCTTCATATTTAATAGTACAAATTTTACATGATTGTTAAAAAAAGTGTAGCAATAAAAATTTGTCTTTTAAATTTTAAAAAATGAAAAAGACGAGTGCTCAAATTAGTTTATGTTTTTTGTGTTAATATTTTGTTATAAAACAACGGATATTAAATTAAATATATATATATGTATAAATTATTAAATATATTCTTGTTATATCGGCAGCGGGACCTCAACAGAATCAGAAAACCATTCCTTTTCAGGTTTGGGGTTGAAAAATTGGGATTGTGACACATTTATTAACAAAATACTACAATTTAAACAAAATTATAGTACTTTTTTTTAGTGAGACGTGGCTATTTTGTTATTATTTATAAAAAAATTATTACACAAAAATACATTAACTTTTAAAGTTTGATTGCTACTCCCTCCCCCTCCGTCAAAATAAGTTTTTATTATTCTTTTAATTCAAAATTAAAAATACAATTTGACTTTTGAAATCAAATGACAACATATTAGAATTTAATATGTTGTCATTTGATTTCAAAAATCAAATTATATCACTAATTTTGGAATAGAGTCAGTATTATTTTAGATAGTCCAAAGTCAAATGTTCATTTACCTTAAAAAATATATTTACAAAATATTTCCAAATAACACCCTTAATATTAATTATTCTATATTTTTATTGAAAATTGATATTTTCACGAGTAAATTTGATAATTCCACATGAAGTGGACCTCACATGAAGTGAGGTCCAATTCATGTGAGCGACTACCTTTTGAAATTACTATCAAATTTATTTGTAAAAAAATTATTTATACTCTTAATTTCTATATATATTTATGGAGTATTACTTGTTGTATACAAAAACAATACAAGTAGAAGAGGAGGAGTTATAATGACTTTTTGAAAGAATTTAAATACTTAGAGTTACAAATAGTATTAAATGTATTAATGGAATGGATTTCAATGATTTTTTTTTAATAATTTTAATTTTAAAAATGAATAATTTTATTACAAAAAATACTTTATCCAGAGAGTTGGTCAAATAAGAGAATCTGAGAGATGAGCTGGCCTGCTGAGGTGTTAATGAAAGGAGAGAGAGAGAGAGAGTAGTAGGTAGTAGTAGTATTTATGAATTCCTCCAATCCCCCACCATTCAAGTCCAGTAATGCAATGCCAGTTGTTGATATGATGATCCCCAGCTGTATTTTGGGCCTTTACTTGTAATTTGTGACTGATGTTGACGGCTGCGCTATCTCTGTCTCACCCTTCAGCCCGCCCGCCTGGCTGCCTACTTGCCCACATGACCACGTGCTCCCTATTTTACCAACAACATATGCAGGGTTTTGGATCCTCTACGTTCTTCGTACGGACCTTCATATTTTTATAAAAGAATATAAAACTTTTATTTATTTAATTCGATTATATTATCATTTATTTTATTATATCCAAAATATAAACACCCTTCATCTCATAACAAAACGTTTTATGGTTAAATTGATTATTTTTTTAAATTAATAAATCTTTAAAAAAAGTTGCACAAAAAAAAAATCAAAAAACATGAGCAACTTGATTATGAAAAATGAACTTCAAAAAAAATAATACTATGTGCACAAATTATATACAAAAAATTGTGCACAAAGAGTAAGATTCATATATTGTTTATTCATGAAAATGTGTAAAACATCTAATTGTAGTTCCCTTCTTATTTTCTCCTCTCTTTTTTTAATATACTATTTGTGGTACATAACATTACTCTTTCAAAAATTAAAAACTTTTTAGCAGAAAAAAAATAATGAAAATTGATACGGGCAGATGGAAAATTAGATTACGTTCATCGTCATTTGGTTTTATATATATAATAAAAGGGTTCTCTTAACATGTGTTCTTACGGTACATGTTAAGTACACAATTCAAGAGAATATTCTCTTGAACTGTGTGTATATTCCCTTAATTTTTGCATTTGCATCAAATTCAAGAGAATATGCATATAATTCAAGAGAACGTTCCCTTGAACTGTGTGTTTAGCGTGTGTCCTAAGGACACATGTTAAGAAATTTCATAGTAAAAATGGGAAACTAAGTGGAGTAGTGCAATGTTAACCGGCAGGCGGCATAGGGAATTGCAGAAAACATGGGGAGATCCATGGTTCACGGCTCCCCCTTTCCTTAATTAATTAAGTAGTAGCTAGGAGTAAGAAGCAATTGAGTAATCATATATAAAGAGATACTACTAGCCTAGCCTAGCAGTAGTGACCATGGCCAAGTAAATCAAACACATTATTTGAATAAGCTGATCCATTTCATTCTTAATTCAGAGCATTTGCTTCTCCTGAAAACAAGAATTTGGTATTGTCTCACTAGTTAAATCCCTTTTTCTCCATATATATATATATAGCCAATTTAATGTATGTTGGTGGGGTTTGGTTTGCGAAATAGAAATTTGATATAATAATTCAATAGTATACCTAATACTATTATTATGGAATTCCAAAAGGGAAAAGAATAATTGCGCCATTAACAAAGTCATCTAATCACCGACATATGAGTACCAAGAAGGGAAGAATATGTAGGGCCGGGGATGTCTAGTTGATTTATTTTAATTAATATTAGGGCTTAGGGCCACTATATTTTACTAGTATTTCATTTCATGTTCAACCACCAATCCAATCCAATCCAATCCTATAAAACAATGGATTATAACAAACTCGGTCATCCATAACTGAATATATTTACACATTCATTATATATAATATATGAAATTTCTTAACATGTGCCTTTAAGGCATATGCTAAGCACACAGTTCAAAAAAATATTTTCTTGAATTGTGTGTATATTCCCTTTAACTTGGTGCAAATACAGAAATCAAAGAAATATGCACACAGTTCAAAAAAATATTCTCTTGAATTGTGTACTTATCATGTGTCTTTAGGGTACATGTTAAAAGGACCTATAATATATATATATATATATATATATATATATATATATATACTACTCTATATCCAGGTTAGTTTATTCGTAAGCATCGGTTAGCAAACATTTTATTTTATTAAATACGGAGTAATTTTTAAGTAACATGGAGTATTTCTAAATGCGACAGTTACACATATATTTGCATTAAATGGAGAACTTTAATAAATTTATTTCTTGGGAACAAAACTTTTTAAAGACTTTAATAAATGACTGATTATTCAAAAAATACTCCATTAAATATATACTACTACTAGTAGAAGAAACCAGAGGTCAGTTAATTACTCATATCCATACCAAAAAAGAAGCCAAGCCTATGGTGAGTTGTTTGTCAATCACACAACACCATGACTTATTACATGCATACGTGGAGCATGTTCAGCTTCACATATAAGGCTGTAATTCTTACTCCCTCCACTAAAAATTTCACTTCCAACTCCACTCCAAACATAAATAATTTAAATAGGATCAAATTTTAAATTTTGATAAATTATTTGAATCTTTTTAAATTATAATTTTTTCATTGATATTCAGATCATATTTATTTGAAAAGTCAAACTGTCCGGGCTCGATTCGAGATTGTGTTCGACTCGATAGCTAAACGAGTCTCAATCAAACCTTATTTCGTACTCGATAAATGTTGTGAACCAAATATGAATAACTCAATACTCTGTCCGATACACTCTAGTATAATTTTCTACTAGTATAATTTAATTCTCTATTTATTTGTTAGGCATATAAAATTAATGAATCACATAATTCTGATGGTACTCCAGGATATATATGATTTAATTTATTGAAATACCATTAGACTCTTATTGAACATTTATGATAAAATATTTTTACACTAAATAATTTATTACTATTAAGATACTATTTAGCCGAGACCATGTTAAAAAGAGCTCGTAATATTTGATACAATGTTAATATTTAAATGAGAGTCTTGTGTTACATAAAAATGGAGTTTTATTTGTTAAATTTATAAATTTGAAAGACCATATATTTCTTTTATGTTTAATACTTAAATATAACTAATGTTTAATTTAGTAGTAATTCATGTATAATATTGATACTGCGATGATAATTCTGAAAAACAATGTATTATGGTTACGTTATATTTTAAAATGTAAATATGAATAAAGGTTTTAATATAAAATAAATAAATAAATAAAACTCTTATTTAAATGAAAAAAAATGAGAGGAGTTGAGGTTAGGAATAGGACTGATCATTCGATTATAACCGAACCGAATAGGCTATTCGATTATAACCGAATATCGAAATAAGCACAATTTCAATATCCGAACTACTAACCGAATTTTGAAAATAACCGAATTACCAAATATGGAATTACCGAATTTACAATTCGATAATTCGGTTAAAAACCGAACCAACCTGTGCTCCATGTTATTTATCAATCAAAAAAAAGAATTATTAAAAATTCTTTCCTGAAATGCAACATAAATCTAAATTTTAATATAAATTCCCAACAATTATTCGACTAAAGTTGTGCGGTTGTGCCCAATATACATACTTTAATTGGAACTTGAATGAAGAACTGAAAGGCCGACTTCCCATGGAATCAGTATAAAAAAAGAATTGAACCCCTAGCCAAATCATTCCAGCCTTCAAATCCCGCTAAGTTTATATCAGAAGCACTGAAGCAGGTTCATAACCTTCATCTTTCATTAGCTTGCTTAACCTTAGTAAATCAGCCCGTATTTCCTTAATTTGTGGGCGGAGGCAGAGGCAGACGAGGGTCAGAGGGTGAGCTCAGGGTACCAGGGGTAGAGGAGGCAGCCCGCGGTGAGGAGGAGGAGGACGACGACAGAGAAGGCCTAGCCGCCTAGGGACTGAGATCTAAGAAACTGAGAGATCTTTGAGCAGTGAGAGATAGTTTTAGAGTGGGAGCAATGAGAGAGATTTGAGAGTAGGAGACTAGCTATTCGGAGAGAGAGAACCGGCGGAGAGGCGAAGACCGGCGGCGTGGCGGAGAAGCTTCAGAGTTTAGAGTTTAGAGAGACCAAAAAGAGAAATCTGAGATCTGATCTGATTATCTGAATTTTGAATAAGTGAATATGATAGAGTCATGAGTCAGTAAAGAGTAAAGAGAAAAGTACATGGATAGTACGTGCGGGACCCATATTATGTATGTGTGTATGTGAAGGTTATGTAAAAATATTTATGTGATAGTAGCATTATTTTTCTCAAAATGATTGAATGGCCCACTTCTGACTAGGCAGGCTGCAATGAAAATGATAAAGTGTTGTTGTGAACTACTGCTACAACTAGTACTACAAATAAATAATTTATTTATTTATGAATTAAAAAAAAAGAAAAGAAAGGTCACTAAATTGATTGGTACAACCGTCAGACGGTGCCATTTGTCCTTACTCGAACTAAAAACTACTATTTTTTTTTATATATATATTCCCACGAGGGATATAAAAACAAGAAATGAAGTTGGACAGAAACTCAGAAGAAAAGCTCCACTCACACGGTCACAGACTCGCTCACCATCTCTTTTACAAGTACTAGTAGTATAGTATCTCATATTTATGTAAATAATATCTCAAGGCTTTGTTTACAAAGTTTATATTTGGATACGATTATTAATCTCAAAATATTTTATTTATTTTAAATTTGAGTTTGGGATTATTAGTTTTAGAATTATAACATAGCTTAAAATAAAAAAAATTTTAATACTATGTTCTATCTGGTATTATAATCTCTACCATTTGGAATTAAAAATTGCTAGACAAAATTAACCTCAATCTTTTTCTAAAATGACCATCATATCTTATAATCTCCGTTATTAATAACCGGTAACTTAAAACTTACTAGTACAAAAACTATGTACCAATAATGTAATATACGTAATTTAATTATTTGATATGTATAATTTAAATTTTACACTGACAACCCCCACCCGCCCCCACCCTTCCCCACCCTTCCCCACCCTTCACTCCAAAAAAAATAATATTTATTGATTATGTATACACCCACACCCCGCACACCACCGCCCCCCCCACGCCACCCCACCCCACGCCCCCCCACACCCCACTACTTAAAAAAAAAATTATTTACTGATTATGTATACATCCCGCCGCCCCCACCCCCACCCCCACCTCCACTCACAATCAAACTCAAAAAAATTAATATTTTCTGATTATGTATACACCCCCACCCCAACCCCCCACCCCACTCACTCCACTCACCCCACCCACTCAAAAAAATTAATATTTTCTGATTATGTATACACCCCCACCCCCACCCCCACCCTAGCCCCCCACCCACCCCACCTACTCCACTCACCCACCCCCACTCCACAAATATTTAAAAAATATTATTTACTGATTATAAATACACCCCCATCCTATCCCTGCCCCGCCCCGCCCCACCCCATCCCCTCCCACCTCAAAAAAAATTAATATTTACTGATTATATATACCCCCGCCCCGTCCCGCCCCGCCCCGCCCACTCCACCCCACCCCTACCCCCACCCCACAAAAATTAAAAAAATAATATTTATTGATTATATATACACCCCCACTCTGCCCCATCCCACCCTGCCCCACCCTCTCCCCCCTCCCCCCCACCCCCCTCAAAAAATAATATTTACTGATTATGTATACACTCGCACCCCACCCCCACCCCCACCCTCCCTTTCAAAAATAAATAATATTTACTGAATAATATAATCACTTATTTAAAAGTTTTTTATTATTTTTTGATGTATAAATAAATTTAAAATATAGTTTAAAATATGTTATTATTGGTAAGGGTATAATAGTTCAAACGATATTTTTTAATCCAATCCTTTAATCAATCCTGGAAAAAACAAACATAACATAGAATTATTTTAAGTTATCCCATGAATAATTCCATAAAAAACAAACATGTGATTAGGATTATTTAATCCTAGGATTAATAATCTTTGATTATAATCCTATAAATTATAATCCCGGAATTATAATCTTTGCAAACAAACATGGCTCAAGTGTTCAAAACACAGAAGAAAACAACTAAACTAACTGGTAGCCCGCTCAAAAAATAACGGAAATTGATATTTTTACATGTATTTTTGATATTTTTACATACTTCTTGTTCACATTAGAAGAAAGTGGGTTTCATTTTTATATGAGAGGAGACCATATGAAAATATCAAAAAGTCATGTGAAAATAGTGCTCCCCAAAATAACTTTTGAGAGTGAAACCCACTTATTTTTACACCAACACTTTTGCTAAGTTTTAAAATGAAAAAAGAAAAGAAAAGAAGAGAAGATAATATAAACTTTCGTTTTTTTGTCTAATTTTGTTGCTGCTGAATTTTTTAACGAACGAAAAAAAAAGTTCTTTTTTTGTCAAGAAATAGACGAATTTGAATGAAAAGTTAAATAACATAAGAACATTCTTTATAATCCTTTTTATACCGTCTAAGTTATAAATATAATGATAACCTAAAAGTTTTCTTTTATTTTTCTTTATGAACTCAATAACATCATCAATATACAATTTTTTCAATTATTTATTTTTGTTTTCCATTATAAATTAAATTTTTTTATTCTTTTATTTTCTGTCCCAAATTCAAAAACTGAGCGTAACAACTAAAATTAATTTTAAAATTTAAAATTTTAATTCGAGAGGGAAATTAAAATTTTGTTAGTAATTTTTTGAAAGGAAGGCTCCACTTGCTCTTCCCCTTGCGGCAATCGCTTCAAAATTTGGTGACTTGGAATTTGTTATTCCTAACCTATCCTATCCTTGGCGCCTTGGTGGTTGGTACTAATATGATTTGGTTAATGCAGGAGCCAGGAGGAGGAGGATAGGTCCATTATCTAACTAACACCACCCCGCATTGCATTCAAGAAAACTGCATTATGAGCGATAATAATAATAATAAATAAGATGAAACATAACATTTCTCCTGCAACCTCCTATCAGTAGTCTGTCTATACATACAAAGCACCACATGATGAATCATGAACCACCATCCCCTCTCCACCTAATAATATATCATTTCAAGAATTAATAAATATATATATATATATATATATATATATATATATATATATATCATTTCAAGGCAAAGGCCTCATCATCCCAAGTCGGGAGTAGCAGAAAAGAAATGTACACATGTTTCCATAGCCATATATTATTTGTCCTACACAAACTCCTCCTCGACAAAACAATAATAATATGTTTCAAGTTGAAATACGCTTCACATACAGAAATAACAGTGAGTCGAGGAGCACTCAGACTAATGCGTAGTAGAGAATATCAATGGCATCCCCACCTCCCCCAAAAAATTACATCATGTCAAAATTCTAGCCATTAAAGGAAAAAGAAAACAATTCCTATTTAAGAAGAAAGAACAAGTAAAACTTAGTACACAAATAGTAGCAGGGATTGTCATACAACCTCCTATTGTTCATATGACTCCTTGTTATTCTTATTGGTTCATGGAGAGGCAAGGTCACAAATTTTCTCAAATTTGCCTCAAGGAAGCACAGCTTTAACTTCTTTCCTGTCCGCTCCACAGGCCTGCCAGAGATGTGAAAAAAGTTATTGTTCTGGGTAAGTAAAATGTATCAAGTCGCCAAAACGGGGACAACAATCATGTACACACATAAAGCTTACCAATGCTACTGGGCAGGACTAATTCCGAAATATATCTCCTCTGTCTAATTACCAGTCTTCACAGTAATTTCAAATATAAAACAAGATACAATTGGTAGACATTTTAATTTTGGTATGGCAGGAAAACACAAAAAGATTAAACAGACCTATTTTACAAAAACTGAATCTTGCATGTTTCTTTGCAGGTCTTTAGGAGCCTTGATATTTCTCCCCCCCTCCCCCCCCCCTTCCCCCTTTCCTTTAAATTTACTCAGAACACGGACAACAG
This sequence comes from Panax stipuleanatus, assembly GCA_020205555.1. Lineage (NCBI taxonomy): Eukaryota > Viridiplantae > Streptophyta > Magnoliopsida > Apiales > Araliaceae > Panax > Panax stipuleanatus. The sequence continues at coordinate 2,996,421 of CM035126.1, forward strand.
GATGGTATTTATGACGGGGACATAATCAAGAAACATTGGAAGTTTCAGGGGTTCAAAATTTTAATTTGCATTAAAAAAAATTGGGGGTCAACCTGTAAATAAAAATCCATTGGGGGATTAAAGTAAAACAAGAAAAATATGGCACCAGGTTCTGATTATGAGTAGTCACTCTTGTTCTAATTTATTGTTATATTGCTATTTTTTAAAATTCTTAAATATATATATATATATATATATATATATATATATATATGCTTTAGAAGTATTTCTCAACAATCAGTAAATCAGGAGATAGAATCTACCTCAACTCCATATCCTTTCACGTACACATTGGTGAAGAGTTCAGATGGATCTGGCATGGGGCTTTCCTGCAAAACCAAAAAGCAGAATAGATTGTTGATCACCAGTATTCATAGAAGACCAGATTTCAGAAATGTCAAACTCGAACTGATAAAAATTTCACAAATAGGGGTGGCTGTGACATAATTCATACCTTGGCCTGAGCAATGGCTTCGTCAACCTCCTTTCTTTTTTCCTTCTCTATATCCTGGACAAGAAAATTGAAGGCAGAGTTAAGCTCATTATACAGTTGTTCCTCGTACAATATACTAGGCCAATTCTCATTATGATAAAGAACATTACAAATACCCAAGAAGTTAAAGCCAAAAAAACAAAATGTTGCAAATACAGGGCTTTTGAAGAGTAAAGTCAAATTTACAGATAATAGATTTACCTTCAGCTCTTTTTCAGTGGCTATATCATGAGCTAATATTAGCTTTCTTATTCTTTCAATTGGATCACGCTCCTGCAAGTAACATAGTAAATCCCAAAAGCATATCGTGTGAGGGATAAGACTTGAAAAATAAGTACATGTTCTGCGAACATTATCAAAAAACTTTCGCAAAAAGTTCTTATCATGATAACGTGAAAATAAGAAAAAACTATTTCTTTATCTAAAGTCCGTAATAACTGTCACTACATAAACGTTTCTATTGTCTCCTTATAGTTTTAAACTCTTTTATTTCTTTTCTTGTTTTCAAAATGAAAAAGTAGGTGTTTTCAGAAATGGACAATGTTAGGTACATATCCCCCCCTCTCCCCCTTAAATGTTACATACACCTGATCTGTAGTCTGTACACAATGTGGTACATCAGTTTCTTCTTAAAGTCCATAATAAATTCAAAAACAGTTGGGTTCCGCATCATTTCCAAAAAGAAAAAAAAGAACTGAAACGTTGTTTAAACAAATATTGTTTATTTAAAAATGAAAACATACTGGAAATTGCTATCTAAAAAGGCCCTGAAAATTTCAACAAACATATCATATGAGAAGAAAATCTCCATAATATATCAACCTGTCTAATACCACTAATCTCATCACGTGTCCGATATGTGCTCCCAGGATCAGACATAGAGTGACCATGGTACCTATAGGTGTCCATTTCAAGAATCTGAAAACCAAAAATAACAGAAGGACAAGAATCAATATTTTCATGTTGCATGAGAAAAACTAATCGTTAACAGGAAACAGATTTTTCTTCCAATAGCTGTTGTTCCAATAATAGCAAATGCTTATAACATCTAACTGCAAGTCCATCATGATTGAATTAGGGGATCATTGCGTATTTGACTTAGTCATACTCCATCCTTTGGTTTTGATGATGACTTTGTTATTAACTAAACTTTGCAGTTTTGTATCTTCAGGTGTCATGTAGCAGGGTAACAACATTCATACAACAGACTGAATTGACACTACAACACTAAATGAAAGTGATTCCGAGAAGCTACTTGAACTAAAGATTGGAAGCAAATGACTTGAGTCCCTAGGATATTATGTAAGATACTAGCTCTAATTATTTCTCAATCAACTCTCTAGGATATTGCATTGCATTTAAATAATTATGGAAGTGCTTGATTAATAATGGAATAAATTATTTGGGCTTCTAAAATTAATATGGAAATGCTGAAATCTTAATTAGCTGCCCATCCGATTGGAAAATGGTATAATTAATTGATTTCCTCCTTCCATAATTAAAGATATCTAATTGGTTCAACTGTTTCTATAATTTAGATATCAAGCTGCTAATTCATCAGATTGAATCTTTCATGGACTTAATTCCTTAATTAACTAGAAGTCAATGGCTGACCAAAAGCTTGTAACGGTTATACTTATTGGGTCAAGCATTCCTTACTTACCAAGAGTCCAAGATTGAGTAATTAATTGATTGATTACAACTAACGATAATATATTAATCAAAGCAGGATTCTTGCATTACCTTATTGGGAGATATCATTATAAACATATAAGTGGAACATGCAATTGATTTTGGAATTAAAGTCGGCGTTGATTGAATCATCCTAACGTCACTCTGATTGCTTAACAAACTGATTGCCTAACATCTCTCCTAATTGAGTAAGTGCTCCAACATGTAAAATTAGTGCTTATGTCCAAAGGACTAATTGATATTTTGAAAATCAATCCTATCCCAATTAGCAACGACTAGGAATTTATCTAGTATAAAAGGATAAGCTTTGGTTTGCAATCAATAACACACACCAAGCAGAATACATAGCAATACACATTCTGAAATTTTCTTCACATACATTTTTAAAGGCAGAAAGTTTTTTAATTGTGAAGTAATTCAAAGGCTGCTGAACTCCGAGAGAATTGTTAATTTTCAGCTTTCTTCTACGCGCTTAAACCGGTGATATCATTATCATTCATATTAATCATTGCATAAATAGTTGATCCTTGTGATTTAATTATTACTTTGATCATGGTTCATATTGTATTCATATTATTTCAAGTCTGTTTGATAGACTTGGATTCCAATCCGGATTTGGTTATAGTTTGTTACAAACAAGTCCAAGGAAGCATAGGTGTTTGGGGTGCATAAGTGCACAAGGTGAGCAAAAGTGCTCAAGTGAGTAGAAGTACTTGAGGGGTGCATAAGTGCACAAAGTGAGCAAAAGTGCTCGAGCGATTTATAAACTTGTTGTGTAACAGTGTTATATTGATTAATAAAAAGAGTCTGCAATACTAGTTGATATTAGACGTGGATTAGGCCACTAGAGTAGAGGTTAGGGGCTGAACTACGTAAAAATCCTTGGTGTTCACGTGATTGGTTGGCTTACTTTATTTGTTCATTGCATGTCTCAATTCTAAGTTGTTAACTGCAATTGTAATCAGTAAAATATTTATTTCAAACTCAGGTTATAAACTGATATAAGTAAAATATTTTTCAAACCAACAACATTGAACAGTTTTCTGACAGAATTAATAAACCTATGATATAACAAGTTGAATTGGTGAATACGGTAGACTGCATTCTTAACAGAACATTAAATTACAAAAATTGTATATCTCTTGCTTCACACTTATTCATCCCCCTCCCTTCTAAGTGTGTCTATCTGAATTTCATTGCAGAATGTGCAAGCTCAACGCTTCAGATTAGAGTTTTGATTATCACGTGCAACTTCACAGCTGAATTATTCTCTATACTCAATATTTTTAATTCATGTAAACTAGCAGTTTTGAAGTCCATCTCACAGAAAATAACTAGAAATTTAAAGACAAGTGTCAAAACGATGGTTACTATACACATCGCACATATTACTTCACCCAAATTACTTATACCAGATCCCAACAAAGGGATAAACAAACAATTAATCATATTATTGAACTTAAGAGCACTTAAACCAGATCCTAGACTATCTATTGCTGAACATGAACATATCACATCAACCATGAACTCATGCTGAAGAAAATCTAGTCAGCCTATCCTAGCATATTTTTTATCACAGGAAGTTGTCTAAATGCTGCAATTGTTAGAAAAAATCAGTTTCTTATAGAAATTCCTTTGAAAAAGTTTGAGTTAACGAAAATATTTCTCTATCAACGATTGGATGACACAACAACATAGTCTTAGACTCACAATAATATAACCTACAGGTGACAAAAAAAATAATTGGGGTACAGAAGATTCATTATTATATAATTTAACAGTTTCAGAAGAGATAACAAATGTGAATTATCACATAAAGAATAATACATTTACTTACAAGGGGTCCATTCTTCAGTGCGTACTCCTTAGCAAATTTGCAAGCTTGTTTCACAGCTAAGGCATCCATACCATCGACCTGCTCAATGATACAAAATAAATAATACATCACATACAAAGATATCAAACATTAACAATGCACGGAAAGTAAAGCAATTGCTGGGAATAAATGTTCTCATCATAAGTGCAAGAAAATATACGGGACTTCATGAACCTCAAGGAAAAAGAAAGGGAAATGAGCAAAATGAAGGTCTTCAACCTTTATTTTATTTTTGTCAAGAAGTTTTGGAAAAGTAGAAGGTTATACCGCCATGGTGGCCTAATAAAGATAGGAAATGAACTGCGAGTTTCAAATTGGGCATTGATTAAGAGAGAAACAACAAGGATTACAGTCTTTCAGATTTTAAGTTGTAGGAAGTAACTTCCTCTAACCTATTGTAATTGCTCCAAACTCAGTTTAGAAAGTTATTGCAAAACAGGATCTTCCTGCATATCTTGGAGGTGCTACATATCCAATAGTTGGACACAAAGTAATCAACATTATAAGCAATTCAACCACACCTTTAAACCAGGAACATAATCCCCTCTCTTATAATAAGCTGGACTCTTTGCAGCTCTCCATTCCGCTGTACCCATACCATCTGCAACAATAATTTGATCAAATATATCACTATTTTAGCATTCAGTTGAAGTATCAATTTCATTAATCAATTTGACACCTACAGTGATTATTCTCGCAAACCAAAATAGAAGGCAAATCCCAAAGAGCAGCCATATTAAGTGCCTCAAATAACTGGCCCTGATTCGCGGCACCATCGCCATACAAGGCAAAGCTCACATGGTCTTCCTTGGAATACTTCTGAGCAAAAGCCAATCCAATGCCTAGGGGCACCTGAGCGCCAACAATTCCGTGCCCTCCATAGAAGCCGCTATCTTTTTTGTAAAAGTGCATGGACCCACCTTTTCCTTTGGAGCAGCCAGCCTGGCGGCCCATTAATTCAGCAAATGCCTCTAATAGGGTTCCGCCGCGGCCCAGGAAAATACAGTGGTCGCGATAAGCGGTGATTATGCAGTCCTTTTTGGTAATAGCGGCTTCCATGCCGACGGCGACGGCTTCCTGACCGTCGTAGAGGTGGCAGAATCCTCGAATAAGTTTAGACTTGTAGAGCGAATCGGCAGCGATCTCCATGCGGCGCATCAGCGCCATGGCGTGGAAGAAGGTCAAGAGCTCCTTTGCTGAGGTTTCGACGGAGCGCGAAGGGGGCTCGCAGTTGTGGCCGGTGAAGGGGACGCTGGTTTCGACGGTGATAGGAGTGGTGTCAGATGAGAACGGACGGTGGATAGATGGGGTGCACGAGACAGCGGTGGTCAGGGATTTTAGGAGATTGGAACTCCGGTGGGCTATAGCCATCTCGATTTTTGGATTGATTGACTGATCTGATCTTCTGTGAAGAAAATGGTGTTTGCGAATTGTAAAGAAGGGTTTGGTGAGGGACAGAACAGAATGAGTGAATAAAATAAAAAGGTGGATTAATAAATAATAAGCGATTTAATTATTTAAGAAAAGAAATACGTCCATATAGTGATTGGCTTGAGATATTTTTAATTTAAAAATAAAATAATTTATAATATTTATTATTGTATTAATAAAATTTTAAAAAAGTACGTGTTTAAAATTAATACAAATCAATTAATATGAAACGAAAGTAATATATTATACTTATACCTAATAGTACCCATCTGATGCTTATATTTTGAGCAACTAAATTACACACCCGGCACGACCAGTAACACAAAAATATTTCATACCGAAATACAACAATCCATCAATTATATATTTGTATTAATTTACAAATTATATCATTTATATATATTAATAATAATATTGAACGACATATATCTTTCAAACAAATAATTTATAAAACTATACATTCAAAAATAATTAAGGAAGATTTAGCAGACCTAATAATAATTATAATTAAACACAATCGTACCCGTCATTTTATTCAGCAGAGCACAATTGAACTAGTACAATTTTACCAGTAATAATACGCATAGAGCCATTGTTTCTGCTATAGCTTAGTCGTGGTCAATTTGGCGCTACAGCTCCTCCAAAAGACGCCATACATATAAATTCTTTTATGGCTTAATATAGTAGTGTATATCCTATTATTCCTTTCGCTTTCGTTTTAAGTTTTTCCTTCTTGATTAGTTTAGGAGTAAAACATAGTCAGTAATCGATATGGTACTAATATTATTTGTGAAAATATCAATTCTTTCATATAATCCGACGATGAATGTGGAACCGATAGTCACTCAATTTAAGCTATTTTATTTGACCACGTCAAAAGACTCATAGTCCCTCGTCAAAAGATAATCCCAAGTATTGTTAAATTATAACAAATAGTCAAATCCCAAATATGTTTTTTACAAACAATCATGACCTTACTTCACAGAATTGCATTGTTCGATAGACCAGATAGCAGCAATCTACGAAACCGTTGTACTCTGGCTGAACAACCATTCCAAGGATTTGCCTGGCCATCGCATGAGACATTCTGATGCGAAGTTCTCCTTTTCGTACGAATCAAGAAGTCTTCTGTGTCTAAAACGTAAGAGACCTGCCAATTGGCAAATTACCAATTTGCTTGAGCTTAACAGAAAATAGAATAACAAATTCAAATATGCAAGCACATGGGACACTATTACATAATTTTCCACATATCGAGTTTCATTGACTAATATTCTCTCTTCTTTTCTATAGGTAGTATAAAATGACACAATATCCTCACTTTTGCCATCATAATTTCATTATCATGCCACTCTTACGAAACCAACAATTTATTGTTTTTAGGGATACATGGAATAAAAATATATGCTTAATATTTGCAAATGAGATGAATGGAGCATGATATATAACATGATGTCAGATTAAAACTTTCATAAGATTACCTTGTATGAATTGCAGGCTATCTTGCATTCCAAACCGTTACAAATTTTAAGTCCTTCCATGGTCTGGCATGTAATCGAAAATTCATCTTCTTTTGCAAACATGCGCTTATTTCTGCAATTAAGTAGTGCATCAATAACCAGGAATTTCAAGTGCCAACCAAATTAAAACAGCTATCTCTACCGTCAGTACCTCTTCAAAACAACTCCTGGCTTCTCCTTTTTATCAGGAACAAGAGAGAGGAAATCATTGTTCATATAAAATGCAAAAATTGGGTTCATGGAAACAGCGGTCACTTCGGGCTTTTCATACCCATAATCCATAAGTTGTATAGACAAACGGAGTGGTGCAGATGACTGCCAATGAAATCAAATATAATTATATCAGGGTATAACTAAAGAAAACTGTCCCTGTAACATCATATTATTTCCAATCAAACCAAGGAGAGCAATTTTAAGGACTTACACATTCAATGCGATAAATGTTCTCGTCATGAAGTAGGACGCGGGCATTGTCATGATAGACTATATCAACAAATCTCCCACCTGTTCTTGATTTTTCATATGCATATAGTTGGAGGAGTTTGTTGTCCAGCTCATCAGTTGCAACTGTTTGTAGCTGCAGGAGATACCACGGGTAAAACAAATCCTTCAGAGCAGGAAGAAAAGAAGGAAAATATATGGAAACACAATTATCACATCTTACCTGTTTGACAAGTTTATATATCAGCTTGTCTAGTGTGAACAGAACATAAGACTGGGCTCCCATCATAGTTCGACAGTCATCCTCAAACTTTGTATTATCAGAGGATCCATCCAGTAGACTGTAGACTGCATTCATGAATCTGTACCACATAAAGGAAGTTTCAAGTAAAGAATTGTTCATAATATAGTAGTTCTTTGAAAATAACTCATTAGCTAACTCACTTGGCACACAAGTCAGTTGCGTATATATCAGTTGAACCCCTCCATTTTTTTTCAGCAGAGGACTTCGCAGACTTTATTCTATCATATAGTGTCTGTTGAGAAAAACATAAGGGTCAGAAAGAAATAACTGCAATGAAAAACCGAAAGAGATCAATCAGAAATTCAAATAGAACTGATATTTCATAACTAAGTAAACTTACTTGATGAAGCCGAAAAAGAATGTAGAAGGAATCATTCCCATAAAAAATCTGGGAACTCTTTTCTTTGTCCTGTAATACTGGAGGTACATGCATTGTGAGAGGCTTCACTGATTGTAGAAAACGTTCTGAAAATGGCAACAGTGTTCCATCTCCTTCAATATCACGGGCATTGGTAATTCCTTCAGCCTCACCCTCACTCTCAGCCTTGGTATCATGCTCCTCGTGGTCTCCTTCTTCATGTTCTTCATGAGAGCAATCATCTCCATCAGCTGACTCACTTACTGAAGCATCACCATTCGCAGAGGCATTCTCACTGTCATCTGATGATCTGCGAGTACTTTCCTCACCTTCATCATCAGCACCAACATCATTTTCTACTCCTCCCTCTTCACAACAAACTTCTTCTCCATGTCTAGTTTGATATTGCATGCTTGTGGCACCATTTTTTGGTTTATGAGCTGCCTCGGTATCAGAATCGCCGTATGCTTGAAAATTATCCTCTTCAAAATCTCCATTTGGAGATAATTCACCCTCCTCTCTTTCAATTTTAAAGTGCCCAACAGATTCTTCATTATATTTCTGACCTCTGAGGCTCTCCGTCTTTGCTCCATTCAAAGATGAAACCGGTCTTGTACAATCACCACCCTGTAGCATCAAGTAGGATCACAAAATGTCTACCAAAATAAAATGACAACAGAATCTATCTACTCAATCTTATAATGCCATGCCACTTGTCAGGCCACACTTTGGCCCTGACTTGAATCTGCAGAGTTAGAACAACAAATAGAGATATAGATAGAAAAAATTTAGGAAGGAAAGAGAGAAACATACAGATAGATTCAATTTGGGGGGAAGATAGGAGGGAGATAGATGTGAGAGCAAACTTACTTATCAGATTTTCATATCATTCATCACTTTTCAAAATAAAAGTTACAAGACTACATAGATTTGCTGGAAAAGCAAAGTCTAAACATACACCATATTCTCTTATCCTTCACCTATTACTAACTCACTCACTTATATCATAGTTGTCGCTAGAATATTCTAATATATAGTAACTGCCCAATATGCCCTTGCTGACACCACTCCTATTGATATGGCATGTATCACCATCTTCGTTATGGGACAATTTGCAACATAGCCTTCTCTTCCTTTTAGATATTTATTTTTATTGAATTTAAATTCAAACATGGAATTTAATTCCTCTTTAATAATGACGATTTTGAAGGGCATGTTTGTTTCAGATTTCCCCCACTCTTTAACTACCTATTTGCAGAAATATAATAGCTAAAAAATAAATTATATAGTGCATTACGAACCCATAGCACATGTCAACCGTCTAGTCAAGTATAAAAACCTAGGCATCGTAGACGACCCATGATGTCACTGATCATCTATTTGACATGGTCCTAGTCAAGCAAGACAGTCCTATTGCTAGGTTTTAGGGTTGAAGGAATTTAAGGCTCATCTATAAATTCATAAAACTTTCTCATCATCTGACCAATGAGGGACCTGACCTCTGAAATTACAGAACCCAGAATAATGTCCTATGAATAGACTGTAAATAGGTTTAAGATTATTCGTTAAATTTCTTCTTCTTTTCCGCGGAGGACATTTGGCTATGAGGGAAATAGTTAAAAAATGAAACAACAAAATTAACTGGCAGCTATATGATCTTTCCATATAAACAAACAGAAAGCACATCTTTGTGAAAGGCTGAAATGCCTCAGAATCTAATATGACATGTAAGATAGAGCTCCAGTTCACCATCTTTCCCATAAATGTTAGTCCTCCATCCCCAAATGCCGATCAACATATAGTAAAACCTATTCACATCATCTGGTACAACTTCCTCAATCCATACCGAATTTTAAATTCCATGAGCCAATGACAATTAATTTCCCAGTTATTCTGAAAGTTCAACTAATCTTAATAAAATATATTTTATTGATAGGAAAGTTCAGCCCCAAGTATGGGAATTGAGAACTATTGTCAGAAATCTTAGCTACATATAAAACTAGCTTCCTGCCAATTCTACAAATTACTTCCAACCAATTTTAAATGCGATCAGCATCCTAAGTAAAAAGCTTCCTATCAATGCGATGTCTGGGAAAAAGTATGCAAACTATAAGGCAGCTGGTCGTGTGGCATAGCCTACCCATAAATATGGGTCGTAACTAGTAAGCATAGCAGGTGATCTCTTGAAAACCAATGTCTGATCTTTCACAATTAATATAATCTATACTATATTTTCCCAATTAAGAAGCATCGAAGAGCATCTAATTGTAAGAGAAAAGCAAAAAAGGCAGAGAGGGAAGAAACTAGTTAAATGCATAAATTAACACCAAATTATTTTATTTGCAGACAAATTGAACAGTTGGGCAAAAGAAGCAAGTTTTTCAAATGAAAGTTAATCATGAGAAACTCTTGCACACAACTTTAGCCATACCTCTGCTGATAAAGGTAATTTTTCAAGAAGCCGACCATCGGCAGCAGCTTTACCAGGTTTTAAAGGATTATCACAGAGCCCTAGCAATGAATTTGTAATTTAGAATCCAATCATAAATTTGAGAAGATTGGAAGCAAGAAAATTACTGAAAATGCCCCGGACAGGAGAGAGAACTGAGATAATCACAAATTATACAAGAGTAAGAGAACCTGATGTATTTTTCCCGTTGACTCTTCCATGACTTTCCTCTACTCCAGCAGCAACTGAGACACTTAAATATGCTAGTTGTTCATTTGTGCAGATCCTTGATGTTTCATCCGCCAGAGTAACATTGATTTGTACTTTTCCAGGTTGAGGGGTCTTACATAACGTATCACTTTTATGTACAGTATGATCTGGATCATGAGAATTATCTTCTTTAACCCCATTATTACTACTTACTAGCCACGCTCGAGAGGAACATGAATTCTCAGGTGGAGTATTCTCATCTCCAATTCTAGACGGGTTTGACTGTTTGCAATTATTAATGGCTGCAACCTTAACAGGACTGCCATCACTTTCTCCAATGTTAGGAACAACATTGTTGGCAACAAGATTATTAGCCTTAACAAAATCTTCAGTGTCCTCTGCACATTGCGGGTGAGATGGAACACCAAGCATCGGTTCAAGGAAGGTTGTCCAAACCTTCATAACTTTATCAAACTGTTCAGTTGTGCAAATTTCTCCACAGGAATACTTGATGAGCTGATAAAGGTGTTCATGGACATCTGAATCGGGATATTCAAATTCCAAATTTGGTACAATCGGTCGTCTATTTCCAGCAGCAATAGATAACAATACATCATTCTCTTTCTGCTGCTTTTCACTGATTTCTTTGATCTCAGCCAACAATGCTGCATGAAGAGAAAGGCATGAAGGATCCATGATATATGAAGACCACAAAAGGTAAATGGCGCCTAATGGAATGTAAAGTGAATAATTAAACATGTTGAATATCAGTATAGACCTCTTTATAAAAGTTGTTGGTGCAATCAAAATACTCTTTTATTTTAGCAACCAATGTAAACCACCCCAGAAGATTCAACTCCACAGATGAATCACAATAACACATGCACAGAAACAAACTTGACGGGGAAAAAAATTGTTGACCACATTATTTTGCCACAAACTCATATGAGACAGCACGCTGAATTGGCGAAACTAAGACTAAGAACAAAATAGAATGAAGTACAAAAAGCATTTTTCTTAAAGGAAAATATGTAAATCGCATGTTTAAACTTTAAAACCTTTGCGCAGAAAATTGTGATTGTTCAAAGGACATCTAGAAATGAGTCTTTTTATAAATTAGCATGTTGGGATAATAGCAAACACTACAATGGGATACCCTAGTATTTTTACCATTGTACAAATTTCAGTTATATATACAACCTTACCAATTTGAGCTTTCAGTTCTCTTTCATCATTGACAAAATAATACCGTAAGAATAGATCTTTGGCGCAAGAAGAAGGGATTGAACCGAACTAATAAATTCCGATAGGATTGAGTAAAAAACAAAAAAATTGGTTGATAGCAATAACCAACTAAAGGAAGAAAAAACCTTAGACCTTCAAATTCTAAGGAAAAGAACAGGAGGAAGAAAAGATTGAGGGGAAATCAAAACCCCACGCTGCGCGGGCAGGAGGGGGGATAACATAGCCTTGCCTATTTTCATCAGCGGGTCTTCAAAGATTCAAATGAAGGAGAGAAAAAGCCTATTATATCTAATCTACTTTTAAAACTTTCTATTTGGTCCTTTGTTCTATATTCTCCATATACTCTGCTATTACACCCCTACATATTTCTGACCTTCACAAATTCGTGCAATGACAAATGACCCTCACTAATCCCAATGTACTAAAGGAAATTTGATAAAGTAAAACTAGAAAAGTAATATTACACACTTATATTTCTATCTTTGTGAGTGCATTTAGATACATTAGTATGATCATAACCTTATTCTAATAGTTTCCCTGTCAAAAACCCATATACTTGATATAACACTTGATATAATTATCAAATGACTATGTCTAAACAAGGCACTGTATAAAACAAATATTAGGTTTAATCAGAATGTTAATGGGGGGAATCATTGTGATTGATCTGTATAGAAATGGAGGGCTGTATTTTTTTAAGTGCTCTTTTTGTCTTGATTTCCACATGTCCAGTGTGGGTCATGTCCACCCTTCTATTCTTGTATTATCTTTATTTAATTTACTGACAAAATTAGCCGAAGAAAAAAAAGACTGTCAAGTTTACCAATATATCAAGTGTAACATACCTTTAGTGCTCAAGCTCTTCGAGTCCTGCTGCTTGAAGTAGAAGCTTCGGTGATCAAGTGATTTATGGTAGTTCTTCGCATAGATATCAGCCCAAATTTTATTGAAATCAGTACGACATCTCGCCCACTCCTCTTGTTTCTGCTTCAAGCGGGTTAATATAACTGGCAGTGAAAGAGGTACATTTTTCCTTAATACATCCATCACATCAAGCCCGTGGTCACCATATATACGTTCAATGCACCTTAGATTCAAAGCTATATAACAACAAAGAAAAGCATTCAATACCACAACATAAATAAATATCTTGAAGGATCATTGATCATTGGTCACTAGTCAGCTTTAACCTGTAAAATGGTCTTCAATATGAATCGAAGTGTCCGTTCTAATCGCGTTATCATTGATCTTGTCTAATAGTTCTTCTACACGTTTTGTTGTCGCATTCAAAGATTCTAACAACATGTCCATTTCAAACCTGCATCATAAATTTCAATACCATTACCAATTGGCACTTAAAAGCAGGAAGGAAATAATAATATTTCAAGATATAAGCAGTGAAAGAGAGAAGTAAAGGGAAAGAAAAACAAAAACTATCAACTTCCTATAGAAATTTGTATTTGCAGGCTTAGTTTCAATAAAGATACATAGGAATAACATAACAAGGTAGCAACTCATATAAGTAAAAGAAAAGGAGGCGCGTGGTTGCTTTTTTACTACATGCGACATACAAGAAAGTCAGAGGGGCAAAGATAATCACAGCATTACACTACCTATCATCTTCGCATCGAAACAAGCTTTCCTCATACTGGTTTTTGCGCATGTGTTTGAAAGAGTAATCCTCACTTCCTGAAGTAACTGACACCCAATGATCATTTAGTACTTCATCACCAATGACTGTTCTCTGGCTTACTGAAGGAATTGGATACTGTACCAATCAAAATCAAGGGAACATGAAGGAAAATCTTTGTAAGATGAATTTCTTAGTTCGAAAACCTTCAAGAAAAGAAATGCCTACGTTCTTTGGCAAAAGCCGGTAACTGGGTGTGCAGCTCTCACAGTTAGAGAGGTCAAGTTCTTGAATCGGTTTCACCATAAACTTATCCTTGCTCGATAATAAAGACATCTTGTTTCCTGATACATCTTTACTTCCAAAGGCCACTCCTCTATCCCTTTCCCTGTTTTCACGATCTCTGTCCTTGTCATCCCTCGCACGATCACGATCCTTATCCTCTACCTTCACTGATCCGGATAAATTTCCATCACTCCACAAAGATTCTGTATGAAGTAAAATCAAGTTAGAACCTGCAAAACTACCAACTACTTCGGCATCTTTCAAAGTCAACAAAATGGTCTAAAATTTGAATAAATTGCAGCCTATGCTTGAGCTGCGTGTTAAACACTTCACATATGGAGGCCAAAATAAAAAACACCTCTTGTAATGATGAGGTAAGAAGAGAATTTAAAATAGGAACAATTATCATAATACATACTTGTGCTCAAAACACCAGCAAGAAGACCGTCTGCAGGAAAGGTCTTGATTAGATAATACGCCAGAAATACATAACTCCAAACAAATGACATAGTAAGCAGTAATTTAGTTCAATAAATTAGTAGTTATTAACATTTACCACTCTTCTCAGCACGATCAATGAACTCATTGAACCCTTCCATAAGGTCTGAATATCTTCCAAGAATGTTACCCACCTGGCACAAACAAAAGTTTCCTCAAACTTATTGATACTACCCTTGTACACAAATGACCAGTATGTCACATAATTGAACCAGTCATGGCTAGTAAACTCTATAACATTACTGTTAGTAACGATATGATACACTATAACCGGATATGATACACTATAACCAGATATAATCATATGCGATACGTCAACTGCGAGCATTTGTATCATCTAATTTAAACATAGAATGAAGCATTTAAAATCGTTGAAGAATGAAAAGGAAATATTGAGGGGTGAGGGATCACTCAGAACACTTGGTTCAATTTTATCTATCTTTCTATTATTTAAAAGAAGAATTCCAGGCCAAAAAGAGGCCGTCATGAAACCAATACTTGCTGATGAGCAGAATTTCTTTTAACATGTACATATGAGGTAGAGATAATAACACAATCATGGGTTGACACCTTCTGCTGCGACTCAAATAATGAAAGACTTAGCAAAACCTATTAAAGTTTCATATCCTGACAAAAAATCAATCAAACTACAACATTTACACCATCTAAACCCACAATTGCTATCAAGGAATGCCAGAGCACAGGGTTTGGAAAATTGTCAGGAGTACAAGCAACATTATTTGAATGCTAATATAGCGACTAATCAGCTAAAGCATAGGGAACTAGGTGTGTTAACATCATCTCTTTAGTGCATAGACATAACTATGAAATGTGTGCATCGTTTCACTTATGAACGTCTTAAGTATGCAGTGTTGTATATTCCAACAAAGTATCAGTATAATGAATTTAACATGTAAATGATGATAGATTCAACTTAAATACTATAACTGCATACAGAAGAAGCCACAGTGAATGCAAACATTAGATCACCTTGTAGATGGTAATGGTACAATAATACAAGCCTTACCAGAGAATTCAACTGTAATCGTGTAATTATGCCTCTGTTCAAGACATCAAGACACTTATAAATTTCCAGGTACTGTTCAAAATTACGTAATCTCTCCTTCACCTTCTCAAAGAAAGAAGCTACTGGCTCGAGCATAACTGTCCCAACATAAACTACATTATGGATGGAAATTATATAAAAAATTAAAATAAAACAGGTAGACAAAGTTGGAGAAAATGGAAGAAACCTATTAAAGAAATATGAAGTCACTTGTAAAAGAAAATAATAAATTGACTTCTTAGAGAAAAAAAAGGGTAAGGAAAAGGAGAAAAAGATGTACAATACGCTTGTTTAAGTGAAAACATAAGCACAATCATTTTAACCAACGACAAACAGCTTAGATCACAGCATTTTAACCAAATGTAACATTAGATATCTACACCTGATACCCTGGTGATTGGGAAAAACAAATTGTTGCATTTGACAACAGTTAAGTACAATATCAAATAAGAGATCTTTTCTTCTTCTTTTTTAACATGTACGAGATGTGCTTGCTTGATACTTTCTATAGAAGAAGAGAACAATACAGAGATAGATTTAACCAACCTTTCAATACCCCCAAAGTTGGGATGGAAAAAATCGGGAACACTTGCCTATTTTTGATATCCATTAGATAAAAACAAGACTCATAGTTATGGAATGTAAAGGACAAAACACGCTAACTACATAGATCCTATTCTAACTCCTTACAAAAAAATTTATAATATGATTTCCATAACTTAGCTCTGATTACTTACAAGTTGCAACAATATTTAAATAGGTAAGCATACGATCCCAAGTACAGGGATCGGAACCAGCAACCTTGAGGTTAAACTTGTAAGTTGCAACATCTTCTGGTGATTTTTCCAACTGCCATAATTTCTCGGAAAAGGTACCCTCTCGTACATGAATTAGACATAGAAATGAAATGTGCTACTGATGTGTGACAATATGTAAAAGTGAACTCAAGGTTTAAGGAACTTTCAAAGAAGAAAAAACATAATTGATAAAGGAGAAAGTATAGCCTAAGATGCATTAATGGTTCTTTTTTGTTTGAAAAGACTTTATCAGAATCATCGTATTTTCACAAAAGAAAATTACAATAAACAGAAAAATCATGAAAATATTTAAATGGATAAAAATATTCCAAAAGAAAAAAAGCCTCTTAACACAGTGGAGAAACGCTAGGAATTAAGAAGAGGAAGAAGTAATCCGTCCACACCTTGGTGAAATTGGTCGGTAACAGATTCTTCAACGTTATGAGCAAGTTTACGTTTGTGTGATATACGCTGCACACCATCATGATTGAAATCTCTATCATCCAGCTCTCGTTCTCTTTGTTCCCTGTCTTCCCTTCTCTCTTTTTCTTTCTCAGCACGCTTTTGCTGCTCTTTTTCAAATCTCATCAGACCTTTATCATGGGCTGGGTCAGGCCGGTCAACACTGAAGTCACGGTCAACATGTGAAGTTGTGGCCTTCTGCCAAACAAGAAAAGGACGTTAGCTTGATCAAGTAAAGAGATCTGAAAATACAAACTTCATGATTAAATAAAGTACCTTTTCAACATGTATAAGCCTCATTGTAGTCATAGGTGAGCTCCTTTCACCGCAACGAAGGATATGATTCCTATCAGAGTGAGGAAAATGAATAGAGGCCGTTCCTGAGGAATCAGGTAAAAAGTGAGTGAAGTCGTCTAGGAGGTCCGAGTGTTCATGGAAAAGGTCCGAAACCTGCAAAAAGAATGGAAACTCGTTGCAACCTTACAAACATTAACTCCAAATGTTAAGTACGGAAATGCTAAAGAAAAGAAATGTGTAAACTCAAACAGCAGATAGACATAATGAGAGACAGACATAACAAACACACCTCCCGATAGACGTCATTGATGGTTTTGCTTTCCTTCCTATACATATTCAAAATGTCAAGAAATAACTTGTACACATGATCATCACCTTGAAACCTCATCTGCAGGCAAACAACCAATTCAGATGAAAATTGCTGAAGGTTCAAGTACAGGAAAAATACAACTACCGAAGGTAGTTTTTACCTTAATTTTGTTTACAAAGCTGATGGCCTCTTCAAATTCAACCGGCTTCTTAATCGAGGTTGGTTCATCCTCGTTTTGAAGGGTGATCTCAAATCCTTTGGGCAAAAAGGTATTGAAACCCAAAATTAGGTTTTGATGCCCTTTAAATAATTCCTTCACCCTTTCTATGACACCACCAGTATTAGTTCTAGGAACAAGAAGTGAACAATAAGTGAGATGAATGAATGGCAAGTTCACATGTATATTGGCAGGAAAAAACAGAGCAAAGAGCATGATCAAACCTTTGAGCCTTAAAATCTTTCATGACTTCAAGAAACTCGTCATATTTCTCTCTCTTGTCTTGAAATATGTCCTTCACAGCCTTCAGATAGGATAGTGCATCATTTGTTGTTAGTCTTTGGGTGCTGCCTCCGCCAATCATCTGGGATTGCCCAGAGCTTCATTTCCAAAAATATAGTTATGACCATTGTGCTCACTAAAAATCCTATTTTTGGCTTTAAGCTAACTGATTGCTATACTCATAACAACTGTTTTGTAAAGGAAAAACTTCATACATATATAAATTTTTTTAAATAAAAACATTAATAAAAAAAGGAGAAAATAAGAAATCTTCTATAAAATTTAAATCCTTTTCCTTTTAGTGAAAATATAGCTAGTAACAAAATCAATGGTTATAGATATAACGTCAAAAAATACTATGACTTTAAAACAATAAAAATAAAATAAAACCAGTACTTCATTCAATACACAAGCTTGCAATTCTCTAACAGGTCTATACAAGACTTGTTTTTAATGTATGGTAATGTCAGAGCTATTACAGAATCAATAAATGCAAAACTGTCAAGGAGCTTAATCTCTTTGCTTACAGAATTCTTTCTTCATGATAACAGATAATTATGTAGTAATCACATATTACTGGCAAGAAATAGAATAAAAGGGAAGAATAATAATAATCTAGAGAGAGAAGACTTACTGTTCAGCGCGAGAAGAGAGGATGGGGCGTTTAAGTTGAGAACTCATGTAAACGTCATCTCTAGACCTCTTCATCTGTGTAATTAACCCTTAATCTTCAGCAAATCATGCTATCCGCTCCTCAAACTCTTAATTATGTTTTTCTAAAATCAAAAACCTATGAAACATAGCTCCCTCATTCAGCCAAAAAATACACAACAGATCTAACAAAAGTTATAAACACCAATTAAGCCACAGTAATTTAAAAAATTAATCCATACCTGTAAATAGATCACCTTCCAAAGGACAAATCCTACAACCCATAAATTGCATTACTTGAATGTAAAGGAAAGCACATAAGAGAATTGCAATAGAATTGCAATAGATAATAACAATGTAAAAATCTAAAAGAAGAAATTTACAGATAGAAAGGTAAGATCTTTCCGTAGGAAAGAGCAAAGCATTGAATTCACCAATAAAAAAAGACCTTCTTTGAAGCTTTGTGTATATAAATGGTGTAATTTGTGTAATTGTTTGTATCAGAAATTTATGATTGTTTATTATTTATGTAAACACTGTTCTTCCCCTCTTTGGATTTTAACACTACATATATAATTATATATGTATACCTCTAATTACAGAGAGAGAAAGAGAGAGTTTAGAGGGAGAATTGCGAATGTATTAGTTCATGGTGATATATACGGGGATATATAACACACCACAGAGGTCAGAGGGAGAAAAGAGAAAAGGAGAAGAAGGGTATGGAGGTAGTAATTTTTTGCCGTATCTGTTTCGGGCCAAACTGGTAACCGGTTATCAGCAGTTAAGCAACGTAACTAGGGCATGCTTCCCTACTGGTTTAGTTTAAGTATGTATGATTAGGAATACCCATGAAAATAATTGTCTTATATATTATTAATAAAGAGTAGTGAAAATAATTGTTTCTCCTAAAGCTGTGTCACATTTAAATTTTAACTTTATTTTTTTTCCCACGTTTTATTTCTACACCTCTTCTACATTTTCTCATTCATATTTAACCATTTAGGTTTAAAGTTTACTTATTTATTTTAATTGCACATAATATAGATGTTAGCATTTTTAATAAAATTTGTTTATTTGAATTACACACACATATTGTGTGTCTCAAATATTAATTAATTATAAATTTATGTTGTTATTAAATCTATCTAACAAAATACAAATGATTTTGAATTTTTCGTTCACTTAATAAATCATCTGAGCCGTCCAAAGTTTGGAATAAATCTAACCGTCGATGCAGTACCGCAGGCACGGGATACGGCTAGTATTAATATATGTGAACATATGAGATAATAGAGAGTAAAAAAATTACATTTTATTCAAATTTGTTGCAATTTACATTCGCATAAAATTAGCTAATATATAAATCATTTTCCTTCTATTTATGTAGTGACAAAACATATAAAATGTTGTAATGAATAGATAGAATAGCATAATATGTAAATTAATACAAAAATATAAGATAATTAATGTGTTTACTCATAACGAAATTCGACATATTTTGTCATAATATAAACTTTTTTCAAAAAATATTTTTACAATGTTAACTTTAAAATCTCAAATTTTAACAGCTCGGCCCAAAACAACTTCTTTTTACTCTCTGTTTTAACACTAGAAATAAAATTACAAACAACAATTCTTAAGAATTTATTTTTTATATATATTAAAATTGTAATAATAGTGACATGATAATATTTTATCAATTCATAATAAAATTAATGACATCTTACATTTTTTATACTAGTTTCTAATTCAAAAATAAAAACTATTTTTTATTTTTAAAATAGACAAAAAAAACAATTATCTACTTTTGAAACGTATAGGTAATAGGAGTGCTATTTTCTTTATTTTCCCCTCGTTCCCAAAATCAATATATATAAATATGAATAATACTAGAGGCACAATTTATTCTACAATTATTTTATAATTTGCTGATGTGGTATATTTCACCTCAGTTTTTATGTGGGGCCGAATACTACATTGAATCAATTTGTTCATCAATATGCTGAGATGGGGTATGCCATATCAGTAAATTATAAAATAAGTTGTGTCTTTAGCATTAATCTATAAATATACTATAATTACCCATATCAAGATACAGAGAAAACTCAAATCACAGTTGGGTTCCATAACTCTGAGAATGTAAATCCATGCTTAATAATTCAATAGTGCTTGAAAGTAATAGAAATCAACCAAATATATAGGTGACCGGTGGCGGAATGGTAAAGTAATGGTGGAATATTGTTTGAAGGTGGGGGGGGGGGGGGGGGGGGGGGGGTTTCGACGGACGGCGAAGAGGTAAAAACAGTATTTCTTGGTTATTTTGCGAGTTTAGTGGGTGAAATATGCACCATTGTTCGGCAACTACTTATATAAGTAATTTTTTTTTTATCATTTAGATGTTCGTTTGTGGCTTATTTTATAATGTATAAGTTGACTTATAAATTATTGTTGAGAAGTAACAATTTATTCCCTCCGTCTCAAATTAACTGTTCAGTTTTGACTTTTTTAGTCAAATTGACTATTTTTTAAACTATTTTGTGTACCATTTTTACCAAAATATAGGTGAAGAAGTGTAACACCCCCTTTCCCAAAGGAAAAGGGACGTCACACACACAGAACATAATAAATAAATTCTGAAATAAACTTCAAAGTATTACTAAATAAATTGAATACCAACAGTCTTAAACGCCAATGTAAATAGAAAGGCCTCCACGTTAACATAATCTCCACTTCTAAGGATGAATGCCAAAATAGGCCTAAAACATCCAATTATAAAATATTAAGAAAAATCAAGTCTAATAATAATCTCAAAAGCTAATCTACTCAATTGGATCAAAGGTAGCTCTCATCCCACAAATCCTGATCACCCCTGATTACCTGCCGAAAAAAGAACACAGCGTGAGCCAATTGCCCAGTACGGATATGAAGATAAATAAATATATTACAATAAGTAATGAATCTAAAAGAGACGAATGAATGAACACATGTGAATTACAAACGAATTACGAATAGATCGAAATTAGTGAGTCCATTTACAAATGATTAACATTGTCAATTGAATAATTATAGCCAAAAGAATCCCAAACAAATAAGGCTGAATCAAATGGTTGTAAGGTGACAACTTCATACTGAGTTCAAATACAAATAGCCAAAAGCTAACAAAATACATCGGTATCATGATGTATACAAATCAAATCGGATAGTACGCACGACACATACGTCACTAATCCGCCAAATAAATCAAATCAAATACTGGGTTGACCCATACGTATCCTGAACAAACAAATCAAATGGCCAAAGCTCACACCCAGAGCATACAAAAGGATACACCGTGGACTGATCACACCGCCACGGAAGGTGTCATGCCCCTGTGTCAAGAGGACATACCTGTGGTACCCCCACATGTGGTTAGCTCAAGTACACCCTAAGGATCAAACTACAAAATGTAAGCCCAAGGGGTTCAAATCACAAAGCTTGTATGACCATTTTCAAATGACATCGGATTATCAAATACGAACATTCTTAAATACTGACAAGATATCAATAATCAAAACAACTCTCGAGTGTGAACGAAAATATACAAGGAATTATACAAATGAATAAAATCTCCAAAACATATTGACATGATTAACTAGCTCAAATAATAAAAATATGAGTTCTAATATCAACACCACAACGAAACTATCATATTAAATTGACAAGAAATAATTATGAGAGGCAATACTAAATTTCGAAACGAATAACGAAACGAACAAATTAAAATTAAAATAGTCTCGCTGAAAGAGTACGAAATCCGTACCTGGATTGAGCAATGTAATACCCAAAATTTATATTTCAAATTCAACTCGTTAATTTCCCTCCGTCTGAACTAATTCACAAAATAATAATAAATATAAGTACGGCTACTAAATATTGTTTCCCTGATTAACGTTTTTTTATAAACTTATTATTATTATTATTATTGTAATTATGTTCTGTAAGACTTTAAAGTTACAATATCTTAATTATGTACATCTGTTCACAAATTACCTCCATTCTTTACAAAAGAATACAAGATATATGATGCTGGAATTCACAACATGCATATATGCCTATTGATATTAAATAGTCAAGTACACCTGAACTCTGTTACTGCAATTTGTATACTCCAAACCACATGATCACACCTAATAATATATACATACAATTGAATTGAATTATAATATTAAGTTATTACCCACTTATCCTACCATACATATGATCACCTTACTACTACAGGATGTCAATTTCAAAATGGCGAATGCAGTGGAGTGACTTTTGTGCCGACATATAATAAATCTCAAATTGTATTTTATTATATAAAACTAATAATATAGAAGAAGTACCTTATGTAAAAAAAATTCTCTAATTTCTTCTGCACAGCTCAAAATTTCTTCAAGTCTTTCATGTTTCCTTTCAGCCGCTAATTGTGAGTATTTATATTACCAATAGTATTTACCCTAATAAGATAACAGTATTCTTAAATTAATTGGGTTTAATTTTCCTAGGCCCATACTTATTAAATTAAGTTGTCCATTAATTATTAGTAGCCCAATAAATTAATTACAAATTAGACCCGAACAATAAAAGAAAGAGTGCAATTAAAATATTTTAACTTTCATTTATGTTGTTATTGTTATTATTATTATTATTAAAAAAAAACATAGCGGGTATTACATCACCTCCCCCTTAAAAAGGATTCCGTCCCCAGAATCAAAAGAATAGAACGTACCTAATTTTCAAAAAGGTGCGGATACTCCGCTCGAATAGA
This sequence comes from Panax stipuleanatus, assembly GCA_020205555.1. NCBI lineage: Eukaryota > Viridiplantae > Streptophyta > Magnoliopsida > Apiales > Araliaceae > Panax > Panax stipuleanatus. Next base: position 3,019,766 of record CM035126.1, read on the forward strand.
GTCCTCCATCTCCCAAGTAGCTTCCCGCTCCGAATGATTTTTCCACAAGACTTTAACAAATGGGATTGTCTTCCTCCTCATAATTCGTTCTTGGCGATCTAAAATTCTCTCTGCTTCTTCCTCACAAGTAAGATCTTCTCGAATCTTATGTAACGGGTATTGCACAATATGAAACGGATGATAATTATATTTCCTTAACACCAAAACATGAAAGACATTATGCACATGAGATAGTTGCGGTGGCAAAGCCACCCGATATGCCACCTCTCCAACTTTCTCAAGAATTTCAAAAAGGCCAATGAAACACGGACTAAGCTTTCCTTTCAAACCGAACCTTCGAACACCTTTCCATGGAGAGACTTTCAAAAACACATGCTCATCAGGTGTGAACTCAAGAGCCCTTCTATGAATATCAGCATAACTCTTTTGTCGCGACCGAGCTTCTTTTAATTTTTCTTTAGCTACCACTACCTTCTCCGTAATAATCCTTATCAAATCGGGTCCTTCAATTACCCTTTCTCCAACCTCATTCCAACAAGTCGGGGCTCGGCACTTCTTACCATACAATGCTTCAAAGGAGCCATACCATACTAGCTTGCCAACTGTTATTGTATGTGAACTCCACCAAACTCAAATAATCATCCCAATTTCCTGTCCATTCTAAAGCACAAGATCTCAACATGTCTTCTAATGTCTGAATAGTTCTCTCTGATTGCCCATCTGTTTGCGGATGAAAAGCTGTATTATAGTTGAGTCGCGTTTTTCAAGCTCGTTGAAATCCTTTCCAGAACCGAGAAGTAAATCGCGGGTCCCGATCTGAAACTATAGAAACTGGAGTCCCATGAAGCCTAATAATCTCACGTTGAAAAATATCTGCTAACTTATTTACCGAAAAATCCTCACGAATAGCTAGGAAATGAGCCGATTTAGTTAAACGATCCACTACCACCCAAATAGCATCATTTTTCTTAAGAGTTCTCGGTAAACCAGTTACAAAGTCCATCGAAATATCATCCCATTTCCACACAGGAACCTCTAACTGTTGCAACAAACCACCAGGCCGCTGATGCTCTATTTTCACTTGCTGACAAGTAAGACATTTACTCACAAATTCAGCTACATTCTTTTTCATTCCGCTCCACCAAAAATTCTCCTTCAAATCCTTATACATCTTTGTAGACCCCGGATGAATAGAGAATGGAGAAGTATGAGCTTCGGTCAACACTGCCTCACGAATCATTGGATCTTTCGGAACACATAACCGTTTACCAAACCATATCACACCTTGTTCGTCAATGCAAAACCCTGGCTGCTTACCCACATCCATATTCTGCGCTACAGCCCACAACTCGCCATCCTCTTTTTGGGCTTCTTTAATTCGCAAAATAAGATAAGGTTCCACCCTCATACCTGCTACCAACCCATCACAACCTCTAGCATATAGCTCCAAACCCACACGCTCCATATCCGAGATAAGTTGAGGTTGTGTAACTAAGGAAGCTACACTCCCTGAACTTTTTCGGCTAAGAGCATCTGCAACCACATTAGCCTTACCGGGGTGATACTGAATCCTGGCATCATAATCCTTAAGAAGCTCCAACTAACGTCTCTGCCTCATGTTGAGCTCCTTCTGAGTTAAAATATACTTAAGGCTCTTGTGGTTAGTGAAAATGTCACAAGTCTCACCATAAAGGTAGTGCCTCCAAATCTTTAGGGCAAAAATAACTGCAGTTAACTCCAAGTCGTGGGTAGGGTAATTCACCTCATAAGGTTTAAGTTGTCTAGAAGCATAAGCAATTACCTTACCATGCTGCATCAAAACACACCCTAAACCCTTCTTGGAAGCATCACTGTAAATCTGATAACCTCCTGTCCCCGACGGTAATGTAAGTACTGGAGCCGACACAAGCCTCTTCTTAAGCTCCTCAAAACTCTCCTCACGCTCCTCATTCCACACAAACTTTGTACCCTTTCTCATCAACTGAGTTAATGGCAAAGCTAACAAAGAGAAACCTTCCACAAATCGCCTGTAGTACCCTGCCAAACCCAAGAAACTCCTAACTTCAGTTACCGTGGTAGGTCTTGGCCAATTAGTGATAGCCTCAACCTTCGCAGGGTCCACCTTAATACCTTCTGCAGACACGACATGTCCCAAAAATGCTACCTGTTCTAGCCAAAACTCACATTTAGAGAACTTAGTATATAACTTGTTCTTCTGCAGAACCCCCAAAATAGTACGAAGATGCCCTTTATGCTCCTCCTTAGACTTGGAATACACCAAAATGTCATCAATGAAGACAATGACAAATTGGTCCAAGTACTCGCTAAAAACCCAATTCATCAAATCCATAAACACCGCCGGAGCATTAGTCAGCCCAAACGACATCACCAAGAACTCGTAGTGCCCATACCGAGTACGAAAAGCTGTTTTAGGAATGTCTTCATCCCTTACCCTCAACTGATGGTACCCCGACCTCAAATCTATCTTTGAGAAGAACTTTGCCCCTTGAAGCTGATCAAAAAGGTCATCAATCCGTGGCAATGGATATCTGTTCCTGATAGTGATCCGATTTAGCTCTCTATAATCTATACACAACCTCATAGATCCATCCTTCTTCTTCACAAACAAGACTGGAGCGCCCCATGGAGAAACGCTCGGTCTAATGAATCCACGATCTAATAACTCCTGTAATTGTTCCTTCAACTCCTGTAACTCTAATGGAGCCATCATATAGGGTGCCTTAGAGATAGGTTCTGCTCTAGGAATGAGCTCAATAGTAAACTCAACTTCCCTTGGCGGTGGCAATCCTGGCAAGTCTTTAGGAAATACCTCAGGAAATTCTCGCACAATTGGATAGTCTTCAAGTTGGAGCTCATCCCTCGAGGTATCCTTCACATATGCTAAATAACAATCACATCCCTTAGCAATCATTTTGCTCGCCTTCAAAGCTGAGATCGACTTAACAACACCATTCGGCTTGGAACACTGAAACTCAAATTCTGGAGCTTCTAAAGTTCCAAAAATAACCTTCCTCACCTGACAATCAATAGTAGCTCGATGCTTACTTAGCCAATCCATACCCAAGATGATATCAAAATCATGCATCACCATCGAAAGTAAATTAGCCGCATATACCCTTCTCTTTAACTTCAAAGGACACTCACGAAATTGCTCAGAAATAATCACAGAATTCCCCATCGGGGTAGCAATAGATAAATGAGGATCTAATATGTGAGAAGACACTTCAAGATGATGAACAAATGAAAGTGCAACAATAGAATGTGTAGATCCAGTATCAAACAAAACTGTTGCCTCACGATTTCCTACAAGAAGGATGCCTGAGATAGTACCTGGTGCTTGAGCCGCTTGATTAGCTGTTATTGCAAATACTCTCCCACCGGTGTTGTGCTGACTGCCATTACCGACATTACCTCCTCCCCCATTACCACGCTGAACTGTGCAGTCCCTTGCTCTATATCCCATTTGGCCACATAAGAAACAAGCCCCTGTCTCTCTATAGCACGCCCTGCCTGCATGATACCCACCACAAGTAGCACATGGGGCAGGTGGAAGTGGCAAAAGGTTCGGATTGCCCCCACCTGCTGGTCCTGGATACCGCCCCTGAATCTGACCCTGTTGGCGATGCTGACCCTGATTATGCTGGAAACCCCTATTCTGTTGAAATCCCCTATTTTGATACTGCTCTCCAGCTTGCCACTGACCCTGCTACTGACCTCCACGACGACCCTGCTGCATTGGGTAAGCAACATCCCTTCGAGGATTAAATCACTGACCCGATTGAGGCTCATTCCAATTATGCTGCCTTCTGTTCTGATTCCTGTCAAACTGCCCTATTCCTTGCCATTGCTGATCATCTCTATCTTTCTTTCGACTCCTTTCTGCTTTGAAAGCTCGAAAGTCCTTATGCTCCATTTCCACACTTTTAGCTGCATTAGCCACCTATGATACATCTGTAAATATGGTGTGGATGATCGATCTCCTATACTCATATTTCAAAGCCCATTTGAATTTTTCTGCCTGTTGTGCAGCTATCCCAGCAATTGAACCAGCAAAACCAGCCAATCTAGTAAACCTCGCCATGAAATCAGTAATAGTCTCATCCTCCTTCTGCCGAATGGATACAAACTCCCTGATGTATGCATCCCTATCAGCGTTTGGAAAGTACTGCTGATAGAAAAGATCACAAAAATCGCTCCATATGAGTGCATCCATAAATCCATCTCCCTGTGTAGCCTTCAATAATTTCCACCATCGCTGAGCATCATCCTCTAGCATATAAACCGCTAATCTCACTTTCTGATTTTCTGAACACCCAATCACATCAAAAATTTTCTCCAAGTGGGCGATCCAGTTCTCTGCATCAATTGGAGTATGAGCAAAACGAAAAGATTTGGGCTTCTGCTTAATGAACCTTTCCAATAACGCATATAATGGCTGCACTGGCTGACCCACTTGATCCTCGGGATGATCATTCTGCTCATGCTGTGGTATCTCTGCATCATCCCCCATGCCATTGGCATGATGATTTCCTTGCGCCTGCAGAATACCCTGCATAGCTTGTGCCACTGCATTCGTAACTGCCTCATTCACCATTGCTGCTACCATAGCCGGGGTTATTGTTGCATTATCCTGAGTCGTAGCATTTCCACCTTGGTTAACAGCCTCAACCTGGGGTTGCCCCCGACCCCTTCTACCATTATTGCCCTGTCTCCCAGCAATTCTCGAAGACCTACGAGCCATCTATGATACCAAATCAACAAATAAGAACAAACAGATTAAAATGAATAATCGAAGTCAAAATTATGCGGAATGAAGATCAAACGCAACACAAAAACTATAATAAAATCTTATAAGTACCCAGTGGTCTACCCATAACTCACTGGTCAAGCCTAAAAGGCAATCTACAATATCATAACCTAAGTTCTGATACCAACTTTGTAACACCCCCTTTCCCAAAGGAAAAGGGACGTCACACACACAGAACATAATAAATAAATCCTGAAATAAACTTCAAAGTATTTCTAAATAAATTGAATACCAACAGTCTTAAACGCCAATATAAATAGAAAGGCCTCCACGTTAACATAATCTCCACTTTTAAGGATGAATGCCAAAATAGGCCTAAAACATCCAATTACAAAATATTAGGAAAAATTAAGTCTAATAATAATCTCAAAAGCTAATCTACTCAATTGGATCAAAGGTAGCTCTCATCCCACAAATCCTGATCACACCCCTGATTACCTGCCGGAAAAAGAACACAGCGTGAGCCAATTGCCCAGTACGGTTATGAAGATGAATAAATATATCACAATAAGTAATGAATCTAAAAGAGAAGAATGAATGAACACATGTGAATTACAAACGAATTACGAATAGATCGAAATTAGTGAGTCCATTTACAAATGATTGACATTGTCAATTGAATAATTATAGCCAAAAGAATCCCAAACAAATAAGGTTGAATCAAATGGTTGTAAGGTGACAACTTCATACTGAGCTCAAATACAAATAGCCAAAAGCTAACAAAATACATCGGTATCATGATGTATACAAATCAAATCGGATAGTACGCACGACACATACGTCACTAATCCGCCAAATAAATCAAATCAAATACTGGGTCGACCCATACGTATCCTGAACAAACAAATCAAATGGCCAAAGCTCACACCCAGAGCATGCAAAAGGATACACCGTGGACTGATCACACCGCCACGGAAGGTGTCATGCCCCTGTGTCAAGAGGACATACCTGTGGTACCCCCACAGGTGGTTAGCTCAAGTACACCCTAAGGATCAAACTACAAAATGTAAGCCCAAGGGGTTCAAATCACAAAGCTTGTATGACCATTTTCAAATGACATCGGATTATCAAATACGAACATTCTTAAATACTGACAAGATATCAATAATCAAAACAACTCTCGAGTGTGAACAAAAATATACAAGGAATTATACAAATGAATAAAATCTCCAAAACATATTGACATGATTAACTAGCTCAAAGAATAAAAATATGAGTTCTAATACCAACACCACAACGAAACTATCATATTAAATTGACAAGAAATAATTATGAGAGGCAATACTAAATTTCGAAACGAATAGCGAAACAAATAAATTAAAATTAAAATAGTCTCGCTGAAAGAGTACGAAATCCGTACCTGGATTAAGCAATGTAATACCCAAAATTTATATTCCAAATTCAACTCGTTAATTTCCCTCCGTCTGAACTAATTCACAAAATAATAATAAATATAAGTACGGCTACTAAATATTGTTTCCCTGATTAACGTTTTTTTATAAACTTATTATTATTATTATTATTATTATTGTAATTATGTTCTGTAAGACTTTAAAGTTACAATATCTTAATTATGTACATCTGTTCACAAATTACCTCCATTCTTTACAAAAGAATACAAGATATATGATGCTGGAATTCACAACATGCATATATGCCTATTGATATTAAATAGTCAAGTACACCTGAACTCTGTTACTGCAATTTGTATACTCCAAACCACATGATCACACCTAATAATATATACATACAATTGAATTGAATTACAATATTAAGTTATTATCCACTTATCCTACCATACATATGATCACCTTACTACTACAGGATGTCAATTTCAAAATGGCGAATGCAGTGGAGTGACTTTTGTGCCGACATATAATAAATCTCAAATTGTATTTTATTATATAAAACTAATAATATAGAAGAAGTACCTTATGTAAAAAAAATTCTCTAATTTCTTCTGCACAACTCAAAATTTCTTCAAGTCTTTCATGTTTCCTTTCAACCGCTAATTGTGAGTATTGATATTACCAATAATATTTACCCTAATAAGATAACAGTATTCTTAAATTAATTGGGTTTAATTTGCCTAGGCCCATACTTATTAAATTAAGTTGTCCATTAATTATTAGTAGCCCAATAAATTAATTACAAATTAGACCCGAACAATAAAAGAAAGAGTGCAATTAAAATATTTTAACTTTCATTTATGTTGTTATTGTTATTATTATTATTATTAAAAAAAACATAGCGGGTATTACAAGAGGTTATAACAAAAAAAAATATATACAATTTACTACTAATACCAATTTTTATAACGTTAAAAATATATTTATACATGCTTAATTATTAATTTTAGAAATACTCAATTTGACTAAAAAAAATCAAAGCTGAGCAATTAATTTGGGACGAAGGGAGTATTACTTTTTTAAAAATGACTTATAAGTCATTTTAAAATAAATAAGTTTGATTAAATTTAATAACTTTTTTATGCTTATTTTAATTATCTTTACAATTCATTTAAATTTATAAGTTATTTTAGTCAAATACTTTGACAACTTATTTTAACTTATAAGTAAAAATAGTGCCAAACACTTTTATTTATAAATTACAACTTAAAATGACTTATAAATTATTTTAAATTTTAACCTATAAATTATTTTAAAATAAGTTATACCGATGACATGTAAAATTAATATTTTATTTGTATATTTATATTATTAAAGTAGAACAGTAAAAACAATTGTTTGTCTTGAAGTTGTATATTAAAAATTGTAGCCTTGACAATTTATCTCAAACTCGATGAGGTCCACTCGATTTCATGGCCTAATGGAACCCGAATTTTAAAATCGTATAGGGAAGGGTCGAGTAGGGGATATACCCTCATACCACAAACCCAATTATATGTATATATATAATATTTTTTTAAATTAACATTTTGTATATATATATATATACTTATGTATTTATTTAGGTTATTTTATTATAAATTCATAGCATTTTTAATATAATATGTTGTTAGTAATATAAATATTACATGTTGTTTGATTTTTAATTAAAAATAGTTGTACAAAGTAATATATAAAAAATTAGAAAACTTTTATTTGAAAAAAAAATAAAGTAATCGAGTAAATAAGGTGGAGGCAGGACAAGTATAAGGTGTTGTTTTCGGGGTCGGGTCAGATTCGGAAGATAACTTCATCTTGGTAGGACAAGTATAACCGTATGAAGAACAGCCCCCTGAATCATACCTGTCCCCTTGTCAAGCTTACAAATTATAATCATCTTTTTTTCCCTTTTATCACTAAAATCTCTCATATATTTTCTCACACATATTTTATAATTTTTATTTAAAATTTATTTATTTATTTTAATTATACACAAGCATATTTTAGTTTAAACATTATTTATTTATTCGTAGAGCACACACAGTGTGTACCCAAATACTAGTATTATCTGTTATCTAATAGTAACATGGTAGGAGAATGAGATTTGAAATGTAAAAACATATTGTATAATTATTATTTACTATTATAAAATTCTTTAATTAATTATATTTGGTTTGAAATATTTAATTTTATGTTACTATTAATTGATATAAAACACTAATTTTACAAATTAACTGTGTAATTTACTTTCTATATGATAGTTGTATTCTAAAGTTCTATTTGCACTATATTATGAAATAAAATTTATGCTAATTAATCTTACGAACATAAAAATTAATTAGAAAAATAAACGTAAATATCATTTTTGATCGAGTCATTTTATACATTATGAAAATTTTCGATCGAATTATGATTGCAACGTATGTACATACATGAGATAGATAGTAATTAAGAAGGATCCCACTTTAATTTATGAAAGCTGATATTTTTACATAATATCTCTCACATTAATAGTGTGAGTGAATCTCACCTCTACATGAAAGAAACTTGTGAAAATATCATTTTATATGTAAAAATATCAGTTTTCTAATTTATTTTATCATACATTAATGTAATTCAATTTCGACGAATATTTGTCAACATATTCTACTAATGAAGGTCTGAACTCTAATAGTAGTACCTTTTTGTGTGAAATAGTGGGCAAGTGTTGGGTTGCGTTTACTGATTATGGGCTCATGATATAAATAGCTAGGCCTCAAAGCCCACCAAAGCTGAATTCATTATTAAACCCAACTAGTTATAATTATAATTTTAATTCTAATAGTAAAAAGACTTCCCAATTGGAATTTGCACTACGCACATTTTGGACTTTTGAGTAGGTTGACTTGTTATATGTTTGGGTCCAATATATGAGATTACTAACAAGGTTTAAATATATTTGACTATTCTAAATTATTACATTTTTTTCTACTTTGATAATTTATCTTTTAATTTTGTCAATTAAATGAGTAATTTTTTTTTTCACTTTTGTCCAAATTTACTTAACACGTCAGATCATCTTGAGTGGGGCCATAGGAAGTTGATGTGTATTTAAATAATAATATTTATATCATTTTATTAATTTAAATTACTTGGACAAGGAAACATTTGACAAATCAATTATTATTCTCTATTAAAACAAAACAAATATAATTTCAGAAAAATCTCTGTAATCGATCGGAAAAAAAATCCCCCCTCTTTCGATTGATAAAACCGTTTTCTCTCTCCTCTGCTCTCCTATTCCGCAGCAAATTGCAAACTCTTCACATGATTGATTTTTTTTTTTTCATAATCAGACCATCAAAATTTTCATACTATTGTGTTTGAGTATTGTTTCGGAGTGAAAGGAAGAGATTAGAAGACAAAGTTTTTTATTTTATTTTTTTTAAAAAAGAAGAGTATTTCCTTCACATCCATTCACTTATCCCGATTTTTTTTTTTACAAGGTTAGTTTTTAAGGCCTTAACGCATTGAGAGGCTCAGTCTTTAGGCATCGACAATGATCCAATCGGTGCTCGTGGAAAGTAAAGTGAGATTTGATATTTTTACAAAAAAAAATTAATATTTATACAAGATTCCTTTCAATATTTTTATGTGATATCACTTGTGAAAATATCAATTTGCTTCAAAGAGCCTCGGCAGTAATTAGTCCAAGACATATAATCGTCCAAACCAAAAGCTTATAGCACTGTTGCAACACATAAGTTAACCCGACAAGTACCGCATATTCCTGCAATTAAAGACTTTCAGTTTCAGATCCAATATTGCCTTGTTGGGCCTGACACGACTAAGCAATTACTCTAGGATTCAAGTTTGTTTGTTTGATATTGGGCTTTAATAGAGTTTGTAGACAAGCCAAAATGATGGGTTGGCCCGTCATAATGAAATTAGGGGTGAGCATGATGTAGTTTTTGTATGTTTTCTAACAAAAATCGTACATGAAACCATTTTGATATGGTTGCTCAAGTAAAAATCGCAATATGAAATTACTTGGATTGATACGGAGCGGTTTCTAAGAATGCGGTATAATTTTAAATGGTACGGTTTCGACTCAAAAATCATTAAAAATAATAATGAATATGTAATATTTTTCAAAATCCAGATAAATTTCAAACATTGTTCGCTTGTTACTATAAACAATACCCAACTACAAAAAGTTAAATTATTGAAAACCAATCACTAGTTAATTCAAAACTTCTAATTCCTTCAATTGAAAGATGCATACATTACTGCAATACAACAATTTCAAACTTAAAATCTTAAATCATGCAAAATTACATATTCCAAAATTAAATTTACAACCATACTAGAATAGAAATTTAAAAACTCTAAACATACAAAAAATTATAAGAAATATTAAAGAACTTAAAACTCAAAAATGGTGCGGTTACTTAAGAGGTGCAATTTTTATGCCAAAATCAAAATCGCAACCATAAGGGATGCGGTTCCTACTGAAAAAAATCACAATATGCCATCGGAACCATTGGTGCAATTTTTACGATTTTACATGCGATTTAATTACGAAATTGATTTTTGCTCTCCCTAGTAGAAATTGTGTATAGAAGCTACCTCCCTTAGACCTAACCCCAATATTATTGTTGTTATTATTACTATTGTTGTTGTTGTTATTATTATTATTATTTATTCTCAGTAATAAATAATAATAGGAGTATTACTATAATCTTTATTCCATTAATTCTATATTGTTCCCGAGAATTTCTATTGCACAAGTCTACATCAGGTTTCTATTCTTTAAAATATTACTTGGAAGGAAGTGTATCATTGCAATAAACAATGGATAATTATAAGAGCAACATCTTCATACTCAAGTACTCAACTATGAATTAATTAAATAAAGTACGTTATGGGAATTGGGAGGTGCATATATAATAATGTAGTATTGGAAGAATAATCGGTGATTATTGTGATTTGCGGAGAATCTTGTTAATAAATTTGTATTTTTTTTAAAATTATTTAAAAACTTGTAAAAGTGAATAATGAATGAAGACAACAGACAGCTTAACGCCAGCTAATGTATTTGTTGAAGAAATAATGTTACTATCACATAAATTCTTTTACATAACTCTCACATACACACATATATATATTGCAAGTCCCGTATGTCAGGCGGAGACCCACAGTATGTATGTGAGAGTTATGTGATAAAATTTATATGATAGTAGCATTGCTCTTGTTGAAGTGGAATACACCCACTACTCCTGCTATTAACAACAATATAATACTGAATAATAATAGATGCATCTCACATGAATAATAAGTAGGATCTACTTTATGTTGTGAGAGAAGTGCTAAACTATCAAATTTATTTGTAAAAATATCAATTCTCTGGAGAAAATTGTCACACCCTTCAATGTTTCATGTTTATTTCTTTTACAATGTCTCACAATGTTTGTGGTGTTTTAGAAATTAATAATACATTTTTTGCATAGTTAAGCTGAATAAATAATCCTTTCAGAAAACATAAATATATGCAAATGCCCACCAAATATTCCAACTAATTTTCTATAGGAAAGGCCAAATATGGCAAAACAAGTCAAAATTTTATCAATTTTAATAATGCACAAAATTATAGTAGTATATAGGTAAAATAATAAAAAATGCACCCTATATTTTACCAGACTGAACAAAATATATATATTACTATATTTGTGTGATTAATATTAGAATGCAAAGTTTATTTCAATATTCTTAATATTGATTATATAATTCATTCATATTTATACTAATGTCGCTCCAAACTGAAAAACAATACTAGGAGTAGTAACTCTCTCTCTTGTTTCCTTTGGAAATAATTACGAGTCTATATCTTCTATATAGAGGAAATTTCCAAGAATATTACTACTACCAACTCTTTGCCACAAGGCACGTCTCCCTCTCAGTCTGATCTTGATTCTTGGATAATAAGTTGTGCAATTCTAGAAACGCACTCACTACAAGTGCCCCAAAATTACCCGCCTGGGTGGCCGTCAGTCAAAGTTGAATAACAGAAAATACTTAATTCAATAACAAAATCCCAAAACTACCACCCACAACTCTCTAATTGTAAGCAGGAGTATTTTTTAGTGTACTCACTACAAACCTAGTGAAAAGAAAGTTTAAAATTTGTGGAAATTATTTTTAAAAGGTGCTGTGATTCTCTTAATTTAAACATTTGTTTTCTTTGTATTTTTATTTTCTACCAAACAAACAAAGAAATCCCGCAAACAATTAATTGAAGTGATCGTATGAAAGTCATTTTTTTAATAAATTGATCAATTGAATAATAGAATGCTGACACGCAGAAGAAGAGAACATCTTTCCGTCAGCGTGTCAACCCTCTGTTAATCAATTTATCAAAAAATAAAATTGACACCAACCCCTTCCCCAACCTCCCCATACTCTACATATCAACGATCATTGACCGGCGCTAACCAAAGCTCTACGCGCTAGACGCAACGCGTTCCCCCTTTTTCTCTCTCCGACCATACATACAAGCACAGTTGCAGAAGGAGCAGTGTCGGCAGATCTACTCCACCGGACCATAAAATTGGGACAAACTTCAACTCCTCATTTAATCTTTCTTTCTTTCTTTCTATGGATTCTTCAGAGCAACGCCGCAAGCGAAAACGCTATTTAAGACCGCCATATTCTTCTTCTTCATATCATTTCCTCTCTGTAAGGTTCCTCCTCTTGTGCTTCTCCTTTTTCATTTTCCTCCTTTTCTTCTCCTATTATAAGTTTTCAATTACACCCTATTCTCTTCATTCTGTGTTTGTACTTCCTTCTCCTTCTTCCAGATTATCACTCCTATCTTTATCCTCTTCAATTGATTCACTTCAAGAATATTCAACTAGTAATCTGTTATCATCCCTACTGAGAATAGAGGATCGGGTCTTATTTCCTGACCACATGTTATTTCTGGTGTCGAGTAGAAATAAAAATGGATGGATAGTTGAAAAGAATGACAGATTGGAATGTGTTTATAGCGGAACTTTGTTGAATATTTCTAGCAACAAAAGCATCTCTGATTCTGATGAGGTTGTTAGAGTGACAAGAAACGTGTTGTCGATAGATGAATATACTGATGTTCGTTTCATTGTGAGGTGTCCACTCCCGCCTCTGAATTACTCCGATGCGGTGGATTTGTGGTGGGGTGGCAAAAGTTTGAGAGATTTGGGTGGCGGTGAGGGGTTGTGGGTGAGTAATCAGACGGTTCATTCTTGGGAAAATGTTGTGTATGAGGCGGCCATAGATGGGGAGACTGCAGTGGTGTTTGCCAAGGGATTGAATCTGAGGCCGGACAAGAAATCGGATTCAACTCAATTTAGTTGCCATTTTGGATTGGGAAAATGGGAGAGAGATGGAAGATTTGTGCTTAAAACGAAAGCCATCACGGCTGCTCAAGAGGTTGTGAGGTGTTTGTTGCCCCGGAGCATTAGGAGGAATCCGGACAAGGCTCAAGGGATTCGAGTCACCATTGGAGTGACCCCCCATGTTCATGCCAGAGCTCATGAACATGAACTTGTGCCTTCTGTTGCTAAGATTTCTAATCCCAAGTCTACGGGAAGGAAGAAGAACAAGGAAAAGTATGAACTTTGTGTGTGTACGATGGTGTGGAACCAAGCTTTTGCACTTCGCGAGTGGATAATTTACCATGCTTGGCTTGGAGTTGAGAGATGGTTTATATATGATAACAATAGTGATGATGGAATCAAAGAGGCGATTGAAGAGCTTGAACTTGAAGGATACAATGTCAGCAGGCATTTGTGGCCATGGATTAAGACTCAAGAAGCGGGGTTTTCACATTGTGCTGTCAGAGCAAAGGATGAATGTAATTGGGTTTCATTCATGGACGTTGATGAATTCTTCTACTTCCCATTTCCAACTCGTCGTCACCAAAGGAATAGGAAATTGGGTTTTCCAGGTCAGAATTCCCTACGACAAGTAGTTGCAAATTTTTCATCATCAACATCAATTGCAGAAATAAGAACAAGTTGCCATAGTTTTGGGCCATCAGGGTTAAGTTCACCACCCTTACAGGGAGTCACAGCAGGGTACACTTGCAGGCTCCAGAGTCCTGAGAGGCACAAATCTATTGTTCGTCCAGATGCTCTTGACGCCACCCTTCTCACAGTGGTGCACCATTTTCATCTAAAGAAGGGGTACGGTTACCTAAATTTACCGCAGAGCATAGCGGTGATAAATCACTACAAGTACCAGGTCTGGGAGACTTTTAGATCAAAGTTTTTCAGAAGGGTTGCTACCTATGTGGCTGACTGGCAAGACAACCAAAATGAAGGGTCAAGAGATAGGGCACCTGGACTGGGGACAGAGGCGATTGAACCACCCAATTGGAGACTACGGTTCTGTGAGGTTTGGGACACTGGTTTGAGAGACTATGTTTTAGCTAACATGGCTGATCCTGCAAATGGCTTGCTGCCCTGGCAAAGGTCTAGTATGTGACAATTGGGTCAATTGAGTGAAGGTGCACTTCAACATAAAACAGACCCAAGTATACCAATATACCTCCTTTCATTATTTCTTTCACCACTTTATACCTGAATTTTTGTCTTTAAAGACGTACAATTGGAAAAGATAGAGAATAGTTGAGAGGGTTCTACATAGTTGCACTTTTTTTTTGTGAAAATGTGACGTGATATTTTTATTAATCCTAGAGTATACTGAATGAAATATTGATTCATTTTACTTGTCCGGTTCTTTTTAGCCATGTTTATTAAATGCATACATATATCTGTGTGTATATTTATATATGAATAAAAATTCCAGCTATCAGGTTGAGAGGAAGTTGGTGGGATATTGAATGAATCAAGGACGGGGACTGCATTAAGATTTAAGGGTGCAAGCTAGAACATTCAACCCACTCGATTCTATTAGATAGTATGTGCTTAACTATCACAGTAGAAGAGTAATACATGCATGCCCAAAAAAACACATGGTCTATAAATGAAGAAAATTACAAGGAATTTGCAAATTATAAGAGACCAAGTCATAATTAGTTCTATATACTGTCCAAAAACTTTTTGAACAAAGACCAGGAATATTAACAGAAAAACTAGAGGACCTACCAGTGACCATTGAAGCCAACAGTAATCATGCCACTACATAAATTGCTAAAACATATATATATATATATATATATATATAAGGTCCGTCTCTCTAGCAAACCATAGAGAACGAACTAATGATGAACCGACTATAGCGACGATTTTTTTTGTCGCTATAACATAAAAAACCGGCTTTCTATGTTATAGCGACGAAAAAACCCGTCGCTATAGCCAGTTCGTTTTTAGTTTGCTCCCTATGGTTCGCTGGAGAGACTGACTCTCTCTCTCTCTCTCTATATATATATATATATATAGATGGTATTCAGAAGCCCTGGAGTTAAAAGCATGTTGGCCAAGGACCCCCCAAGTATATCTTCATAAAACTCATTGACGCGTATAATGTGTTGAACGTCAGGTGTTGCGGTGCAGATCCATGGAGCTGGATATATTATTAGCTTTGAAATTTTTTTGTTCTCATTCTTTTGCAGTGCCACTGGAAAGACCTAAGAATAGGAAGAAAAAAAAAAGATCTAGTAGATGTAATCTTAACTGCTCAAACCAAAAGACCGCATTCAAGACGAGTAAAAATATAAAATCAAATGACAGAAATCAGTGTCCCATGCCATGCTTAAACTACTGGATTCAGGAAAACAGATCATACATTAGGAATATCATAGGATCGACTAAATTCATGGATATGGAACACAATTCTTGGCGGTGAATATGGCTTAAACAAGAACAAAGTAATGTTACCAGACTATGCTGTTGGAGCTCAAATTTCCTAAACAGGGCACTCTGAGAATCCAAAATCATGTAAATTGTTCAAAACAAAAGAAACTAATGGCCATGACCACACAATGAGCAAAGTAATTCGTGGAAGTGGCAAAGATGGCCACGTGAATGAATGAGGTCAATAACCAAACACACAATCTAAGTTCCCTTTATATCAATCATCAAGTTTTCTCTTCATTAACATCAATGGCCATAGTCAATAATTAGTGTTGCTGTTCAGCAGTTCACATAAATCACCATACAAAAATAGTTATTTTAAAGGCGCAATTTGATAGTGTTTAATCGTTTATCTCATTCGGACATCATTCTCAACAAAATTAGTATATCATTTCTCCTTGAAGCAAAATTTTAGAACCTATTTCCCTATCCATCTATTTCTTCGAATTATAGACAGATTATTAAATTTTGATGTGCACTAGTTTTCAAAATCTCTATGCGAGACAAAGATAGCAGGGTCAACAAAAGTGCATCATTTAGCCAGCCAACATACTATGACAATAAAACTTCTCAGAATTGATTTCCAATGAATTTCTTCTTTTTGTCCCCACTCCAAAAACTAGATGTATAACAAACCCAAATGTTTTCTTCCCTAATGGTCAGCAATTAAAAAAATCTTCATAGCTTCTAATCCAATGTTCATTTGTTCTCTATCATCATCAGTCTGTTTAATGACATATGGAAAATCACCAATAATTAGAAACACATTAAAAAAATCCACGTGCTTGAAAGAAACAATTCTTAAAAGATGTAGGTATATAGTTTGCTGTTTGTCAAAAGCAGTAGTATTGAAAACACTAGGAAATGGGGAAGAATTTTACATATAATAAACATGGAGCATTATAAAACAAATAATTTCATTTAAAGAACGGATATAATAAAAACAGAAATTTACCTTGACATAAGACATGGCAGAAAGACGAATCTCAAAATTTTATCAATTTCAACTTCTATCTTGCATTGCCAGTGGGAGATTATTGACATGTTTTGTGAGTGTAGAATCCAATTTCTCTCCAATCAATGTAATCCATGCCTGTGGATGAAGGAGGAATAAAAAAGGATCATGATCTAATTACTCTAAATATGCTAAAAAATGGACATTGAAAATCTACGTTAGCTACAAATGTACTTTGATTTGAGTAACTGATCCCATGTAATGATATTCAATTACTATGGCTAAGGAAGATCTAAGTGAAATTGTTAGTCTGGCAAACCAAGAGAGAAATGCAGTTGTTAATCTGTTATCAATTAGGTCCCAAGTATGTTCTACAATGGATGAAAAACTTGCAGATGAACATAATTGTTAATATTACATCATTAAAAAATAAACATACAAGTTTACCATGAAAAAGTGTAATTTTTCTGCAGAACGTGCAAAATGCTGATAACAGCTTTATCGGTACAATCAACATTCACCTCTACATTGCAGGTAAGGAAATCAGGACAGATGCCACTGATACTTGTTAAAGAGTCCCAGCTTAAATTTAGAAATCACCTGATCGGAAGTTGTGAATCCCCTAATTGTGTCACCTCCAATTATTGCAATTCCTTTGTCTCCAAGAGGTTGCAAGATTACTGCCTAGCAAAGTAAAACATTATACGTCTATCACAAATTGTTTGAAGAATCTAGCATTTGCTAGAATAAATTGACATACGTAACCCATAGATAAATGAGATTTGAATTCAGAGAGGAAAATATGAAGATTTAAATTCAGTTGTGAGCATAACATAGGAATTGTAGGTAAGAAATTCTTTTCCTTAGTTGTTTCTCTTGTTTAAGTAGTATTATTTAATTTATTTTATGATCAATGCACCTCTGAGAGAAAGACGGAGTTAAACACAGGAAGAAAATTACAAAAAATGTGAAAATCTCAGGAATCATCCATAACTTTAGGATATATAGATGTTCGTTCTAATATGAACAGTTTCAAAGTTAAAGAGGAGATAAAGTTAAGTTGTACTTGAGAGAATCAAGAAAATAAGCATATTACCTGTGTATTTGAAGGGAGAAATGGCAGCTCAGACTTCCCGGGATAAAGAGATAAGTTGGCCAAGTAGCTCTCTGAAAGAACAGGTAGACATAGATTTTTCCTTTTCAAGCTTAAATCTTGAGCAGGGACCTTGTTAAATTCAGACTACATACAAAGAAGTTCAAAGAACATTGTGTACTGCTTACGTGATCCAGATTTTAGAACACCTTGATACAGTGATCCTTGCATCAGTTTACTCGCATCTACTACTACGGCTTCTCCTTCACTAGAGGAAGATGCAGCAGCAAATCCTATTTGGAGGACACATCTGCTATCATAAACAATAACAAGAGACCTGCAGCATGTCACAACTGATATCGACTCCCATAACCTGAGAAGAGGCACAAATAGAATATCATATCAGCCTATTCAGATGACATTAAGCAATTAGTTCCGTGTTTTTTGATGATATTATTTCCTACACCAAAGAGAGACTATGTTATCTTATTATTTCCGGATGAAATATGTCATCTTCTTTGCCAAGTTATTGATATTACAAGGTTCTATACTTCTATGTTAGATTCTACCTATTCAGTACTCTTAATATCATTTCATCACCTTAGGGCTGGCACCATTACATGGAATCTGATGGTTTTCGGAACCAGTAGCATCGTTACCAGTTACCACTACCATATGCCCTACATAAATTACCTAAATGGAAGAAGTTGAAACTGTAAGACCGTAGAATTTCTAGCATATGTACCAGATGGAGGCATCAATTCATGCTTGGTCCCTAGTGTCAGAATGGATGATCTCTAAATAGCTCAGTAGCTGAAAATTTCATAGTTTCATTTGATTGCATACCAAATTCTAAATTACGCGCAAGTGCAAGAAAAACATGGATGCTGCATTCCCTTTGATATTTACTACTATAAAAATGATAGCTGTATTATTATTGGGTAAATGGTTAGGAATTTTAGACAAAAACTGAAACACTAGAAATATTATCCATAAATCTAACATCCAGATCATTCAGGTAATAAGCAATTTTTAACTAAATTCTTCAAATTAATGTAGAAATTAAAAGAGTGGATAATAAACTTTAGATACAAAATTGCTAAGTTAATATTGTAGAACATTTGATAATTGATATTAATGGAAACATCTTTTGGATTCTCAATACGGCTTTAAGTGATTTTTCAAGAGTAACAAAATGAAATCGATAAAAATCAATTTAATGCTGAGCAATTTATAGGAGTCTTAGTACCACATTATTTCAGAAACTACAACATCAGGGAGGTCAGTATATATCCTTTGACACTCCACACCTTGAGGATTTACCTGAAATCAAAGTAAGAATCTTTTTATTAACTTGCTCTATGTTAAGGCTCAATATGTGTTTATGTGTACATGGGTGTGAATGAGAGAGAGAGAGAGAGAGAGTACTGACAATGACTACATTGACTAGAGGATAAAATCATTGGAAGAGACGTTACCACAGATATAGATTTTGGTCGGATTGACAGCCAAACAAGACCAGTTAAAATATTGGTGACTGCCAACCCAAGTGTCAGAAGATCAGCTCTAGACTGTGAACTGTGGAATATAAAAACTTCACATTATTGTAAGCATGCAAAGAAAGTAACAGATAACTGAGAAGTAAAATGAAGAATAAAAGATTCATACTTAAGAGAGTAATGTAGTCAGAGACAATATTACCAAAAGAATTTGTAAGGTGTTTGTAGGAGAAACATATATTATTATTATTGGAGCAGAAATGGTAAAATATGGACTGCATTTTATCATTTACCTATTTATACAATAATTTTAGTAAAAAAAATTGACCCCCTCTAATATAAATTCATGGCTCTACCTCTGACCCATTGTCTACAATAAATACTAGCTTAAAGTGGATAATGTCTAAATTAAGTCCTTAACCAATCAAAGTTAACAAATGCAGTCCAAAAGCTGAATTGATTTACAATATAGTGAATTTAGAGAGCAAATAGTTATTAATAATGACCAAAATCAGAATAATGAGACACATGATCGAGAGAGATTTGATTTAGGTATAAAGAGCTAAGAAAAGGTAACTTGCCTGCTGGCATCAGCAACAGGAGCAATGCCTGAAAGTGTCCGATTGAAGAGAACAGCCAACAAGGAGACCCCTCCAACGTAAATCGGTAAGGTCCGAACCAAATCGTCATTACTTGATACCCAATCGGCCACCAATTGTCTCTTTGGTTTGGGGCCTTTGTAACCTCCCTTCAGATTATTGCAGAAAAGCTCAAGGTAATTTGATTATGTTGATGTGTATATGCTAATATATACACATATACGTATATACATATATATATATATACATATAGATACAGAGAGAGAAGTACCTGTAAATTGGAAGAAGCCCTAATGAAGCGCGGGAAAGAGGGGAGACGGCAACGGGAAGAGCGTTGTAGTTTCAACGGAACGTGAACGAAAAGAGTTCCCGCTTCCATAGAGACGAAAGAAAATGGAAAACTATAATAAAATGTTTATTTTTTATGTTCCATATGTATCGAAGAGGATCACCGGAATACCCTTAATGATTACTCGTCTTTCTTTAGCGACGGATCGCTTATACCAGATAATCATCATTTTAATTTTTAGTGTCACTTCGAATCGTTATCATAACAAAAATTATTTATTTATTCTATAACGATGGATTGAATCGTCATCCAATCAGTTATTAATAACTTTAATATTACATATACACGTAGATGGGCCTTATTAATCAAACAGCCCTTATTAATCCAATCCAGCCAGCACTCTTCTTATTTGCCCAATATAGAAAGTTGGCTCTGATTATATTTGTATCATTGACAATGGGCTTCTTGGGCTAATTGGATCATAAATTGAAAAGCAAAAGTAAATACAATTACCGACAACCTTCGACTTGAGGCCTATTCTAGGCCTCTTGCCAAAAAATAAGTTCTAGGTTCGATTCCCCCACCTCAAATTAGCTATAAAAAAAAGAGAAGAAGTAAATCCAACTCAATTAAATCTTGCCCAAAATTGTTAAAATATTCAGTTTTATATACAACAAGTGAGCTCTATTGATTGTAGTATATCATAACACTACTATATCTTAGTTTATTATCATGCAAATATATAAAAAAAAACTTATTTTTTTTGAAAAAATGATATATATTGCGAATATTTATGCTGACTTTTTGATTGTCAATTATATGAATAAATATTAATGATAATCTTTTTAAAAAGATGTGTAAGAAGTGACATTTTTATAATTATATTCAACCTCATATATTAAAACGTTTCGTAATTATAATTTGACATAAATTTATCGCAATACATAGCCTTACATTTTCTTTTGTAGGTAAACATGAAATAAAAAAATATTTTTTTATATTTATAAATTTTACAGACGATACTCTTATTGTATTTGTATATCACTTTGTAGACATATTTTATTTTGTTCAAAAATAAATGCATGAACGCAAAAGATACTTCACATGAAAATTACCCAAAACTCTTGTATATTCTTCTTGCACAACAAAATAATTACAAGGTGCAAAAAGGACAATTCCCTTGTGGTGCCCTACTGTCAGTGGTATAATTCTAACACCGGATTAAATACAGAAGAGCCATGTGCTACCAACCACTGCATGGTTCCTACATATGACCATTCTCTCCCTCTCTCTATTAGTAGTAATTAGAGTAGAAATTAGCACCTGGGGCGACACGTATTGTATATATAAATTATGTGAGGTAAAATTTAAATTTTATAAATTTAAATTAATAAAAATATAATAATAATATATCTAAAATTAAAGGAGTAATAATAAAAAAATACAAAATCACCAAAACTTCCGTAAAAACTTTATAATATAAATAGATAGTAGTGGTGCGTAAAAAGTTCACCTTATTAATTACATCTGTTCAGCACTGGGAGTATTTATATGTTCCTATATACTGTATAGACAATGTTAACACCACAATCTCGTCACGCGCCCCAATCACGAAAAGCACTCTTTGTCCTGCACAATGAACACGTCAGCACCGGATCTCGACGGTTTTGGGCCGCCGGGGATCGCTCCGGTGTGAGAATAAGTACAGATTTTGAGAGAAAAATGGTCTAACAATGGAGGTCGTGTGCTCTAGTGTTCTCAGAGAAAAATGTACTTCTTGCCTTTTTTCCTGGTGTGTAGTACCTTTTTTCCTTTTATTGTCTCATCACCTTTGCATGTTTTCCCCCGATGTCCCTGTCCATTGGCTGCATGCAGGCTTTTTTCTCCTTGCTTTTTTCCCCCCCAGTCAACATTATGTCAACTCCTCATTAATGAAGGTGGCTTAAGACGGCTGGGCCCATCACCTCAATCAGCCGCCTGCTAATCTCACAGATTAGGGGTAATCTTTAGTCTATAAACTGCCACCTGTCATCCACTACCAGCTTCAATCTAGAGTGTATCTAAATGATCTCTTGGATAGTAGCCCAATACTCCAACAGTAAAAATGGGTTTGACTCAGAAAGCCCATAATGAATAAAAATTGACCGGCCCAAAATGTTTACGGCCCAACATTGCCCCCTAGTTTTTCGTTAAACAAAATGTTTAATGAAAAAGTATAAGAACCTGGGTCAATTATCAAGGAGAATCCCCACAGACTCAGCGAAGCCCAATTAATAGAAAGCCCATATTCAAATGCAGACCTCTCGAACCCAAAATCATACACCAATCTTTTTGAATTTCAAAATTAAATGATATTTCCCAATTCCGAGAGGACACGCCGGCGGTTAACCTTCCCCATCATTATCTCTATTAAATGTGCAGCCTTTGGACTTCGTGCATTTCCAGAAAGGCAATTCTATAAAATTTTCAAACCCCCAAATCAGACAATTTTACCTGTTCATTTGGAGTTCGAAATATACCAGATTTCTTCTTAGCTCGTCTGTCAACAATGGCTTCCCAGAACAAAGAAAACGCTGCTTTGACTTCCGAGATTCGTTCATCTTCCATCCCGACTGTGCCAAATCCTAAGTCTGTATCGTCATCCGGCAAAAATCCCATACCTCCTGTTTCTGTACCCCCTCCTTTTAAATTCGAGGACGAGGAGCAACATCCCATCGCCAACAGTCCTTCGAAACTAACAGAAGATGATCTCGAAACCATCCGAGAACGTTATTTTATTCCAGATACACATCATCTGAAGGCGCCTACCCTCTCCGATCGAATGTATCACCGTCCCGACGGTTGGACCGCCATGCCTCTCATTCTTTTAGAAAGAGGAATCCGATTCCCTCTCCATGCTTTCATCGTTACCCTTCTGGGGTTTATGGGTGTGGGATTTGCCCAACTGGTCCCCAATTCCTACATCCACATTCTAGCTTTTATAGCTTTCTGTAGCGAATCAGGGGTTTCTCCCTCTATCGACTTCTTTTTCAATCTGTTCGTTCTGGGCAAATCTCGCGAACAGGGTTTTAAGGTTCTGGGTAAACAAGCCCCAAAACCTAATTCTAAATTCAGTAAACGCCCCCTAATGGATACCCCTTCGAGCAACAAGAAATGGTATGAGAAATGGTTCTTCATCAAAGGACCTGAAATATCGTCCATTCCCGATTGGACTACTTCGGAACATGCCACTTCGGACCTAGGCGACCTTCCAGACGATCGCATAAAGGAGATAGCGAAGCTCATGGGGAAGCTTCCCAGGGAGGAATGGAGCTTCAACCTCCTAGGCGATCATGCTTGGTTATTCGATCATAAACGTAAGTTTCCAACCCAAGTTTTGTATGTTTTTCTCAATTTCTCTTCGATCATTATTTTGAGATATTTTTCTTTGTGTACAGTATCCTTGATCAGGCCTTCATCTTCTGACCGAAGAGGTATAGAGCAAAATCTGTCAGCCCCCTCAGCTCAAGATTTTGTCGAAGCTCAAGAAGCCGAAGCACAAGCCTTCGAGCCTCAACCTACCGACCCACCGATAGCCGAATTGAACCCGGACGAAGGGGTTAGTCGGCCTCGCCGAAAAAAGAGGGCGGTCCGAAAGCCTAAACACACTTCCGCTCCTATCCCCACCGAGAGCCTCCTCGACATGCCCGCTGCTGATCGTGCCAAAATTCTCCTTACCAAGAAGCGAAAGGCTAAAGTCAACATTGTACCTCTCACAACCGAAGAATTGAGAGTGCCTCCTCCCCAATCGAATCTACATCCGTCTTCACCCTCACCCATAAATCCAGACGAATTTGAGGTTGAACCTAGTTCTCCTCTTATCCGAAAGAAGAAATACCCTTCCGACGACCAGCCCTTACCTGAGAATCGGCCAACATCCTCTCCTCAACGAGCAGATCCTCCCTTTTTTGGTTCAACGTCGGGAGCTCCTCGGTCGCCTAGCCTATGGCCTGACCAGAATGAAGACTTCCCCTTCCATCTCTATAATTCTTTCGTTCTGGATACAGACAACCACAGGTTCGGCAACAGTACCATAGCCGATCTGCTGGAAGAAGGCTTGGCTCACCAGGCTAGAGTAAGTTTTCGATCATTTCTGCTCATAAATATATATTCTTCAAGTATTCTATTAATTCAGAATGTCTGCAGGCAAATGGGATTTTCGGGCGTCTTCACCAAAAGCATAAAGAAGCCGGGGTCGAAGAAGAAGATGCCCGAAAAGAAAATGCCATTTTAAAGTCTGCCTTGGCGTCATCCAGCCTCTTCTTGATTCCATTCAGGAGTATTCTGTTGGTTACCTCAACTTGCCCATTAGATTGCGGATGGGCAACTGAAGTCTTCCGGTGCTGAACCCCTAACTCTTTCAGAAATGCCTCAAACTTTGATCCCACGAACTGGCGCCCATTATCTGAAATTACTACCATAGGGATTCCAAATCGAAACACTACTGACTCTTTAAAAAACTTCAAACATTCCTGTTCTGTTATCAGCCGAAGAGGTCTCGCCTCTACCCATTTAGTCATGTAATCAATTGCTACTATAACAAAACTGACCTGGCCTTTTGCTTTTGGAAGAGGACCCAGTATATCTACCCCCCAGACAGCAAAGGGTATAGGAGATAAAACCGAGTATAACTCCTCTGGTGGCTGATGCGGGATTGCACTATTCAGCTGGCATTTGGGGCATCTTTTCACATAATCAGTAGCCTCTTTGAAGATTGTCGGCCAATAAAAACCTTGGCGAAGTACTTTATAAGCTAACGACTTCGCGGCCATATGATCACCACAGATTCCTTCATGGACCTCCCGAAGAGCATATTCAGCTTCAGACGGGACTAGACACTTCAGTAGTGGAGAGGAATGAGCTCTTCGATACAGATCTCCATCAATCAGTATGAAGTTTGCGCTCTTGTATCTCACCTTTTTAGCCGACATCTGATCCGAAGGTAGTATGCCATTTGATAAATAGTTTATGTATGGAGTCATCCAACAATTTGACTGTTCTACGCACGTTACTTCCTCTTTATGGATGCTGGCTTGTTTCAGGATTTCCAAGTAAACGATCCCTTCGAAAGTGCTTAATTCGGCAGTGGCTAGTTTCGATAATGCATCAGCGTTGAAATTATCAGTTCGACCGACACTTTTAAAAACACATGAGCTAAAGTGTTGAAGTCGATCTTTCAATTCTGCAAGATATCTAACCATTTTGGATCCTCGAGCTTCGTACTCTCCCGAAACTTGCTTGATGACTAGTTGAGAATCGCTGTAAATGACCAGCTTCTGAACTTCTAGACTATGAGCCAGACGTAACCCAGCTAATACCGCCTCGTACTCAGCCTCATTATTTGTTGCTTTGAACTCAAATCTGATGGCCTGCTGTATTTTGAATCCCTCCGGGCTTGTCAGAATTATCCCGGCACCACCGAGATCCGAAGTAGAAGACCCATCTACATATAAAGTCCAAGAATCGTGCTCCTGTTGAAGTATGGCCACTGTTTCCGGAGATTCTACCATTTCGGTCATGCTGCCATCAGCCTCAGGAAATGAGCATTCTATCACAAAATCAGCCAAGGCTTGGCCTTTAATAGCTGTCCGGGGATAGTACTCTATGAAGAACTGAGACAATTCCATCGTCCACGCAGCAAGCCTTCCCGAAACCTCTGGCTTCCCCAGCACCTTCTTCAGTGGTTGGTCCGTATACACCACTATTATCCGACCTTGGAAGTATTGCCGAAGCTTTCTACTAGCAACGACTAAAGCAAAAGCAAATTTCTCAAGGTTGGGATACCTTGTTTCTGCATCTCTAAGGGCATGGTTTACATAGTAAACCGGGTGTTGCCTACCCTCAATTTCCCGCACCAAAACTGCTCCCACGGCCAGTGAACTTGCAGCCAGATACAAATACAAAGGTTCCGTAGGAACCGGCTTCACTAACAGAGGTGCCGAAGACAAGTACCTTTTAATGCCTTGGAAAGCTTCCTCACATTCCGAAGTCCATTGGAAGGTCTTCGCATTCTTCGGCCCTTTCAACGTGTTAAAGAACGGCAGGCACCTTTCTGCTGACTTAGACATGAATCGTCGCAACGATGCTATTCGACCAGTTAAACGTTGTACATCCTTGTATGACTGGGGTGATTTCATGTCTAAGATAGCCTGGATCTTCTCTGGATTGGCTTCGATACCTCTCTTACTGACCAAATATCCCAAGAATTTGCCTGCCCCCAGTCCGAAAGTGCACTTAGTAGGATTCAGCTTCAATTCATAACGGCGCACCGTTTGGAAACATTCTTCTAGATCATCCAGATGACCATGACCCGACATGCTTTTAACAATCATATCATCAACGTAAACCTCCATATTCTTGCCTAGCTGCTTCTCGAAGATATGGTTCATCATCCTTTGATATGTAGCTCCCGCATTGATCAATCCGAAAGTCATTTTTTTGTAGGCGTACACCGACCGATGAGTGATGAAAGCTGTCTTTGGTATATCTTCTTTACACATAGAAATTTGATGATAACCTGAAAAAGCATCCATAAAACTAAGAAAAGCATACCCCGAAGTTGCATCAATGAGTTGGTCGATATGAGGCAGAGGATAGAAATCCTTCGGGCAGGCTTTATTCAGATCGGTGTAATCTATACAAACTCGCCACTTGCCATTATGCTTCCGTACTAGAACCACGTTGGCCATCCATTCTGGATAATCGATCTCGAAGATGAAATCTGCATCCAACAACTTAGTGATCTCCTCATCAATTATCTTCTGTCTCTCCAATGCGAAGAGTCTCCTCTTCTGTCTAACTGGCTTCTTGGTTGGATCTACTTGCAATCTGTGCTCCGCTACTCTTCGACTTACTCCCGGCATGTCACTGGGGATCCAAGCAAAGACATCAGCATAGCACTGAAGCAACTTCAGCAGGCTTGTTCGAAAAGGTTCAGGAAGTCCCGAACTGATTTTCACTGTTTTCTCTTTCTTCCCCGGAATCAACTCGATCTCTTCGGTATCCTCAATGGGCACGACTAAAGGTTCGGTGCCGCTTTCTGTAAAGGGTTCCACCTCAATGGCCATTGTATGCTTCAGTTTACTGATCCCTACCCCCGAAGTGATCAGAGCATTCCGATAGCACCTCCTTGCTAAGTCTAGATCTCCAGCCACTTCGCCAACTCCGTGGGATGTAGGAAACTTAATTTTAAAGTGGGGTATTGAAGTAACCGCCTGTAGAGCCGTCAAAGTAGGTCTCCCCAAAATAGCGTTGTAGGCAGAATCAACATGTACAACATAAAATTTACAAAGGATTTGAACCTGTTGGGGAGCTGTCCCGAAGATGACTGGCAGCTCGATGGTCCCTGCTACTTTGACGGGATCGTTGCTGAAACCATACAGAGGGGCCTCCTGCCCGATTTCCATCTTCTGGCCATCCACAGGCATTCGGTGGTAAGCATGAGCATACAATATATCCACTGAAGAGCCGTTGTCAATCATCATCCTTTTCATATCCACAGAACCTACTTGGGCCGTGATTATCAAGGCTCCGTCATGCGGTTCGATAGGTTCTGTAGGGAAGTCCTCATCTGTAAAGGAAATTATGGAACCCGGATATGCCCTTTCGACCTTCGTCGGCTTATCGGCCAAAGACATCACAGAGTCCAGATATCCTCGTCTCTTCCTACCTGCAACTTTTCCTGTGTTCCCCCCAGTTATCACATCCACGACATGCCGAACCACCTGGTTTGGCCCTGGTTGAACGGGCTGGGCAACCTGAACCAACTCCTTATTCTCCGGTTGAACCCTTTGTCGTTCCCGGCCTGTTACATAATGCATCAAGGTACCACTTTGAACTTTCCTCTCAATAAATTCTTTCAAACTCCAGCAGGAATTTGTGTCATGCCCAACCGCCCGGTGGTAATTACAATATAAGGCAGGATCTCCAGACCCCGGTCGAAGGTTGTTTTTGGGCGCTTCGAAGTACGGTTGGTTTTTAATGTGTTCCAAGATGGTGGCCCAATCCGTGTTAAGTTGTGTGTACACCTTGTTCACTCTTTGAGTTGGAATGGGTGGACGATCTCCCCTGGGTACCCAGTTACTATTATACCTTTTTTGATTACCTTCGGATCGATCATTGCCGATATTGTTTCTTCTCTGACTAACGTCCTTCTCCTTTACTTTTTCTGAGGAGCTTTGTTTCAAGCTAGCCATTGCCTCTTCCACCACGATGAAACCTTCGGCCTTTTCAAACGCTTCGGCCAGACTCTTCGGATGTTTGAACATCAGCTTCTTTACTAATTTTTCCGATTTCACCAGATCTAAGCCATTCTGGAACAATCCTACCGCCTGAAAATCGTTAAGATCTGAAACCTGCCCTACAGCTTCTCGGAATCTCTTCACATACTGCCCCAGAGCCTCACTTGGATATTGCCTTACTTGGGCCAACGATCCCGTGGGTCTCCCTCTTCTCTTATTGCTCCCGAAGCGAGCATGGAATTTGTCACACAAATCCGCCCATGACGCAATCGAATCTGAAGCCAGAGCCCCCATCCATTGTCTTGCGTCCTTTCTTAATGTCAATCCGAACGTCTGACATTTAGCTGCGTCTGAATAGTCGTAATAATCCATTAATCTGTCAAATGCTTGGCTGTGGTCAAACGGATCTCCAGAACCATCATAACTCTCCATATGAGGCAACTTTTTGCTGGGATCAGCTTTCTCTTTAAGAATTTCAGATGAAAAGGGGGAAGCCTTTTTATCCGGAGTCTTCCCCCCTTGTTGATTCTCTGCTAGCTGCTTCCGAAGCTCCTTTATCTCTTTCACTAAGTCTTCCACCAACCCGGGTGAAGAAACAACCTCCTTCCTTGGAGAAATCGTCTCATTGTGTTTCATCCGATCTCTTTCATCCGGGTTAAAAGATGTCGAAGGACTTCGTCTCGTACTTCGGCCAGAGCGAGAACTCCCTGTATTGTGCATCCTCTTCGACCTCCTTGGAGAAGGACTTCTAGATCGGCTTCGTCGCCCATCTCTTCTACTACTTCTATAGTACTCAATACGAGGCGTCCTTCTCGAAATCTCGAGAGAATATTCTTGTGATATACTTCGTTCCTCATCGGGAGAATGACTACAAGTCTCACTATCGTCTCGCTTGGAGTATTCATTCCTCCTTGCTCTTCGGCCATGTGATTTACCCCTCCTTCCCGGTCGAGTGTAACTGAAAGCTTCGTCTTTCTTCTCGGCCGCGAGAACCATCTGTTTAGAAATCTCCTCTCTCTGCTGCAGAAGTGCTTTCAAGGCTGTGTCGGTCTCTTGAGCCTTCTTTGCCAAGACAGAAATCTTGTCTGTATGGCCTTCTCGATGCCGGGTTTTGAGTGGCGTATCCATCATCTTTTTCCGATCGTCATCGGAACCTTTGCTAGCAGTAGAAAATAACTTCCTCTTGGCATCCCCATGGTCTCTGGCTTGAGAACCTCCTAGTATCCTCTATGACTCAAGTCTGTCATGAATACTTTTTGAGGGTCCTAGTCTGTCTTTCACCGAAATCCTTTGTAGAGAAAAACTAGCATCCGTTGGCTGTCCCTCAGCCGTGATCGTTTTGCTTTTTACCATAGCTTCCGACGTAAGATGCCTAATACGTTGTGATTGAAAATCAGAAACACTAAAGCCCTCCTTCTAGCGCCAATGTTAACACCACAATCTCGTCACGCGCCCCAATCACGAAAAGCACTCTTTGTCCTGCACAATGAACACGTCAGCACCGGATCTCGACGGTTTTGGGCCGCCGGGGATCGCTCCGGTGTGAGAATAAGTACAGATTTTGAGAGAAAAATGGTCTAACAATGGAGGTCGTGTGCTCTAGTGTTCTCAGAGAAAAATGTACTTCTTGCCTTTTTTCCTGGTGTGTAGTACCTTTTTTCCTTTTATTGTCTCATCACCTTTGCATGTTTTCCCCCGATGTCCCTGTCCATTGGCTGCATGCAGGCTTTTTT
This sequence comes from Panax stipuleanatus, assembly GCA_020205555.1. NCBI lineage: Eukaryota > Viridiplantae > Streptophyta > Magnoliopsida > Apiales > Araliaceae > Panax > Panax stipuleanatus. The sequence continues at coordinate 3,050,262 of CM035126.1, forward strand.
CTCCTTGCTTTTTTCCCCCCCAGTCAACATTATGTCAACTCCTCATTAATGAAGGTGGCTTAAGACGGCTGGGCCCATCACCTCAATCAGCCGCCTGCTAATCTCACAGATTAGGGGTAATCTTTAGTCTATAAACTGCCACCTGTCATCCACTACCAGCTTCAATCTAGAGTGTATCTAAATGATCTCTTGGATAGTAGCCCAATACTCCAACAGTAAAAATGGGTTTGACTCAGAAAGCCCATAATGAATAAAAATTGACCGGCCCAAAATGTTTACGGCCCAACAGACAACATCAAATTCCTTGCCTCCCATTTAATTATTTTGTCCATAAATTCGTAGACACACACACATACACACACATATATATGTATATATAGACCAAGACAAGCTAGTCCTATAATCTCACAAAGATATTTATTCATCACTTTTCGTAATGGGGGTTTGTCTAATCTATAATAGGGGATTAAGAATTATTCCCCTTAGATTACGTACAAGGGAATTGTATTTTCAAAAGAGAAATTTGATATTTTAATAAGCCTCTACTCACATAAATGTAAGTCTCATTTACTATTTATGTGACTAAAATTTTGTGAAACTATCAATTTTTCTTGTAAAAATATTAATTTCTTATACGTAAAGGTATATGATTTATGTCTTTATATTAGTTTTAGCCTATCTATGTTGGTAGTAGATTACAAAAGTTGCTTACCCATAAAGCAACTGGATTTTAGTGACTAAAAGCCTGTGCTGCAAGATTTGGTGAGTCGCACAACTCTCCATTTACAATTTTCTTTATAAATTCAAATACAATTTATTCTTTTTCTCAAGGCAATAATTGAAGCAAAATAGTTTAGTTTATCATTTTCAGTTATGGGTACGTAGTGTATGATTTAGATGGGCTGTCATTGTTATATTAGTTCAATTTTCAAAATTAGGACGGATTTTGCTGCCGAAAAGTGAAAATTTTATAATAAAATTTAATATTTACGCAAGATTGTTAGCCCATAAATAATAAGTGAATCACTGCTTTCTCTCTCTCTCCCTCACACACACACACAAACACACACACACACACACACACACACACATATATATATATATATATATATATATATAATTACATATAACAGATTTTTGCAAAAATATCAAAAAAAAATTAGTAGTAGCAATTTCCTTTTGGCTAATAGGTGCACCAATATATTCAAAAAAAATAAAATAGAGGCCAGATTAAAGAAGAGAGGAGATAAATAAGAATTCTAAAACATTTTTATTGTTTTCAAACTAATGCTCACTTGGTAGGACTTCTTATCTCTATTTTTCCAGCATCTCCAACAGTCTCTTCAATTATTTTGGAATACTCAAATAGACGAGTCACATAAGAACAATTATCTCCAACCGCCTCTTCAACCTTAGTTACCAAATCTGCAACCTCATACTCTCTTCAGAACTGATAAGTTGATATTGCCTTTTCAAAACATTTATTTTGTTTTGGGAGAATTAAAATCATATGAAAAAAGGCTAAAAACATTTATTTTACTTAATGTATTTGATGTACAACTCATTTAAAAATTTAATACCATTTCTTTTTATTTATTTATTTATCATATTGGATAAAATATTATTTTGATTACCCTTTGGATAATCACATTAATTATGACCCTCTTGTTTATTCAATATGACACTCTGAATAATCACCTGAATTAAAAATTTATCCAATGACCATGGATAATCAAGTTTGCTTGTTGGGTTATTCATCTTTACAATGTCAACATGATAAGATAAACTTGTTTTTCATTGAAAATAGAATATAACAATACACGGAAAGAATGTTAAACTTGCTCAGTACAATCATCGTCGTTAACAGGAAATTCTTGGAAGGGAATTTAGTTTTAATTAAATATTAATTTTTAAAAATAATTTATTTTCCAGAATGTTATCTTTTTAAAAAATGAATGTTATTAATTATTTCAAATATTATCAATTATTATTGTTTTAAGTTAAATACTGTATTAATTAAATTGAAGAGACTGATGAGATACAAAATATTAAAGTAACAAATAATTCTTTTCAAATTATCATATAGATAACAAATTTCAATTTAAAGAATTTTTTTCGCTAATATTGTTTGGCTGAGTCTGAGTATTAACATTAATTGTTGGGTTGATCTGGATCTTAATGGAATTAGGATTTTGACACTTGTGTTAACTAGCTAGTGTAACCTTAATTATTGGGACAATTGGGGATTATTTATTTATTTTTAAATGAGTTTGAATTTAACTGAATAAATTATTTATTTTATAATTTTTAATTTTTGAATACGTCTAAATTTATTTAAATGATTCTTTTAAAATTTATGACCTTGCCTATTCATTGTTTAGTTTAGTTGCTTAAGGGGGTGTTTGATAAAAATTGAATGAATCTGAATCTGAATGAGCTGAATCTGAATGAAAAAAGTTATTTGATAATTAACATGTCTGAAACATCTGATTGACATAATTTTATTATTTTACCGCTCTGAAAAAATTCAAAGTTGTTGTACATTTATTTAATATTACTTAATATAATAGTTAATATTTTTTTATAATTTTTTTTACTTTATTCAGCTGCTCATTCAGCTATTCAGCCAAAAAAATCTGACTTAGCCATTCAGTTCAATCGTCTGATTGATTCAGCCATTCAGACGATTTTTTTTAAAATAAACGCATTTAATGACTGACTTATTCTATCATTCAAATATATTCAATCCTAAACAAACAACCCTAAAATACTGTACCGTGACATGTGAATGCCACCACTTGAAAAAGACGACGTGTCCACACCCACGCCCACACCCACACCCACTAAAGACACAACACCACACAAGAAAAGGATTGGAGAAAAGCGAAGGAGAGGATATAGTGAGAACCACGTGCTCAATAAAAATTGTAATTACTGATTTTAAACAAACAATTCAGAGGGGGCCACTTATTAGAGGATTAATTTAATTAGAGTAAAATATAATCCAACTATATATTTCCACGTGCCAAAATAGAAGTGGACTTTTAATCTCCAAAAAGCATTTTACTCCACAAAAAGCTAGCTAGCTACTCTCTACTTATTTATATGGGAAAAATAAAGCACTTAAAAATTTATCAGTTTTGACCATACGTTTTTCTTATGAAGGTTAGTCACTTAACTTTATATTGATTAATAAGTAAAATACAATTAAATTTTATTAAATTAATTATAATAACACTCATTTTTTTTATTTTTTAAAGTAATAATTAGTATTTTTACAAATTTTTAGGATTAACTAAATAGATAAAATTATATATTTACCATTGTATGTTATCAAATTTTAATTCATATATATATATATATATATATATATGTTTAATTTTTTTTAATACAATATATTTTAATTATAGTTTTATCTGTATTTAAGACTATCTCATTTAAATAATTTAATCTAATTAACACATATTCTTGGATAAGTAATACAAATATTAAGAATTTTAAATTAAATTATTAATGGAGGTTTTCTAATTAAAGTGATTGAGTATGCTGATAGTTTAGTTTTTGGTGTTTAACAACAAAAATTATTATTTGAATTCTTAGTTTCGTATTATGATTTTTATATGTTAAATTTTCTTGAGTATATGTCAAAATTTGGGATGTTTATGATTTTAATTATATTTTTTTGTATACAGTTGGTATTATTTGTACACAATATTGAATAAAAGAAAATATAATAATAATTATTACTATCTCTATCTTGTTAAAATAATTTTTAAAATATATTTTATCTTTTTTTGAGTAATAACATTTGTCATTTTTATTGTACATAATTAAGCTTAAGTGGGACATATGTTTAGTTTAATATTTGAGAAAAATAATTAATATAATTTTTTATATGAATAATAAGATTCGTTATGTAATAATAAGTATATTTTATGTAAATTTTAATATTTGGAAAAAATAATTATAATTTTTTTGCGTTATTTTGTACTTTTATGCTTATTAAAATTTTACTTTTAATTACAAAAAATATATTTGAATGTATATTACGTAAATTTTAATCTTTAAGAAATTTAATTAGCAAAAAGTGTATGACTTTATTTTCTTGATAAAATAAATATTTATTATTTTTTGTTATTTATTGCACAAATTCATAATTTAATTAATTAGATCAAGTTAAGTAAAAATTATAACATAAAAATTTATATTTAGTGGATATATTAAACATTATAACTTGAAGGGTATATTAGACATTATATTAAAAATATTTTTGAATATTAGTTAGTCAACTATATTAGGAGTAGTGAATGTTACATATTATAGACAAGAGAGGTATTGATTGTTATTTGAAAAACTAGAGTGATTGTGAGTGTTATTATAGTTATCTACAAAGGATGTCAATATATTTTACTTTTAATTAATTAATACATACTAATAGGAGTAATGCATAGTTGTGATTTTTCACACCAATTTTAAAACCCAACCTCCTTTTATTAAAGCAAACCATGTGCCCTTTTGGGTTCACTTTATTTGATTCATGGATCAACCTTTAATTCTCTGTTAGTGTAATGTATTTTTTTAAAATTTAATTTCAAATAAAAAAGAAATAGAGTATTATTAAATAAATAAAAACTTAATTAATGTGAGTAAAAGATGACTGGCGATGAAGTAAAGACTTGATTCCCTTCAGTAACCTAATCATATATAATACTTTCATTTTTCACGATGTTATGGTCTCCAACTCAAAATAATGGATTCCCAATTGCTCCATCGGGTTCAGGATTGATCTCTGAGAATGGATCAGTGTGACCTATGTTCCCATCGTACCTGGATCACAAACAAAAATATTCAGTTATATCTGCATATAATTTGAACTCGATTCAGTTATTTTAAAATTTAATTTCAAATAAAAAAGAAATAGAGTATTATTAAATAAATAAAAACTTAATTAATGTGAGTAAAAGATGACTGGCGATGAAGTAAAGACTTGATTCCCTTCAGTAACCTAATCATATATAATACTTTCATTTTTCACGATGTTATGGTCTCCAACTCAAAATAATGGATTCCCAATTGCTTTGGACTCTTATATTTTGGATCATGAATGAATTAAGCTTAATATGTTTAATACAAGATATTGTATTCTTTATGCATAACTTGATTTTAAAAAAATACAATTAAATTATTTCTAAATAATAGAAATAGAGAAAACGGGAGCTTTTCTTTTCTTTTTTTAATTTGAACTAAAAATCATGAATAATTTGTAGTATTCAAGTATAACTTTGTAAAATGCACACATCTTTGTACAAAATGTGAAATATGACTATGATTTTACAAAGTATAGCGGTACAACCTACAAAATAGGATTGAAGATTAAATTTCTCATCCAAGCCTATAAAAACTTATATATATATATATATATATATATGGAATAGAATTTAGCAACACAAACTAGTTATTATTTCTTTTTCTTCTAATTTTTATTTATTTATAAAGTTTAATGAAATAAATAGTTAAAAATAGATTCCTAGCTAAAAAGTTAAAACAATATATATGCAGGCATATAAAAAAAGAAGAAATAAAACGCATCAACTACAACCAGTCCACACATATATATAAAAATATACATAAAGATAAAAGATTGGTATAAAGAAATAGAAGATAAGCAAGATGAAGGAAGGTGCATGGGTGATGGGGTCAACATGTCCCCCCTTATATGTCCTCCTAATAATAAATCACAGCCAGCCAGCCAGCCACCGCTAAAAGCGATTAAATAAAAAGGGAATAGTCGTACGTGTAGTGTCGAAATAGAGACAAGAAAATCTTAATTCCCCAACGAAATGGAACAGAGAATATGCCATTTCGACGGTGGAGACCAACTCTGCTCCTCCACCATCCCATTTCTTTATCATTTTATACATTGTACATCGCTTATACCTCCCTCATATTCATTCCCCTCATAAGCAACCATTCCAAACCAATAACGTAGCTTTCAACATCATTAGTACATTAATGATACGTGTTGATCCAAGGAATGAAATGAAAAGTAAAATAAAATTCATAAATTTAGTTGAATTAAGAATGATTTAATTTATTACAATCGCAACCAAATATAATAAGTTGATGATAATTTTGTTTAGAAATTTTTGGTCTTAATGATGGGGATTATAATACCTTGTTGAATATTGTATTAAATAATCTCTTATATTAAGCCATTTTATAATTTCAGAACTAATAGTTTCAAGTTCAAATTTGAAAACAAACAAGACACTTGAGATTAATAATCATATCTCAACTGTAATTCTTGCAAACAAATATAGCCTTTAAGAATTAAATAGGGAAGTGATATTTTCACATTAAAAAAAATAATATTTCTACATTATTCTTCTCACATGAATAGTAAACGAGTCCCACCTCGAGACTTATGTGAAAATAGAACATGAAAAAATATCTGTTTCCATTAAATACTCCCATAGTTTCATCACCCATCAAGGTCCATGCACATACATTTTTGATTGAAATCGAATGGTCAATGGACTTGCACGTTTGGTGAAAATTTCTCAATACTAAACAACCTTTTATTCCATATATATATATATATAACTATATAAAATATAATGTAATATAATAAAATTAAAGTTCAATTTGCAAAGCATTTGATTTTTTTTTACCAATATTAATGTTCCTCCAGACGCTAAAACAGTATTTATCAAAGGATGCGTCTTCCAAGCTGATCTAAAGGGACAATACCATAGGACAAAAAAAAAAAAACAAACTAGTGTAGCATTTAATACAATGTGAACGGTCTTGATACGTGATCCCTTAAGGCGTTTATGCTCGAGCGAAGCACTGGAACATTTTCTCCTTGAATTATAGTCGGATTTTATAAGAGGCTGTCTATAGGCACAGAAGAAAACTCTTAGATATATACCATAAATCAACCAACAAATCACCCAATTATCCCTGTTTTTGTTCATTCCCATTTTATCTACCCCCTTTCTTCTCTTAAAATTGTATGGACTAGAACTACTTCATTTGAGATGGCAGCCATGTCCAGCACGTCCTCTAAATGCCGAAACGACGACGTCCACAACTCTGGCACATGCACGGAAGCTAGCGGCGAAGGAAGTGGTGGCGGAGGAGGGAAAGGTATCATGCTATTTGGTGTCAGAGTTATGGAGGCATCCTTTAGAAAGAGCGCAAGCATGAACAACCTTGCTCAATATGAGCAGCCTCAGGATTCTATCCCCGATATTGGCGCTGGTTACGCCTCTGACGACGTCGTTCACGCCTCCGCCAGAAGCCGTGAGCGCAAAAGAGGTATTAATAGTTCCATCCATGTGCATATACTTTATATACATATACATGTGTCGGCTAGACAGTATTCAGCTTGCCATTAATACAATTCTTTTTTTGGAAAAAAAGAAGAAGAAGAGACCAATATGGAGCATTAGAATTATTTATACATGCGATTGATTGATTTGTTGGAACTAATTTGTTTGTATAGGAGTGGCATGGACGGAGGAGGAACACAGGCTGTTCTTAATGGGGTTGCAGAAAGTTGGGAAAGGAGATTGGAGAGGGATATCAAGGAACTTTGTCAAGACACGCACACCTACTCAGGTGGCAAGCCATGCTCAGAAGTACTTTCTCCGCCGAAACAATCATAACAGGCGTCGCCGGAGATCTAGTCTCTTTGACATCACCTCTCACGACACGGTACTTAACTTTTTCAATTTTAGTACTGTATATTAGGTATACTTGGCCCTTTTTGTATCTCATCTAATTTGCCTAATTGCATTTTCTTAACTTCTTTTTTTGGCTCAAGAAAAAAACACATTCGAAGTAAACAGTACTATATTACTTTACTTTGTATTTGATTTTGATCCTATGTATGTATCTGCAATCTACAGTTCACGGGTAACACAATTGAAGATTATCAAGTCCACCAAGAATCCATATCACAAAGAAGCAAAAATACGGAAGGATTTCCGATGTCGTCCTCGACTTTTCCTGGTCCGTCAAGGGAAAATTTCGCACTTGGACAAACAAAACTCATCCGTCCGATACCTATCCTTCCGGTCCCTCCATCGTCAAGAATGGCAGACCTCAACTTGAACAAGTCATCCACCACGGAGGAGATGGAGACGTTGCCTTTATCGCTTAATTTGTCTATGGAATCGCCATCACGGTCGCCGTCGCCGTCTTCTGCTCAGAAATCACCGCCGGCGAGACACGTGTCTACTTATCAGGGAATGTCCGGTAGCTTTAACAGCAGTAGTGGAGATAGCAATATCATTAGTGTTGCATGATGATGATTGATGGAATTAATATTATTATAGTAATCAATCAATAATATAATATATAGTATGATTTTTATGTGGTTGTAAAGGTGAAAGAGTGAACTTGGGACTACTAATTAGTTAGTTAGGTTGGATTAGACTTTGAAGATTAGGTTATTCAATTATTATATATATATATAATTAGGTGATTCCTTAGTTGTACAGGTTAGAGAGATTTATGAAACATGCATGCATGGGTGTCATTTTCAATAGTTTGGGGATTGGATTCTTGTTGATAAATAAATTGTCTGGTTCCTTTTGTTTTGGCGTCGTATGTGGTCCATCAGCTTTTGGATCCTTTTGAAAAGCTTGCACGTATTCAATTTGATAAAGTATATCTATATCTGCAAGTTGTATTTTAATTTATGTTTATATGATTAGTTTTTGAAGTTCCACCAAGCTAGTGCATGCATGGAGATTAAATGAGTTTATATATATATATATATATATATATATATATATATTTGGTTTATAATTACCATATGTGTTATTTTTCTATTTTTAATTGTGAACTACACTACCTCCAGGCTCCATCCCATCAAAATGTATTTACTTGCTGACCTTATTTTGCTTGTATATCTCAATATTTATTTAAGACTTGCTCTCCATTGATCTGTATAAATTTGACTCTAACTAATTATAAGTCGGCACATATATAGCGAAAGTTTTTTAACGTCTAATAAAAGTCAATTATAAGTTGGGTTTGTTAATACGAGTCCTCTCTCTCTCCCTCTTTTTTTCTTACTAGTTTAAGCGAAGGCAGAGATGAATCTCAATACCTTCAAGTCCTCAAGGAATGGGCTTAACCACCCTACCAAAGCAGACTTATTGGTCTCTCTCTCCCTTCTTGAAGCCGAAAGATCATGTTTCTTTCAAGACAAGTGCAAATATCAACTTGTCTTGTATGAGTTGACGGGATTTTTCTTTTAATTAGCGTAGTACTAAACAATTTTATCATTTTCCTTAAATATTTTTCTTTGGTATTTGTAAGAAAATATACCTTTGATTTTTATTTTATTACGACTCATCATGTACTTAATCAATCATTGTGATATATACTATATATTGTATAGTACTACTATACTGTACGTAGTAGCAGTAGGGCTTCCACTTCGAGCCTTCACTTTATAGCATTAACTTTTAGAGATGTTGTATATGAGATATCTTTAGCTTTTTCATTTTTTTTTTGAACAATTTAAGCCTTTTCAATGCTTAAACAAATTGAAAGTGAAGTAAATATATTTGTTAACAAAGAGACAGACCTTCGCCTAGTCTCCTCAACATAGGTTCAAATGTATCTGGTTCTGAACTTCTGGTGCAAGCTCTTAACAATCTACTCCCTCTGCTAAATTTTTATATATATATACACGATAAGAATCTTAGGCTCACTCAATTAAAATCTCATCCAAACTCACCCCCTTTTAGCGACGGGTCGGGCGACGGTTCGTTTGTCGCTATATATACAACTGTTGTCTATATGTTGTCCGTCGCTAAAAGCTAAGACGACGGTTGAATATATAATGACGGACCAAACCGTCGCCCGGTCCGTCGCTAAATGGGGGTGAGTTGGGTGACCTTTTAATTGAGTGAGCTTAAGATCCGGACCGTATATATATATATATATATATATATATATATAATTCATTTAATAAAAAAATATACATTTTTACTTTAGGACTGTACATAAAGTGACATAATATCCGTAATTTGTTGTTTCATTTTTATAAATGTATCTCATTGGTAGAGAAATCTACGTACAACCTCAAGTTCTACTTCGATCTAAATATCAAACGGTGGAGTTGAACTTGATATATATATATATATATATATATATATATATATATATATATTATTGACGGAACCAGAACGTTTTTAGAGGAGAGTCAAAATACATCAGTAAAAAAAAATATTTATTGACGTTTGGAGTGTGTGGGCCCAAGTGTAAATTAGGGTTCCACGATCTCATTAAATGTACAAATTAAAGTTCGAATGACCTAATTTAAATGAAGACGAAAAAGCCAAAAATAAAGATACTAGACCCGAGAGAAGCCTCCACGTGTCCCGAGGCAGAAGGCTCGTGGAGGCGGCTCGTTTTGAGAATTGATTGAGGAATTGGATTGGTGGCTAGAAGGACAGGACGATCTGGGCATTACTATGTTGACTAAGGGTATTTTTGGAATTTTTCCGAGGACAATGCCTAACACGTGATCACTTTCCAGGAAACTCTATAAATACCCCTTCCATTCCATTGGGAAGGGGACCTCTCTCCAGACCTCTCTTTAGACGCAGGACTTGGACTCTTGGAAGATCGAAGGACCTGGACATTCTCTCTCAACACTCAAAAAGACTCTTGGAATCCCAATAACCCCAATAAGATTTTCGAATTCTAGGAGTGGAAGGACTCAAGAAGAAGGCTCTTGGAATTCCAATAACCCTAACACGGTTTTCGGATTCTAGGAGTTCTGCTACGCGTCATTGGAGTAATCGCCCACCTGTCGTTCTCCCCTCTTCAATCAATCAATCAATTTCGTGCTATTCGTGGATTTCTCTCCTTCTCAGCCAACACGAAATTCTAACCTTAGCAAAGTATGATTTCCTTGCCCACAGAGTGTTTTTTCAGTTGTGCGACTGAAATGAAGCAACTGTATTCTTCGACTCTGCATATATAGATTGAAAACTTCTCAAAATTTTGGTCAATATAAAAATTATATAGAAATATTGTTTTTTTATTTCATGTAGAAATACGTGAGAGAGATTCATGTAGAAATATTATTTTTTTATGTGAAAATATCAATTTTCTATATAGAACAAAGAAATTTAATCCAGAAAGAAATCAACAAAGGGGAGTCTCTAAAGTAAATTCATGATGTTTAAAAATATAAAATGTTTGTAGAAAATAATTTTGTAAATAAATAACTTGATTTTTGTGATCATTCTTCAACCTCAAATAGCGACCTAGATTTGATTGTGTTTTAAGTTCTTTCATTGTAAAATAAAATTTATTCTATTTTTTGATTTATGGAGCGCATGTAAAAATTTTTAGACTGCTATTATAAACTACTATTATTATACATATATACATGTGCGTATATATATATATATATATATATATATATATATATTGGCTATTAATATATGTATTAATATATAGTATGTGCATAATTTTGGTGGGGCACGTGACCCCCTCGGTTTCGCCCTTGACTATCATCCAAATAAATTTACTTGTGTTGGGAAATCGGGCCCACACAAATATACTAAGATGATAACAAACACACTACTGTATGAGATATAAAATAATAACACAAAAATTTACGTGGAAACCCAACTGGGAAAAATCACGGGGAGAGATCTCAGAAATTCACTATGAAAAATAATCTAGAAATTACAAACTCTTTACTAAGAAATAAACTAACTGTTTATTTCTCTATACCTCTTCACACTCACTATTTGCTCAACTGAGCTTTCTCTCTCTAACTCTCTTTTGACACTCAAACTAGAGCTTTCTCTCTATTCTCTCTAAAGAATTGCTCTATCAATTTTGGTGTGTCTCCCTTTGATTTGCTGCCTTCCTTTTATAGCCCAACAAACGGAGGGAAGTAAGCAAGAAAAAATGCAGGCGGAAATCAAAGGGCTGAAGCCTTGGAAAAATTCAAAGGGCAGGGCATTAATGAGTCAACATTCAACAATCTCCACCTTGACTCATGTTTTCCAAATACTGTGGACTTCTTCGTGTCTGTGAATGTATCCCTCTCCCTAGATACTCCACCACGAACTCAGTATTCGACGAAGTGAATTAAGTCCAAGCAATGCTTGAATTTCTCTACTGTAACCGACTTTGTAAGCATATCTACGGCATTCTCCTTTGTGTGAACTTTGCGAACTGCAATGTCACCATTGTTCAGCCACTCACGAATCTTGTGATACCAAACATCTATATATTTGGTCCTCGCATAGAACACCTGGTTCTTTGCTAAATGAATTGCACTTTGACTATCACACTGAATCTGGATACTGCGCTGCTTGAAACCTAGTTCTTCAACTAGTCCCTTAAGCCACAAAGCCTCCCTGCTTGCCTCTGTCAATGCCATATACTCTGCCTCTGTTGTTGATAATGCTACCGTAGACTGCAACACTGACCTCCAACATATACATCCTCCATAAAAGGTGTATACAAACCTAGTCGTAGATCCTTGCATCTAGGTCTCTAGCATAATCCGAATCAACAAACCCTGTAACCTCACTTCTTGCGGTATCACGATCAAACATAAGACCGTAATTGGTTGTACCTGCAAGATAACGAAAAATCCATTTGATAGCATTCCAATGCTCTTTCCTTGGATTTGCCATATACCTGCTAATCACACTGACTGCATGTGAGATATCTGGCCTTGTACATACCATGGCATACATGAGACAACCCACCGCATTTGCATATGGTACCTTGGACATATACTCCACCTCATTTTTTGTCTATGGGCTCAACTGTGAAGACAATCTGAAATGTGCTGCCAACGGAGTGCTAACTGGTTTAACATTGTTCATGTTAAACCTCTCCAAGACCTTCTGCACATATATATCCTTTCTGAGTTAGCCACAACTTTCCTGCCTGACGATCCCTGTGAATTTCTATACCTAGGATCTTCTTGGCTGACCCAAGATCCTTTATGTCAAATTCACTGCTCAACAATTCTTCAGTTGAAGAATATCTGATTTCCTCTTTGTTGCTATCAACATGTCATCGACATATAACGTCAGCAATACTAGAGAACCATCATCAAGGGACCTGAAATACACACATGGATCATACTCCGAACGAGAGTAACCATGAGCCACCATAAAGTTGTCAAACTTCATGTACCATTGTCTCGAGGACTGCTTTAAACCATAGAGACACTTCTTTAAACTGCAAACTAAGTCCTCTTTCCCTGGTTCAATAAACCCCTCAGGCTGCTTCATGTAGATCTTTTCTTCTAAATCACCATTGAGAAAAGCTGTTTTCACATCAAGCTGCTTTAACTCCATATCCTGTGATGCTACAATAGATAAGATCAACCGAATAGATGTGTGTTTCACAACTAGTGAGAAGATCTTATTGTAGTCGATTCCCTCTCTCTGAGAGAATCCCTTTGCCACTAACCTGGCCTTGAATCTTTCACCTTCTTTATCAAACTAAGCTTCCTTTTTCCTGAACACCCACTTGCATCCTATAGCCTTTGATCCTTTTGGAAGTTGAACTAACTCCCAAGTCTGGTTCTTCTGTAAAGACTCCATCTCTTCTGCCATCGCTATTGCCCATTTATCATTATCCTCGGACTGAATAACATCCTGATAGCTAGTTGAATCTCCACTACCAGCAATCAAGGCAAAGGCAACCATGTCATCAAACCAATATCTCTGCACTGGTTTGCTGACTCGCCTTTCCCGATCTCTAACAAGATTATAGGACCTTTCTTGGGGATCTGAAGAATGATCATCTTCAATTTCTTCAGATTCTTTTGTATCTTCAGGAAGCTCCACCTCAACTGGGTGTTTCTGCAACTCACTTGCTGCAGATTCTTCATTCTCAGATTTGTTCAACATGTGTTTCTCATTGAACACCACATCTCTGCTGACAACCTTCTTCTTAGATACTAGATCCCATAACCTGTATCCCTTGACTCCGTCGTCATATCCAAGGAAAATACATTCCTTTGACCTTGGATCAAGCTTGGACTGTCGTTCCTCGACTGGCAGATGAACATAATCTGGACAATCAAAGATTTTTATCACAGAAAAATCAACTGGTTTCCTATTCCATACCTCTTCGGGGATTTGGTAATCAATTCCAGCTGAAGGAGATCGATTTATCAGATAATAGGCTGTGTTGATTGCCTTAGCCCAAAAACTCTTGGGCAATTCTGCATTCAACCTCATACATCTGGCACGTTCCAATAGAGTTCTGTTCATCCTCTCTACAATCCCATTTTGCTCTGAAGTTCTTTTAACTGAGAAGTGCTTGGTGATACCTTCATCCTAGCAGAACTGTAGGAATGACCTTTGTAAGACCCCAACTTTTATGAATAAAGATTTAATTTTCTTTATATATTATTTCGAAATAGTAAGGTGTTGATTTAATAAATGTGAAAAGTTATGGGTGAAATGTGCAAATATTTTAAAATGAGCAAGTGGTTATAAAATATTCTTGTTGTTGGAGAACATTCGTTTGGTCGTGGAATATTCTTGTTGTCGGAAAATATTCGTACGACGGCGAAGCTATTTGTGGGCCTCACAACGGAATAACTGTCGGATATAGAAAGCGACAGAAATAACCTTTTTATAAAATAACGGCGTAGTTGTTACCGTTAGTACTGTTAAAATACTCGGTGATTAAAATACAGTAATATGCGGTGTGTCACAGTAGCACACGGTATTGCACAGTATTTTGAATTATTGATTCTTACGTAAGAAGTCACTACTCAATTATTGTACAGTAATTACTGTTCAATATTTTATATTATTGATTCAATAATTGCATGATATTTTATTGGTTCAATAATTGCTACGTTGCTATTTTATATGATTGATTCAATAATTGCTACAGTTGATATTTTGTATTATTGATTCAATAATTGTCACTTTACAATATTTCACATTATTAACTCAATAATTAATATTATTTGAATAATATTATTAGATAGCATTATTAACAATGTCTAAGAAAGTTCTGTCTAGGAGGGGTTATTTAATTGCGCGCCAGTAAGGAGAAGTCCTTATCGGAAGGCCCCCTCTTTCCTAGGAACGACCTGGTTGTCAATATTGTAGTTCTATAATATTATTTATAAATAATTAATTATTAATTTATATGATAAGAAAATATTTATTTTGTGGATATAAAAGAAGGAATTAGTGCTGATGTGTTTTTATCAGTATTTTGGTGTGAAAAATCATCCGTTTATGAAGTTCAGATAATTTATAATTGGAATTTGAAAAAACTTCCTTCTACAAAGTTGTAGAGAATTAAATTTTCTATAGAAAGACATAGAATTTATATTTTGCTGACCAAGGGGCTATTTATTATGAATTATTAAAATTTCAGAAAATAAATATTTTTTTAATAGGAGGCGGGCCCCACCGATGGCTGGTGGCTGATGGCTTTTCTTGGGGAGGCGGCCGAATTTTTTTTTTTTTTTAAAATATTATTTTATTCAAAAGTCTACTTTGGCATCCTAAGCTTTTCCTATAAATAGGGTACTTAGGTTAGAATTGAAAATCACACCAGAATCAGAAGTTTTCTCTCTCTATAATATCGAGCGTATTTTTGTCAGTATTTAGATACTTTGAGTGTTACTATTCAGTACAAGTTTCCTTCGGTATTATATCCAATATTCTAGTCAGAAGTACTACTCTTTTGAGGTAAGGGATGTTATTTTCTTTCGTAAATGATGTTATTCTTTTCAATATCATTATACCAAAATATTATCATGGATTTTATTATGAAATTCTTACTTTTTTCGTCGGGGTTACTATTCACGTATACGGCACTATTCACGTATACGGCACTATTCACGAAAAAATTAAATTTTCTTCTATATGTCCAAGTTGCTTGTTAAAGTTCTTATCTTTGATTGGATCTAAGTTTTGAGCTTTATTCTTGAATTTTGCTCCACAAAGTATTATTATGGAGTATTCTTGAACTTGGATAAATTAGATTACGAATCCTTAGTCTTTGTCCTTTATCACACTGGATTCGTTCTTTAAAATATTTTTCATCATCCTCAGTCCTAAGTGGTGATATAACTGGATATCTTTGGCCTGTAGAGCAAAGATGAATGATTACCTGATGAATATCTTTGGCCATAGTGCAAAGATGAACAGGTGTTGAGATGAACATGACCACTGGTGATACAAATGAATATCTTTGGCCCGTAGTGCAAAGATGAATATTTGATTTGAGATATATATTGATTGATGTTACAGGGATAAAATATTGATGATGGACTTTTAAATCATAGAAGATAGTAGACTTCATTCTCTACTTAACTCTTCTAATGAATTGTTATTTCCGCTGCGAATATTGATCTAAAATTGGTTGTCCATTATATTTTATTTGATTTATTGAAGGCTAACGATAATTTATTTTTCATTATCTTAGTCGTAATATTCTTTACTGGGCTAGTTGAGCTCACCCTTTTCATCTATTGCCCTCTTCAG
Organism: Panax stipuleanatus; assembly: GCA_020205555.1. Lineage (NCBI taxonomy): Eukaryota > Viridiplantae > Streptophyta > Magnoliopsida > Apiales > Araliaceae > Panax > Panax stipuleanatus. The sequence goes on from CM035126.1 coordinate 3,066,794, forward strand.
GAAATGAGAATGTTGCAGGAACTAGTCGGGGGACAGAATGATGGTCCGAGTTAGAGCAGTAGTAGTCCTCACTATTTTTGTAAAATAGTGGGATAATAATTGTAATAAATAAAGAATGAATTTGAATGTTGATATTTCGTATTATATACGATTTGTATTGACACTCGCAGTTGTGTGGTCGTATTTTGCACAACCGTGTGATATAAAAGTTTGTATTTGAATTCTGTACCATGTATTTGGCGACTCAGAATGGGTTGGGTTGACTGGACCTATTCTGGGGGCGTCACAACCTTTCCTTGTATTCCATGCCATTATCTGATCTGAAATACTTCAACTTCTTTCCGGTTTGATTTTCTACTTTAGCTTTCCACTGCTTAAAGATTCTGAAAACCTCAGATTTCTGCTTCATTTATAACGTACACCCACACATTTCTGGAGTAATCATCTATAAAATTGACAAAATAATGGGCTCCACCCATTGACGTATGCTTTATTGGCCCCCAAACATCTGAATGTACATAATCAAGTACATTCTTACTGGTATGTGCTCTTGCCTTGAAGCTGCCGTACACGCAAAACTTGCAAAATTCCAAACTGCACGTTTTGACACTTTTCAGCAACTGCCTTTTGTGTAGTTTTTTCATTCCTCCTTCACTCAAATGACCAAGTCGCATGTGCCATAATTCTGTGCTATCACTGTTGGAATTATCCTGCACAAAAATTGCTGCTCCACCAGCAACTGTGTCCCCTATCAACTTGTAGAGGGTGCCCTTCTTCTGACCTTTCATAATTATCATTGAACCCTTGGTAATTTTCATGACACCATCTCTGACTAAGATATTGCAGCCTATAGAGTCAAGTACTCCAACCGATAGCAAGCTCTTCTTCAATTTTAGAATATACCTTACATCACCCAATGTTCTGACAACCCCGTCAAACATTTTAACTTTGATGGTGCCTATCTCAGTAACTTTGCAGACTGCATTGTTACCCAATAAAACTGTACCACCATTGCAGGATGTAAAAGTATCAAACTAATCCCTGTGAGGGCACATATGAAAAGAACAATCAGAATCGATGTACCAATCTGTAAGGCTGCTACTGTCTCTAACAGATAAGAGATCATCTTGTGAAGCTTCATTTTCTGTCACTGTGTACAGCTCTCCGTCGCTGCACACATCTGCTTGCTCAGCAATATTTGCAGAATTTTCAATCTGCTTACCTTTTTCTTGTTATCCTTCTTCAACAATGGACACTGATTTTTGTTGTGGCCCTTCTCGTGGCAATAATAACACTCAATCTGAGATTTATCCTTCTTGCCTGGTCTCGACTGAGACCTTTCTCGTTCCTTGCCGAAATATTTCTTCGGATTAGAACCCCTGCCACGCCCATCTGAAAAACAAGAAGACTGTCTCCTTGATCTCTGGAAGTTGTGCCCCTGAACTTATCCTGATCCAGTACTGCTGACATCACATCGTCAACTGCAAGCCTTTCCTTCCCTACAAGGAGTGTAGTCTGGAGAGTTGAGTATGAATCTGGTAGAGATACAAGAAGCAATAAGGCTTTATCTTCTTCGTCCAACTTCACATCAATACTGGTTAGTTGGGTCACCAATCTATGAAACTCATTAATATGATTGGTCAAATCTGACCCTTCTTCCATCCGAAGCCAGTACAATTCTTTCTTCAAATATAATCGGTTTGACAGAGACTTTGACTTGTAAACTTTCTCAAGTTTCTCCCACAAGTCCTTCGAAGAGGTTTCTGTCAAAACCTAATATTTGATCTGTGGCGCCAAACTCAATCTGATTGTTGCCACGGCCTTTGCTTCAAGTTCCGTCCATTTTTCATCTGTCATAGTTGCTGGTTTCTTCCCTTCTAGTGCTTTTGCCAATGCTTGTTGAGTCAATACATCTTTGACTGTACACTGCCAAATACTTAAATTTGACTTACCGTCAAATGGTTCAACTTCATACCTCCCACTTGTGCTTGTCATCTTCGTATTTGTGACCTGCCTAATTTCTTTTTAAACTGATCGTTGGCGTGAACCAAGAGCTTTGATACCAATTATTGGGAAATCGGGCCCACACAAATACACTAAGATGACAATAAACGCACTACTGTATGAGATATAAAATAATAACACAAGAATTTACGTGGAAACCCAACTGAAAAAAATCACGGGGAGAGATCTCAGAAACTCACTATGAAAAATAATCTGAAAATTACAAACTCTTTACTGAACTGTTTATTTCTCTATACCTCTTCACACTCACTATTTGCTCAACTGAGCTTTCTCTCTCTAACTTTCTTTGACACTCAAACTAGAGCTTTCTCTCTATTCTCTCTAAAGAATTGCTCTATCAATTTTGGTGTGCCTCCCTTTGATTTGCTGCCTTCCTTTTATAGCCCAACAAAAGGAGAGAAGTGAGCAAGAAAAAATGTAGACGAAAATCAAAGGGCCGAAGCCTTGGAAAAATTCAAAGGGCAGGGCATTAATGAGTCAACATTCAACAACTTGATTGATCCTAGCTATCAAAGAGTAATTGTACTGATAATACCACAGTTCTATATATATATATATATATACAGTTTCTTTCAAAAATGTATCTAAGTTGCGGACTAAAGACAAACCAAGGAAAAAACGAGTAGAAACCAAAAAAATTCGTAGGTCAAAAATACCGGGTCGAAAACCCTTCATTCTCTCTTACTCTTCCAATTCGTACAGAACAGAACTTGTTGCCCCTCTCTCTCTCTCTCAAAGCGACGATAAAGCTAGGGTTTGCAAATCGGTTCGTCAGTGAGACCACTCATCAGTTCGCGAAATCGATAAGGCTTGGATTGTACGCGACCCGTTTGAAATCACTCTCATCAGTTCGCGAATCCATCACTCTCTGCCGGTTCTCTCTCAAACCCCCTTTCCCCGATTGTCATTCAAAGCGCTGAAGCTGAAGCTAGTGTTTCGAAATCGCCGGACATCGAATACACAGAGTATAGTTTCTTTTTTATTTTAGCTATATGTTTAAATTGAGCTCGTTTCTTCTCCTCTAATACACAGAGTTTAATATGAATGCTTGCAAAACTTGTTGGTTGCGTATACATGGAAATTAGATCATCTAGTAGTTGTTCTTTGATTATTAATTGTTTCTTTTCCACTTGGTGCACTACATAGAAATTCAGTCATATAGGAAGATATACTAGTTCTTTTGACAGAAAATTCTTAGTGTACATCAAAATTCAAAAGTCATACCCCACAAGAAATATTAGAAATGACATCAAGAGACAAAATAGATTCAGAGGTATAAAAGGTGCAGAAAGATTAGAAATGACATGTGAGTTGTTTCTTATAAATATTGTGTTAAACTTTCTCCTTCGTATTATCTGAATCACTTGAAAAACTCTAGCAAAATAAAAACAATATATCATGTACCTATAATCTTAAAATCAGGCATTAGTTTGGTATCACTTATTAGAATAGGAAAAGTGAGGAATTAAAATGGTAGTTCTTTGTAGCATCATCAAGTTTAGAATCTTCTCATTGAACAATCTGTCATTAAATATGCAATTCTCAATGTTCTTCTAATTGTTGTTGTCCGGACTTAAATGTTGTTTGTTTTTTTTAACTATAGGGATGGATGCTAACTTAGAGGATGAAGTACGGGGTAGTGATGAATGTGGTGATAATGTTGACAATAATGAAAAGGAAGTAGAGAATAAGAGAATTGAAGGGGAGAGTGATGAAGGTAGGGAAAATAATTTTTCGAGTACATAAAGTGTTTTATGTGTTTCTATATTCTAATGTTTTGATCTTTTTTATTTCTTTCTGGCAGAGTCAAGTTAGAGTAAGCTAACAACAAGCCTTGGTAAGTGTTATGACTCAGACCGATGAAGCACATTTACTGAATCATCTTCAGTTACCTGGGTGGCAGACTTCCTCACTGGAATTATCACCAACTTCTGTTACACACAATCCATTTTATCTGTACCAAGTCCAACTTTACAAGAACAAAGAGTTTCACCTCTAGGGAACAGTATGTGTGTGGCAGAAGTGAAGCAGAAAAATTCTTCTGATTCAAAAACTGTATCTGCTGCACCTATTGTCAAAGCATCTTCTGTTGACGGTTACAATTGGCGAAAGTATGGTCAGAAGCAGGTGAAGAGTCCACAAAGTTTTCGAAGCTATTACAAGTGCACATATTCTAAATGTGATGCCAAAAAGATTGAGTGTTGTGATAGCTCTAGTTCTGTGATAGAGATCATTTATAAAATTGAACTCTCAGCAGTAATTTGCTAGTTTTGTTGTTTTGTTGGTTGGATAATTAGATTGCAATTTTATTTTGTAATAGCTACTTATAGACATGTATTCAATTAGAAGTATATTTGGTGCCCACTGTCATGTTGTTTGGATGTGTTTCTTGTAATTTAAGGGAATAATTCAATATACTGCAACATAATCAAAGTGGAACATTTTTTTTGGGACAACTAAATATGCTTTAACTTCAACTATTGCCAAGTAGGGTAATACATAGTCTATGTGTTCTTGAACTTTTCGTTTGTTGTAATTTAACAGTTTGGGTCCTTCCATAGTTCTAAACAGGCATTATCTAGAACTTGAAAAGAGTGTTACAATTATAATTATATTAAAACTGTTCTGTTGTCAAATTGTAAAAATATTAACAGAATTTGTTTTCAATACTCGAGCTCATAAACTTCAATTAACATATTTGAAGCAAGGTTCCTTAATTTAAAGTACTACTACTGTAAAACCAACATAGTAGGAAATCTCATTCAATACCTATAGATGCACAAATCTCATACATAAAGTGTTGGTTAGATAATGAAAATTATCAAAATTACAACCGATTTAATAACATTAACAACAACACCGCATACATAACATTAACAATTATGACAAATTGTTGAGTTAGTTGCAATTGACGCATTTTAATTTTCACCATGGCTAATTCGTTGGAGTCGTTAGTATTCGTTGGATGAGTTATTACATTTAAACGCTCGGATGTGTCCATTTGCAACCTCTCTTGATTATGCAACACTCGAACATATTCGTCACACCAGCTGATGAAGTTACCACATTGCTGCATATTTTGGGACACAATAAATGTATTCACTTGTGTCAAAGGAACAAATATACAAAAATTATAATAAATAAATACATACCATTCTTAGGCAAGAATAATAGTGTCTACCCGGATTCTTTTCCGACATTGAAAGTTTTACTATACACGGGCCCATACCATAATGACATATGAACGAAGGCCATACGGATGTAGCAGTAGACGAATTTGATGTCATATTTTCTATCAGCAGACAGGCATAAAAAAGATCAACAATAATTTCAAATTGTATATTTTAATGAATTACGTCAGCTTGTTAGATATAAAAAAAATCACTAAAACTTATATGACTGCAATATTAGTACAAACAAATTTCAATAGACAATTAAAAATCGTAGCCAATAATTTTATTGTTCTTGAAACTCGAAAGGATAGGGTTAAATTTACAAACTCAAAGCTCAAGAAAGACATCTGGCCTAATACACTTTGCAAGCATCTCTGTATACAGGTATGAAGAAAGGATTATTTTTCCATCTTTAAATAGTCCATCAATTAAAGTAGTGTATGTTTGCAAGGCACATGGAATCCCTTCATCAGTCATTTTCTTATGCAAGGCAAGCACTGCATTATGTTATTTAGATTTCTAAAGCCATTAATCATGCTATTATAAACAACTGAGTTAATCTATAACTCATTATATCCTCAACAATATTACAGGGAAAACAAACTAATTTTTCATGTTTTAATCAAAATAACCTTATTGAGACATTTTTACAAACACCTAACATACATAGGTTAAGATTTTATATGGATATTGAAGTATAAATTTCAACTCTATAACCCATTCCATCCTTATATATAACTTCTGAATCCTTCTGATTCACGAACAATACAAGCTTCCACAACAATTTCTAACAATTTAACCTTTAAACTTCAATCAATTTCTATATAAATTAGAAAAGAAAGAATTATCATAAATTGAAATGCTTCTTCAAAAAAAACCTACTCGAAGCGTCGAGAATTGATCAAACGAAAGCTCTAATTCGACTGGGAAATGAATTCTTGACGTCAAAAGGAAAAAAAGAGAACAATTCTTGAGTAAATTTAGCGGTTTATCAAGGAAGAAGCTAGGGTTTCAAGATCTGCTCTATAGCAAGAGCGCCATGAAAGGCTTACAGGCTTTACCTTCCGATTCTCTTTTTAGGAATCTTTACCTTCCGATTTGCAACAGGTTATATTCAATCGTCTTTTTTGCCTTCCGATTTGCTTCAGGCTCGCTTTGAGAGAGAGAGGGACATGGTCGCTTTGACAGAGAGAGGGAAGAGCGAGAGAGAGAACCACGATCTTTCCTCTGGTTCCCGCTGTTTTTTCCCAATTTGACCCAGAGCTCAACCCGCCTGTTTTTTAGCCCAATTCGTTCACAGTCCGTTGTTTCAGTCCGCATTTGAAAGGGACCGTATATATATATATATATATAATTAACAGAAATCAAATCGAGTCATCATAAATCACATGCATAATTAGAAATCACATGCATAATTAGAGGCTTCCTGGATTTACGAGGTGGATCGGAGGAGGAAGTAAGTACTAATGTCAAGTCTTTGATATATTCCAGTACTAATTGCCGAATTATATATCGGCAAGGATTTTTGCATGAAATCTGTCTATATAATCAGAAAATTTCCCATCAATGACATTATTGTTGATTCCGGAGAGCATGCAGCTCATGTTGTTAAAGTTGCTTTTGGGATTTTGTGACTTCTGGTTTGCACCCAACTGTAATTCATTCATCACGGAGGAGACTGATCTTTCGTGGTCTGGCAGCGCAGTACCATTCCTAGCAGGGACGAAGCTAGTATAGGGCTGGAGGGGGCCACGGCTCCCCCAAGGTTTGAAAAATTTACAAGGTTTATCCTGAAATTTGAAAATATATCATTATTAAATTTATTATAATTGTAAGTTTGTATAATTGGAGCATAATATTGTATGTGTTATTCCAATTGAATGATACATTTATATCTATGTAACCAACTTAAACCCTATTTAATTTTTTTTATTCTTTGTTTATTTTATGAAACTTGATATTTTAATTTTTAAAAGTTTAATGAGTAATCATAATATTGTATATGTTAATTCCAATTGCATATTCAATTTGTTTTATGATAACCAACTAAAATCTTACTTATTTGATTGCAAAGTTATGAAAATTTTATTATTAAAAATTTCAATAAAAGGTCCAATTATTGATTAACTCATTCTTGTAGTGTAGTTAATTGAATTTTTTATTTTTTATTTTAGAATCATATGAGAATTAAAATCACATAATATTGATTCATTTTTCAAGAGAAAACAATCAAATCTTGTAGACACATCTCTACTTACCCCTGAGTCTAATGTTCAAACATCTGTACCTACCTCTGAATAAGAACAACGTTCTTTAAAATCACCAAGAATTGAAGGTAAATAATAGAATATTAATTATTTGGAACATTATCCTGGAAAACGTATCGAAATATGAAAATATCGTAGTGTGATGAAGTTTGACGAGCTTACATCAATTACGATCCATATCATTGCATTCTTACTGAGTACCATTTTCTAGTTATATTATGTTGTTAAAAAAATTTTTGGCCCCCCCCCCCCCCCCCAAAAAAAACAAAAATCCTGATTTCGTCCCTGATTCCTAGTGCGCCTACTACTACTTGTTCTGAAATTGATATTACCTGCAAGAGAAAAAGTAGATAGTTTGATAATCATGTTTACCACTACCTGCATGGATTTCTCACAAAGAGATTTCTTCTTGTGCCTGCCCTTATTGGTGATCATGGCTCGATCGATCTGCTTAATTAATTATAAGCTAGCTAGCTGGCTGGCGGGCGGGCGGGCTGGCTTCAGGGATTCCTACAAATAAATTAATAAACAGATGAACCTCTCTCTCTCTGTCTCTCTCTCTCTCTCTCTCTCTCTCTATATATATATATATATATATATTTATTGTTATCAACCTTGCTTAATTAAAAAGGAAGAAGGACTAATTATTAACTGTCGTTAATTCTGGTGCGTGCATGGGGTTTATGCTAGTACGTACTCTAATGGTTTGTATAATTACAACAAAACAAGCCGTGCCACTTTTTTGGGATTGTTTGAGGAGGCATACAAGTCAAAAAGTGAGAGGATAAAAGGAATCATCCGTCCGTCCTTCTAAATGAAAACTCAACTGAGTTCGGCCACGTACATTTAATTTACGTTAATTAACACTTCATTGTGTTAGATCTTTTATTGTTCTAGTATTATATATATGTATACACTCTGATAATGATACACGACAATTTAATTACTTGTAATTCATTCTATTTTGTTTTAAGATATTTCATCCATTTATGTGCTTTTAATTGTACGTACGTACAAGTAAGTATAGATTGTGAGAGGTGAGAAAAATGAGCTACCTACGTGTTTTGAAAGATGCTGCTAGCTGTCAAATCACCACACACACACACACACACACACACATATATATATATATATATATATATATATATATATATAATTCTGTTATAGAATAGAATGGTTAACTAGCGTACACTTGGTTGCACCGGGGAATTTATTCTCTATCTATATAGCTAGCTAGTTAGTAGTGAGCTTAATTCTAGTCTGTCTTTTGCCAATCATTTGCTTAATTCAAATTATTGAAAGAGAAAAGCACTAGGAAAGTATAGTCTAGCTTAAAAATATATATATACATATATATATATATATATATATATATATATATCTAATAAAATACAAATAATTTTAAATTTTCCGCTCACTCAATAATTTATCTCGGTCGTCCAAAATTTGAGATGTAGTGCCGAAGACACAGGACACAATTAATATATATAATGTATCACTTATTTGTATTTATATGAGAATCTAGTCACTTATCAGTTACCATCATATTTATTTGTAAGAATTATAATCTCATAACTATATTCTTATAAATTATAATCTCAAAATTATTAATTTTAAAATTAAATAATCTTAAACACATATTTATTTAATATGAGAGTATTCATAATAACTTAAATAATCACATATTATGTTTATTTTTTTAAAATTATTTAAAAAATTAAATAAAAATTTATCGTTTGAATTATTATATCATTACCACTAATAACAAGAGATCGAAAATATTCTTAGTAGTTTGACCATTTTAACGAGATTCAAATAAATTTTCCGTTAAATTTTCTCATTGTTTGGAAAAGTAATTAAGAATTTACCTGGTCAACCAATCATAAAAATATTAAAATGAAAATTTTGTAACATTTTAAAGGTATATATGGACCTTCAAATTAAGCTTATAATATAATGCCACGATTAATTAAGATACATGAATTATTAAATCAAGTAGCGATGATGATAGTGTAATTACAGACAGGGTAGACCGTTTATCGGTTGAGTAATTAGAAGAGGTTAAATTTTAAAATGAGATTTACAGTAATCTGCCAAGTTCGAATTTTATTTATTTTCCCTGGAGAGGAGATCTAATAGGAAGACGAGAGAGACATGGCTTCTTCGGTTATGGTTATTCTCCTTTTGAGTACCGTTCTGCTCTCCGCTTCTTCGTATCTCTCACTAGGCCACCAACAGTAAGTCGATCGCTTCCACAATATATATGTATGTTCGTGTGGATTGATTATTGCTAGATTTGTTAATTACTTTAATTGATCCGTTTATGTTTTACTGTTTTGATTTTAATTAATCACGCCGAATTATTAGTGAAAGAGAGACAAGAGATGCAGGCGTAGGAGACACAGAATTAGGGCGTCGAGTTCTGATGAGCTTTAAGGAAACACCTAATGGCCGTAATCTTACTTTCGAATGCTCTCCTTCTGGTCCTTGTCTCCCTTGCCTCTACTCCGAAAAAGTAAGATTTTCTTATTACTGTAATTCAATTTTACTTCAACTTGATTGATTATTGTGTGGTTCGGATAATTAATTGATTGATTCTATACTTCTAGGCGATCATGCTTTCTACACTAGGTTGACATTTCAGCGAAAAAAATGTAAATGTTTGTGAATTCTTTTGCCTCAGATGCTAGATAATTTGAATTTGTCTGAATTTCAACACACCATATGGTGTTGAAACTTTTCTTCTACTGATGTACCTTATAAATTTGAAAATCATATGTGCTGATTGATTATGAGAAGATGTCTTTGTTGTCTTATATAACTATTATAATCTCCAGTCTGCATTCCTTTACTTGGATCTTCTATATAATGTTCTTCAATTAGTTTTTCTCTTGGATTTTAGTGATGTTTCTGTGAAGAAGATAAGATTTTATGTTGCAATTACTAAATGATAGGCTTCCTTTAACCGAAATGATCCGCATTCCTGGTAACGTTGGTCTAGCGTAGCAGTGAATACGAAGGAGAGAAACGACAAAGCTACACTGAAATTTGGAGTAGATGAAATTATGAAAAGTCTTGTATCTAAGACTATAAAGTGAACAAGTGTAACAAATATAATCCTTGGTTCACTGTTAGTGTTACATTGATATGAGCACACCCTTGTTACTTCTTATATTGGTTATTTCTTCTTCTTTTACTGAGAGTAATTAGTATTGCATATTTTATTGTAGAAGGATGATAAATATCGATGTAGTGAAACTGGATACCGTATACCTTTGAGATGTGTGAAAATTGGAGTTGATTCTAAGGAAACAGGCAACAAAAAGATGCAAGGTCGGTCCACTCTTGATACCACGTACGAAAATGTAATGGTGAACGTGAAATTGCATGATGCTGAAGAGTTCTCTGCTTCGATTACACAGAGAAGTTTATTGGATGATTCATCCATGTCAGAGAGCGGGTCAGAGGCTTACATTACTTACAGAAGTTGTATACCTGCAGTTAATGAAGAGAAAATATCAGTACTTGGATTTGAGGTATGTTTATTTTTTCCCTGGCACACCCTCTTCGGTCGGATCTTTAGTTAGTTTTGATTCATGTATCCGGCATTTAAATTTGTTTTTTAATCCAGTCCTTGAAAACCTTCATGCTTGGCAAATTTTGTATAACATGGTAATAAAACTTAGACATGTAAGATCTTGAATTCATGCTTTCTCCATATGTGTTTGTTCACGCATTCTATTAGTCTAGATGTGTCTCCACACACCATTGGGGATGAGTGGGGATCGCACTATAGTTTTGTCTTCGAGATAGTTTAAGCATTTGGGGTTATTGGTAATCAGAATGATATTAGAGCTTTGCTTTTATCAGTTTATGGAATATGGAATCCTGGTGTGGAGTCTTTTATAGTGTGTTGTCCACTCATTTTGCTGGTAATAGGGTGAGCATAATGCAATTTGGTGTGGTTTTGAGCATCATCACAATGCAGATCTTTTTATTTTGGCAACTGTTCCCGCTCTCAACCCTGCTGCTTTGGTTGAAACTGGATGCTGCGCTTGCAGATCGGTTCACAAGTTGGGGGGGGGGGAAACAATCTATATTTCTGTGTAAAATCTATGAATTTGACCTAGACAAATTAGACAAGAATAATCGTACATTCTGCAGCGCTTTGTTCTATTACTACATGACAGAGACTCAACAGAACGAAACTTTCGAATTTTGATCATGAACAACATACTAATTGAGACTGCACACAATTGTCCGAATACTGATATACAACTTGATCCAGATTCCTGAATATGACCCATGGTCTATAACCATAGAATGGATTTTGAAGATAGAAAATTCCAAAATAGTTTCGATCTTTATAACTCTATGTATAATGGATAGAAATATAAGCAGTGCATGAACCTAAGTACTTACTCCCTCCTTCCCACATTGTTTGCAGAACTTGATTTAGTGTGTGGGATGGATTTTAAAACACAGCGAAAGTACATCTGAACATAATATTTTTAAAATAGTTGTAATGTAAATAAATATAAAAATATAATATTTAATTATGCTTTTAACAATGTAGAAATTAAGATACATGTGAGACTCTACTTGTAATGACTCAGAAAATTCTATGTAATATCCAGTTATTATAATGTCAAATTTTGAGTATAAATTTATGTGTCTTATGCAAATAATGTGGGACAAAGAGTATATAAATTTTAGAATGAACTGAATATTAAATTTGCTTATATAAGGCCTAAGCTCACTCCACTGTGAGTTCCAAAATTTCCCTTTCATTGTTATCATGCCATTTGTTAGTTGCAGTCTGTCTCAAAGCTAAATTTCACACTATATGTCACAGTCATGCTTTCTATCGTATCTGTTACTTTTGTTTAGGCATTTATATGTCTATCTGTATGTACAGAGCCATATTTTGTATATATCGTAAAATTGTTCAATGGGATCATTTATGATTATTCTATGTACGAAATTGCACTTTATACCATGTACTTGAAGTTGATAAATAGAAGTTTTTTTCTGTTTCAGGGTTTCGTCCATGTCATGCATCACTTGGTAGATTTCATATTATTTTTCATTGTGTTGACTGTTGTGTTCTTTGCTTTACTTTCTAAATTTGAATCTTCTTTCCCTCTTGTTTTTACAAGTTTTGGTTCATCTTCATTTGGTACAGATTATCGCCATTAACTTCGTGACTTTTACGTTGAACATATCCCACTGGTATACTTCGATTAAACATTTGATATAGGTTTTTCATTGCTAACATATTTGAAACTACTTTGGGCAGGGGATTATGTTATGTCTGCTGGTTATTAGCGGTTCATTTGTATACTTCAGAGGAAAGGGAACTGTCGCTGTGTCAGGAGCAGTGAGAGTTCCAACTAATTCTAGGTTTTAATTTCAAATTCATTAGATTAGGCCTCTCATGTAATCTTCTTTATCTCCTCTCTTTTTATATCCAAATGTACCTCAGAAGCGATATATATATACCGACGGTTTACAACCTACTAGTGCTAATATTAACTAGCGTAAGCTGCTTAATGAACATTATCAGAGCAACCAAATGGGCATGCAGATTGACTAAAGATTCTTTATTCCATTAATTTCTGCCAACCGGACAAGTGAGGAGTTTACATTGGTACAATCTGTTTCTCATTAACCACAAGTGAAACAAGGTTACTTTTCTCTGCGTTTCTGGCTAATATAAATCTATGTTATGTTTGGAACAGGGGATCTTCGGGGTCGAAAAGAATAAAACAGCAAAAAGATTCATTTTCTAATACAGGTATTACTTATTGGACCTATAGTTGTGTGAGAGTCATGTCACAGGTGAATTACATCTGCAGAAGTTGATCCGTAGACAATATGTTGTATATAGATAACATTATGTCAAATGTTGCCGCACACATGGCATAGTTACACTACTACCCAAGTCAATTGTAAGATGATCAAACGAGGAATCACCGAAACGGAAAATATAATTTTTTTTTAAAGAAAAACATATAAGAAAAAGAGAGAGAAACAATGCTTGCACTTTTTCACTCAGGAAGACTACCTCTTGGACACAATCAAAATCTAAATATTTATTACTAATAATTGATTTTTTCACTCCAAATTCTCAGTGAAGGATATAACCAACAACAAACATCCAAGCTGAAAACTGCTTTCTACCTTGCACTGTAAAATTACAGATCAGTATCATGTTACTACTGCATCCCCCATCCCCTATGGAAAATATACACAACAAAGGGCCTGCTGCCTTCTGCCAGTTCTCCAGTGAGTTTCTTGAACACAGTCAGTAGCAGAGCAACCTCCAAACGAAAGAATTGTGTTGACGATGTCCCTCAAAAAAAAAACTCGACCTTCAAGATTCATCTACAGTGGCATGAGGCAAGCGAGGATTACAACAACTGGAAGAGGATCAAGATTATAAAAAATAATCAGGTGTCTTGCGGGTGGTGTCGGGCTCAATCTGCCGAGGTGCTGGATCAAACTGAAGGAAATTTTGGTCCATGTTCTCACCAATTTCCAGAATTGCTGCCATATTTCCGCAGCGGTAACAGTAGTTTGGAGCACTAAATACCGTCACCACATTCTTTTCCTGAAATAAATGAAAAAGGGGTATGAGAACCAAACCGATCAAGCAAATGAGATAATTTAGTCCTCAACCATCTCCATTTAGGTTTACAAACCTGACACCAATTGTAACCTTCCATGACAAGCTGGTGGGCTCTTGAAATCAGAGAAAGCCCATTAGTGTGGTTGAACTGAGCTGCTATATCCTGTCCAAAGGTATAGCCTGCTCCACGCGGAGATATTCCCCACCCACAGCGGTCATCTGGATCAGACCACAAAAGATCGCACATAGGTCCTTCATGTGGAACCTACCCATCAAAACATGGAACATGTATGAATCAGAATAAGAGAACCAAATATAGGAAATGCTTGTCTAATGTCAAACAAGAAAATAACCGTTACTTGATTATAACAAATTAACTTTTAAAAGAACCTACTGATAGTATAGGAGGGATACTAATATTAGCTTAAAGAAAAGTAGGTGATATAATTCTATCTTTCTTTCCAGCATGAAAGGTCGTGGGGGAATCTAAAGAGTCAGGCATTCATTTTATTGACATCCAAGGGGCACATTGCAGGTCTGTGTTTCAATTACCGGGCTACTACAGCAAGTAGGACCCCCATAGATTTATAGTATATGGCAACCCTTTGTTTTAAATTATTGAGCTACTACACAAGGAGAAAGGGTTTAGCAAAAGCAATTAGGCTTAGCTGAAGATGGTAGAAAGGAAAACTAAAGGGGAGAATAATATTTTGTTACTGGGATTAGAACAGACTACATACAGTTGCACATGGCATCACAAGCTATATTAACCTTTTTTTGACAAGTCAAACTATATGGATTCCAAACGCACAAATGTTAATGTACCTCTTGTATACGGTCCAATGCTCGAATATTATCTAGCGTATCCAAAGATGGTGAAAGTCCTCCATGCAAACAGAATATCTACAATGCAAATTTTTAATGGTGTTAAAAGTTGTCGTGATAACAAATCCAAAACCAAACTTTGATGCAACTCAAACCTGACTCTCAATAAGTGCTGTAAGGGGTAGATAGTCAAAAAGGTCGGTGAAATACTTCCACACATTCGCATTCCCATACTTCCTCAAGCATTCATCATAAAATCCATACCTGAGGATGGAAAAGAAAGGTACATGAATTATATAATTAGAGGTTGGCAACAAGTGCAACAAAAAATGAAAGTGAACGTGTATATGGTCAAGTGGTTAGGCATTAAGCTAAAAATGAGGAATACATTAATTCTAGTGCCCTTGTATTGGTCAAGTGGTAGCATTACATCATCCCCCCTCCCCCCAAAAAAAACAAAAAAGCAAAAAAAAATACACACACAACACACTCGCAAAAATATCCCACCCCGTGCCTGCTGGCCTGGCGGGCAGGCAAACCTTTAAGGATTTCAGAGAACATAGCAGTTATACAAATTAATTGTTATAAAGTATTATTAAGAGAGAAAAACAATGCTGTCTCAATTATGTGACAAATATACTTGAATTTTTTACTGAAAAAAATAAAAAATTTATAAAATTTACATGTGAATCCCATCAGTATATAATATAACTTGCTATTTGAAGAACATAAGCAACTTATGAAGACTACAAACATATTTGTTCTTAAAAAGTGAGAAGGGTGTTGGGGGGTTTTTTTTTTTTTTTTTTTTTGGGGGGGGGGGGGGGGGGGGGGGGGGGGGGGGGGGTGATCTTGTAGATTGACCAACAAAAATATTCAACCAATTATAATGATTAAACAAAATGAGGTAAAGACCTTACACTTGAGTGATTTGCCGGCTTTCATGATTCCCTCTAAGAATTGTGAGTCTATCTCTATAACGAACTTTCAGAGCCACTAAGAGGGTGACAGTCTCCACTGAATAGTACCCACGATCTGCATTTATCTAATTATGATTAAAAGGTGATAGAATACTCATCAACATAATGCTTCAAACAATATTAGTCAAAAGGGAAAAGTAGCCAACGTGGAATATATCACCAACAGTTGGAAAAGTAGAAGACGAAATTAAATCAATCAGGTCCAGCATTGAAATGTAGCAACAGCTTCTATTATTTCCACACATTACATAACGAAGTTTTCACATATCTTTGTTACAACAAAATCAAGCCATAGTTTAATCTAATCACTGTATGTATTAATATTGACAGAATAAGGTGAGTCTTATTGTCACTCAACGAATGTAGCGACATCTCAAAGTTTTTGCAGGCTATACAAAATCCCTTTCCCTTTAACTTTTTTAGAGCCATTTATTTTGTTAATCGAGAACTGATAGGTCTTTTCCCTACTATCACACACTAACCCCTTTTCATCTTTTCAAACACAGCTTTCTCTTTTAAGGTATGAGCGCAGTCTTTTTGAAGTTGAACCATAGTTAAGGCTTGCTTATATGTATAATTTTAGGCCTTGAATGTATAAACTTTTAAAGCATCATTAAACTTCATAAACCACACTACATTAAGTCATCGGGAGAGCAAAAAAGTTACAAGTTTGTGTAACTATGAACTCTCTAAATCATAAAAATAGCCACAATGTTGAAGTTATACTTTACCTGGATAAACCAAAAGCTTCAATATATTGCAGAATTTCCATATGGTAGAAAGTTCAACTCATTGATGTTTCAAAACTTAAATGCGATTGATATGAAAAGACCTAATATTACAAGGTAAACGCATGAAAACTCTGGATTATTAACTAGCATATGAAAAGACTTATAACTTCTCTATACCACATGAAGAAAAGACACAGTACATGGTATTTATCAAAGAGAGAAAGCATTAGTAACTAGGTGTGATAATCTTTATTGAATTGGGGTATCGAATTTTTTTCTCCATGATCTGTTTTAGGATACGTTTTTCTTATTGTATGATACATAGTAGTACCTTTCGAATAAGTGAAAAATATATTCATAAAAAATATATTTTTTTTTCAAAATGAACTATATACATATAACTAATTACTCCCTCCGTCCTCAAATGGATGAGCAAAGTAAAGATTTCACACATATTAAGAAAAATAAAAGTAGAGGAAAGAGTAAATAAAGTTTCAAATTTCTCCATCCACAAGATTCATGAAGTGATAATTTTATTTTTTTATACTAATGGACCCCACTAAATGACATAATTGCCCTTCACTTTATGTACTTTATCTCATCCTTTTGGGAAAAAAATAATTGTCCCTCTAGTCATCCTTTTGAGGACGAAGGGAGTAAATGATACATTTCAGTACCAAATGCTACCAATTAACATGCCCTGATTCAAGCGATCAATAACTATAAGTTAAGATTCAGAATATGCAAAAAAATAATTAAAGAAACATGTATTAGACTTCCAAACACGTATTACTAGACAAGAAATCCAAAAACTAACTTCCTACACAAAAAGCCCCAGGTATAATAAAATCTAAACGAACCTCAAAAGGCAAAAATTAGTGGACCTGGAATTATATAGAGATATTCGAACCTTTGTGGACAGTGGGGAAAAGCCTTAATAATGTCGAACTCTCAACACAACACTGAATAGCCACGTGGATTCTTTTAAGAATAGTCGAAAGATATTATTTATAACCGAAAGGGGAAAAAGTAAAAGGTATGTATCAACCATCTATTGATACATGCATATTTCCGATACGTATGCATCTATAGCTTTGTTGTCTCGTATCATAAAATACGTCATATGATACAAAAAGCATATCATATGATATAAATAAACAAGAGAGTTGGACCATATTACATTTAAACTCCACCTTTTTTATCCAGTAAAAACGTTTTGTTACTAAGATCATTTCCTGGAAATAGTAACTTGAATATTTGACCTCTTTCTCCTTTTTAAGTGCATACCAGAAGTAATAATAAACTCTCTAATTACAACTAACCTAAAAGAGAATCAAAAATCGTTGAAATTTATGTATTCAATGCACTAAACAAATCAGACAATCTCCTATAACAGTTAATCACAAGTATCAAGCCAGTCAACGAAAATGAATCTCTTCAATAACTGTCTGAAACCATGCCATATTATATTGGACATGACGATTGCTCTATCTAGTTTAACCATATTGCCCTTATCACGTGTCACCTCTACCAATCTTCCCAACATGGAAGTTATCAGCTATCATTGGACAGAGACATACCATGATTAACCAGCACCAATTGCTACCGCATCCTAATCATTACTAAACTTTTGAATTTTGATAGAGTACTCTAATAATCCAACAACAGACATCAACATGTAAGTCCGCCTCGAATCCCCATTACAACATTCATGGATAGCAACATCTAACAATATCCATACATACATAAAATTGGGAGGAAAAAACACACTACAATTTACATTAGCAGATAAAGATAAAAAAACCTTATTATTATATACTCTTTTTGAAGTCGTGTTAATGAACTTGTACAGAAACAGATAAGCATGAAATTTAAGCATACTAATAAGTAACAAACAACCTTCATTTTCTTTACAGAAATAATGATTGTATGTACAAAAACACAGCTCAACCAATTAAGGTCTTTTCTATATAGATTAGGATAAACATTTATTCTCCATAATTCAGTACAAATTACATAATAAAAATCCAGAGTCCTACTAATTTCATATAATCTTAAAACACTCCAAACAAACCACAAAAGTATTAAAATAAATAAATAAAATCTCACCGACGTAATCGCCCATGAAAAGATAATTAGTATCGGGAGCATTTCCACCTATCCGAAACAGCTCGATCAGATCGTAAAACTGTCCGTGAATATCACCGCACACCGTGACCGGACACTTCACTGGCTGCACATTCCATTCCTCTACGAGAATAGCCCTAGCTTGATCGCACAGAGTTTTCACCTCCGCCTCCGTCAGAGGCTTGCACTCCATCAACTGCTCGATCTGCCGATCCAGATCCGCGTGCGAAGGCATTATTTCTGGTTCCTCTCTCTCTCTCTCTCTCCTCCCTTGGATCTGGAAACACCGCTAGATCACAGATCCAAAATCGGACCACAAAATTTCAACAAAAAATCGATTAGTTTTGCGTAACAAGATTTAAACTCGATTCAGCATCAGGAAAACAATCGTATAGAAATTATCGTTTCCCTAGTCTCATCACTTTCTAGTTTGAGATTCGTCTCCATTCATCCGTATCTCTTCCTCTGAAAAAATGCCAAAAAAAAAATTATAGTTTTATTTATTATATGTATATATGTAGGCAATGCCGTAAAAAACAGTTGGAGAAAACAAATGGAAGGTGGAAATGGAATGGAGGAAGAATGAAATGAAACTCAAATGAAAGCCCAAATGAAATGAAATGTCATGCAAATCTCTTTCTCTCTCCTCCCTGTGTCTTGTACAGTTGGATGTTTATTATTGTGCACTAGTATTATTTGTTTGTTCGCGTCAACAATATTCAAAGGAACCAAATTTCTTGCTCCGGTGGCTCCGCCGAGTCAAAATCAATAAGGATTACCGACACGTGTCAAACATCTCCTTCTCACGGGATTTCCTCCAGCTTCTCCATGCGCTGTAGGCGCACAATAGCACTCTAATGAGGCTTTCTGTAGTCAGTCCAGGAAATAGTTTTAAAATGTTGGGGGTCTCATTTTTGGATCTGAATTCAGCCGTTGGATGAAAGATAAGATAAGAAGTAGGTGAGCAAAATTGGAATAAGAAAGTCAAATTAAACTAGTAATAATCCTTTTTTAAAAAATAAGATAAAATAACTGAGTAGTTTTGCATTTTTAAGGCTAATTTAAGATATCTTAAATTTTAAATTAATGTGATTCTGAAATTTTAAAAATAATAAATTTTATAATTAATAGTATTTTTTAAATAGTGTACAATATTTATAATTAAAATATTAAATTTTAAAAAATCTTAAAGTAAATTTTAAATGGCTCTATATTTTTAAAAATTAAGGAGAGAAATAATAATACAACATCTAAACTAAAATATATGACGAAATTAACTGTAATATGCTTATCAATGATTTCCAACCAGTATGACAGGTCATGTTAGGTTGACCAGGAGAAAACAAGGCTTGCCAGTCATGAATGTTTGTTAGTCCTTCTACAGCGATATTTTTATTGGACCGAAATATTGAACATTACAAAAAAAGAAAATTTGCTTGTGACTCTTAAAAAATATATAGTATTTATATTAATTAAAATTTTTATAAAAATATAATATTTTAAGTATAATTTAAATACATATACAAGAAAAAAAAATTACAGTCCAATATTCCGATCCAATAAATATGTCTGCCAAGACTTATTGCATTAATTATGGACATCGGCAAGAAATGATGACATTATCAAAGATTAGTACGAGAGCAGATCCTCTGTCTTCAAATTTTTTGTCTCCCTTGTGTCCCTCACTTATATTTTGACACATGGGTTCTTACTTAACACCAATTAACTATAAAATTAAAATAAGAACCTATGTGTCAAAATATAAATGAGGGACACAAGGGGGACAGAGAATTTGGGGACAGAGGATCTGCTCTCGATTAGTACTACTATATATTTAGGTTAGAATATTGTACTAATTCTTTTCGGACACATGCCACTATTCTTAACACTAAAACAATTAGAAAGACAAATAAAGAATTGAGAAACTGATATTTTCACACGTTAAAATTATATTTTTACACGAGTCTCTCTTATATAAAAATGAGATTCGCACTAATTATGTGAGAGGTATAAATACTCGAAATTTTGCTTTCGTTGTACTAACCCTGCAGAAGGGTAAAAGCATAATTTCACCCCAGAGACAGCCTCACGAGAGAGCAAACATATAACTTCACTTCGGAGACAACTCCGCAGAAGAGCGAAAGTGAAAATTCGCCCCAACCACGATATGATGCGAACAAGAATCGCAAAGTTGAAGATAAGGACATAAAAAGTTACCACAACAACCCCTAGACGCAAAATACCCGATATGAGCCTCCTGATTACCCTCAGATACATGAAGATACCTATCGGCTTACTGCTTCATCTTCTCAGACTTCAAATTGGTCAAACTCGACGTCATTGTGTAGTTCTCGAAAAAAGCTTTCCAGAATAGTTGGGCACATCTCCCAACTTTTCCCGGATTGAAAGACACGGACAACCGAATGAACGAATTTTGAGACTGCGAGACCCACATGGCCCAATCGTAAGTACACCTGCTGCTAGTCCCGGGGCCTATATCAGAGCATCAATAGCTCATTTGCAAAGAGAGAGCTCATTCTAGAGAGAGAAAGTAAGATTTCTAGAGAGGGGCTCAGATTTAGCACAAAATATTCATAGATTCAAGTGAGATATAACATTATCTAGTTATATCTCATATATATAATGATAGAGCTTAGATTCAAGTCCAAAGAAGCTTGTTTCTTTATTTTCCAAGGTGAAAAATCGAATTTTTGATTATATCTAATTTAATATAGTGTTTAACTTCATTTTTAAAGTTATAATATTTATACATATATTGGTTGTTTACCCATAGATCTATATATTTTATTGAATATTTTGCTTAGATCTAGTTAAAGACTGAATCTTTTTATTAGATCTAACCTATATCTAGTCAAATCTAGCCCTTAACCAGTTCCATGGCTTCAAAGCTTGAACATTTATGCTAGATTGACTCGGATCTAGGTTAGATCTAGTCGTTTTCAATCGATTTTGAGCACTCTGCAATACCCCTGATCCATATCTAATGGGGAGGAGGTCCTAACTAATCGCGCTATGGATTCTAATCAATGAATCACCTGATAGCAGTTTTAGGATACATTTTTTATATACTTTCGTTTAAATCCGGATTGTGTCGTTGTACGAACCTTTGGATACCCTAGATCTATGGATTCATATCCTAAAGTAGGGGATCCTTCGAGAAATCTCGTCATACACCTAGTCCCTCGAATGACAGTTTCGATATTGTGATCTAAAAGTAAGGGTTGCGGGAGCCCCTTTTAGATCTTTCCGAATTATGTTCAAGCGTATTGATGTGAGCCTAGAAATCCAGGGGTTGAGACCCACCAATTGGATCTTGACTAGATTCTTACGATGGACTATTCTTTGTTAAATGTAATATTAAGCCGTGTAAATCATTGTACAATTGTAACTTCGGTCCTTAAAACAACTTCGAGGGTCTTAACCAGAGGAAATGGATTTAAGGCCCCGTGATAGTGAATATTGTGATTGTAAGTGCTCAGTTACATCGAGACGACTTTCATGCCCGGAGATGACCCAACCTCTTTTAATGCTTTATTTCATGTTTATTATCACCAAAAACGATTTTAAATCAAAACAATAAAAATCTTGTAAAATAAATCCCCGGAGTAGTCAAACATAGGGATAAAACCAAGCGACAAAATAAGGTTAGAACGCCGAGTTCTCCAAACCCTCTCAAAGAGCTTTTTCATCAAAATTTAATAAAATAATCAACTAAACACGCTCCTAGGCTAAAATAAGGCTTAGATTAACTTTCAAAATCAAGGCACTTAACACGATTTCAAAATATCAAAGGTTTTTTCAAAATCACACACCCACTTAGGAAAACAATAAAATGCGGTAACTGTGTTTTCATGGGAGTCGGAGGATATCTAACAACTTTCCCTCACTTAAGCAAGCCCCCAACATGCGACTGTCTAATTCGACCCAATTATCAAAATCAACCTTTTTTAATTTTGTCGGCATTTATGTCGGTCCTTTTTCCTAAAGCATCATCCTTTAAATAAATTAATCGACATAACAAAATATAAAAAGTAGGAAGAAGCATTTCCTAAAAATCTTCAAGAAAACCGATTTTTCCCGACGTCAATGAGAGGGATCATGTAAAAATATTAATTTTATATGCGAAAATATTTGTTTATATGTGATACAAAATGCTATGATATCACGACTGCATTCATTATATTTTCGTTCTTGACGTGTACCAGTTTGCAACTTGGTTATTATTTGTAAGCATTAGTCGAGCTGTGCGTTGCTTAGCAGAGGCAGCGCCGCTTGAGGTTTGAAAGCTCATCACTTTAACGTTACGTGGGGAGTATACCAAATTAATATATCAATGACTCGATCAATACAAAAATATAATAAAATAAAATAAAAATTATTTTAATTGATTGTAAGTCGACTCAATGGTTTTTAAGATTTTTTTTTTTATTGTTTTTTTGTAATTCAGCATTTCAAAAGAAATAAAAAAATAATTTGACTATTAAACATGAAACGACGTACTCTTTACTTGATAGTAATATATTAATATTACTACATATATTGTATTTTAATTTTTAATTTTGGACTTATCAAGAATGAATTAGTATAAAATTATCTCATTCAACTTACTCTAGTACATTAATTAATATAAATAAGAATCTTGCTACACACCAAATTACACCTAAATTTTCTACAAGTTTACTATAAATTAACAATATGTTCGCTTGAGCTAACTATTTTCAGGAAGATATGACATTACTATCAAAATTAGATTTAGAATGAGATAAATACAAAAATAATTGTCAACATTAATCTTATCCTACTGTATGTATGAAGAGGTACGTAGTACTATTTTCAACCTATTAATCAATGTCTCAAGATATAATTTTTTTTTGTAAATAACATAAGCCAAATTGCAATGCCTTTATGTGAAATTGAAGAAATTATTTTATAAATATTGCCGAGTTTCTAAATCTTGCTCGATCTGTTCTGTTGTTTCTAAAACTTGATTGACCTATATGTTATGACATTTCATCAAGAGCCTAAATTATTATTCTCCTTGGTTATCTTAATTAAAAAAATAATTGAAAAATAAAACCCCCAATATGTGAAAGTGTTATTTGATGTACCAAGTTATTGTAGTTTGCACTCTAGTGACCCAATCCATATAAGACCGGACACTCAACAACAAAATTTGGGCTTTTTTGCCCCTCGCAATGGCTAGTTTTAAGGGCATTTTGGTTCAACAACTCTTTTTCAACTCCTATAAATATATAATTAACACTTGAATCCAATTTTAATTTATCACTAATCATTCTTAATTACCACCAATATTCATTAATTATATAGTGTAGTAGGTCTTTAGTAAAATTACTAATTATATATTCCGAGTGTATTTTCAATTTCAATTCAAGCATGCATATTCTAAATCTCTCTTTTTTTTTCTTTTTCTTTCTCCTTTATTTTCTTCGAAATCCAAGGAAAACAGAAAAGCGATTTAAAGCAAGAGTAGAGAACCTACTTTGTTTCTTGATTTTGAACACAACAGAGAGTAGCATCTCTCTCTTAGAGAATCTCACATTGTTTTACAAGTTTGAATGGACCCAAGACAAGACAACAAACACTAGTCTTAAAAAAAAAACATCCAGTGAAAAAGACGTACACAAGATAAAAACACCTTTTCTTTTACAGGTAGAAAAAGAGCTTTAATGTATAGCGGTGGATTTACTTTAGATTGAAAAACATGCAGCCACGTTAAGTACTGTACGATTAATTACTCACTCCCTTCCCTTCCCTTCCAAAATTATATATAGATACATTTTTAATTTTTCTCTTCTTTTTTCAAACATATTTTTTCTTTTCTTTAATTTCTTTTTTAATTTTACTTAAAAGAAAACAAGACGATGATTAATTAATATATCCATCCATGCACAACATATATATATATATATATATATATTTTGCAGCTAGAATAATTCTTGGTTTATGTTCCATCAACTGTTTTTTTTTGTACTGTTTTTTACCTGCAAATTCTCATCCTTAACTATTTTTTAAAATGTTCTCTGTATCTGTCATCAAATGAATTACTAGATAGATCACATGATCAACCAAACTAAAAAAGTAGGGGTTCCCATATTTCGTCTGAAATAATTGTGCATGCATGAGACAAGTCTTTTTCTTCTCTTCACCTTTCGTTAATTTCCTCCCGGGGGGGGGGGGGGGGGAGGAATTAAAAAACATGAACAAATTTTGTGAGTTGAAATCTCAGAAGATCAGGGGGAAGAGGGGATTCCTCAAATGCTGTCTTCGACTTGCTAAAAAATACATACAAGATGGCACATATCTCGTTCTGTCTTCGACTTTTTTAATTGTCCAAGTTTTTTTTTATCAAACTCTGCTCATTAAGCTTGGCCGGGCGGTCTTCCTGAATTTCCAGCTTTCCTGTTAATAATTAGGATGTTTAAAGTTTTAAAATAAAATAAAAATGCTGATGTAATAATGTATGCTCAATCATCGATTATTAGCTAGCTTGTTAGGAAAAAAGTAAGCTTTGTGAATTTTGTAATATAATTTAGGTGCTTAATTATGCCTCATACATGATAAAGCCAATTAGAAATTAAGAAATGTTTTTAAGTAATAGGGCTCCTATATATAAATGTTCACCCTAATTAATAAACATGATCATCAAGTGATGGAATAAAGTGAAGCGGCAGACTTCCTTTTTCTTTTCTTAATTAGTTAAGTAGATGGGGCCGGTATATAAATGGAACTGTAAACATTGGTACTGATGAGGCCTTAAGTCAAACTCTTGGATCTCTTTAGCAACACAAAAACTCTTATTGCTGATCAATATGGATCACAAGCTAGCTAGCTACATGCAAAAAAAATAAAAAAATCAAAGCAGAATAATATATATTTAAACTCCAAGCTGCATGTTATGTTTTGAAGAATATAGTATGTGTTTAGGTACAGCATTAGTCTATGAAACTTTTCTACTTGAACAGGAAAATTAAGCAATTATTATATATTATATGTGAAAGCTTAGTTTTTACTCAATCGACCAGGCCAACAGTAAATTAATGGCTGAAAAAGAAGTAAAAGTGCAACACCCAAGATAAAGTTTTAAGCTGAGCAGCTTCTGTTTCAAAGAAACACTTGTGTTTGATTATGATTGATGGAGGGGTTCGGTTCTCTTACCTTTAGTTAAACATATAAAATAGAAAAGAAAAGTTCAATAGAAAGGAGAAGTAATTAATTAAGGAAAAAGGGAAATTATCAAAAATATTGCGTACCCTGCTGTTTTCAAAACGGGTGCACATCAATATATTATTGCTCTGAAGTTCACGATGAAATATACAGTTACCCAATACATGTGTTATAGTAGCTATATATATATATATATATATATATATATATATATATATATATATATATAGTCCTGTACTTGATCATGAATTATTTCTCAGAATAATCATGAATATCTAAAGAAACCATGTGTTATAAGTTGTTAATAAGTACGTACTTAGTTGTCAGATAATTAGATCAATTTGTAAAATACTAAATTTTAAAATTGATGCAAATTTAATTATATGATTTTGATTAATACAATAGTTACATATAAAGTATTTTCAAGTGAAAATTATTATTATTTCAAAAATTCAAATAAATTCACACTAGAATTTTAAAATTTCATAAATTAATTAAAATCAAAGTCAAATGAGAAATTAAGAAAAGGATGGAGTATATATTACGTAGCTTAAATTGGACATTAATTATAAATAAAGTTTGTTTGATTCTCAAGTAATATATATACATACATATACCTGTTATGTATGGGGTCAGATCCATTAGGGACTCTTCTTTTGCTCATGTAGTTGACATCCGCCTGTGGACGAACACCAAACTTGTCTTCTCCTATCACCGCCTTCGTATGCCTGGAACTTCCAGCTACTCGGGTTTTTGTTTGTGATTCTCCTCTTTCTAATACCCCAACCAACAAAAATGAAATAAACCCGATCAACATGAGTATCCCCAACAAGGCCTTAACAAACCTGCCATGAGTAGTACTGCCCATCTCTCTCTCTACCTAATCCCCTATATATATATATATTTATTAATCTATATATTTATATATAGATCATGCTTTGTTCTTCTCTATACATCATATAGATGTAGATTTATTTTTAAAAAAACAAAAACAAAAATCAGGTATATATATATATATATATTTGTTTTTGGCCAGTTTTTTCAGTTGATGGGTTATAAGAATGGTTGATTTTCTTTATAGGTCGGAGTGATTTTGTTCACTTTCTCGAAGCTATATATATATAGAGAGAGAGAGGGAGAGAGAGGGAGAGGTGAGGTGGTTTCGAACATGAGAGGGAGGGAACACCTTATATATAAGAGTAATGCTATTATCACATAAATATCACATACGGTTGATGATTTATTTAATTTAACAATAAATTACATACAGTCACATTATTTTTATATAATATTTATGTAATTCATTTTATGTGATAGTAGCATTATTTTATATATAAATAGCTTGCTTTATACGGAGTACTTTATACTACAAGCTACTCTTAGTTTTAGATGGCAATACGACAAACTTCTTTTGCTTTAATTTGTTTGATTTTGTGTATTTTCATGTACCTACTATACGCCAACAAAAAAACATACGTAGCCCCCCCTTGCTTAATTACTATCATATCATTAATTCCTTACGTACAATATAATGATGGATAGATTCTTAGGCAACCCGCCCATACTACTTATTTTATTACCTAACACGATGAAAACTAATTTCATGCCTTTTTATGTAAGTTTTAAAGTAAAAGAATAAAGAAGAAATTATGTAAGGCGCAAAAGACCCCTCCTCCCCCCCAGCCCCCCAGCCCCCAGCCCCCAGCCCCCAGCCCCCATATATATATATACTTTAAATGTGTTTCTTTACACAAGATTTGAAGTGCGGAGTTCCTTTTCTAGATTCTACATAATAAATCATGTTATACGGGCTAAAACTAATGCATACTAGAGACCTCCAAAGGACATGCTATGTGGCCTCACTACCACACATTAGACAATGTACGTAGTAATAAAGTACTACTACTAAAAATTCATTTGCATTTAGCGATAAAAAATACAAATTCATTTAGAATATACCTAGTATATATTAATTACTCATGCTATTAATAAACACTAGCTTCCTTATCACCGTGCATAACTCCAAAATGAGAAATTTTGATTCCAAACTTGAATATTTTTAATTTATTTTTATGCTTGTAAATTTTTTTTAAAATCTTTTCTTTCTATTAATTCCTTGTGTACGTACCCCCATAAACGGATGTACCTTTTAAGGAGTGATTAGCATGAAGTGAACTTCATGATAAGTTCACTTCATATTCAATATAGTGCTGACAAGCAGACGGAGAGATCACTCTCCCGTCAGTGTGTCAACATTGTATTGGATATGAAATTCACTTACCATAAAGTTCACTTACTATGACGTTTACTTTATATTAATCGGATCCTACATTTTAACACCCTTTTTCATTTATGTGCTCGAGATTGATGTAGCTAATTAAATTGTGGCTTGAAGATATATATATATATAGATTATATATATGCGAAGCTTCAAAGTTAAAGCGCATAAGGATGGATGCATCATGACAATGTAAAGGGATACGCATAGGTGCTAAAGTTGGTAACCTATCGGTAAAAAAGATTTTAAAGCTACCCAAACTTAGCAAGGGGCTAGAGTACCAGTGAGCCGAAGGCTCTCAGTAAGGCAACACCATTTCCCCTAATTCCCAATTTTCATCTCAATTTAATTAACAAATCACATAAGCCAAGCAGCTAGCTATCAAAATTTAACAAATACGTAATTCGTTCCTTTTCAAAAGTTAATTTCAAACATATTTTCAAATTCAAAATTAATTGAATTTTGATCAATATAATTATGAATATATATTATTAATTATTAAAAAATACTACTAATTATGAGATATATTATTTTCAATACTTTATTGATTCATGTTAATTTTAAATTTAAATATGTCTAAATTGACTTCTAAAATCTAAATATCAATCTTATATTTTATTTTAGAACGGAGGAGGGGTAGGAGAATAGATCCCCTCCGTCGGGAATAAAGTCACTTGAAAATTCCTATATTTGCACAATTTGTCTACTTCTTGCTGTTTCCCACCATACTTTCACTTCAATAAATTCTAAATCCCAAATTTACTTTACACTAATTCCGGCTACCCATTGGCCATTGTCCACATCTAGATGCCCTAATTAGTTGAGACTGCAAATTAATTATGTTTTAATAAAGGTATTGTTATTAGAACAAACATTTATGATCTTGTACATGTGATGGAATATATATTAGTAAACCTTGTAAATTAATACACAAACATGCCGAAAGACTCCACGGCACGTTTGCGTGAGGTAGTCGTCGTCCGAATATTTTTAGCAAAATTGTTCGGTGGAACACGCTCGACACCTCAACTCAACGTCTATATTGAGATGAGAATCTTGGTACAATCGACAGTACAATGCAGTTGCGTTGAATGGACACCAACAAGACCTTGATCCAATGCTTATATGTAAATAAAAACCTTAGTACAATCGACGATTGATGCAGTAGAAGACGTCACACCTAACTATATATTGTTGAATGATATGTCAAATATTAAATTTAAAAAACTAAAAATAGTTTAAGAATTCTTCAAAAAACCAAAAAAAAAGAAGAATAATTCTCACAAGCATATTGAATAATAATTTGAAGTTTTTCATTACATAAGTCATGTATCCTATTTATACTAATAACAATAAACAAATAACAAATCAAATTGAAATCAAAATCTTAGCTAACAAATTAATTTGGAAATCAAATCATATCTAACAAGCTTCCTAGTTACATTATAATTAGAAAAGATCTAAAAATTCCTAAAAACATGTAAGAAAATCTGATAAAAATGCGTCTTGGAAAACGTATCTGCGTCCTAGCGCTACAGCGCCGTGCCTCAAGAGAACAGTCTGCTTCCTGACGCAACAGTGTCGTTTCCCTCACTAAACCCGGCGCGATAGCATCAGTAATCCAGAATTGCTCCTTCAATATTTTTAAGTCCCGAATTTGATTCGTTGTCCTTCTTTTGCTTCCCCCACCAAACATGAATATTTGATTGGACCAAACTAATGAAATTAGAAACATTTCTCATAATGCATGCCTTGTCATGTAACTTAGAATCATTTTCCTTCGTTTCATTAATTTCAACCTTGTGTTGTCGTGCGTTAACTTGTAATCTCCTTTCCACTCTTGGTCATCCTTATTGTCGCGTGAACGCTACTCTTTCCATGAATTGAAACATATCGTTGTCGATGATTAGATGACATGAACGAACATGGGTATGATAACTTGACTTGCATTAATTTGGTCTTACTAAATATATTGTATCTAAAAATTCCAAATCATATATTTTATCCTCCACACGCGATTCACTTAAATTGAGCCACATTTTAAGTAACTTTGAGCAAATCAGAGTCCAATTACTTGAGATAATTTGATGAATCCCTGAAATTTAAGTTGAGTAATGAATAGTTGATGTGAGCTGATCAGGATGTTATGACATGCACTAGATAGAAGCTGGTTCTTTGAAACAGAGGATTTTTGACAAGGGAATATGTACACTGTATTGCACACCTTCATTAATTTGAGTACTAGAGCATATGGCACATTTTATCCTTATCCAAACCATATGAATCTCACTGCACAATCATCAAAAACAAAATGCTATAGGGATCAAATGCTTTTTCTTTATGTGTATATATATATAGGATAAGGCTCTGAAACG
The DNA here is from genome assembly GCA_020205555.1 of Panax stipuleanatus. Classification (NCBI taxonomy): domain Eukaryota; kingdom Viridiplantae; phylum Streptophyta; class Magnoliopsida; order Apiales; family Araliaceae; genus Panax; species Panax stipuleanatus. Next base: position 3,097,412 of record CM035126.1, read on the forward strand.
AACTGTTCGTAAACGAACATATGTAGAACCCAGTATTGAAGGTGTTGATTGACCCAATTATGTACCATCATATATTCCTAATTAGTGTTAAATATTCTCATCCAATCAACAACCTTCAACACTGAGTCCTACATATGTTCGTTTACGAACAGTTCGTTTCAGAGCCTTATCCTATATATATATACTTCACCCCTATATAAATTATATATACATGCCAGAAAATTTGTCAATACAACCAATATTTAATTTGATTTTTCGAATCACTGTGACCATACCTACGTGTGCACAAACGCAAACACGATAACTAGACCTCATTCAATCAGATATAATTTATTTTTATTTTTTTTATATCTGACTTTGTAAAGGGAGAAAGATTATTTGAGCTATAGAAATGAAGCAGAAGATGAGAGACATGAGTTGAGCCAGTGGATCCGAATTTCTCAGTTTTCACCCGTTCAAAAAAAATTGTAGTTTGTAAAAAAAGTTTTTTTTTAATCAACAAAAATAAAATTTATCAAAATCCAGAGTAATACAAGTGCGGCCAATCTAAAAGTTTTGGATAGGACACAGAATTGCATTACAGCCGAGATCAAAGTTCAAACACAAGACCCTAAGACAAATTCTCCTTTCGTTTTTTAATATGTCGATAAGAAAATAATTATACAACATTAAATATAATATTAATTATTTATAATACCCTTAAATTCTCATAATTATCATATTTATCTCATACTCTCTCTCATCTATAACATTTTCTCATGAAGGTAATTTTAAAAAGATTATATTTAATTCTTCTAAATTATATAAAACGATAAATAATTAAAAAAAAATAAAAATCATCTAAAACGACATATTATTAAGGGAGCATGCCTATATGGTCTAAACGATGTATAGGACTCATAACATCTACTTAATTTTCCAAGTGAAGGGGTGGTATATATATATATAATATGTGGATAAAAGAAAGACTTTTTTAGGCAGAATTAAGATTCCACAAACAACAATCAATTAAGGCGTGGGATCAAATGAAATGAAAGAAGATGGTATGCCTGTACATTGTGTAGTCTATCTTGACATCATTTACATATAGATAGATTCGTCTTAGAATACGTACCTCATTATTCATTTGTGCATGTTCCAAGTTGTCATGCCTATTTAATTTTACAGATCCGGTTAGCATCAAGTTATTTTTTTGGTAAATTGGTTAATTGGCTAATAGAATGCTGACACACATACAACCTTACCTGCGTGTTAGTATTCTATTGATCAATTGACAAACTTACTCCAAAATAAACTTTATGTTAACCTCTTCCTAATTTTACATTTGATATACCGGCGGCTATCAACCAGTCTTATTCGACTAATTTAAAGCTTCCACCAAAGCTCACTTAAAAGGGAATCATATATCACATCAAAACAACTACTCAAATTAACAGTACTCACGTCCTGTCCTAATTGTACCCTTTGCCTTTGGCTTATATATATATAATCGCCTTCTGTTACTTTTACGGAACACTATTTAATTTATTTTATTTTGGATTCGTACTGGCTTTGCGCTTACAATTCAGATATAAAATCTTATCTTTTTGGATTCCTACATGCAAACTTTGTGCATTAATTGTCCCCTCAATTCTCCTACTGTGATCGGAACATGCATGCATGTAGACAAAAAAAATTTAAGAAAGTTATGATTCTATATATGCCTTGAAACCCAATATATAGTTTTATAGTTGCGCCCAAAGGCAGGTAGGCATGTACTCTAATCACGCTTAATTCTCAGCTCTTACTAAAGATGCAATACAAATTTGTTTTATGTTTCATCCCTCAGTGGGGTCAGTTTGAGACCAGATTTCACCTACAAGCTTCTTCTGCATATTTGGATATCTACATTCTACATATCTTACCCAAGGGAAGAGAGTTGAGCTTTATTCTCTCTCTCTCTCTCTCTCTCTCTCTCTCTCTCTCTCTCTCTCTCTCTCTCTCTCTCTCTCTCTCTCTCTCTCTCTCTCTCTCTCTCTCTCTCTCTCTCTCTCTCTCTCTCTCTCTCTCTCTCTCTCTCTCTCTCTCTTCCCTTTTTTCTTATCATATTAAATTACCTAGGGGGTTTAGTTTGTTTACGACTACTTTTAAACAATTATAAAATTTAGGTATTGTTTTATTGTAGTTCGTTTTTGAAAAAAAAAGAAGAAAAAAAAAGAGTATACGTACAGGACGTGTAAGGTAAGATTATTTTTGTCCTAATTTTTTTGAACCTTAATTTGATGATTCACAACATTGACAAAAATGATCAATAGAGAAAAATAAGTAAATTAAGGACGAAAGACAAGCAAGAATAGCCCAAGTTAAATGGATGATTTATTTACTACGTGCAATGCAAACAGCCTCAAATTTATATAAAGATGCCAAGTCTCAAATGAAAAATTTCTGTCATTTCATTGCAATTGAACAAATATCAATATTATAACTTAATATTGGATACTCAAATATTACGTTTGTACTAAAATATTTATAGTTTATCACATTTTAGTTATGTAAGGTACTCGTACCACGTTCAGATAACACTGGTTCAAACACAATTTCCAAACTTAATAAGCAATGCATGATTGCCATCTGAACCACCAAAAATTAACATGCTCAAAAAACTCCAAGTCGGTTGCTATAAGTTGAGGACATAATCATAATGTACAAAAATTTTAAGTATGTTCGTCTCTGTTCAATCATGCACTATAGTGTTACAACTGACAACTCCTAACCACTATGATATCGGACAACTTAAAGTGGAAGCGCAAAAAGGAGGAAACACAAATCAAAGAATCAAAGCTAGGATGTGGTTTTTGGCTGATCATACAGATTCTTCAAGTCTAAAACTGTCAAAAAAGAGAGGCTTTGTACAAACTTATGCAACTAATTCAACTATCCTGAGGTGACTGTCGCGGCTTCATGCTTGCTCTTCGAACCACATCCCATGCCTTGTGAGGGGCAGTCACACCTTGTTGTGAAGCAAAAAATGACTCGTATCCGGGTGAGTCAAAGGCAAAACCAGTGTGCCTAGAGCTCTGTCCTGGTAGTTGGGCAATGGCAAATCTCCTTGCTTCCTCTGGCGTGAGCTGGGTACTACCAACCTCCAACAATGCTGACCCAGCATTATCAGGCTCATGCCTGTGGATTTCCTGAACAATCTGATAATCATAGGGGAAAAACCATCTTTGAACCCTGGAATCGAACAAAACAACTACACGTCTTAATATACAAGTTAAAGACTAAATGATTAATAAAGCATCAGATATTTGTTGCCAAAAAAAAATGCCACTAGCCAAAATTATCTTATTATCAAAGGTAGAGGCAAGTAGTAACAAAATAGACAAGCTTTGTCAATTGGTACGGAAGCAACAACAGCAACGAGGGAAACAACAGGAATGAGCTCAAACAAAAAACAGCTGGTAAGACGTGCATTTCCTTCTTTATGAAAACAAAAAAAAAAACTTTTCTTCACTAATATTTTTAGCATGGGTTGGGTTGGGCACCAAAAATTTCACCAACATGCCCGTTATAATTTAGGCACCAAATAATTTTAAAACGAGTAACCATCCAGGATTGGACTACCATGCTCCAAAAGACATCATTAAAAGAGACTGGTATGCAAAAGGAATATGCCACCTGTCCATACCTAAAAGTTACAATGCAGAAACATAATATTCAAAATCTCACCCTTGGTATAAGAAGTCGCCAAGAAGTGCAGCAATTGGAACAAGAAGAAGCGTGAGATAGAAATAGAATGTACTCATCAAGACATAAATGGTGTAAAAGATACCCTACAAGAAATGGCAAAATGAGAAAGTTAACATATGCAAGTATGTTGAATAATAAAATTGATCTAATAAATAAACTAGTTGGAACAAGTCCACATACTTAAAAGACTGACTTACCTTATCAGTAAAAAAATATGAATATATAAAGATAAATATAAACCACAGTAAAATGCTTCCTCCAACACTTATATGATGCCACTTTGTAATTGTGTTACACATCATAAGAAGACGCAAGTTGACAGTAATCACAAGACACGTAAAGGCCATTGTGCTGACATCCCAGTGGCCAAGCATCTTGCCAGATGAATTTAAACCATCAGAACTGGAGGCGGTCACAAAGTTGTACACAACTATTGATTGGTAAACTGAGAAGAAAGCAACAATTCCCAGAACTCTGAACTTGAAGAAAGTATTCTTAATTCCCTCCTTGTATAATTCAGGGTACTTCTTTGAAAGGGATGAACTGACATCCTAGAAGAAAAATATTTAAAAAATAAACAAAAACACAGTATACAAATTACAAAGTATAATTCACAACATTGAACTTTCAAATACCTTAAAAATTTTAATAGTAGCAACACTAAGGAAATAGCTGAAGTAAAAAGAGTAGGTGCATTGATGATTGGTAAATCAACATTAGAGAAAAGAAAGGGAAGGAAAAAGGTACCTTGTCTAGAAGTCCAACAAAGATAACAGGAAGGGATGTGAAAATAACATTATACAGAGTCTGAAACCAATCGTCATAAAATCTTTGACCAGAATACCCAGTTTGGAAGGTGAAATAAAATTGAGTCAATGTGAATGTGAGATTCTTGTAAAAGAAGTAAGACACAACCTGCAGTGAAAATTTTCAACGATGAAAACAATCAAAAGTAAATAAGAGTTTTGCAGGTCAGAAGAAGATAAAAAAGATTACCTTGCATATTCTAAGATATGACCATCGTCCATGCACAAGAAGTAAATCTGTCAGAAAGCGGAACTGAGCAATTGCAAAATCGCTAGCCATCACCGCTTGCATACCTTCCATTCCACTAATTCCAACGCCAACATGAGCAGCTTGAATCATCCCAACATCATTGGCACCGTCACCAATACTAAGTGTTATTCTCTGTGCACCTTTCCTGACCAGTCTTGTCACCTGCAGAAGCCAATGAGTTTATTTATCACCTAAACATAGTGTCTCAAAGAGTTGATGGCCAACCAATAATTTCCAGTTGGCAGCTGCTTAAAAAGTGCATTAAGTTAGTTTTGAAATTCTATAACCAGCTTAGAATTCATCACATGTTCGCTAGCATGAATAAATAAGGACTGTGCATCAAAGAATTCCTATAAGGAGTGCAAATTTTAGATATATTTTAAACCAACGTTAAGTTGGTTTCTCAATATAACATACATTAAAATGTCTGGTCTTAGAACAATCCAAATTTAAAACTTTCCAAACAGCCTTTTTAAAGTTCCAGATTTGGTTCAATCAAAACAGGCCGACTTCCTACGAACTCTTACCTATCAAAGCTAAATAAAGGTATATTACACTAAAAAAAATGTTGGATTGTTAAACATATTTTCAGCTTCTATTTCAAGCACAACATTGACAAGCATATATATATTGTTATCCCATATGAATATATTCAGATAGAAGATCATTTTTTTAGCCAATAAAAAAATGGTAAAAAGATAGAAGTTAAATAACTGGAGTAGGATGCCACAGAGAAGTTTTAACTGGGACCAAAAATAAACAAAAAATATCATATGCAAAGCAATGAGTTTCGATCTTGCTATGCAAAGGTCAAAACTACACTAAGATTTGTTGTTTTTACAAGTTTGGAACAAAAAAGTTCTGCCGTTGGTTTTGGTTGTCTCCAAAGTAAAGTGTTATTCGTTAGAAATTCAAACAAATATTTGCAAATAGGTATAATACTGCCATAATAATAAGAAACGGTACAGCATCTATTTCTATCATGGAGTTAAAAGCTATTATATTAGGAAGGAGCAAAAATTCTTTATGTACATATCGAAGAAGCTCGTAGATGGTAAACTGACCTGTGCTTTCTGCAGAGGCGAAACACGGCAGCAAACTACTGCGCTACAATTCAAGCTCAAATTCAGTAGCATTGATCGCAAACTTGGGTCTAAGGCATACATCAGACATTTTCCATCAATCAGAAGAGCTAATTTTGGTCCAGACGCTGTATGAAGGTAGTGCTTGGCCTCATCATGGAATTTTTTCAGATCATTTTTAACTGCATCTCTGATAAAACGTGCAATCTCCACTTGGTCACCCTGACAGTATAAAGTGTACAGGTAAACAGATAATCTGAAGCCTAAAAAATTGGTTCTACATGGAAACAAAATACTTTATCTAAAGTCCTGCTTACTTTGCTCTCAATTTCTCTGATCGCGTCAGTTTCTGAACTGATTACAAACTGTTTCATGTCATTATTAATCAACTTGCATGCTGAAACAAGTAGAACACAGATACAAGATTTAAGAATTTGCAGAAATTATTACATGAATAAAGAATTTTTAGCAAAAGGAAGCACCAGATTACATATAAACTAACCATAAGCTATATTTATTGCTGTTTCCATCTTGTCCCCAGTTAGCACCCAAATCTTGATTCCAGCCTTAGAAAGAGTTTCTATACAAGAAGGTACCCCTTCTTGAAGCTTGTCTTCTATTGCAGAGCATCCAATCAAAATGAGATTTTTTTCAATAATTTCCCCCACCTGCATAAACAGTGGCAAAGCCAGAAACTTTTGTCAGTGGGGTCGAAATTATTACTAAGCTATAAATAATTTGGCGGGGGTTCGGGGGCAGCGTCCCCGAGCCAATTTTTTTTAATACTTTATACTTTCGGGTCACATATATATATATATATATATATATATATATATATATATATATATATATATATATATATACTATATTACAATGAAAATATAATAAGTGATAATATATGGTATATATACACTATATTGACTCATAATAGACTTTTTTAATTACAACTGTTCATAAGTAAGTAATTCATTATTTATTTTTAAAAATAATATAAATTAGATTATTATTTAGTTTAAAATATTATAGAGAGATATACATATATTGAGAAGATATGAGTCATATGGGGTTAAAATTTGATTGACAAAGTTATAAATTTTCAATTTGACCCCGTATAATAGAAAATTTATAAAATTTTAGTAGAGTCAATTTATATATAATACTTAAAATTTTTAAGATTTACCTTACATTATAAACCAATTTTTTTTCAGTGGGATCAATTGACCCCACAAGCTTGTATGTGACTTCGCCACTGTGCATAAGTTCACCGTGTTTTAAAGTTACTAACCAGAAAAACCACACTACAACCAGTTATTTCAAAAGGTGAACTGGTAAAGAAGCTTTCTTTCCTAGAATATCCGTTATACTATATAACAAATTAGTTCGACAGATAATACTAGGAAGTCTATCAACCTTCCAGATCTAACTAGGCCGCAGTCTACAGGTCAAATCTTCAAAAACAAGTACTTGTTAAAATAACAATTGAGGCTAAGATAAATCACCAATCAAATGGATTATTATGCCAGAAACCCAAAAACCACATCCCACAAGTATCCAAAAAATGTCATAAGAAATTTTCAGATCCACTTTTTAATACACACCAAAAGCCAATCAAGGAATGTCATTGTATCAACCGCCTTCCGACAAAGTGAATTTACTTGTAATGCAAGTAAATTGTAGTTCATCAATTCATCACTCATGAACAAATGGGTGAGGATGGAGGCTCTCAACATTCTATTAGAGGAATATTTTAGCAGCCAAACAATCAGGAAAAGGTTAACCCAGCTTTTGTTACTTGGGCTACCTCATTTGTAACCAGGTGGTGCAGAGCAAGCCAAGAGATTTATTATGATTATTGCTAAATATGTTATATTACTATTTAGAGATAAAGCAATTATGATTATTAATTATCTTTTTTTATAGAATAGATAATTATTAGAGATTTTGTTTACTTCCAAATTTGCTTACCAAACTTTTAGAGTTTTACTTGGCCTCCGAGTATTAAGTTATCTACACAAGTCTTGTAATTCCTACAAGTTTATTCAATGAATTGATTATATTGATTTCAGCTGATGAGGCATACAAGTAAAGCAGAATCAGATACATTCCCTACATAGAGTAATGTCTCAACAACTATTGCTAACACAAGAATTGGTTAAACTCAGATATCCAAAAGAAATCATTACTAATAAACTTCAGCAACAAACTGTAACTTAGCTGCAGACAATCGGGTGCATTTTTCACTTACGTACAAAAGATCGATGTAGTATGCAACCAAAACATAAATGTACATGAAATTCCTAATAGCGAATAATGCATTGTCATTCAGAATAAATGATTTAGCATCAGAAGTAAAGCAACCATTTTGTCATACTCTAATATTCAATTTTAGCCATTTTCATGCTACTAGAATTACTTGACAGGAAAGAACCTGGGAGAAAGATTCTAGTATTTGAGGTAGATAATTGAGAAAAGTCACAGAAAAGAAAATTTCCCAACCAAAAAATGCTACTTACATAATTTTGTTGGTAGCTAGTCTTCAAATTAAATGCAAATTTTAAAAAAATAAAGAGAGGTTTTTTTCACTTAAAATTAAAAAATGAAAGCATTATAAAAATAAAATAATATCAATGATTCAAAGCAGCACCTACCTCATCCAATTTCTTCTCACGATCTCTTAGGGAAGATTTTGCCTGAATAAATTTTTCATTCCAACTTTCATATACATCCGGACTTAAATCTCTGTAGGCCAGGCAAAGGGTCCGCAATCCTGCAGACCCATATTGTTCCATGTGGTCCCTGGTCGTTTTCTTTATAGCATCATTTCCACCAGCCAACCGTTCATAGATTACTGTATCAGCACCCTGTGAAAGACAATGCCTCAGATCACAGCCATATTATTAAAAGCTTGTGGTAAGAACGGATTTCGTTCTAGCTCTCGAAAATATAAGAGTGTCATGCCACAAATATGAGCAAATTTCAAGCCAAATTAGGGGTCTAGTAGAGCTATTTACTTTGCAGTACAATACAAGCCTGCCATCCGGGTAACGGCATATAACTGACTGCCGCTTCCTCGTACTGAAACACAAAAGAAATTTCTAATCAATTTAAGAATCAAGCAAGAACATGCATGCAACAAACTGAGTCAGAAGAAAGTACCCACCTATTGAACTCGAGGACATTCAGAATCTCATATGAAACATCTTTAATCTTTCCCATTTTTTCAACATGTGATTCGCGAACAAAGATCTTAGTGGGTGTACGCCTGAGAAAAATATATGCATATATTCAAACCAACTTTACCTCTGAAACCAGAAATCATTCTAATGAAAAAGAAAAAAGACACCTCCAAACAATATTGGTAAAGACAAAATTCAACCATAATCTTTATCTGAATGAAACAAGAAAATATTCTTCCAGAAGCTTCTGTAAGTTTGCAATTTCAAGTGTTATGGTGAGAAGAAAATATCACAATGCAGCCACAAACGACGTAGAAAGGGAAGTATGAGACGAGTACAAAATTCCCTATAAGGTTATAAGCATAGAAAAGAATAGCATAAATGACCTGTAAAAAAAGAAGCCAAAATTCTTTGCTGCAGAAACCAAAGCAGCCTCATCAGGCGATGCAGCTTGATATTGAATTTTTTCTGGGGACTCTTCACCTTCAGGAAGTACAGTATGACATATGGCGAGGCATCTGAAAAATTCCTACACAAACAACAAATCTTTCACCAAAAATGTAATGGTTAAAAAATAGAAATATACTGAATAGATGCACTATCCGATCACCATATCGAACATAGGCCTCTAGCCAACCAAGGTGCACAAATTAACTAAGGACGCTTCAACTTCTTCAACAGAGTCCAACAAACAGCTACCATCAATTTGAAATACCAATTAAAGAATTCAAGAATTATAGTACTAATTTATAAAATAAAATAAAAATACGGGGTAATCTCCATGTAATATATTGTTTTTTTTAAGTATAAAAAATAAATTTCTTGGGGATTAGATTCATAAGAACGTTAAAACTGAATAGCTACTGAAAACATTACAAATAATGCTTGACTACATCATAAAAAAATATATATTAACGTCATGTGATGCTAAAAGTTACCAAAATAAAATAAATAAAAAGACTATTGACCGATGACACTACTGGAAAATAAGATATAAAGAAATTTTAATCAAAGGACAAAGATGAGTGTAAAATAAACCCAATTCCAAATTTGAATGACCATCCACTTTTCATCTATAATTTACATCTCAGACTGACCTCCTCAAAAATTACGCTCAAATAAGAATGACAACCAAAACGGAAGGCGACACCCTACGGTTGTTAGGAACCTGCAGTGAGCATGCTATTCAATGGCAACCTTTCACCATCATGAGATTTGCCTAACAAGTTCTAGTACAAACTCACAACTGAAGAAAGCCTTTATGCAACTCAAAACTTAAAAAAGACTTTAAAAGTGATTTGTTCATGTGACAACATCCATAGCTAATAGCAAGAGATCTTTTGACAATTGAATGCCAACAGGCTTACTTAAGTTAAAACAGAAGGCACGGTAATGTATAGGATCCAAACCCAAAAGTAGTACTGGAATATTTCCTAAAAGATAATATGAAATGCTCTTAGGACAAAAATATGTGGAGTATATGAACAGGGTATACAATCTTACAAAAAAATGCTTTATCACATATTCACGTGTAAAAGCTCTTTTACAATTTGATGTCACTCAATGGCCATTATCCAAAAATATCAAAGTAATCTACCTTGCAAGCATCAGGATTAGGTTCATTCCTCCAAGCACCTCGCATAAGCCTCACATCATCAAAATTGAAACCCTTGTCACGTATTGCACTTGATGATTTCTGACCCTGTGGTGACGTTAAGTTTACTCATAATTACATATCAAAAAAGTAGATTGATTTCCACTTAAACAGCCTGTTATACCTCCTCAACATTTACACCATTCCGCTGTGCTCCTCCCATCTCTATTTCAGTGACACCGGTTCCATAAGACTCCCCTCCAATAGAACACTTAAAGAACTCCATCATATTTCTCGTCAGTGTTCCCGTTTTATCAGAGAATATGTATTCCACCTGGAAAAACAAGCAATTTCTTGTGACTTAATAGCAATCTTTGATACAAAGTATCATAAATGTATAGTAAAGATGAAAGATTCAATTAGGATTTTGAATGTTCGTATCTGAAAAGAAGATTGCCATGGTTATCCACAGTAATTACAGTTTCTATATAATCCCAAACATAATCAAAGAACCAGAGGACGGAGAGAGAAGAAGTAACAATTGATGCTCCTCATTGAATAGTTAAACAAGGAATTCATTACCTGTCCAAGTTCCTCATTAAGATTGGATGTACGTGCCAATGCTGGTGTATTTGTTGCGGCATGGTACATATGCAAGTCATTGTTTATAAATTTGGAGGATTGGATAAATTTGATGGTCTGAAAAATGAAAACAGACAATGAGTGGATGAACCAAAACATCACGCAAACCTTCAGAAATCAAGATTAGAAAAGTCATGGACCATACCTCAACCGTAACATAAAGCGAAATAGGGATGATTGGCGAATAAAGAGTAATCAGAGTAAAGATACCCAATGCAGCAACCTATAGAGCAATAAAAAAAAGGTGAAAAGAAAAACCGGAAACAAAAACAAAAATATAACACTATAAGACATCCCCATTATACTAACGATAAAATATTACCTTAAGCCTCTGATCAGGGTTGAACTGATCCAATTCACTCGGGTTTTTATCCTTAAGATCCAAGTAGTAATAATCATAACTCACAAATACAGCACTGCAGAATTTCATGAAGCGAAACAAATGGCATAAAGATGAAAATTCAAAAAGAAATGTGGAACTCCCAAAATGCTAATAACAAAAGTTGGACAACAGACTAGCTAACATCAAACCTGCCTATGGCCCCAATGAGACACATACAGAAGAGAAGGCAAAAAAGAGCGAGAATAACTTTGTCGAGTTTCTTTTCAAGTGTACTTCTTTTAGAAGGAACATTCATGGAATTCATCATAACCTGCATGCAATAATAGTAACCACAAAGTTTCTAATGTTAAAGAAACAAACTGAAGATAAAAGAGAGCAACTAGCATAGAACAGAGCTATAAACAGAAAAGCAAAAAGCTTAACTTACAACATTAGACATAACATTTTTAGAATCTAATACTAGTAAAAATCAGGATCCATTACCGACACCAGTGCATGTCACTAGAATCGACTTTTTGGCAATGCAAGTGTAAATAGAGGTGGTACTTCACAAACATAAAACAATAATTCTCATCTTTGCTATATCATGCATACCCAAAACAAAATGCAAAAGGGGAATAAAAGGAAGAAAAGGGCAGAACAAATTTGAACTGCTCTACATAATATGACACCTTTGTCTCTTGCCCAGTAAAAATAACAGCCCCAACTATGTACTCTGTGTTCCTTAAACTGCATCCCTGAAAACAATGGAGAGCAACAGTCAGTGAACCAATGCTAGTTATTGTGTGTGTGTGTGTAGAGAGAGAGGGAGAGAGACCTCAAGGACCAAAAAAAAAAATATATATATATATATATATATAAACAAAATGCACAAATAGAAAGAAAGAAAAAAAAGTTGTTGAAAATATACTTAGAAGCACGGACACTTCCACAAGGTCAATGTGTTACGTGTCCATGTCTTTTGAAGAAAAGTTCTTTGTTTCAAGAACCTGTCTGAACTTTTTGAATACTTGTCCCAACATGTAAAAAACTCTGAAGTACTCTTCTGTTCCAAAATATAGGATAAATATTGACTTTTAGAAGTCAATTTAAGGTATATTCAAATTCAAAATTGATATGAATGAATTTTGTTTAAGACAATATAATTATAAAATTGTAAATTATCTAAATAATACTCCCTCTATTTCAAATTGTAAGACCATTATTGACTTTTTGAAGTCGACTTAAGATATTTTTAAACTCCAAATTAACATAGATTTTTTAATTTTAGTCAATAGAATGATGACTATTTTAAACTATCAAAAAAATCTACTCACTATAAGATTTTTATTGTTTCATAATTTTTAATGAATCGTCTCAATTTCGAGTTTGGAGAAGTCCCATATTGACTTTAAAAAGTCAAACTTGATTTAATATTTTGAAACAGAGTGAGTATAATATTTAGTATGTTTGAAAAAATTGTTTGTAGAAATAAAAAAAATATTGTATCGTAAGTTCTTAGCAAAATTAAGATAATAGAAAATCAGTAGAAGCTACAAGTAAGGGAAAGAAAGATTAATAATCACAAATATGTTCATACACATTATTTGTTTGGCTTGCTTGATTTTTCTATTGGAGTTCTTAGAGAATGGAAGTGGGTGGACTTTCTTTTTTGGGTTGCTAGGGAGAGAGCGGGATTTATCTAGTACTCTCCATTTAAAAATGGATATCTAAACATGTATATGATACTGCTGTGTCCCTACCATGTCCTACACTTTTTAAAAAAATATTGTGCCCACACGTCCAACTCATGTCTTGTCAAACTGTCAATGCTGGCGCTTCATGGAATATACGAGAAACATTCAAGAAACTCTTTCCAACTTGAACTCCAACTTGAAATAAGAAATGTTAACTAAACTGATATGCTCTACTAAGTGAGAAGAAGGTATTGAGATATCTTACCCGCAATAGAATCTGATTTGGACTGAGGGGTAAAGTTTGCTTTTGGATTATCAGATTGCCAGTGAAAGTATATAGCGAGTTATTTGGTTGCTCACACTGTATTTCGCCTGCAATTAATAGAAAAAAAACCTTGAAGGATTATAGAATGAGAAAACAAGTAATGATATGAATTTGCCTACATCATAACTTTTAACAGTTTTCATGTCATTATATTTCCATTTACTACAATTGAATTTTCTCGAGAATACATTAAAAAATTCGCATCAATAACGATTGACAAATAAATGCGATCAAAACAAAACTTTGTTCTAAGGACCAACATTGTTAAAATTGTACAGGAAAGAATAAAAACTAGCTAATAAAATGTCCTAAGATGTAGAGATGAAATGATAGCCAAGGCACCACTAATAATATGATACCAGTACCTGCACCTGATTAAAATATGAAACTGTCTAGTGTCTAAACAGAAAAGTTGCACCCCATATTTAAAGTCACAAGTCATTTAAGACCCAAAATGAGACAAGAAAAGGGATGCACTATTTCTGGAGATACTAAAAAATGAATAATAATAATAAAATAAAAACATAATAAATCCAGAAAAGAAAAAAGAAAATCCTTTCCTCACATAACTTTTCCATTTTACAATTTCTACCTTTTTTGTTATAAAATAACTTCTATTTGAAAGAAGAGAGGTACATCAGAGGAGGACAAGGAGTCCACTGAGAGACATTAAAAGAAAGAAGAACAGTGCAAGTCCTTAATGACGGTGGTAACTTATAGATCACAACAATTGATTATTTTAAAGCTAATATAAAGATAGATCATTCAGTGACATTCATCGAGTTCAAAACAGTACTAGGTCAAAATAATCACTGCTCTAAAATGCCCAAAATATAGGTTAAATTGTACAACAACAAAAAAATGGAGTTGGTCATCACAATAAAAGAAACCGAAAACCTTTAAATTCAGAGGCTTTCCCAGGAGTCACAAAGTCCCATGTCTTCTCCAAAGCTTTTCTGATCTTTAAATTTGTTTCGCCGTCCAGATTTGCAGTCTGTAAATCACGTAGCAATATGAAGAAATTCAAAGTTAGGAGAAATGGAAACATGGTGAAGTCTCAAACACAGTCTAGATAAATCAATAGTAGCTTCATAAAAATATTTGTCTGAGTTACAGAGTATAAATGAGAAACCTCTGTGTAGCAAACACCATCTGGGTTTTTAGTAGCAAGGAATAGCAAATCAGCAGGAAAGAAACCGTCTTGCTTAACCTGAGACAAGAGAAACATTCAACAATATAGAAGAAATCGGCCAACTCTCCGCTACAGGAAAAAGAAACCACTAATAAATAAATGAAGTAATTAACTTTAACACTTACAAATAATGAAAGAATATAGTTAACTCAGCTATGACTAGGTTTTAAAAAACATAAGTCATTTACAGATAAATTAAAATTCACAACGATGCTAATTATTCAATTCTCCACAAGCTTGGAAAATAATAATTACAATGATTAGACTTTTCTTCATTCATCTACTCTCTTCCATAAGCATGTAAATGCCTATAATCACATAATCTTGACAGGATTCTTCAGAAACCAATAAAGTTAGTCCTTCGTAACCAAAAAATTTTCATTCAAATAATCAAAAAATAAAAGCCATAAGCACCATTTCATGTCTTAACTATCTCTATTGTTGTCCCTACTCCCTATACCAACAAATCTTCGAACGTTAAGGTATTAGACAAACTGGTCTACACATGTGACACTCATATAAGATATTGCAAAAAAATTGGTCACCTCATATAACTAAATATTTTATTCATAGGTAACTTTTTGCCCCAAGTATGGGGATTAGGACCAGATAAACTTATTTTATATTAAACAATTATAGAATCCATCTTTAAAGTAGTAGCTTCTAATTAGCGGATTCCCAAAGCGGATAAAAGACTGAGACACAACATGGTTTGCACACAACAAATTGCAAAATTGGCATGGTGGAATGTTCAGTTAATGAAGGTACTTGACTACTGCCACAAAAAGTAATATAATTGAAATATCAAATTCGGCACCTCGACTAACTCTTAAATAAAACATACAATGCTTTAATCATACATGGCTCCTACTGATTAATAAAGGAACACTAATTACCACGGGTAGGGTCGTACTCATGCAACAACTGTTATTGAAGTAGACAAGAGAGGATTGGCAAAAAATACCATAGCTATAAGGCCCAAAGAACGTAATAGAGGCGCTTGGAAACATTCAAGTATCAAAAAACTGATCATAGAAAATGAAGATGCAAAGAAAAAAATTCTACAATTGCAGCATACTTACTCTCACTACGTCTCCAACTTGCAGCTTCTTCCAAGGAACGGATTCCCACTTTTGATCTTGCAACACATCTATAGAAGAATTATTTATTGCTTTATCATTTTGAAGACGTTTCTGTTACATAATTATGGGGACAAACACAACCAATAAAAGGAGTTAAGTAATTTTTCCACAAACTGAAAAAAATATAAGCCCTTAATTTTAGCTGCAATGATGCAATAAGGTCAAAAACACTTCCAGATATTAACTAACCCAGAATTATAAGTGAGATGGACTACTCTTTTGAAAAATTACACCAGGGGGGATAATATACATATATAGCAAGCTGAAAATATATGTATAGTACTACTCACCCAGTCTTCAAATGCTTCCTTTATAAGAGAGACAATAAGCACGATTGCCAGTGGGGCGACATTGGTATAAGGACTTACAGGACTGCAATAAACAGAGACTTATTCAGGAGTAGATGCAATGATGCATAAAAAATCCAAAAGTAGTCACTGTAAGAGTTTAAGATGAATACTTTCTTGATTAATGTTAATTTCTACAAAACATAGTTTTCAAATGGAGTGCAAGAAGCAAACAAGAAAAGCTGATATAGAAACCCATAGTTTGAGAAGGAAGTTAGCAAAAACAGTACGACATAAAAGAAACAGAAGTGATGCATTGTTAAGTGTCAGGAAACATGTTTTAGAAAGGGAAAAGCATCACTTAAATCATAATCATCAGCGAGAATTAATAACTTACTGAGAAAGCAATGGAAGTTCTTCATTTCAAAATTATACTTTGTACACGATAGAAAATACATCAGAATCTTCCTACTTAATTAAGACGAGATTGAAACAAGATATGTAGACATCAAAACACACACTACAATGTAACTATGTAACATAATTTATTTATATAAGTAAATATGATATTGTTTCTAAAGATTAATGACAATAATTCAGAGAGCGTAAGCAGTACAAGGGAAAGGTTCTACCTAAACACCAAACCCTCCTTTACAGCCCATTGTATCACAACCAAGAATTATTTTTAAATTTAAGCAATCAGATTTAGCTGAAAAACTTGAACCACAAAAGGCAATTACTCATCTGGTCGAGTATCCTCCAACTGCTTGCCACCTTAATATGCATAGACTTATCACATGCCATGAAGTACTGCTAAAGTCACTCCCTAAAAACTAATCATACATACCTGACAGGTGTGAATGATAACAAGGAGATCATAAGAAAGTAGCAATTAGCCAGCCGCCTGAACTGCATTGTAAAAAAAATACTTTTAAGAAATGTTTAAAGACAAGTTAGGAGAAATATTGAGCAAGTTTTCAGTTAAGTCATGGTGTCAACGTATCATGCTGAAACCACATTTGGGGAAACAACTGTTTGGGTAACCCAAATACATGATAGAAATTTATCATACAGATATATTTGAAGGATAAACAAGCAAGAAGAACGATTTAAAATGGATTAGAAAAAATAAACAACTTAGTCAGTAAGAATTTCTTTTAAAAAAGTAAAAACAATTTGGTCACTAAGAATTTCAATTTATATAATCTTTAGTTACAATTTATTTCAAAAGTACACTTCAAATTAGGTATATAAAGTACTCTTACCAAACCTAAAAAAACAACTGCTATCTTCAGAGAAATATCTGTTAATGTTAAATCAATATAAAACTTAATAAGTTTTTTTTTTGATAAAAGAATAAATTTTATTAATAGAGAAGAAAGGATACAATAATGGGGGACAAGAAGTTCACCCTAGGCAAACTAAAAGATCAAAAATAAGATGGCACTTAAAAAAGTGCAGCCCTCCAATCTCTACATAAATCAGTAATAGAGATACTTCTAAAAGCCCTCATAGCAGAAGCCCAAAGAGACGCAAGAAAAATAACCCTATCATTCAAAAACTTTAATGATAAGTAACTTTCTCTAAACAACCTAACATTATGCTCATTCCAAATTCCCCCACAACATAGAAAAAAAAGCACACTTCTATAAAATTTTGGCATCCCTCTTGCTTCCAAATCCTCTAAAACAAACTAATAACATATCTTCCACCGTAGCACGACACACCCACTACTTCCTAACACTCCAAAGAGAGAGCTCCACAATCCCCAAGCAACAAGACAATGCATAAATAAATAAGCATGAGTCTCATTATCTGCCTGCACATAAAACAAATGTCTGGGAGATAGAACTTTGTAAGACCCGCGACCTTAATAAAGATTATTAGTATTTAATCTTTGTAAAACCACAGAAAGGCCTGGACTTTGGAAGGGCCCTTGGCTTTCCAAATGTACGAAGCCAATGGAAATGAATGAGGAACAATAGACCGAGTTAAAAAGGAGGAGTAACTTTTACAAGAAAAGGAACCAAGACAAGAGCTTTTACTTTAGCAATGTTAACAAAGATTCCATCTCATTAGATTCCAAATCAGTGAGATTTCTAAAGAAATGAAAATCCCAAGGAAGTGAGTTCCCATCACGCTTTATGAAGTTAGAAATAGGAGCACCATGAAGTGAAGAAATTAGGTCAACAAAGTGTAGATGCACAAAATAAGAAGTTTAAAAGATAGAATCAATTTCACCCCCAACCTAAACAAAAGAAAACGAGAGAATGGTAGAAGAAAAGAAAAGGGAAATGGAAAAACATAATTCTTTTTTATCACTTATATTAAAAACCCCACTAGTAAGCCATAGCTACCAATGTGTAGTAGAGCAGAAATATGCCGAGCTTTTTCATAAGTAAAATGGCTTATAAATATGTAATTTGATATATGTAGATAGAGAGAGGAGGTGTAAATAGATGGGCTATGGGCTACAGTCTGCACGGGTCTGTGTATAAGAAACCAAAAAGTAAAACCAAAATTTTAGTATCAAAGTAAATGGATTGACATTTTATAATTCATTATGCGAACACCACCAAGTTGTACCAATGAGCCCGCTACTAACCACTTCACACCAATGCTCTTCAAGACTTTTTAATGTTATCCATGTTCAACAAACAAACAAACAAGAAGCACTATGCTCATACTGATAGTTGTCATGGCGTCGCCATGGCGTCGTCTACGCGACGACTAAGCGTCCTAGAGCTAAAGAAGAACAAGGCAACGCCTTGGACGCCGAGCCGCCAACGCTTACGCCTTGGTAGCTTGCCCAAGTTAAGTGATTAAGTCATTTTGTACCCATGACTCATCATAACTCATGGACTAGCTATATCGTGTAATTTTTATTATTTATTAAACTTGTAATATGTGATGATTGTTGATTTGGTTGATCCTTTATTCTCTACGTAGTGTTTGTTAACTTGTTCTACTAGTTTGCAATGTCAAGTGTTTTATTTTTGAATTTTAATTGTGAAGTATTCATATAATTGTGTTTTTAATCGTATTACATATTGTTAGTTATTATGTTTTGAATTTTAATATATATAATTTTTTTTGTGTCGAATATACTTTTAAAGTAAAACAAATAATATATAAATTTTACATTGTTAACGACTTGTTGCCATATGAACGTCATGGTGGGCGCCTTATCGCCTAGGCGTCCTGATGGTCAACTACCGCCACATCTCGCCGTGGCGCCGTGACAACTATGCTCATACAAACCAATAAACTGATCTCGGTCAATTTACTATTCTAGATATGGGTATTGACAGGCCCGACTTCAATAACCCCTCCCCATATAACACCAGTATAAGGCCTGCCAATATGACACCAGTATAAGGCCTGGCCATATAACACTCGTATAAGGCCTGGCCCATTTAACACCCGTATAAGGCCTTCCTAGTTCCTATATAACACCGCTATAAGACTGCCCACAAATCCCAATAATATGCTAGGTCTACTTATAACTGCGCTAACACTATGGACTCATGTTAGGCTACAACTAGGTAAAAGATGGAAGCAGTCCTCAATCTCAATCATGACAGCAAAAACATTTTCTAGTATTACGATTACTTCATTATTAGGACGCATAAAATAAACATACCTGTTCATACAAACCCTTCGGAAGAAACGTCAAAATGTTGTACTTTGTCGTTGATATAGAATTCCCCTGAAACAATTGTTTCATGCCGATTAAGATAAATTCAATAAAAAGGGAAAGTTTATGTCAGCCAGGTAGAACGATATAGGTGGATATAAAAAATCTGCATATTAAGTAACCAAAGAAGTTAACCAATAAAATACAAATTCAGGAAGAGCCAAGTACTATGATCTCACCAAGTTCATAGAAGGCCTATGTAAAAACAAGTAAAATTTACATACTGTAGAATGGCAAGATAATCTATAAGGATATCAGATTGGCTCTATAAAATATAAATAGTTCAATGAGCCTTTTATTTGATGAAGGTCCGAAACACGAAAATATGTCGGCGTGCGCGTGATTTGTAAGGCTAAAGATAATTCTTCTCCTTTTTCTAAGAGAAAATAAAGAATGGTTCTTCTTTTCCTACCCTTCATTAACTAAATTAAAGGATATATAAATAAATAAAAATGCAAGCATAATAATCCAAACCGTTGAGTAACTACTTCACTAATATTTTTGTAACCAAGCAATTTACTATAAGCCTACAACATTCTATTCCATAAAAACCAAAAGCTAAACCCATTCAACCACTTAAAGGACTACCAAAGCTTCAAATCCGAATAATCAAATGAAAACACAAAAGCCATAGTATAAAACTTGAGTTCAATATCTCTTCAAGACGTCTAAAGTAAGAAATGAGCCTTCATTTCTAAAATAAGAACTAAATGAAGGAACGCATCTACATGGGGGAAGTAACAAGTGTTGAGTGTCATCTAAAATTGACATGAAGACTAGCGCACACTCGTAGATAAGCCAGCAACTGGGCTAGACAACGAGGAATGTAGGACAAACATAAGGCAGACTTGGATTACAAAATTCTTGTTACGTTTTTATTCATCACAATATTCCAGAACTCTTCAACTTCTCTCAACAGAGATTAGATCTTCAAACTCATCATGTTTATACATATACTTACAAATTACTTATCAAAAAAATCTGTCGGCACCGTGCCTGATTCTGCTCCACCATTAAAACTTGCCCTCTTTGATGATACTTCGGCAAATGAGTCTCCTCTTCCTTAATCAAATTTAGATTTTCCTATTTCCACTTTTCTCACATGATCTTTCTTCAACTTTTTGTTTCTATACTATTGATTTAGATTCTCATGATTTCAAATTCTTTCTATGAAGTTATCTCACTCCAACAAAGCTATGGAAGAGGAAATGATAAAGGCCATACTCAAATGCACAACTCCCGATACAACAGAGTCTGGGAGAGTCATTTATACGTGGTCTAACCTCAACTTACAAAGACTTTTTCAAAGACTTGAACCTTTGACCAAACTTTCAACAAGTGAGCCCTTAACCATCGCGCTAAGCACAACCTTCAAAAGAGGAAATGATGGCGTGGAAAAACAATTACATGGAACCATGTTGTCTGCTATTGAAGACAATCCTTCCGGAACACCTAGGCTTAAACCACACTTAGTAGCTAAAGGATGTGCACATATTTATGGTAATAATTAATTAGACACTTGTTTATAGCTATCAAGTTGGTGGTGGGGACCGGGTAGGGTTTGAGCAAAGGTAAAAGAATTGGAGAAAATTGAGAGAGAAAAATTGATAATCAAGCAATAATGCTCTTCAATAAAGTTATATTAATGAATACTATGTAGGGATTACAATATTTTTATAGGACAAACTAACAACCCTAAACTTGATGATCAAGTAAATTCCTAAATAATCTTAGTAGATAAGGAAATAAAATCTCTTATAATTATCTACTGCACTTAACAAATAAATTAAATAAAACTATTCTAGAATAATCTACTTGTTGGACTATTTATTAGAATTCATATTCCATCAAAAATAATATTGATTCAACCAAGTTGGGCAAGGCGGGTCCTTTGGGCTTGTCTTGCATCAGTTATCATCTATAATTTTTTATTTTATTTTTTTGAGAAGTCACTTGACATTTTTTTTAATTCTCTTGTTGTTTCCAACCTTTATTTTCATTTTCATGCATGCAAGCTTGATGTGTCCACACGTGTGCGTGAGAGACAATGAGCATGTCTAATTGTCTGTGTGAAAATGATGGGACTAGTGAGGATGATGAAAGAGACGAGCATTCGTATAGATTATAATGGTAAATGAACTCACTCCTACATGACTATGGTTGCAAGATGGTTGATCAATGAAACAAGCCTCCACTATTACCCTCAACATAAACGGAAATTCTTCCCCCTTAATAACCCTCGTCTCCATCTTTGCTTTCTATTTCACTCTTAATTACAACCCTTTTAAGAAACTACATCCTTTACTATAAAATATTTTTCCTTTTATCCCAAAAGTTTTTGTTTTTTTTTTTTTTTTTTTTTTGGGGGGGGGGGGGGATTGGGGAGAGGGGAGTATGAAGGCGTGTATGAATGTATGCATACCACTGTTTAAATAAATTCATCTTGTTTACTGCCAAAATCATCTTAAATCAAATATCAACAATGTATGAAAAACACAATCCAATACAGAACCGTACTAGACCTACATTGCCTGCATTATTGAGTTCAATTGGGCTTCAAACCCGATACTTAATATAGTTGAGCTGGATTACGCTATCATGAAGTCACAACTTGTTTATGTATGTATCTCCCACTAATTTACTGCATGTAAAGGACTGAATTTGAATCCTTCCTATCAAAGTGATTCTTCAAGCACACGACATCATCCCGAAGAAATTACCTATATTTTTATTTTTTACTTATCAACAAAATTACCTTAACATTTCTCTGTTGTTATTCATTCGCTTGTCCTTGTCCTTCTCCTTCTATACCTTTTATTTCTTCCAAGAACAAGCATCCAACTATTCAATGCCCTAACATCAAAGTTTTTTTTAATAAGTTAAACTCCCTATACATTCATGCCGATGCATATCACTTGAACTAAACCCACAGCGTAAGGTTTTCATAGGAACCATCTAAATAAGGAGATTGAATTATTTACAAAAATAAGAAGAAGGCTCTGTTGAGGCCAATTACACATAATTTGAGTATTAAACTTAATATTAGGCAATTTTAATTGTGTTCATTAAAAGATTTTTTCTCTTCTTCCTTTTCTACGTTAAATACTGTTTTACTTCATTTTTCCTTTTTCTAGCTCTTTTCAAGTAGCAACGGAACAAAAAGAAAGTTAATATGCAACCAATTTGGTTAAACAATGCCGAACCTAATAACACTTGAAATTTCAACTACAATTTAAAATATGTATCAATTCAACTCTATAACACATTTAATCATACAAATTTCTAGGGAATAGAAGAAATATAAAAAAATAAGGAGGGAGGGGACCTTGAAATTAGCGAGGGCGTTGGCTTCACGATCATTGCAGAAGATTGTGCGGTTGCCAGGAGCCTGAGGCGTAACACGGCCAAGTTGAATGGTTCGAGACGCCGTCAAATCGCCGTCAACGCCACCAGACCTTGATCTAGAACCCCTCCATCCAGCCATATTCTCTGCAATTCGTCCGATCGCCGGAACGAATATACAAAGCCAAACGATTTGCAGAGAACGATTATCTTATAATCTTATTCTTCAGTCGATCTCCCTCTCTCTCTCTCTCTCTTGTTTTCTCCTTTCCTTTTTTTTTTTATTTTATTTTTGGAAAAATGTTTGAATAGAAATAAATTTTATTTTTGTTAAATATTGGCGTAGGCCTTCCAACGGTCCAACCCAACCATTTTAAGCCGCGTTAAAAGTATTCGTCTTGGTCTCTAAATTACGTCACGAGCAGGCGGTGCGCGTGGAGGTACATGAGGATGACAAATATGCTTCGCGGCGAGAGGGAACGTCGTACTAAATGGGTGTTGAAGGAATGCGACGATGTCGTTTTGGGGCTAATGGGTAGAAATTGCGGTTAAAGGCAGATATTGGCTTCCGATCTTTTCGGGTTGATCTATGTTGTGGTTTAGTAATAATTTTATTTTTATTATTTGGGCTTCTAATGACTTTTGAATTTTTAGATTATTAGTATTATTTATTATTAAGACCGACCCAAGTGAAGCCCCTCAACCTCATAACATTCAACAACTTATGTCAAGTTGTTCTATAAAAGATTGGATACCCAGATATAATACTTATAAAAAAGGTTCACGAGTTTTGTTTATTAATAATACTAATATTTATGTGACTAATTAAAACGAACTATATACAAATACATACATATAGCAGATATCACTTGTTTTTTTCTTACTATTGTTGGTCTCAAATTTTGCGGTGACATTTTGAGAGCTTTTCAATTGCTGCATGTGCTATTATTTATTTTGTCTAGTTGTTCCGTCTTTGAAACATAGTATTATTCTTCGTACCGGTGTTGTATGCTGTCGTCACTTTGACTTGAAATATTATACTACATCTCATTCCTTTCAAGTTGAGTGGGACATTAGGAATTGCTCGTCTGTTATTAGGTTAAGAGAGTTTAGTTAACAAGTTTTAAAGTCAGTAGAATTAGAAAAATGCTTGTGTTTGTTTGACAATCTAATCTTTACCCTCTCCTTCAATTCTCATTTATAAATTGTTTAATGGAGACTCCAATGAGTTGAACAACTTTGCTGTTGAACAATACAAAAGTTGTACTCATTTTGTTCGCGATTCTAATTGTCACCATAAACCTGTCATATATAATTTTTTGGGGATGTTATTAACGTCTTAATTTTTTAATTTGTTTTATTAGATCCTTTATTAAATTTGCTTTTAAAGAACTATGATTAACTTATAAATTAAACACGTTAATATGCACAACCGAATGATAATTTGAGAAATCCCTTTGAAGATTTAAAAGATTCGCAATTTTGAATTTAGTACACAAGTGGAATTAAGTCACGGTTAAATATAAAATATTTTGTAGAAATATAAGTGCAAAAATTACACAAGACAAAAATTTTTTATGTGATTTAGAATACAAACATCTTTTAGTCCGCTCTTTTATTCTTTAATTCAAAAGTTTATGATGCCTAAATTTGCACATAATTGCAATAGGATCGTACATGGCTTAGGCGAATAAATTATCCTTTCTATTTTTCATATGTAGTATTATCTTTTATGGTGGAACGATGTTTTTGTCAATTGTTTATTTATTAGTTTTGTTCTATCGAGTACAATGGATAATATATATGAAAGCCAAGTAATCTTTAAGAAATATAACTGGTGGGATACCTAGGGTAGACCGTGGACTTGGACCTAACTAGACATAAAGACTTGTCCAGTTTGGGTTAACTGCCAGCAGTCTTATGTTTTTAATAGTTATCAACTGATCATCAATTTTATTAGCATGATTTGTAGTTGTAACAGAATCTTTAAAATTATTCTCTAAGATTAATTAAACTTGTAGAAA
Organism: Panax stipuleanatus; assembly: GCA_020205555.1. Taxonomy (NCBI): domain Eukaryota; kingdom Viridiplantae; phylum Streptophyta; class Magnoliopsida; order Apiales; family Araliaceae; genus Panax; species Panax stipuleanatus. The sequence continues at coordinate 3,122,719 of CM035126.1, forward strand.
TGTCATAATATTGTGGCGTAAAAGATGTTGGTTGAATATCATGGTGCTAAAACTATTTATTCATAATGCAAATAAATGTTGGACCTCTTAACCAAAAGAAAAAGGAAAAAAAAAAAAGAGAGCATAAGCTGATGGAAAAAATTGTCTACAAAAAAAGAGAGAAAGACTAGTGATAATGTCGTAGTAATAATTATGTTTTTAGAACAAATATATATTTAAGGACACTATTACAATTGTCGTAACGATATAATTTTGAGTGACGATTGTTGCTCTAAAAAAAGGTAAGAGAAATTGTAGATTCCTCCAACAATCTTCAATCTATAAAAAAAAACTTTATAGAAAAAATGAACAATTTATCTCAACAATGAAAAGATCAATTTTGTTTTGTTAGAACTGTGTGCCTTTAAGTGGTTCTCACTCACTTTGTACAGAACAGTGCAAAGATCATAACATCAAGCTGGTTTGCCCGAGTGGTTAAGGGGGAAGACTTAAGATCTTCTGTACATAAGTACGCGTGGGTTCGAACCCCACAGCCAGCACTCATTTCATATTCAAGGTTATATAGCCAGCCTTTCTATATATATTGATAAGTTTTGCAATTGTAATTCAATATCAAAATTAAATGTTTGATTGCATCTTAACAACCCACCTCTTAGGTGCTGTTTGTTTACCTCTTAATGGACTACCCCTTATTCGCTAAGAGGCATGATGCTGTTTGTTTTTTTTCGTTACCTCTGAATGCCTCTTAATTGGTAAGACAGAAAATAAAATCTTAATAATTAAAAGGTACCTCTTAATGAATTTTTTTTGATAATTTTTTTTCTATAAATATATTCAACAATATTATTCACTCATTTTTATTAAATTGAATATTTAAAATTATTAAATAAAAACTTACCCTTTAAAATAGTAAAATAGTGTCATTAAGAGACAACTTACTTTTTAGTTATCAAATAATTTTTTAGATTCAAATCTCATAACCATTCAGATGATCTAATTTATTAAGACATCATAATCATTCAGATCTTAATCGCCAGATTTATCAAACACCACCTTAATGTATCTTAAGAACCCAAATTTTTATTTGTATCTTAATTATTTAGATGCATTTAATATAGAGTCTGAAACCAAAGTAGAAAATGTTATGGTGAAGAGTAAACAAATATTTATCTTCCATGTAAAAATATAAACCGGATTGAATTTTATTGAGCTAACAATTAGCTTCTTAGTACACCCAACGCCAAAACAACTTTGCAAGCTTAATGAATTCTATTCAACCCCATAAATTTATACTCGCATTTGTTTGGGCTGTGGACAGAAGCCTGCTACAATATGTATGTATGGAGATAAATGATTCATAGTCCTTTTAAATGCTCTTACTAACAAATTGGCGTTGATACTGAAATTAGGTTGACCTCTCAAAATTGCAACCAATTTGCATATGCAACCATTCTGGTGATGAATCTCTACTAAATTCCCTTGGAGCTTGTGAACCAAATGTCACGCCCGCCATATCAAATGTTTGTTGACCGTACTGCAACAACAAATTGACTTGTTAAGAGAAGAGATACCATCCATATCTGAACCGAAAAGTTTATATTTGACACTCTTCCAGTCCACCTATAAGGAATAGGCTACTTGGGTTATATTTGTTATATTCTGTTAAGAAGGGTAGAATAGTCATTTCCCTAATAAGTCATGTATTTTGTTATAAAGGGTGATCAGTAGTGTATTTGGGCATTATGAAATGAAATGTAATGTTTTCTTCCTCTCTCTAGATCTATCTCGTCTATGTCTTCTTCTTCCCCAAATTCTTCTCCCTAAATCTAATTTCTCTCTCTCTGTTCCCTAATTTCTTCTAATTGTCCAATTCTGTCTGGCCAATTCCTTACAATTGGTATCAGAGCCATTTCGATCCCAGGAAAAATCACAATGGAAAATCAAAATTCTACCAGTTAAGGAAACAATATTGAAAAATTTCGAGAAACAATGAAGGAGCTGCAAAATTCTATGGACGAAAAATTGGAGCAATTCATGAAGAAATTCAAATTGCTCATGAAAGCTAGGGAACCTAATCTCAACACGACATCAAAATCCGAACCGGAGCATCATCATAGAGTGCTAATTTGTGGTTCTACCGAAGAAGATGATTGTCTATGAGTAGATGTAGGTATTAATTCTACTAGGTCAGTATACTATGATGTTGTCGATCACAATGAACGGGTTTTCGCACATGAAGAAGAAAAATAAAGTACTGTTCATGACTAGAGAGTTCAACCACTTGTGATTATTAATTTATTAAGACATCATAATCATTCAGATCTTAATCGCCAGATTTATCAAACACCACCTTAATGTATCTTAAGAACCCAAATTTTTATTTGTATCTTAATTATTTAGATGCATTTAATATAGAGTCTGAAACCAAAGTAGAAAATGTTATGGTGAAGAGTAAACAAATATTTATCTTCCATGTAAAAATATAAACCGGATTGAATTTTATTGAGCTAACAATTAGCTTCTTAGTACACCCAACGCCAAAACAACTTTGCAAGCTTAATGAATTCTATTCAACCCCATAAATTTATACTCGCATTTGTTTGGGCTGTGGACAGAAGCCTGCTACAATATGTATGTATGGAGATAAATGATTCATAGTCCTTTTAAATGCTCTTACTAACAAATTGGCGTTGATACTGAAATTAGGTTGACCTCTCAAAATTGCAACCAATTTGCATATGCAACCATTCTGGTGATGAATCTCTACTAAATTCCCTTGGAGCTTGTGAACCAAATGTCACGCCCGCCATATCAAATGTTTGTTGACCGTACTGCAACAACAAATTGACTTGTTAAGAGAAGAGATACCATCCATATCTGAACCGAAAAGTTTATATTTGACACTCTTCCAGTCCACCTATAAGGAATAGGCTACTTGGGTTATATTTGTTATATTCTGTTAAGAAGGGTAGAATAGTCATTTCCCTAATAAGTCATGTATTTTGTTATAAAGGGTGATCAGTAGTGTATTTGGGCATTATGAAATGAAATGTAATGTTTTCTTCCTCTCTCTAGATCTATCTCGTCTATGTCTTCTTCTTCCCCAAATTCTTCTCCCTAAATCTAATTTCTCTCTCTCTGTTCCCTAATTTCTTCTAATTGTCCAATTCTGTCTGGCCAATTCCTTACAATTGGTATCAGAGCCATTTCGATCCCAGGAAAAATCACAATGGAAAATCAAAATTCTACCAGTTAAGGAAACAATATTGAAAAATTTCGAGAAACAATGAAGGAGCTGCAAAATTCTATGGACGAAAAATTGGAGCAATTCATGAAGAAATTCAAATTGCTCATGAAAGCTAGGGAACCTAATCTCAACACGACATCAAAATCCGAACCGGAGCATCATCATAGAGTGCTAATTTGTGGTTCTACCGAAGAAGATGATTGTCTATGAGTAGATGTAGGTATTAATTCTACTAGGTCAGTATACTATGATGTTGTCGATCACAATGAACGGGTTTTCGCACATGAAGAAGAAAAATAAAGTACTGTTCATGACTAGAGAGTTCAACCACTTGTGATTTCTCAAGAGGAGCTAGGAGTAAAGGATGCTCACAAGGTGTTTGATGAAAGGTCTACAAGAGGTATATCAAATAGGAAGGTCTTAATTTTTGGTTTTAATCAATATGAAGATTGTTTGTATGTTGAGACCTTTGACTATGTGCAAAAGAAATTATTAATTTCTGGTTTTAATCAAACTAAAGACTGCTTATGTGTGGAGACCTATGAAAATGTGACAGAGCAGATTTTTCTTGAGCTTCCAAAAGAGGATAAGGAAAATATGGTCGATGGGGTTGTTGGGGTTAGGGTTACTCAAACTGGTGTTCAGTATGATTACAAGGATTTTCAAATTGTTGGTTATAATAAGGAAGAACTTAAAAGTGATCAGAACATGTATGTCACTTCTCACTCTACGTTTGTAGTCGCTATTGCTGATGGCTATAAGAAGAGGACTACCCACAATTATATGAAGCAGAAGTTTATTTTTGATCCGGGTGGCGGAATCAAAATTTGTTTCTTCCTGGGTTGTGTTATTAATTCTTCTTTCTCTTATCTTACAATTGATCAAGACCCATATATTCAAAGAAGTTTAGTTTGCATGTTGGCTGATAGATGTTTAATGAGTTCTTATAGTTTAGTCTTTATCTTGGCTGGATTGAATTTAATGGGCTGTCCAAGACAAAACTTCATTAAGATGATGGATGAAAAATCAAGTGCTACATTTTTTGTCCAAAAGTTGTTATTTGAAATGCCTCAGTGGAATCATATTGCATGGAAGGCAATAAAATCAGGTTATTGTGGAAAGACAGACGCCATTGTTTTCGACCCGGGTGGTGAGGAATTTCATAATATTTGGTTTGAAGCACCAAATGTATTGTCATTTTGCTCCTTGGGTTGCTCCTTTCGCTATACAGGTTATGCTCAATGTGGGAAAGTAAGGAAAGACATGGTGGTGGAGTATTCATGGTGGAGTTTTGTCGAAGTGAAAGTCAATTAATCAAAGGCATGCTCTTCAAGAAGCATGCTACACACAAGCACATACCAACAAAGTACAAGGACCCTAGGTTGTTGATCCAGGGTGCACTGGATCTCTCTTTAAGTGGATTGTCATCCTTTGAATCAATGAAGCAGGAGAATGATATGCTGAAAACTATCATTGAGACGATAGAAATGTGCCAGCCAAATGTGATTTTAGTTGAAAAAAACTGTTTCTAGTGATATACAAGAATCCATTCTTGCAAAAGGAATGACACTAGTTATTGATATGAAACTCAATCACTTACAGAGAGTTGCTCGCTGTACTGGTTCATCAATATGTCATCAGATACATTAACTAGGAAAAAGCTTAGACAGTGTGATTCCTTTCATTTCGAAAAGTTGGTAGAGGAGCATGCTGCTTCTGGTGAAAATGGAAAGAAGCCCAGCAAAACTTTGATGTTCCTTGAGGGCTGTTCTACACGTCTGGGTTGTACAAATTTGTTGAAGGGAACAAACAGTGAAGAACTGGAAAAGATTAAATTTGTGGTTCAGTATGCAGTTCTTCTGGCATATCATTTAATTCTTGAGACGGCTTTCCTTCTAGATCAAGAGCTATGTTCTATACCCCTCCTCTTGATGGAAAGCGACGACTCTGCCTCCATACAAATTCGAGCCATAATTTTCACAGCAATAATTTTCATCAAGCCTATTGGAGAAGAGGTTGCCAGCAAAAAAAAAATGAGACTCTTAAAAAACTGTCACAAACTACTTTGCTAACACTGAGTTGGAGCAAAGGAAGCAAGGGGGTGCATATAAGCGCCAATTGAAAGGACAATCCCATTTTATTTTTTTTGTTTAGTGCAGTACTGTGATGTTGTAGTATAGTTGCAATTTGATGTTTTTCAATTCTTGTTTCTGATAAACCCCACCCTTGAGGGCAAGGGTGTTTTTGAGAGGCAAGGAATGTAAGGAATAGGCTACTTGGGATATATTTGTTATATTCTATTAAGAAGGGTAGAATAGTCATTTCCCTAATAAGTCATGTATTTTGTTATAAAGGGTGATCAGTACTGTATTTGGGCATTATGAAATGAAATGTAATGTTTTCTTCCTCTCTCTAGATCTATCTCTTGTCTCTGTCTTCTTCTTCCCCAAATTCTTCTCCCTAAATCCAATTTCTCTCTCTCTATTCCCTAATTTCTTCTAATTGTCCAATTCTGTCTGGCCAATTCCTTACACCATCATTCAGAGGATGCTCTTGCACTGAAGAATGCAGATCTTGTCCATGAAGATAGCACTGAAGATGTAGATCTTGTCCATGAAGGTGGGTGACACTCGCATACCCAACACAAGGTATTATCAAATCTTTAATTTATTTCTGTGACTAATTGATTCATATGCAAATGACAAAACCCTAGGCAAGTTCTATCTTTTACAAGTTTCATTGTTTCCTGTAATATTTCCTTTATTTGGATGGAAACTACAAATGTCGAAAGGCCTTCAATTAATGTCTCTTAATCTATACATGGAACAACAATATCTTGTCTTAATTGTCAAGCTAGGCATGAAGATGATGAAAGCTATGTCAAAAACACAAGGCAACATGTGATATTTTTGTTAAAGGGTTTTCTTAACATATGCCCTAAGGGCACATGCATTGAATTCAAGGGATGTGACCCACTAAAATATAATTAAAATAATATTTCAATGTGGCCATATGCATTTAAAAATTATATTTTAGTGGACCCTATCTCTTGAATTCAGTGCCCAACACTGGTTTCGGTGCTTAGCATGTGCCCTAAGGACACATGTTAAGAAGACCCAATTGTTAATGTAGAGGCAGAGGTAACTGTTGAATGCTAATGAAATAACTGTTGCCAACATTGAAATCAATACACGTTCATTCTTAAATTCACAAAGCAGTATGTGATGCAACAGTTAATGTAAAGGTAGCGGTAACTGCTAGTAAATGCTAAGGACCAGAGGCCAAATAGGATGAAACAGTGCAGATTACCCATCACCTAATTCTCAACTCAACACCACCTTTAATCCCAAGTTAGTTGGGTTAGGCAGAAAAGAAATCCATATAAAAGCCAAAAAGTTGAAAGACAAGGAGAAAAAGCAAGTATAAAACATATGAAAATGGAAAAAATAATCACAATAACATACCTAATTATTATTATGAAATATCAGATACTTGTTGCCGATAGTGAAAATTTTCTAATGCACTTTGGATTTTCTATTTGCTTTCAAGTGGTGGGGGTGGGTGAAGAGTGCCGTCACATCCACCTTAAACACTAATAAATTAAGAAGCAGTTTTAAGAGACAAATTCCAGAAAAAAAATAATTTAGCAAAATTCAAGTAGCAAAAGTATTTTTCTGGTATGCGTCCAAAAATAAATCATTCATCAGAAAATGTTTTAAAGACTATGAATTTACAACTTACATCTTTAGAAGGAAATCCTTCAATGCTAGGGCCCGTTCTTGAATTGACAGCTTCAAGCTTCATGGAAAGGAACTGTAACACCAGTAATTTCGCATGGTTCAATTTCTAGTTCACTATGTGCCAAAATCATAGTGGACAAACCGAACACAAAAACAGTACATACCTCGACTTGCTGTTGCAGTGATTGGATGTAATTAATTATCTCATCAAGTACCAGTGCTTTGCCAATAACCTGAACCCAAAATTGAAGCTCTCTTGAGGATAGTTTTGGGGGTGGAAAAAATACTACTGTACCCAAAAGTTTAGACAAAATGATTGAAACAAATGAAACCACTGTCGCATAATTAAGTATTATAAAACCTATGAAATCATTTAATCACTTAAAGGTATTGACCATGACAAATTTTGTTCTGCTGCTCAGGTTGGCATGCTCGGATGCTGCACTTGAAGGAAGTTCATCAAGAAGTGTCAAAGAATAAAAGTAATTCTACATAGAGAAGCTAGTTTATTTTCTCGCTAGGAGTCGTTCTAGGATAGGTAAATGCAATACATAGTTCCTTTTGTTTGTATATAGGGCAACGTTGTTCCACATAAGGAAATTAATCAAAGCAAAATCATAACAAGCAAGTAGATACTCTGGATGAAGACTAAAACTTGACCAGTGACCTCAAAGGTAGCTCCAGTTTTCAAATAAGATAAAAGTTCTCATCTTGGCAGCAAAAGAATTTCATGCTTACATACAAACTGTAATGAACTAGCTGATAGAAAGAGGGGCAGCTTCTCATACTAAAAAGATTGAGTGGAAGGTGATTCTTAAGAGGGAGCTGACACCTCCCCGAACACCTTAAACCAACCAAAATAACATCTGCTCCACAACCCCTCATCACACTTTTTATTTTTTGGATCTAATTCTATTCATTTTCCTTCTTGAAGCATAACACATAAGAAAAGTTACATCGAACGCAGTTCGTACTATTTAGTTGTTTTAGTTGGCATTGAAGCTTACTCTAAACAGTTCAAATACTTTTCAGTGTAGTTAGATTATATACTAATTGGATAATTTGTACAAATAACAAGTACAGAGGAGAGGGCTCCTAATTCACCAGAAGCTATTCATATAAAGAAATGGAAATATTAGTTGAGAGAGATGGAGCAAGGGAAATGCCAAAAGTTTACCTTATTACAACCTGGGACCAGATCTTGCAGAATCTTCATCCTCTCACTTATCTTTTCCCTTCTAGCCTGTTCACCAAATCAGGTGCAAAAATTTTAAAAGTCTATATTGTCGCTAGTTAGCTATGGATTCTCAACTCATTTCCATATGGCATTTTGATATTAATTCAAGAAATATGGAGCCAAACTCCTGTTCCAGAGGAGAAAATATTTGCTACAACAGTAAACTTGTGACATACTAATGATGTGACCTTATCCTATCTCACCTGTGATAGACACTTGTGCAAAGTTGTTCATGAACAGCTCAGAGTTGGGCTAGATTAAGGCTCAACTCGATCTTGTTCATTTAATAAGTGAGTGGTGTTGGAACATCCTAATGCTCAGCTCAAGTAGGCTGGTGAAGGTTCGTTTTATTATATACATAAATATATTACAACGCCTTTCGCTAATATTCATATTTAAGACTCATTTTTTTTGGAATAATCATACATAGATTGTTTTTTTTATTATTAAAAAAAATAGTTTGTAAAAAAGTAAATGTATGCTAATCTAATACTCCCTTCGTTCCATAACAAGCAAAGTGCAAAGTGCAAAGTGCAAAATGCAAAATGCAAAATGCAAAATGCAAAAGAAAATGCTCTTATATAGTTATATATTAAAACAGAGGAAGTATATAAAACATGTCTTTAAAATGATTTAATGCATTTATGCTAAATAGTTAGTATCATCATGTGCTTTATTGAAATTAAAATAATGCATTTAATATAATTTTGTCTGCATTTGCGGAACTAAAATCTAGGTTTAAAAAAATAATTATAACAATTGAAATGTACCAAGCAGAGCTCGCGAACATCTCAACCTCAGACTCGCTCGTAACAAGGCTCGACTATGACTTGCTCATTTGAAAAAGAAGCCCAGCTCGAACACAATTTTTGGGCTCACTATATATGAGCAGAGCTTGAGCAACGTGAGACTAATTTGATATATTATCACCTTATAACCAATATTTACTGGTTCTAAAGGTTGATGCTTTCATTAGGGAAAAAAAACAACTATCATCCTTTAATATAAATACAAGTTGAAGGTAAATGAAACAAATTACTCTTTCTGCTAAACTGTGACTATCAGTGGCTTGGCCCCTTCTTGCTCGCACGTGGATATAATCTTGATTAGTTGGCTCAGTTGGTTTTGTACTTTGGTCAGCCTGCTTGCCTGAATTTATTGCTTCCGTCTCAACTTTAGATTCAAGTTTCTCATCTCTAGATCCCGATGCTTTAAGGCGCTTAATATCACTATCACTCTGCTCAATTAAGACCAAAACAAATAATGAAATATAGAAGCTAAATTTATGTATACACCTACCTACCTATGTAAACATTATGCACCGTTAAGTTAGCAGGAAACTCATCAAATTCATAACAAACTAAAAATTGAAAGTAGCTTCCTAGCTTATATATGTATTGTTTATATATAAATTATATAATAGCGGTATGTATATCTATCATTACCGTGCCATTGGCAGCACTGCTTGTAGAAACTCCTATAATGGAGTCATCATCATCCTGACGTCGTTTTCTCTCTCCTCTCTGGTCCAGAACCATCGGATCATCATCTTCTCGATTAGGATTTTCTGTGAACTGCCCCAAACTCTGCCCGAACTGAAAAGGCCAGATCTCCGCCAAGTTATACGGCGCCGCATTGCCTGACCTAAATGCACTGTGGTTCATAATCGCCGGCGGGTCCATTCCAATCACAAACCCTATCCAAATTCCGAATTCAGACCGGCATTCGAGATTTCAAAAAATCATAAACTGGCTCAAATTGCCAGTTCCAAAAGTCGTTTTGCAATGACAGAGCGAGCAACTTATAGTAATAGATTCAGCTCCGATGTGAGAGAGAGAGAGAATCTTCGAAAGGGAGATGTGCAGAGACCGGAAGATTGTACGTATAGAGAGAGAAAAGGGCCGGGGGGCAAGAACATCAGAGCTAAAGCTGTGTGTAATCTCCTTCGACAGTGGGAGGTTGCTGGTGCGTACTGCGCACACTGGCGTTCTTTAGACACCACCGCCACCATTCACTACTGTACAGAGAGAAAAATAAATACTCCTGCTTTGTACTCCTATATATGTACCCGGGAGTTGGAAAGAAGCGACCTTGAGTGAGGGTTTCTCGGAGGGTGCAGCACTTTATTACAAGCTCAGCAGCTGCAACCCATCTCTTTCACGAGTATGTCTTCCTTAGGCATCCACCGTCAAACAATTATACATCTAGTCAATCAATAATCTAACGGTGCAAAATATACGAGAGAGGTACACATGAAGTGGATAAAGCATTTGTTATTTTTTTTTAAAAAAAAAGTGAAGGGCTCACCTCACTTAATTATTACGTAGAGAAAGTACGAATACAGTGTACTAAAATGGGACTGAATTGATTGATTGATTGTTGTCCATATTTCGAAGGCTATACAGGGTCCTCTTGATATGTGTTTTAAGGGTACATATTAAACACACGGTTTAATAAAATATTCTCTTAAATTATGTGTATATTTTTTTGATTTCTGTACTTGCATCAAGTTCAAAAGAATAAGCACAGAATTCAAAAAAATATTCTAGGACACATATTAAGAAATTTCTATATATATAAGGAATAAAATATAGCGGCTTTGCTAATTAATTACTTATCAATTAATTGTATGATTTGATAGAAGTGTTACTCTTTAATTATTGTTATTATTAGCAGATCTGATCTATTTAAGGAAAGGTTACCGATAATGATAGTTTCCTTCTGATTTTGGAGAACAAGCTTTACTGCCTCCTCATTAACATATAACCATTTTTGGAAAATTGAAGTAGTTAGTGGACCAACTTAATTAATTGGTAGATTAAAAAAACTTAACAATGGGTCTTGTTGAATGATTTGAGACATAATTTGAACTTTTGGAGATGATTAGGAGTGTTTCAAACATCTAATCAAAAGTATCTCCTCTTTGGAGAAAGCAATAAACCATTAACCTTTTTCTTGGATAGTGTCTTTAATTTTCACATGCAGCTCCTTAATTTGTCGTTTGTGAGTTTCAAACGCTTTTAAAATTTTATTTATTTTTAAATAATTTATTTTAAACGTAATTTATTTAACCTACAAACATAACATTATGAGTAATTAATAACTATAAGATCTGTTCAAATTTCTAATAATATATCTTTTGTTTGATAATAATAATGTACAATTAATTATGATGAAACATTAATTAGCTAGGATTTAGGAACAATCAAAAAGGAGCACTAGCCTTTGCCATTTTTGAGAAATTAAAAATCTTAATTGTTGCTGCTACGGTTGGATGCATGCATGCATGCCTAACGACTCCATATAAAGTTTGGTGAGAATGATGATATAAATACAATGTAAAAAAGGAAAGAAGAAAAAATGATACTTAAAAGCGATGGAGGTTAATTGGAAAGCTGCATTTAACATACAAACAGTACAGCAGCCAGCTAGCTCCTGCATGCTAATTATCAATTTGCCTATTACATATATCGATTATAGTTAGACATCTGGAAGAGAATTAAGGGCATGCATGCACGAATTTCTTCTTACCTAGACTAGATATATATAGGACAATATTTTACACAATTTTAAACCAGGAGGGGCCGGCCCCTATCCCACATATATATCATCACATGTTGATAAGGATTTAATCAGATATATGTGTAATCCACTTAATTTGATCAATAATTAATGTTAAACATCAAATTAAGCAGCCACAACTAATTAATATATATATCTAATTATTTGTCCGTGTGCATAATTAAATTGATTGAATTCAACACGAGGAAAATTAATGGGCGTTATACTACTTTACCAGCTAGCACGAAAAATGAGCTATTAATTAATTAAAAACTAGGTATATATAAAGCTTATCTAATAGCATGCATGTGAATTATTATGAATTCATGTAACAAACAAATTACTACTCCACTACTTAATATGGATAGCTAGCTAGGTAGGTTGAAAGAAAATATTTCATGTACGTAACACTTACTTATATCACGGATTCATCGTATATTGAAAGAGAAGAAAATGTGATGAGATCATGCATCGCTTGACCGATCAGGATAAAAAGAAAATGGAACAAATTTATTTTATTTCTTACCACTACTATATAAGTGCATGATCATATAAATTGAGTGTTTCCATTAATATTTTTTGATACTGACAGTCATATTTTTATAATTAATCGTGGTATACATAGATGAGTTTGTGACAGTAGTTCGAATTAGCAAAAAAAAAATTATTGACAATTTAATTAAGCTCCAATTTTCTCCAAATGGATTGATCATGAGGCCTCGACCACTGAAAAGATCCCTTTGTCCCTTTGTTATAATCGTGAAGATGCTTGTTTGATGGGATGGTTAATCTTAAGATATGGGTCAGGATACCAACTGCAATCAGTGATGGTGTACAGGATAGATTCATAGAACTATTACCAAATTTGTAGACAGCTGCAACCTAATATGAAAGACAAATGGGACTAGATAGGAATGGACCCTCATTCACCAAGCATTTAAATATTGTTAGAATTATATCACACACGCACATAATAATAAAAAATAACACAGAAGTTTACGTGATTCTTCAATTTAAATACGTTCACGGAAGCGGTGTTTATTTTCTTATTATGATTCACTTCAAAGATATATAGAACTTTACAATAGATAGTATTTATACCTACTAATTATATTTTAATTCTAATTCACATTATAGCTTTAATACCCCATAATATCATTTTCTAATCAAACCAAGAAACTGATGTTGGTCGTCGAGCGCGGGCCGCGTCACTTTTAGGCTGCCAGCGGCGCATCCCGCGCTAGTGTTCCAGAACTTGTCCGCGCCCGACTCGCTGCCCCGGCGCCAGTGCTTCAGAAATTGATGTTCTCCTAAGTCTGTCCTGGCACAAGTCCCAACAAATATATAAGAGAAATCTTTCTCTTCTTATTTTCTTTTTTCCGTAAATTATATAGTAGCTTCTTTGTTTTTAAAAGAAGTCAATTCTTAGTATTGAATATGATAATATTTTACATTGAATGATTTAAGTATCATTAATTATATTAGTTTTTAATATCAAGTACTTAATTATATACTAATAATATGGATATTATTGAACAATTAATTATTATACGCGTATTTGAGACTCTTTTTACAACTTGCAAGATGTACTCAATTTTATATATGGAAAGATAATAATTTGTTTAAGAAATAAAAATAAAAGTAAAACCTAGCTAGGCTTCATTTCTAAACTATGATTAGAATGAATTTCCAATTAGTTCATTGGGCCTGGTGATAATTTTGATAATTAGTTTAGTTACACAATTGCTCCTATTTAGGATGAGACCACCAAAAAACAGATCTGAGTATGGGCATCTTAAATTTTTAATAGAAAGCTGGAGACTTCACACCTTTCATTTTGGTGAAAATAGAATCTCCACTTGTTTAGAAGCTATTACTATATATTTTAATCCCTTTAGATTGCACTTTGGAATTGAGTCCATCCAACGAAATGTCTAATTTTGAAAATATATCATACGTACTCCACCAAAAAAGTTTTATTCAAAAATATATATAGTTTTATTTGTAAAATATACAAATATTAAGTGTGTGTAGGTAGCATTTAATTTAGTAGCAAGAGAATGATAATTAAACCATGATACGAAGTTTGAAAATATTGTGTTATTTTATATTATTGTGAAAAATTATAAAATAACAGGGTTGAGCCAATTTTTATAGTATGTTTGCAATAAACTGCATGTATAAATACATTTATAAAATAACAAAAAGTGTATGTATTTTTAATTTTTATGGAAATAAGATAACATATAATAAAAATTGTTATATTTATTTCTCAATCTTTTATATTTGAGCGGAGCTTGAATACTGGTTTTAGGCTCTTTTAGTAAACGAAGAGGATTGGTATGATATACGTACGACTTTTATAGTCTTATTAGTAGTTCTGCACTTGTCTTGGTTCTTTATTATAATTAAGAGCTGTTGCATATGCCATATAGTGTAGATCGAAAGCTTGGTGTCCTTAATTTCCGAGTAGATAAATTCTCATTTATCATTAATTATTTTGTCCAATAAAAAGTTAAAGGAGGTTTTCTTAATTTGTACGTCAACATAAAAACTATATACTACGTACATACTCCTCTGTTGGGATTTCTCTCAACCTTGTCAACCTACCTAAGAGGATGAGATCGATCGAGAAGTATGGATGACTTAGTTATATATATATATATATATATATATATATAGGGAAATCATCCATAGCATCTAGTTGCTATGAATTAAAAAGTGGCATATACCATCTATACAGATTGAAGAGGGTAACACACCGTCCACTAGTTGTACTAGCGGACTGGGTTAGTATAAAATAGTGACATTTATGCCCCCCATTAGCCTTATTCATAGCAATCTTCCTCTGAAATCACTATTCCCTAGCGTCCGCTTCTGCACTATCTTCCTCTGAAATCATGAACCCACGTTCGAGCCTGCATCGTCGAAGCTGCTTCTTCCCCCTCTAAAAATCATGAACCCTAGTTCGCCTATATCTGCAAAATCGCAACAAGTAGTGGACATATCCGAACCTGATTGGTAATTATTTGCGTTTGCTTCGATTTTGCACCCCTCTAACCTGTTTGGTAATTATGTGGTTGTGATTTTAATTATTTGTGAATTATGAAGTTGCAAAGATTTTGGAAAAAAGAGGTTGCAACCCTTCTTCCTTACTAGGAGTTATAATTTGAAATTTTGAATTATTTATATAAATAATGGAAGCATTAGCAACAACAAGAAGCTGCTGTTTGTTATCGGAACATTATAATTCGAGCAGAATTGGATCATCCTGTTTTATTTAAGCTGAGCGAAGGTTAGGGAAATAAAGGTGGGTTAGTTTATTATTTTTATTTTAATAAAGGTGGGAAGGTTAGGGACACTTAAAAACCTACTCGGTGCTCCTGGATATGAGGCTGCTGTTGCCGGATTAGTTTAGTTTTTCGCATATTGTTGTCCATATTTTGTTGTTATATATGTTGTTAGCTAACTGTTCTTGAATTAAACAGTTAAGGAGTTTGATGAAGGGCCATCTGGGTACTCCTCTTAGTCCAATTTCTGCAATGAATGGTCACCTTGTATGCAATGTTTATGCCTTTGATTGTTTGAAAATGTTTGAGGAGTGCGAAGATGACGTCGACCTTTTTCAAACTTGGAAAAGAATATTGGTGCAAAAGTTGTTGTTTAAGTTAAATTGTGTGATATATTTCAATTACTTATACAGTGACGGGCTGAAACAGAACTAACCTGTCTGACCATGCTCTACAAGCTTTTAGAGTCCATCCTTAATTACCATTTGGGAATATGTTTTTGATTTGTAGTTGACCAAGGAAGTCAATCTATCATGGTTTTATAACTCAAAGCTTGTATATGGTTTTAGGCCACGATATATATAATTCCAGCTTTACCTTATCGTGCATCTTCTTGGAAGATGCCTGAAATGAAATTTATTGTATTATATGTTCTTTGTTTAAGGTTGGTTCACTTATTTTGACTGTTCCAGCCAATACAATGCTATAGTTTGGGTATAATTATATGTGAACAATGGCCTCTTTATTAGATTTTTTTTTCTAGCATATTACATCTATGCTTTTCCTGCTGGATTTTCTCAGATGTTTTGGTGCGTTAATGGTAGCAATCATCAATGTTTAAAAAAAGAAGATGAATTGCAAGTAGAACTGGGTCCCTATATATGTTTCTAATTATTTTGGACTGATGAAAAGAAATTTTAGAATACGTATTGTATTGTATTGTATTGTACTGTACTGTACCCCGTTAGCTAGATGTGCTTGGGTCACTGACGATCATACGGTAACAGTCTTATTAACACCAGTGCACCACATGATCATAAGGCCTGGGTTCTTCTTAATTTTCTTCGTTGTACCCACCTCGCAACAAGGAGCCGGCACCAATTCATGTACACCATATCTCCAGCCAATTCTCTTGTTCCCGTTGGATTCCCTTTCCTTCATTTGATTCGTTTAGGAAATATACCTTATTTATTACGCGTTAGTAAAGTTCTAACGAAAGTCGTCTGATTGAAGGAAATATTAATATTTTCACAATACTTTTTATATTATTTTATGTTGCAGATTTATCAATTAATTTCCTTCTTTTATTAGCGAAAAACCAAGAAAATACGGAAAATTAAATATTGAATATGTAAGACTATATGGGAATTGGATTGACAGATGAGACTCCGTACTCCGTCTTTATATAATAGGTAGATACTAGATAGATATATAGTAGTATAGTTTTACATACCTCAGTTTCAGTTTATGTTTATGGTATTCACAAATCCTAATTATATACACTCCGTAGTACCACAGATTGGTGTGAAAACTTTTAACTTTCCCTTCCCTTATGTATTCGCTACCTATAAACTGTTTATTTTATAGCATGATTTACTCCTAAACGTTTTACTGATCATATTGCAGTGAATTCATTTGCCATAAATTACAATTAAAAAGGTACTCCTAGCTAGATATATATATATATATATATATATATATATATATATATATATATATATATTATGATAACAACTATTTTTCTTATTTTTATTTATTCTTCAAAGATTTAATAATTTTATTATTCCTAAATAAAATCTTAGGATAGTAATTGATTCATCTTTTTCATACATTCTAAATTCAAGTCTTTCCAATTAAAAATGATTTCAATCTCTTTCAGTAGATACTCTTTCCGTTTTATTTACATGAAATTTCATGATTTTAAAAAGCATTTTTTGGGTCTAAATTTACTATTTTAAAAAGTTAATTACATCTTACTCAACTTTTTTTTCTTTTTTAAAAATCTCTTTCCCTCTCAACGTAATCAATCTTTATTTCTTCATATATTTAGAGTCACGCGCGTAGTATTATATATTTATATATAGAACCATACTATGATATTAAACAACAAAAATATATTTAAAATATGTATTATGATATATGTATTAAAAATTCAATATTTATTTTGGACTTTTAGCATTACTCGGTTTATATTGTTTGATTAGTCAGTTTATATTGTTTGATTAGTCTTTTATGACTTATTGACTTTGAATGATAACATCGTTTGCGTGATCTCTGACTCTCAAATCACACAATCCACATAGTTTGAAATTATATTTTGACTTAAAAGATTAGCTTATTAGGTTTATTTATGATCTATTAAAATATATATGTTTTTAATTTATTTTTTTTGTGTTTCGATACGAGACTTTTATTATCACGAGTTACCTCAACAACAATATTATCGAAATAAAGATAATATTATGTTGGTAAATATTTTTATAATTATTTTAAGAAATTTCTTAACATGTGCTCTTAGGGCACATGCTAAGCACACAGTTCAAAACAATATTCTGTTGAATTGTGTGTATATTCCCTTGAACTTGGTGCAAGTGCAGAAATCAAGAGAATATGCACACAGTTCAAAAAAATATTCTCTTAAACTGTGTGCTTAACATGTGCCCTAAGGACACATGTTAAGAGCACCCTTATTTTAATAATACTACCTCCGTTCCATAATACTAAGTGATGTTTTAGGTGATTTTATTTGTCCCAAATTATTTGATGTTTTAAAAAATATAGGAGCATTAATTACAATATTTCTAAAGTTACCCCTCATTACTCTTTACTTTAATACTCAGATATTTTTATCTCTCTCTCTCCTTATTAACACAAAGGGTATTATAGACAAATGATACTATATTTAATGCTATACAATCATTTTCTTAATGGTTGTGTCCAACTCTAAAACATCACTTATTATGAAACGGAGGGAGTAATAATCGATAGTTAATACTACCTCCGTTCCTAAAAAATTATCGTTTAAGGTTTTGACACATGGATTAAGAAAGTCATTTAATACTAATAAAATTTGTTTGAAATACCATCACTACCCTTTATGGGAAATTAAAAATTATTAATACAAGAGAGAGAATTTATTGGGACAATGAGAGAAGATAGGGGTAATATAGAAAAGTAAATAATATATTCTTGTAGGAAGTTGTAAACGACAAATATTTTAGAATAAATTTTTTCTTTTAAAACGAAAATCTTTTAGGGAGGGAGAGAGTACTTTAAACAAAATCCAAAAAATTACTAATTCTTATGTTGCAATATTAACTGTTTTTAAGATGTGGGGAAGGCTTTATGAATTGTCTCTTGTCAAATCTATGTAAAGATGTTGCCAAAACTGGTGGGTAATAATGTTAGTACGAATTCCCAAACCGTGAAAAGAGCTGTTTTCCATTGGAGCCATGCATATCTTTCATCATTCATTCACACACACACACAACACACATTGGGTAAAACTTTGTCGGTGAAAAAGTCACGAAAATGGAGGATAGTACATGTAATTTCACGCAATTTGCTGTTCCTCCCTAGTAGTAGTACAACTGGTAGGTAGCCAAATCACAGCTGTGGCCGATCAATCACATTGTAAATACAGAAACCCATAAATAAATACACCCCAAACAATGTCTTATTTTTTTAGATTTTGTTGACTGGACTGACAGACAGCTGAGAGCCTGAGACAGTAACGTTAATAAAGATCCATGTTAGCTCATGAGCTCATTTATCCAGGTACGACTACTTCCCACACGTTCACATAAATGTTTGGCCACGTGGCAATTTCTTGATTACCAGAATAAAAATTACTCCTAGAATAATACTAGTAAGAAAGAAGATACGTTTACGCAGGCAGGTTGGCAAGAAATGAGCGTTATTTTGACTTGATCTCTCTCATCGGGACTCCACTTTTTTACTCAGCTCTCAAATTCAGCAGTTATTATCTCAGTGAAGCGACTCTGAGAGAGAAAATCAATATCAGAATCGAAAAATTAAATTAAAATCAAATTCAAAAGGAAAGCTTTTTATATATATATATATATAAGAGATGGCTATATAAAATCGATTTGGGCATTACAGCGAAATCGGTCGATGGGAGCGTGTGTATCGAGGCCGGAAAATTGCGTGGGACGTCGATCAGTGAAGAACAAGTTCCGGAAGAAAAAAAGAACAATAATAAAACGTCGATTCTCTTCTCATTTGTCTGTTCAATCCTTGGATAAAGTTGAGAACTTGGACCAAACCATCAACAATCCCACTTTCCACGGTTCCTCTCCCTCTCTCTCTCTCTCTATATATATATATATATATATATATATATATATATATATATATACACACACACTGTAAATGTAAAATCTTGGTTTTTGATCTGCATTGATAAGTAAATTATTTTTAGTTAATGTTTATGTGATCAGAGTTTGAGGGAAGAAAGAATCAGAGGTTTGGAGTTTTAGCTCGCTGCATTTTTTCTCAAGCTGTTAATCGATTGACTATTATTAAAAAGGAAATTTCTTTTTGGGATTTTATTTCTGATTGTTATATTGGATGGATAGTCTGTCTTATATGAATGAATATTCCTTTCACAGACCTCTGAATCTTTAGCATTTAGCTCCAATTTTTCACAAAAAGTGGGTTGTTAAACTAATTATTCCTTACAAAATTCAGCTTTTATGCAAGTTTTTTTGGAACATACTATATTTTTTGGTTCGAATGTCGGTGAGTTTTATAGTTAAAACTGGGGCATATCAATAGTGGCCGGAGATTGACCTATTTAATCTTGATATCGATTTGTAAGCTACAGCTGCTTAATTTCTGATAATGGAGACGTGGATTTCTGCTTAAGGGCACTTATGTAGAGAATATTATTAAGAAGTCGAAGAGCTGAGGATGAATGTTGTACTTCACTTAGATAAAGAAGTTCCTATGTCTCGGCTTTACCAATGAGGTATGCTCAGATAAAACAATGGAGATGCATATTTGAGATATTTCTCAGCAATGCAGATTCACCTATGACAAATTAACCCCCAATGGCGCACTCATTGTTTTAGGAACTTGTACATGCATTCCATGAAAGACTCGAGGAGCAGCAAACGTCGTGGGCTCAATATTGGGGCTTTGGTTGTTTGTGGCTAGGATGTATGCATTCCGTGTTAAAATGGTCGTGTTAACTTGCTGTCATTCCTTTCTTGGGAAGAAGCTCCCAAATATCTCTAAAATTGTCATGGTTTTGTGCTCCTAGAACCATTCTGTCATATTATATAAACTTTCCTTTGCTTATTTTTATCTTACTTTGTTTCTTGATAATTGCTATGGTAAAGGTATCATACAAATATTGCTCAGTTAAATGGGGGGAAGAAAAGTCAGGACATCCCCTTTAAATTTCTCTAACAATTCTAGTTGCTTTATCTGCTTGATTTTATTTTATACTCGGTAGGAATGGAAGAGTTATGATACACTACCCTAGACTTTGTAACTTTGTTTGAATTTGACATCAATAATCAACGCATCCTAAACTCCCGTGTGATTGGAACTCATGATGCTTAATCATAACAAGATCATTAGATTCTCCTAAAACTAAATTTCTTTTATTTTACTGATGTGTAACAACACCAGCAAGATCAAGTATTGAAGAGGCGTGGTTTGACTCTGCTGCAATACTTGAATCTGACTGCAGTGACGAAGATTTCGAAAGCGTCCCTGATGGTATTATATAGAGGTTTTTCAGTAAATTTTCTAATTCTAACTTTATCTTTCATTTTTTCTACAATGATTAACCTGCTACACTTAAAATTATTTATGCAATTTATATTTGCAGACGTGCTATCTCTAAATGGCTTAGAAGGTGCATCCAGGATAAGTATTGCTTCTCTTAGAGATGCGAATCATGGAGATGGCGATGTCAACATCCCATACACCTCTTACACTAGACAGTTGCAGAGACCAGGGGATTCTTCAGCAGGGAATTCTGCACGTAACTCTGTCGAGACTTCTAGAAGTTCTGTGCATCCCCTCGATGCAAACTCCCAGTTAAGATCTGATGGAAATTCCAATGAAGCGAAACCGGCTTTCCTTGATGAAATCTCGTCTCTGGATGAAAGTGCTGGCAGGGTAGATGGTTTGTTTCTTCCAAACAACTGTTTGCCTTGTCTTGCTTCTACTGTTCCCTCTGTTGAAAAGAGAAGGTCTCTAAGCTCAAGTCCACCTAGTTCAAGGAAAAAAGCAGCTCTTAAACTTTCCTTCAAATGGAAGGAGGGACATCCTAATGCCACTTTACGTGAGTACTATTATCATTGAGTTCTTTAGGTTTTATCCCTTGTTTGGAAATTGCAAATGGCACATAAACAGTTTTACTATATTCTTTTGATTATGATTACTATGGTTCTTGCATCATTCTATTTGCCCTGTTTATTACCAAAAATGTTAGCTTTGTCAAAATTGTATCATGCTTGCTTAAGTAGAATTTATTTAAGCCTTTTATGTTCCTTACTCATTTATTTGGTCAATACAAGTTCACTTTTAACAGAGTAAGAAAACAGCGTTTGGTAATTTGAGCTGTCATCTTTAGGCTCCGAGCCTGTTCTTTCTTCTTCTTCTTCCACCTTTTTTTTTCTGGGGGTAAATGTTAACTGGAGGATTTCTTGCTAGTATTCTTTTGATGACTTCAAAATACACGTGTCTCGTTGTTTAGCCAGTGGCTTAAAAAGTTTGCCCTTGTTGCCTTGACAGTAATTCAGCACTTAAAGTTTTCATTTCAACAAATCCCCACACAATGGTAACAGGTAACTCATTTATTATGGGTGGATTTAAGATGAGCCAACTATTGACTATTGACTTCTTTGTTAGTACACAGAAATTATTTTTGCTTTGCCCAAGGTCTGCAGTTAAGTTTTTCGGCAAGGCCATAGCCCCACAAGTTTGGTCTGATTTTGGACTAACCCCAAAGGGAGGGAGAAATGGAAGAGGCCATGATGAATAACTTCAAGGTCTCTGGTTCCAATCCTCATAATTAGGGCAAAGTTACCTATCGAAAAAAAAGTTGTCTTATTCTGGACTAGATTAGTCTATGTATGTGGGAGCTGTCGTTTACACTCCTAAATTAACCTCACTTTCACTTCACGAATTTAAATAATTAGCACAGTAGTAAGCAAGGATCGATCCCACAGAGAGTGAGTTTGTTTTAGATTTATTCTACTATTTTAACAGAAAATAAAGATGGGGGATTTTTGAAATTGTTTTAAACTAAGAAAAACAGAATTTAAATAAAGAGATTAACCAAATATGTAAAAACTTCTGTTCTGTAGTTCAGTTTCACCAAGCACAGCAATCAATTAATCAAGTTATTATTCTTTACCCTTCAATGAAACTATTAACCCTAGATAACAATAAGCTCTGTTATCCGAAATTCTCCTTAGATATTCACTGTATGAAACAAGCTCTTCACCAGATTCAACTAGCATATAATCTAGAACAAGCTCTCTAGATTTAATATGATAGAAGCATTAAGAAATAGAGAATTAGGCTAATCCAAGCAACAAACACATAAGCTCGATTTGTTTAACTTGTTTTCTGATAATCTTAGCAATACACAAAAGCTTGTCCACAATTAGTATCACTAATTTACTACTTGTGATGAAGACAGATATCAATTACACGTAATACCAATCTTAATCTAGCATATGATAATGATTAAATTAACTCAATTGACCATATCAAATTAATTAGATCAATTAGCATGCAATCAATGAAAACAGATTATCAGAAGAAATTTCATACAAGAAGGAATAAATAATAATACTCAATTAATTAATTACTTGTAACAAGGTTCCACCTCCCTTTAGAACTGAATAAAGAAACTAGCCTGACATGCTCCAAGTCTGCACTTCAATGAGGTATGATAGTTGGTAGAAGATTGAATGAAATAAAACCTTGACTATCATCCTCTATTTATAGTGCTAGACAAAGACCTAAATCCTATGAGAACTAGGAATCCAAATCCTAAAAGGAATTGCAATTATAACTAGTTTCCATAAAGAAATAGAATCTAATAAGGAAATAAAATCTCAGTCCAAAGAAGTCCTAATTCTAATAGTAATATCAATCCAATTCCATGTAGGAATCTCCAAATATTGAGAAAGTCAACTGCTGGTCAAACTCCTCTTCAATTCAACTCCAAATCAACTTGTTTCCATCCTTTTAGCTTTAATTCACTTATCAAATTCCCCCACACTTAGCCTTAATTCACCTGAAAATAATAAACATCTCAATAAGTCCATATACACTATAAAATATATAGTAAACTAAATATAAAGGAATAAAAATAAATGAATATTATGTACTTATCAAATTCCCCCACACTTAGCCTTTACACGTCCTCGTGTAAACCAAAAGTTTGATTTCCAAAAACAATTCCATTCAACCATAATGTTAAAAGATTTTAAGATCAAATCATAATTATCAATACTAAACCCACAAAAGCATAATCAATGTTCATCAATTAACTCACGATAACCACCTTGCCATTTCACCAATGAATTTCATTAAGTTAAATTGTAATCACATAAGTCCTCTTCTATGATCCACACACTTACTCAACTTAATTATCATGGAGCAAAAACCGTGCACACCACTCAAAACTCAAAACATATTTTTATGCTTTAATTTTTTACCAGAACCCTTTCATTTTACTATTTGTTTCCGGTGAATGCATTTTATGCTCCGTTTCACCTTCCTCAATCATTCTTTTGTAAATGAGTGCATTTTATGCTCCATCTCACTTATCCGCACGTGTTTATGGGAGAGTGCGTTTTACGCTCCATCTTATCCCACCACATGACTTCTCTTGTGTTTCTTTTTCAACAATTTCACTGGTTTCCAATTTTTCTTATTATTTTTTTTTTCACATGGTCCTGTAAAAAACTTAAGCAGTTCAATAGTTCTAGAGCATGAGATTAGTGCACATAGACAACTCCACAGATAACTTAGCCAACTAAGCATATATCACATGTTCAAGTACTCATGAGACACAAATTCAACTCAAATCAATTACTATGGATCATAACTTAGTTTTTCTCAATCATTAACCAATTATGCATCAAATAGATTTTGAATTTTTAGCATTGATTCTCATTTTTGACTTTAACCTTCGAACACATAGGTAAAATAGAATTATGGAAATCAAATTTTTCAAAAAATTTCAAAAAAAAAAAAATTCAAGGCATCAAGATGGTCCTATTTCATTTCAAAATTGGCAGATTAAATATCCCTAAATATAAAATAAAAACCTAAATCTCTCCCCCCCACACTCAAACCTTACATTGTCCCCAATGTAATAAAATCATGCAAAGAAGAAAGAACTACAACTAACAAATTAAAAAGAAAAGGGATAGAAAGATCAAATCTGAATTCTTGGGTTGCCTCCCAAGCAGCTGCCCTTGTTTATTGTCATTGGCCTGACATCTTCCCTCTCGTTCTATGTAATTGGAGTTGTGAACTTCAAGTGGATTGGTAACAGTTTCTTCCTTAATTGAGGAACATTGTGTACTTCATGATTTTGCTCCTTTCCAGCCACCAAATCCTCCTCGTATAATTGTATTCCATCAAAAGATTCCTGCACTAAATAATCCACAACATCAATAACAAAAACAGATTTAATATTATCAAGATACCTTTTAGCCTGATCTGCGTTGAACTGGAACTTTGCATTGTCCAATTCCATGGTAAAGGTACGATGGTGTGTAGCACTCCTTGTTTCTGTTAGTTGTACTGATGGAGATGAATCCACATCTTTCTTGTCGAGATCTGCAGAATTTATCAAATTATTCTCTTTTTCCTCTTGTTCATTCTCTTCGTCAAATTCCATATTACAGTCCGTTCCTGGAGTAAGCCCTGAATCCTCCTGCTCCTCTTCGTCAAATCCCATTGTACTGAAGTTCTCAACAAACGGAAGAGGTAACTCCTCGAAGCCTTGAGATTCCAACCTTCCTACTGTGGTTGCAAGCTGACCAACTTGATCCCTCAGATCTTGAACAGAAGTTCTTGTCTCCTGCTGGAACTGCTGTGTCTGACTCATGAACTGTAGTGTTCGGCTCATGAATGCCTTGAACATATCCTCCATAGATGTCCCAGAATTGACAGGTACTTCTTGGTTTTCTGTGTGGTACTGAGGTTGAGTCTGCTGAAGATCTTGCTGCATACTTGAAAGGACAGGTTGCATTGGTGGCCTAGTACCTTTATAGCTCAAGTCGGGATGATCTCTCCATCCGGAATTGTGAGTTTCTGCCCAAGGATCACATTGATGTGGATTTTGTCTGAAGAATGTCCCCACAGCATTAACTTGATGAATAATTACATCCTCTTGCACTATGGGACAATCATTTGTTGTATGCCCTGATTTTGAGTAAATTCCACATACTTTTGCAACCGGTACGTTTCCTGTTGTTAATTGTTGCACCACAGCAGTTAAGTTAGAAATCTGTTGTGCCAATTCACTCGTGCTTACCTCACTTACTCTTTGTGGAGCATGATCGTATTGTTGTGAGTTAGCGGCCATGTTTGCAATCAAATTTCTTGCAGCCTCCGGTGTCTTGTCTACTAATGCTCCTCCACTAGCCGCATCGATCATACTTCTTTCCGTTGGTATCAGTCCCTCGTAGAAGTACTGAATCAAGTGTTGCTCATTAATTTGGTGGGGAGGGCAGCTGGAACACAACTTCTTGAACCTTTCCCAATACTCGTAGAGAGTTTCTCCATTGAACTGACTAATTCCACATATCTTCTTCCTTGAATCGGCAACTCTTGATGCAGGAAAATACTTCTCCAAGAATAGCCTTTGCATATCAGTCCATGATCGTATCGATCCTGAAGGAAGATAGTATAACCAGTCTTTAGCCAAATCTGCTAATGAGAAAGGAAAAAGTCTAAGTTTGATATGCTCCTCTGACACTCCTTGTGATTTCATCGTGGAACACACCACATGGAACTCCTTTAGATGCGTATATGGATTTTCACCTGTTAGACCACGAAAAATAGGCAAAAAGCGAATTAGTCCGTAGTTAAGTTCAAAAGCAACATCTAAGGTAGGATATTTAATACACAGGGATCGCTGATCAAGGTCTGGAGTAGCCAGTTCTTTTAAAGTCCGGTTGTTGTTCGACACCACCATCTTTTTCTTTTTAAGTATTGGAACAAGAGTTTCTTTTGTATCTGCAATTTTCTCTATCTTTTGATCAAAATTAGAGTGAGATGATTGAGTCATAAAACAAAAAGAAAAAAATAAAAAAATAAAAATAAAATAAAAAGAAAATAATAAAAATAAACGAAAACAAAGAATAAACAAAAACAAATAACACTCCCCGGCAACGGCGCCAAAATTTGGGAGCTGTCGTTTACACTCCTAAATTAACCTCACTTTCACTTCACGAATTTAAATAATTAGCACAGTAGTAAGCAAGGATCGATCCCACAGAGAGTGAGTTTGTTTTAGATTTATTCTACTATTTTAACAGAAAATAAAGATGGGGGATTTTTGAAATTGTTTTAAACTAAGAAAAACATAATTTAAATAAAGAGATTAACCAAATATGTAAAAACTTCTGTTCTGTAGTTCAGTTTCACCAAGCACAGCAATCAATTAATCAAGTTATTATTCTTTACCCTTCAATGAAACTATTAACCCTAGATAACAATAAGCTCTGTTATCCGAAATTCTCCTTAGATATTCACTGTATGAAACAAGCTCTTCACCAGATTCAACTAGCATATAATCTAGAACAAGCTCTCTAGATTTAATATGATAGAAGCATTAAGAAATAGAGAATTAGGCTAATCCAAGCAACAAACACATAAGCTCGATTTGTTTAACTTGTTTTCTGATAATCTTAGCAATACACAAAAGCTTGTCCACAATTAGTATCACTAATTTACTACTTGTGATGAAGACAGATATCAATTACACGTAATACCAATCTTAATCTAGCATATGATAATGATTAAATTAACTCAATTGACCATATCAAATTAATTAGATCAATTAGCATGCAATCAATGAAAACAGATTATCAGAAGAAATTTCATACAAGAAGGAATAAATAATAATACTCAATTAATTAATTACTTGTAACAAGGTTCCACCTCCCTTTAGAACTGAATAAAGAAACTAGCCTGACATGCTCCAAGTCTGCACTTCAATGAGGTATGATAGTTGGTAGAAGATTGAATGAAATAAAACCTTGACTATCATCCTCTATTTATAGTGCTAGACAAAGACCTAAATCCTATGAGAACTAGGAATCCAAATCCTAAAAGGAATTGCAATTATAACTAGTTTCCATAAAGAAATAGAATCTAATAAGGAAATAAAATCTCAGTCCAAAGAAGTCCTAATTCTAATAGTAATATCAATCCAATTCCATGTAGGAATCTCCAAATATTGAGAAAGTCAACTGCTGGTCAAACTCCTCTTCAATTCAACTCCAAATCAATTTGTTTCCATCCTTTTAGCTTTAATTCACTTATCAAATTCCCCCACACTTAGCCTTAATTCACCTGAAAATAATAAACATCTCAATAAGTCCATATACACTATAAAATATATAGTAAACTAAATATAAAGGAATAAAAATAAATGAATATTATGTACTTATCAGTATGCAAAGCATATGTGATATTGATTGGTTATGTCATACTGCATAGTTGTGGCCTATCTATTGAGCCATGGAAGTACACCTTTTAATATGCCCTAGGCTAAATTTCTCTTTGTGCATTGCAACCATTGTTCAAGGCATTTTATTTTTTTGCTAAATATTGTTTAAGGCATTTTATGAGTCTGAATTGCTATAGATTTATTATACTGATGGAGCCCTTGGGAGAGAAATCCTCACTGAGACATGTTGAATGTGATCAAGGGCGCTGAACTAACTTGTTCTAAAACACAAAGGGTCAGATTTGTGATGGTTCACTCATCAGCAAAACAAATTTGTAAACTTGCCATTTTATAATTAAAGCATTTATGGCTTTCATGTGTTTATGATATTAACTCAACATTTGTTTCTGTGCATGTATTGAATGAATATTTGTGATAGATTGTGTTAAACTTTTAGTTGGTGATCGAGCTTAGAAGTTATGAATGCTATCAAATTTTATCACAAGAAGATTATGAAACTGTTGAATTGAATTGGAAAAACTTATCCAGTTTCTGGTTTCTCCTAGTTTCCTCAAAGATAAAGATGCTTATCCAGAGACCAATAGCTGGTTCGCAAGTACCTTTTTGCCCACTAGAGAAGAAATTGCCTGATTCTTGGTCACAAATTGATCCAAGTACTTTTAAAGTCCGGGCAGAGAATTATTTAAGGTGAGAGGAGAATGGTCAATTATTCATAAAGGCACATGAAAGATGGTGCTTTTGAATGTATATTTGAAACTTTTAATGCACTCCATCTTAAGACTTTATATTGGGGTATTAGCTCTAAATACTTGCAACTTATTTTGCATATCTTGTGACACTGGTACCATTTGCTTGGTTGTCAGAGACAAAAAGAAGGATCTCGCTGCAAACTATGCTGCATATTATCCATTTGGTGTTGATGTATACCTATCTCAAAGGAAAATTGATCACATTGCTCGGTTTGTGGAACTCCCTAATAGTAGTTCCTATGGGGAACTTCCACCAATTCTTGTTGTAAATTGTCAGGTACGTTCTGCTTTTGCCCTTAACCTTCTGTTTTTGGTTCTTCATACGTTTCAAATTGCTATTGTTGTTTTTTGAATTGAACAATTTGAGAAATTCATATATTGTGGATGTCATTGATCTATAATGCTCTTGTTAGTTTTCTTGTGTCTGTGATTCTCTTGAGCAATTAAATTGCATCAGTTGCTGAAAATAATGCTAGTACCAATAAAAAGTCCGTCTTTTATTTTTCTTTGCTCAAAAATTCTTTTAACTCCAGAATGTCAAAGAGAGTTGAGTTAGACCCTTCTGACTAATAAAAGAAAATGCAGTGGCCAACAAGATATGGAAGCAATAACATATCAGAACCTAATGCTTTAATTGAGTCTGCATGCATACTTTTCCAGAAATCTGCTCAAAATTAGGTGCGTCTTTTATGCTTTGTAATTTTACCATGCCTTTCTGCCATTCCCTTACCTGTCCTGTGCTCACCTGACTTAACATGACTAAAGGGGCTGTTTGATAAAACTGAATGAAACAGTTTTGAATGTTTAAGCAATCTGAATGAAACAGAATTCTGAATACTGAATGATAAAAGTTATTTGATAATTAATATGTCTGAAATATCTTAATAATATTTTTTTTTACTATTTTACACTTCTGAACTATGCTGAACAAGTATATAAGTATGAATGTACTAAAAAATAAGTTTACTACAATATTTATATATAAATACTCTCTTCGTTATTAAATATAAAATTCATATTGACCTTTTAAAATCAATTTAAAATATTTTCAAATTCAAAACTAGTACAAATATTTTTAATATAAGATTAATATAATTATAAACTTAATAAACTATGTTAAAGAATTAATAATTGAATTGAATATTCTTATTTTTTTAAGATTTCAACCATATTAAATTGAATATTTTTGGAAGTTGGAAAATCCAAAAAAGCAAAAAAATATAAAATAATAATAATAATAATAATAATAAATTAGATATTTTAGATGGAGAGAGAAACCATAAATCCACACAACTTGTACTAGAAAAAGAGGAAGTAATCTCAGATTCTCAGAAACACTTCATCAAAAACAAAACTTTCAAATCGCCTTCAGAGCTAAATCTCTATCTCTCTCTCATTCATCCACACACTTGCAACAATGAAGCCATCACGGCGAGATGATCCGATGGACAACCATCTCTGAAAACCAGGTAAATTTGATCATGGATTTGTTTCATCAATGTGTTAAGTAATCATCATTGGATCCAATTTTGGACCCAAATTTCGATGTAATGAATAAAATGATGAAATGGGTTTGAAAAAGTTGGAGTTCGATCTATAAGATTTTGGTATAGGATTTTTTGAATTTCCCAAAATGATGACGACGACGAGTATGGTAATTCTCGATCAATTGGAGTGAAAGAGGGGCAACATGTGTAAAAAAATCCATTCAATGGGCTTAGGGTTGATTCAGATAAAAAATGGCAGCTTATTCGATCAGTCAATTGGACTTACCGATTAAACAGACTGAATGACTAACCGATTCAGACCACAAGTCATCCAGATGCATTAAGTCGTAAACAAACAGCCCCTGAATTATCTGGAGACAACCTTTCTTGTTGTTGTCTTGGTTGCTTCTACTTTTAGTTATTTATATTTTTACTTTTAGATTCTGTACTCATTCATGAATCCTAGTATACCCTCTCAGCTACTGGTTGTATGGAATGAAGTTCATTTGGTTGCTTAGCGTGTTGCCGTCAAGTGCTATTCCACTATTAATCCTTTTAAAAGTTTTGAAAAGTTGGTTTAGGACTGGAAGTTTGCATCATTTTTAAAAGAGTTAACTGGTTTATTAATTTTATATTTATCTTTTGACACTGACAATTAGTTTTTTTTTTTCTTTTCCCTTTTACAGATTCCTTTGTATCCTGCTGCCATTTTCCAGAGTGAAACTGATGGTGAAGGAATGAATATTGTTATGTACTTCAAACTTTCTGAAAGTTTCTCTAAAGAACTTCCATCCCATTTTCAAGAAGGCATCAGAGTATGATGAAACCATTTTAATATGAATTTCTTCTTCTTCAGTCAAAGGAAAAATAAGAAAATATTAGACTTGGCACGTATTGATTCTTCTGGATATATTCCATAATGTATTATATGTTTATCTTCTATTCTTCTTGAATCCAACTTTTCCTATTATCAGAGGTTAATTGATGATGAGCAAGAAAAGGTTAAAGGTTTTCGTGTTGACACACTCGTACCCTTCCGAGAAAGGTTGAAGATATTGGGTCGTGTAGTAAACGTGGATGACCTTCAGTTAAGTGCAGCTGAGAGGAAACTTATGCATGCTTACAATGAAAAACCTGTTCTTTCACGTCCTCAACATGAGTTCTACTTGGTAAGTTTGTGCTTCAGTTTTTATATTGAGCAACTGATTTCTAGTGTTCTTCTTCCTTCAACTCTCTCTGATGAAATGATGATATTTTCTGTCCTATAAGCAAGCGCATTGGGTGGCAATGCATGAAGAGTTTGGAAAAAAATAATTGGAAATTAGCTTCTCATAAATATATTGCTATGAACTTTTTTCAGGGAGAAAATTATTTGGAGATCGATTTGGACATGCACAGATTTAGTTACATATCTAGGAAGGGGTTTGGCGCATTTCTAGATAGACTAAAGCACTGCGTATTGGATTTTGGTCTTACAATTCAGGTAAGTCATTTAAATAAATACATAAACAAGCGCCAAGATCACTCCCATCTTGTACTTGTTTTTCCTCGTTCAGTTTTTCTTTTTGAGGCTCTAGAAACTGTTGTTGATACATGTTATTTTTCTGTTAAATCAGGGAAACAGACCGGAAGAGTTACCAGAACAAATCTTATGTTGTGTACGGTTGAATGAAATCGATTACATGAATTACCAGCAGCTGGGGTTGAGTCAAGAGGCCCTTTGATTAGTATGTGAACAATGCAAGGATTAAAGTTTATTATTAATAAATTAAGGCTCACTTTTTGAATCCTTTGTGCACTGTTCTGTTTCTAAACTTAACATACATTATTAATATGAACTGCCTAAAGTGAACCATCATTTACAACTCAAAAAAAATATAAAAAAATGGGAGGAAAAAAAGAAGAGAAAGGACCTATCTAAAAAAATGGGAGTATGTAACAAGATATTAAAGGAAATTTGAAATCCTAGGCACAATGCAACTGACTGCTTCAGCGTTGTGGGATGTCCAACATGAACATTGAAACTTGGCAACTTTAGAACATAATTCGAGGGAATGGAATTCTAAAGTTTGAATTTTCCAGTTGGATTAGCTGTGTCATGGGATTCATGTAGAATGTAGACGCAGATTCCCTGGTAAGTATCCAAGCAAGGAAGAATTACAGTACCAGGTGACCGTTGGGGGACATGCAGCTGATAATTTTAACAACAAGGTAGACAAAGTATCTGCTTTCTATATAACATGTCGGCAACCTAAACTAATTACTCCCGTGAGATAAGACTGATGCAGCCGATACGGATGCAGTGGGGCTACTAACATCTCGATCTACATTCCCAAAATTGGCTTTTCCGGTCAACATCTTAATTGCTATTAGAGCAACATCAGCAAACCATTCGTCCTCGGGCAATACGCTGCATGCATGCTCAAAAGTTTCAGATATTGTACAGAAAGGATAGCTGAAATTGCTTCATCAAATAAAGAAAACATGGCTGTAAAGAAATGAAGGCTATTGTTCTACAGGCGAATACTAGATTTACTTGTGTCCGAAACCAACCATATCGACGTACCTGTATGGATCTATTTGAGTTGCAGCAACTGCCTCAATAGCTCTACCAATGATGTTTTTAATAACTTGATGCAGATTTCGAGATAAGTAACGCCCTTGGGACGCAAAGAGTATGACAAACTGCATATCCAAATAAAACTGCATAAAATCAACAAAAAGAGAGAGTAAGATAACAGCTACTTTTTGTTTATCCAAAAGGGAGTTAGTTAATAAGACCTATGGTTAGTATAAGCGTCCACATGCAGTCCTTGTTTGAAAATAATATGATAACGTTTAGGTACTTGCACATCAAGTAGGAGAGATTATGACAAAATTTGGGAATCAGAATTAAAGACCTGCTGAAGCCCAAAAGGACCTAAAGGCCTTGGCCCTTCTTCAATCTCTTCCCAAAAGCTTTGATCATCAGAAAGCCACAAGATGACTGTTTCCGTAAGTCTCATCAAAAGCATTGTTGCAAACCTTTCCCTTCCCACAAACATATCCGATGTTATGCTTGCAACTCGAGTCAACTTTGCAAAAAGTTCCTGAATTGGGAATTGATTATATAGCCAAGTACAAGGAGGTCTTAACAAATCCAGAAGTTACACCGGCTTACCTGATATGTTGGAGATGGAAACCATTCAGGCTCTTCTGAATACCCATCCATACTTAGATACATATCTGCACCCAAACGAACAGCACCATCTTCGGTGAAGATGAGATCAAGAGCATGCTGTCGGCAGAAGCTATCTCGCAACTGATCAACCAAGCGCTGAAGCCGCCGTTTCAGCTCCCTTTGCTCTGGGAGACGGTTTTGCCTATCCGAAGTTCTTCGAGAGCCGTCATCAACCGTACTCTGTTGCAAGGACGCAAGCTTGCTTGCAGCACGTGGTAGCAGCTCATCTGCCAACATTAGGGAATTAGCTAGCAAAGCTATTTGTTGGGCTTCAGTTTCTGCCATCCTAACAATTCTCCCTGATCCTTCCAAGTTCTCAGTCTCCATTGAACCAGGCAATGCATTTATCAGCATATTGACATATGAGTTAAAGAGTTGCAAGAGACCTTCCAAAGCTTGGTTGGCCAACTGCAAGCTCTCAAGTGAACCTACATCCTCACAAATTTCCTGAAACAACCTTTCCTATTAATGCAAATAGTGGAGCAGAAAAGCTTGAGAGTCTAACATAGAAAAAGATTAATGAAAGATTTGAAGTATCTGGCATATATTACAACAGCCCACTTCTTGCATGACAAAGATGGAATTATCAGTTATGAAAAAAATCTTAAAATATTATAAAGGACACGAGTTCTTTAATGAAGGAAGAAAGAAATCAATACTTGAATCATTGTATTGAATCTATGAGCACTGCTCGAAAGCTTTGGCTGGGATGCAACACTACCAAGAGATGCAGCACTGAAAGAGCGTGCACCAACTGGTGGATATGTGAGTGTCCAATCATCTGCAGCAGCTAGTGCAGCAGTGCTTTGTTCAATTCTCTTTAAGCTGGCAGTAAATGCTTGTTCAACACAAGGCCTACAGATTTTCATGAGGACTGGAGAGAGGGCCAATCCACGAGCTTCTAACAAAGAACAGTGACCCAAGCATATTTGAACACACTCGGCGACTATTCTTAAGCTCCCTGCTGCTGCTGGTGTTGCTAGAACATGCCTCCTCACCAGAAGTGCAAAAGTCTCGGTCTGCTTGACAGCCCAAGTTACGAGCTCAGATGAATACGCTGGCTCATCACCGAATATGGCCATGGAATCACTTGCTGCCTGTGCCAAGGTTGTAAAGGAGAGCTGTGAAAGGGCAGTAGTGTATGCTACTCCATATGAAGTTCCTGAGGGGCGAATATTCTGTATATTGCATTGCAACTTCTTGCAGTGAGACTTGAGCAACATGGTGTGAGCACGGGGGCCATCACCGAGTTGTTTCAGAGCTTGTACTGCTGAACGAAGTTCAACACCAGTGGCAGAAGGTTGGGAAGCAGACTCCACAAGCTGATCAGCTAATTTTTGCCTCTGTTCTGTGATAGTATTCTGTAATGATAAAAGTGCAGTTGGGGTCATTGTTTGATGTTGATGGGCTTTCTTTGCTATATGTTCACCTTCATCCAACCTGGCCAACGTCTCATCCACTTTCCTTTCAGCCAACAAAACGTCAAGGGTCTCCATAAATTCTGCCAACCATTTTTCTGTGCTGGAAGGTTCTGTTTCTTCAAAATTGAAATCGTCTTCTTTTAGTGAGCCTTCATGATCAGAAGACAAGGAATCAATACGGACTCCATCAGCTAAACCGTTCACTAGAGCTGCCCGAGTAGATAGGAGATTTCTCAAGGAAAGGAGCTGCCCTTCAAGATCAGAAATCTCCCTAGATGTGCTGTATATTCCAAATAAATCAGATAGTTATGTATGCCATGTAGCAAATACTCATGTAGTAAAAATATCAGATAGTACAACATCTAGATAGAAGATAGTACACACAACAAATATATCAAGAGCATGTATGTTCCAAAAATATCAGATAGTTATGTACACCAAAAAGGTAGTCGTCACAATTAATGTAAATTCGGGTCAAATCCTGAGTCAGAATCAAAATATAGCATAATACAACCCAATACACTTTCTCAACAGTACATGCTCACTCTAAAGGAAAATATAAATGATAGCAGCTTAAGTCCTTATATACACATCCAAATATCGGACATGTTATAACGTGAGACTGCTACGTGTTACAATTAATTAATTATCAAATGTAACTGATAATTACCGTATAAAAGATGTATAATTCGCATAAACACTTTTACGCATTTCCTCTGCAGAGGCCTTCTTTAAATCAACAAGGTGTTTGCACAAGTGCCTTATTTCCTGTCAGCATTAAAAAATCTGCAAAAAATCTAATGAATGAATGGAAAAAAATAAAAGGTGAAATTAGGATTGGAAGAAACCTTCTCGCTCATGTTACCGCATTTACTGGAGAGAAAGGCCTCAGGATCGAAATTGGAAGATTTGAAGACCTTGAGCTTCTCACTCAGTGTTAGCTCCGGCCCTCCTAGGCCCAGCCCCAGCTCTGCTGAATCTCCTATACTTGACGACGCCGACTGCATTTTTACTTTCAATCGATTAATTTCTTCACTGTATATATAATATAATATGGTTTCCTCAGAATAATATTACTCCATCCATTAATTAGGGAAATGAAAACCCAACGAGACACAAACAAGGCGGGTGAGGTGCATAATTCTCCTTCAATTCTTTGGCCACTGCAATTTCATGACATTGAATTGGTCAATTTAATGATAACTTCAATGGATCACGTAGGACTCGCAGAATTAGTAGCTAGTTACTACCAAGTATGAATCAAAATACTTAGTTTTTATCTAACAAAAATTAATTAACAGACTTTTATCTGTAGGTCTAAAGTAACCCTTGTTTAGATCAGGAGCGTGAGCTATAAAAATAAATCATTTTCCTTAGATAAATGGAGGAAAAAATTACTTATTTTTTTTATATTAAATTTTTAACCTGATTTAATTCGTAACACGTAGTTGCATTATTGCTTAGTTTATTTTATTTGAAAGCCACTAGCAATTTAGCGGATTATAATTCAAACTATTTAAAATGCATGGTATTTGAATCTTTATACATGCATGCATGTGAATTAATTACATTCCATTTATTCTTCATTCGACCCGTAAACATTCATGCATGCATGTTTCTATTCCCTAGATAGCTTATTTGCAGAATTACCTCAGTAATATTAATGGACAATACATGACCAAAACTATTAACCTAGCTAGGCCAGCAAGCTAGCATCCCATTATTTTGTTATGCTTAGTCCCAGATTTGTCCACCACAGTGCCATCTGTGCCAGCAAGTGCTTTGTACTTATCTTTCCTAGTAAAAGTGGTGCACTCGTACGAAAGAGTAGCCGCAATGACCCTTTGTATGTAATTTGCTACTTCATGGCTAGGCTTTCCAGAGCTGCATGTTAATTCCCTAGGCAACTTGTTCAGAAAAGTTACTTCATAAGCCGGGTTAGGGTTCATCATGTAATAAAATGTGTCCATCCCTTTCCACCCTCTCGCGGTCGTGCCATGGAACATGCTCATCCGGTTTTCCATGGCCACGGGTACGAGCTCATTGCTTAATTCAGCAAACATTGCAGAAAATCTAAGAAGGAACGGTTCCCTACAAGTAGTACCCTCGGGGCATATGGCTAGGTCACCCGCTGCTAACAATTTTTTTATCATCGAGGCATCGGTGTGGCGGTCCCTGGTAAGTCTAACGGTCTTGATGGGCGAAATGATCTCGGAGACTCTAGAGAGGGAGTATGTCACAACAGGAATTGGGCGCCCTAGCGCGATAGAGAGGAATATTGGGTCTAGGAGGGTTCTGTGGGAGCAAATAAAGAGGACTCCGGATTGGCCTGTGGATTTTTGGACGGGGGGAGGGGGGTTGCCCTTAATGTTGATTCGGACACCGAGTGCCAAGAAAGCGTAGTAGACCATTGGCATGGGAAGTAATGCCCCGGCAGCAACTCGCAAGATAGCAAGGGTGAAGCCAATGGGGATCCAAACAACGGTGATTAGTGCGATGAGAGGGGTGGGCTTTTGGACGAGGCGACCGTCATGGAAGATGATGGGTTTGGGGAGCTTGTCATTTGTTATGGCCTTCACCTCTGGCTTTGGTGCTACAGTGTACCCCTCCTGCATATTTTCAAACATTATTATTGTTAGAGATCGTCGAGTTAAAGAGCATGGATATGGCACCCAAAAGCTTTGCTCCCTAATTCCCGCGCATGCTTCTTAGTGTTATACCGTACAACATTAGTATTACAGAAATCTACATTAATATCAATACGCTAAATCAATGTTTATATCAAACCTTGCACAATGCCATGAAAGGAAAATCAGTATGCCCATCTCCAAGGCCTATTTCTGGTTGAGCCTCTCCAAATGCCCTTTGAAGCGCATCAGCCTTATTCTTTCCCACAAGGACTCCAGGCTCAAGAACAAACCCTGTTGCTCTACCCTTGTAAGTTCCTACCTCAGTCCCCAATACTACATCCGTTTTCAAAAAATCTTTCAAGAATGGTTCCACCATAATTCTTGGATTCGCAGTAAGAACGCAACGCTTCCCACATGCCGAGAACACACGCCATGTTTCAGGGTGGATGTCAGTTGAGTAAAACTTTGGCAGCACAGCACGCGCCACGGATTCTATATTCGAAACCTTAATCCCAACAAATGTTGCAAAGATTAGAACTTGGACTCCAGCAGATTCGGAGACAAAGTAGTATAGATATCCAGCAAGAGGGGAACACAAGAGCAAAAACAGAAGCCTAAAAACTCCTCCAACTTCGAAAGCTACTAAGGCGAAGTAAGGGAAGGAACTACGGCCTCGAAGCAAGGTTCCATCCAAGTCTGTAATCACTGTGTCTTTTTCTCGGCAGATAGATGCACAAGTCTCAACAGTCGGAAAGCTTGTTATTGCCATGCTACTGCGTACGCAGATGGATGGCTATTAATTAAGATCTACTCAGAATTTCTAATTAATTAAGGAAACTCTTTCAAGTTTATTTTCCTTGCGCTTTGAGTCCATTAATAGATGTTATATATATGGAGAAAGATTGTTTGTATTTTAAGAGGAACAATCAAGAACATGGGATGTGTTAATTATGCTTCATAGTTTACACCGCCAATGCTTTGTCTTGTGTTTGATCAGAAAAGATGTGTGATAATATGCTATATTACTTTTCTATTACCTTCATTCTGTATATTAATTAGTAAACAATAAAAGACATGCGTACAATGACAAATTTACATAAACAAGGGTTCATGACTACATGTGTAAATGAATCGAGTGAGTTGAGTATTGAGTTATTCAGATTTGATTCATAAAATTTATTAAGTATGAAATAAGATTTGATTGAGACTCATTTAGTTATCGAGTCGAACGGTTTGAATTTTTCGAGCGAATATGATCCGAATATCAATAGATGTTCGAGTAATTTATCGAAACTTTAAAGTTTGTTCATATTCGAACCGTTTGTATTTTGAGTTAAGTTCAAATCGAATTTTTAATCGGGCGAGTATAAATTAAGCTCGAACTGCTTTGTTCATTTTACATACTTAATCATGACCGATTAAATACTCCCTCCGTTTTAAAATTAAAGATACTTTTTTTGTTCATTCTAAAATTAATATTTTACTTCTATTTTGAGACATAAAATATCATTATAATACTCGATTTACTCTTTTTTATAAAATAGTTGAAACAAGGTAAAACACCAACAAATTGTATAATAGTTATAAAATAAGTTGTATCTCTAACATTACTCATCGATAAAAGCCAATCGATAAACATTCCTGATTGTTACCAATCGATAAACGCCAAGTGGCTCAGGACATAACAAGCTCGGTGTCCTCGCGCCCTACGTTCGCATAGTTGAATATTTTTTCATTTTCCCGTCTAAGTTTGCTTAGTGTGAATTTTTTATAAGGATAAAGTTAAAAATAAAAAGTTCTATAAAAATTTGTATGAATGAAGGAGTGGTAAACAAAGTTAATTGTAAGTTGTTGATTCTTAATAGAGAATATGAAAACTAAAAGACTAGTCATTCGTTCAGTGGTATGAGTCGATCCATATTTACTATGAAGTTGGGAGTTTGAGTTGTGGGAGTGTGTGAAAAAAAAAATTAAGTCTAGTTAATAGTAACTTACTTTTTGTTTAATTTCTCTTATTAAATATAACTTAATGAGTCGATTAAAATATTTAATTCTCAATTTTATACTTGTTATGAATTAAAAGTGGACAAACATCATCTCTATTGTTTAATACAAAAATAAACAGTCCATATTAAAATTGAAATTACGACATCGGTTACTAATAGTCTAATAATAGCAGACAATGAATACATCCGCATAAGGTGTCTTCTGCTATTATTAGTGGCAAATAATGTTTTTGCAATTTTAATTTTTGATTGTTTATTTATGTTTTTCATATTATGATTATAACAAGTATTATCTCCGTTTTATAATAAATGATGTTTTAGAGTTGGGCACAATTATTAAGAAAAAGATTGTATAGCATTAAATATAGTATCATTTATCTATAATACCCTTTGTGTTAATAAGGAAGGAGGGAGAGAGAGTCAAAAGCATTTGGATATTGAAGTAGGAGTAATGAGAGGTAATTTTGAAAATATTATAATTAATGCTCCTAAATTTTCTAAAACATCAAATAATTTGGGACAAATAAATTTACTTAAAACATCACTTATTATGGAACGGAGGGAGTATTTCTTATTGATCATTCTCATATATATATATATATATATATATATATATATATATATATATATATATATATATATACTCCAACTTATAGAATTAGCTAATACTACTATATCCAAACCCAATCTTATTTTATTGAGTGGAATGAGTGAATGATACTCCATCCGTTCCTAAAAGATTGTCGTTTCAGAAGAAAAAATTTGTTCCTAAAAAATTATCGTTTACAACTTTCTAGGAAAATAACTTATTTACTTTTTTATATCACCCCTACCTTCTCTCATTATCCCAAGAAATTTTTTCTATTGTATTAATAGTTTTTAACTTCTCATAAAGGGGTAGTGATAGAATTTCACACAAATTTTAATTATTAAATGATTGTATTCAATGACTTTCTTAATCCATGTATAAAAATCTTAAACGACAATCTTTTAAGAACAGAGAGAGTAATTGCTAGCTTGGTCTCGAAATCAGCTCCCAAATTTTATTGTAACAATAATTGAATAAAGTATGATTCTATGAGTATCTTCAGAAATGATAGGCGGCATAATCATTTTCCGCAATTTTAGCACGGATGAAGTTAACTCACCAAACAAATAATGTTATTAAAATATTATGGAATTTCTTAACATGTGTCCTAATGTTAAACACACTGTTCAAGAGAATATTTTTTTGAATTGTGTGCTTATTTTCTTGAATTTGGTGCAAATACAGAAATCAAAAGAATATACACACACTTCAAGAGAATATTCTCTTGAACTGTGTGCTTAGCATGTGCACTTAGCACACATGTTAAGAGGACCCAAATAATATTGAGACTAAAAGTTACCTAGAAGCCTAACCTCTCCACTTTTGGATTGCAATAATTGTCTTGTGTTTCATCTGTATACTGATCCGTATGGCACAGCGTTGCATATGCAATAATCGTACAAATATAATAGGAGTTTTATTAAATTTTAGAATTGATTAAAAATTAAGAAAGAACAAATTATACTAAAATTAAATTTATAGAAAAAAAGAAGAAAAAATTATGACACAATTTCAAGAGAGCATTTATTTTCTCTCATTGCCTTTTATAATAAGAGATGATATGCATGAGTTACTATATTTTGTTTTTGTATTGACTTCTTTGGACTGAATTTGAATTAACAAGTGCAGGACATTCTTACTGTACAAGTTTAAATGTAAGATTGCCTTTCTTTTTTCTTTTTCATTTTTTTTTTGGTTTTTTTGGGGGTCGGGAAATATATACTACATATATATATATATATATATATATATATATATGAGAGTGATTTATAACTAAAATTAGATGGGAGCACTTCCATTTAATACATATCTCATCATTCATTTATGTGATCCAAAAGGTGTAATTATTCTTATTCACAGAATTGTTATACGGATTGTGGACCCTATCAGCACAATAGTTGTACGGATGAAATATTTTATCCGCACAATAATTGTGCGGATGAGATATAATTTTTGGGTTTTCATCCACATAATAGTTGTGTGAATGATATATCCCATCCGCACAACTATTGTGAGGACGGATCTTCTTTTAGAAGGTCATAGATGAGTTAGATAATAGGACTCTTATCCAACTTTGAATATGAATTATTATCTATATATATATATATATATATATATATAATAAAAATCGTTATATCTACCTATATATATGATTTTATAAATAAAAAATCCCTTAGGAAAGCTAGCGTTAGCAAAAAAATCTGAATATTAATAGATATAATAATTTTAAATATTCTGTTTTTGAAAATGATCTTTTTCTTTTTAAAACAAAAAATTGCAGCGTTCAAGATGAAAAGGATTAAAAGTCAGAAAGCGGAGGAGAGAGAATAAGAAACCAAATTACGCATTAAAAATGTAATTCTTCTTCTTATGAAAACTACTACTACTATTACCACTGCTACTTGAAAGTCGGGTTGGGCTCTCCAGTTGACTAAGGTTTGACCTGATTGTCAGGTTCGTTTCTCTGTCAGGGAATTAATTAATGAATAAATCCGTCTTCCTTCAGAAGGATAATTAATAAAGTGAAAATTAAATAATAATAATAGTAAAAAAAATTACATTACATATAACTATCTTAGCTATCAAACCAGCTGTGAGAAGGTTACCATCAATATATTCTACATTTGGGTGAAAATTAGTGACAAGCACAGTTGCAAAATTAGTAAAAACAAACAAATTCCTGTACGTAATAACCATGTGACAAATTGATTAAGAAGAGACGGTTGTTTTAGTTCATTGTTATTTTGTGCAAAACGTAATA
This sequence comes from Panax stipuleanatus, assembly GCA_020205555.1. Taxonomy (NCBI): domain Eukaryota; kingdom Viridiplantae; phylum Streptophyta; class Magnoliopsida; order Apiales; family Araliaceae; genus Panax; species Panax stipuleanatus. The sequence continues at coordinate 3,164,862 of CM035126.1, forward strand.
CTGATTTTATATTTAGAACAAATAGTATAAAAATGACCACGCACAAATAGTTAGTTTTGTATCATTAAAAATTCTTGCATCCTTTAATATTTGTGGTTAGTCAAAAATAAAAATGTCAAAACATGTACCACATCGCATTCTCATATTTATTTATTTGTATAATTATTCAATCTTCTTTGATCAAAGTAAGGAGGACATATTAAGAATAAGAGAGAATTAATATTAAACAAAATTTAATGAAGGCTGATAACTTCAATTTTTTTCTCTCTAATTTTGAAAAGTAAACTTAATTAGTAAAACATAATTATTAAAAATGGCAAACTTCTAATATTAGCCCACTAAGTATGAAATACATTCATAACAAGTCTACACCACTTTTGAACAATTATTCTCAATAAGTGTACTCGACTTTTGAATAATTAAATACTCCACTTAACATATGTAAAATTCGACTTGTGACGTGAAGCCAAGTGCAATCTATTAAATTTGAAATGCATTTATCATATGCTCATCGCATTAAGACCACTAAGTCAGACACGTCATCACAAATCTAGAAATTACACTACATTACACCAACCAACCAACCAACCAAGAAAATGGTCCATTGCCCGTCCCGTCCCCCCCCCCCCCCCCCCCCCCCCCCACACTATTTCCCCCGGCACTCTCTTTTCATGCTGCTCAACCGTCTCCTCCTCGCTCGTAGTTGTAATGTTGAATTATTTCACTTATAATAATATTACTCTCCTTTGCAAAATAATTATACAATTTTTAAGGACAAATGATATAATATTGCGTCCACTTTTTTAGTTGTTAGTACAATTTTTTTTCTTATTTAAGTTTCATATAATCACTATAAAAATAAAATTTTAAAATATATTTGTATAGATGATAAAAAATAAGATGTTTGTAAAAAAAAATCTTTCAATTTATGTATTGAAATTTTAATGGCATAAATTTATTAATTTTTTAAATTTTAAATAAAAAGGTATTGCATTATAAAAATTCTGTGAAAAAAATATTTTTCCATACTATTATTACTTTTATAAACTTTGTCGTTTTTAATGTGTTTTATAACCAAACTTAAAACATGTGTTGTATTTTCTTTTCCCATATAGGCTATAGCAATTGTGGTACAGTAATATGCAATTTATTTAAAATATAAATAATGACATATTAAAATTTCATATCATTTATACTATAATAAAATATTTTTTATTTTGAACAAATTTAAAAATAAGAATATTATGTGCCGCATCCAAAGACACAAATGTAAAATAATAATACTGATAGGAAAGATAAATTGTTGTAGATAGGTGTGGGCAAAAAATTCGGTTTGTCGGACCGGTCTGAACCTGTCGGTTCGGTACAAAAAGAACCGGTTCAGTTTCGGTAAAAAAAAATCGGTATATACCGATTTTTTGGTACCGGTTTCGGTACTTAGATTTTATGGTTCGGTTTTACAGAACCGAACCCGGTATATACCGGTTTTCTATTTTTTTATTTTTTATTATTAATAAATAATTAATAATAATAATAATAAAATTATATTAATTTTTGGTTTATTCGATAAAAACCAATACCGAACCGGTAAATCGATTCGATATACCGGCCCAACCTGTACCGGTATCGGTACCGAATTTTGGCTACTTTCGATTTCGGTTCGATTCGGTACCGGGCCAGTTTTTATCGATTGCCCACCCCTAGTTGTAGAGAGAAGAAAATAGAACTATTTATATTATTTTCTCTGTCAGGATAAAAGTTTTTATCATTATTTAGGTAATGCCAAGTTAAATGTCCATTTACTTTAAATAATTTATTTTTCACAAAGTTTTTTCTATAATACTCTTAGTATTAATGACTATATATTTTTATTTTCTATGCATATTCGTGAAATATTATTTGTCATGTACAAAAAAAGTATGTAATTTGATGAAAAATTATAATGACTTTTTAAAGTAATTCATATATTTAGAGTTGGATGTAGTATTAAATGCTTTAATGTAATTGATTCCAATGAGAAGTATTTAGATAATTTTATTTTTAAATATAGACAATTTTATGAATTTATTATTTTTCTCAATATACATAAAAAGTTAATTATAATTTTTATTATGGAATGAAAAGAGTATTATTTTATTTGTGTGTCTTTAGATGCATATATTTATATAATAAATCTAAATCACTCTCTTAAATAGCACTATTTTATTAAAATAAACACGAAAATGTATCCAAAGTCCAAACTGAGGAAGTATTAAACTACTCTAATTAACCATTAATGTAGGAAGTATTTATTAACCATTAACTAATCAGTTTCATTTCCTTTTTACCGCCGTACTGCTATGAATTTCTCGTAACTTTCTCTAGTGAAGCAATCTTTCTCTCTCTGCGAGTCTGTGTATATATATATATGATCTCTGTGATTCTCTCCCAATATATTCCGTGCACGAGTATATTTGAGCTGATAAACTAACCCTCTTTTCGCATTCTTGGAAATTTGAGGGTTAGGTATCCTGAAAACAAAAATTTCAATAAATTTCCAATTTGTTTGTCCATTGTTTGCTTTATAAGCCCAAACCCTCCTTCTTGTTCGTAAAACCCTAAAGTTAGGGTTTTTTGCGGTACAATGAAGCGAGGGAAAAATGACACCTGGGCATCAGTGAGTCGACTCAGATTGATTCAAGTGTTGGTGGGTGTTCTGTTTTTGTATCTTGTCTGGATGTCCTTTGAAATCCCTATTCTCTTTAAAACTAGCCTAGGGTTTGAATCACATGAGTTAAGTTCCAGTTCCACCACCACGACACTAAAAATCTACGATTTTATAGACAAAGGGTCCCCAGAAATGTTTTCCGGTAGCTTATTTGTACGAACGCCTGAGCGGCGGACGAGAGAGCTCAAGAAAGTTTCTGGATTAGTTTTTGACGAAAGTGCCTTGGATAGTATTAGTAAAGATGAATACTCTGAGCTTCTCAAGATGGTAAGGGATGCTTTTGTTGTTGGTAAGAATCTTTGGGAAGATATTGAATCAGGTAAAGTTAAAATTGTGTTGGAAAAAAAGGAGGAGAATTACTCTGAGTCGTGCCCAAATTCAGTGTCGTTATCAGGGGATGAGTTTATAAAGAGGGGTAGGATGATTATGATTCCCTGTGGCTTGGCATTGGGATCACATATTACTGTTGTGGGAAAGCCATATTGGGCGCATCCTGAGAAAGACCCCAAGATTGTGTGGTTGAAAGAAGGGGAGGAGAGTGCCATGGTGTCGCAGTTTATGATGGAGCTGCAGGGTTTGAAAGCTGTGGATGGGGAGGACCCACCGAGGATACTGCATTTTAATCCAAGGTTGAAGGGGGACTGGAGTGGAAGGCCAGTGATTGAGCAGAATACATGCTATCGGATGCAATGGGGATCTGCGTGGAGGTGTGAGGGCTGGAAGTCTAAGGCAGATGAAGAAACTGGTAAGTGATTTTCATATTTTATTTTTTATGTTTTGTGTTGTAGATAATGTTTTTGCTACAAAATCAGTATATAGAACTACTTATACTAGACGACCAAAGAAAAAAACTACTTATAATGTGAAGAGAAGTGTTAAACTTATTGACGCTTTGTTTAATATTCTTATCCATTCGATATCGTAGTAGCTGAAACTGAATGTAGGCGCTAGATTTACATCTTATGGTGAAGACAGATTATCCTTGTATTTGAGATAAAATAATCTTATAGTAAAGGCATAATTACAATATGAGGTTGGTGCAAGGTACAGAATTGAAAATATTGGAGCATGTTGTTTAATAATCATGCATGTAGTCTGTTCACTGTTGTCTTGTCTGATTTTGGTGATTACTGGCACCATAGGATTTAGAACTGTTCAAATAGGAAAGGGTAGTGTGTAATTAAATTGACTATGTCTACTTTGAGTATTGAATTCTTAAGATTTACCGTGGGAGCTTTGTGCACAGCTGATGTTTGGTGTATGTAGTTGATGGACAGGTAAAATGTGAAAGGTGGATCCAAGATAACGATAATCTCTCAGAAGAAGCAAAGTCCACATGGTGGTTAAACAGGCTGATGGGGCGGACAAGGAAGGTTCCTATTACTTGGCCGTTCCCTTTTGTGGAGGACAAGTTGTTTGTTCTTACTCTACATGCTGGCTTAGAAGGATTTCATGTTCATGTAGATGGGAGGCATGTTACTTCTTTTCCTTATCGTCCTGTAAGTACCATTTGAATATATTTTAAGTTGTGTGTGATCGATTTTGATTGTTTAACAGTGCTTTTAAAATTGACAGGGGTTCACTCTTGAGGACGCCACAGGTCTATCTGTAAAAGGTGATGTTGGCGTGCATTCCATAATTGCTGCTTCCTTACCCATAAAACATCCAAGTTTTTCCCCACAGAGGCATCTTGAGATGTTGCCCAAGTGGCAGGCCCCAGGTCTCCGTGATGCACCAGTTGAGATTTTTATAGGGATCCTTTCGGCAGGCAATCATTTTGCTGAGAGGATGGCTGTGAGGAAGTCATGGATGCAACATGAATCAATCAAATCACTGAATGCTGTGGCTCGGTTTTTTGTAGCACTGGTAAAAAGTGGGCTCAAGTGGCATTTGCTAGATTCTTAAGGATCATAAGTTTGAGGGGCTTAATTTTTTCCTTCAATTTTTGGCAGCATGGAAGAAAGGAAGTAAATATGGAGCTTATAAAAGAAGCAGATTTTTTTGGTGATATTGTTATAGTGCCTTACATGGATAACTATGACCTTGTTGTTTTGAAGACTGTTGCAATCTGCGAGTATGGGGTGAGTGGTGATATAAGATTAAAATTTGGCATCCTTTACATCTATGTGACCCACTAATTATGTATATTTGATGCCTGGAGTTGGTTACAGGTTCGCACGGTGGCGGCAAAGTATATTATGAAGTGTGATGATGACACATTTGTTAGAATAGATGCAGTTATGCAGCAAGTTAAGAAAGTCCAAGATGGTGGAAGCTTATATGTCGGAAACATCAATTACTACCACAAGCCCCTCCGTCACGGTAAATGGGGGGTTTCATATGAGGTATACTTTTCTTTTAGTTTTGGTAGATTTAGAGGGTTCAACACTGTAGATTCTTATTGCTTCCATTAACGTGCTACATTAACTCTATCTTCTAAATTTAGAGAAATAGAAAATATAGTTTTGCTTCTCTTTACTATTACTGTACTGGTGCTTACCTCCTTTTTTAGTAATAATTTATTATTTTCATTTTGCATTTAATTAGTTGGTTTCTGAGTCTTGCTTACCGATCAATTTATCAATCTAATAATAAAATAATTTATATGTATATTTATTTTAATGTATGCACAATTAATTTATTTTCTGTTATGCTTTCTCATGGAGAGGTAGCACCAGATGTAGAGATAGCTTTTCTACATTACAACATTGTGATGGTGGAGTTACTGATATTGCTGGACTCTTTTACACTTGCATTTCTTGGTGGTTTGATACTTAAACCTTTGCCTATTGTGAAAAGAGATACCTATAATTATCTTATAATATAGTCACTCCATCCGTCTAGTGTGGACTCACTTCTCTTTTTGGCCAGATTGATTTTGGATGCTTCAGCAACCCACGGTTGGTTTACACAAGTGAGACCTTCTTTCCATTAAGTTATCGGCAGGGATTACAATCCCTTGAATTGTTTAGAGCATTAACAAAATACATTGTAGGGCACATTTCTGTCATTTGACCAAATATGTGACTGGATTTTTAATTTTAAATGGATGTAAGAAAGCAATGGCTACCAACTTAGTTTCATTTTCCTTTGTGACCAATCTTTGGCTCCAGATAGTACAGAAATTCTCCGGCTTAATTGGTTATCTATCTGACTATTTGATGTGGTACCTTCCTTTTTGGAATGCATGATACACTTTTCCATACCATGATAGTTGCTCACCTTCATTTCCTTCTGGAGAATTGCAGGAATGGCCAGAAGAAGATTATCCACCATATGCAAATGGGCCAGGTTACATTATATCGTCTGACATTGCTCAATATGTTGTATCTGAGTTTGAAAAGCACAAGTTGCGAGTACGTTAATTGACTTTCTTGGATGAATCACTCTCTCTCTCTCTCTCTCTGCATATCTGTGTAAGTGTGTTAATGGTGTTGATCAATGTATATTCCACCTGGTGCAGTTGTTCAAGATGGAAGATGTGAGCATGGGGATGTGGGTTGGAAAGTTCAACCGGTCAAGGCCAGTTGAGTATATTCACAGTGTGAAATTCTGTCAGTTTGGATGCATCGAAGATTATTATACTGCACATTACCAATCTCCAATCCAGATGACATGCCTCTGGGAGAAATTGCAACGTCGAGGGAAACCCCAGTGCTGCAACATGCGATGATGACTTGAATACAGGTGAGGGAGAAAATAAAAGAACTGATGGAGGAAGTGAAGGTAACAGGTTTTGCAGTCATATCTTTGTACATACATAGTTTTGGTTATGTCAGCTAGATAATTAGATTGGGGATGCCCCCTTGTTGTCTGTAGTGGTTTCTTGTCAAATTGTACAAGGACCACTCTAAACTGAACCTGTCTTTGTAATCTAAACTAGATTCTAGAGTAGGAAATCTATACAAGCTTTAAAATTTTTAATGTTTGTATTCAATCTTTTAGCTCTCTCCCCCTCTCCACCTCTCCCCCTCTCCCTCTCCCTCTCCCCCTCCCTCTCCCCTCTCCCCTCTCCCCTCTCCCTCTGGGTGAATCAAAATTTGTATCTGTAAAAGTTTATGTTGTTAAGAGCATAGGTCTAACAATGTATATATGATGCCAAACAGGGTACAAGTTACCATAACACGGGGGGATACATGCAAATTTAGCATTAGTAGTAGCCAGTAATCAGATGGGAGCGCAAATCAGGAGTGATAAGTCTTTCTTGGGTTGGTCAGGCCGAGTGTTTTTGAGAATGACCGTTTGTGGGAGTGGCATTGTAGTGAAAAATATCAGAAACACAATAGAGGAGCTTATTGGGTAGCCCAGCGGGCTATGGGTTTCTTCCCATCCTTATTCTCAATCTTTCATTTAGAGCTGATGGTGTCTTTCAATAGTGTTTTTGTTTTTGCCTGGTTTTGGCATTTTCTTGATAAAGAAACCCAAGATCATCCTCCGACACCTAGTGGTTTGCCACCTATTTCAAAAGTCATGATAAACTATAATAAATCCCCTATTTTCATCTTCTTAATATATTTTTTTTCAGCTGTAAATTATTTATCCTCCGAGGCTTCTGCATAATTTTATCTTCACTCGATTTGCTGTAAATTCTCTCTGATAAGAGAACTTACTTGGAGAAGCCTTGCTTGAGTGAATTCTTTGCGGGTACATGACATCATCAATAATAGAGCAATTTCTTGTCATGTTGATTTGTTGAAGCCTAAAAGGCTAAAACGGTTTCTGACTGATTGATTTCCAATACTTTTTCTAAACCTACTTGATAAGCGCCCATAAACAACTTTCCTCAGACAGCGAGCGTGCCTGGCATACAGTTTATGGAGCCAAATTTTGCTAATCATTACTTTGTAGTTGATGATCCCTGACTGCCTGCCTGCCTGCCTGCCTTTTAGTAATTTTCTTCTCACCACCAATGGGCAATGGCAATAGTGCATGTCATTTGTGATTAATATTCCCTAAGCCTAGCAAATGCACTGATATGAGTTTCCAAGAAAGTCTATAGCTTGCCAAAAAAGTAAAGGATGCCCCCAATGATTTCAGAATATAAATTGTGGGGGTATAAATCTTTCTACATCTACCATTGCTTTCAGACCTTAACAAAGATTAAATAACATGTTCAAACATAACGTATTGATTCTCGCTTGGTGGAGGTGCTCAAAAGATGGAACCTGATTCCATATTTCCATCCCAATAGAATATATATATTATAAATATAGTCTATTTCAAGGACTTACCCCTTTATTTTACATACCATACTCACCACCTTTAGCGATGAACCGGGTGACGGTTCGGTCCGTCGTTAAAGGTGGTGAGCAAGATATGTAGGATCAAGGGATATGCCCTTGATCCTTTCCATAAATATATATATATAGGGTTGTCATCAACTGTAATTCACCTGTCTATTCCAAGATCCAAAGGCTGATTTTAATACCATTCGCACAACAATTGTTAGGACGTTTGCAAATTATTGTACAGATGGTGGTCCACAGGCTCCCAATATGCATAATAATTATGCAGACGCCCAAAAAACACAATGCTCATGTCCACATAATAGTTGTACGGATGATTTTGGTCATCCGCATAATTATTGTTCGGATTGCATAGATTGGATTTAAATAGTAGGATTACCATCCACATAACTGTTGTCGGATTGTTTTCATCCGTGCTTTTTATTGTTGACATGGACAGTTCAAAATAGGCTGGAAGGCCTCCCATTCAACTTTGGGTACGAATCATTCTCCAAATATGTCACTTATTCACTCTTTTAGGTATACAAACAATTATATTCCTCTAGGGTTTACTTTAAAAATTGGAACACATTTTGATATTAGCTCATTGATACAAGTACAGACAATCAAATGCTTATAATATGATGGTACAATTTGTAGATACGGTGCACTGCGGTTTTTATTTTTTACTAATTGCATATTGTGATTGCAGTTGCGGATACACCCTTACAACTGTACTACAACCCGCACCACACTTTATAATAAACTATATATGTTTTATATATATTAAATATCAAGTTGTAGTGCATATAATAAAGTTGTAACTGAATAATGTAATTTAATTTGTTTCTTATGAATTTTAGTCACTTATATGTGTAATATTATATTTAGTGTACATCTTCCTAAAAATTCATTAGTTCTCTTCAACTTTATGCAAATTAATATGAAAGAGAAGATAATCCATGATAATAACTGTTACCGCAAAAAGCATAAATGACATGTTAAAACTTTATTTGTGGTGAGTTATTAAAATCTTTTTAATTAATGCAATTAAATCCACGACTTTATTTATTTTTAATTTAACATATCTAATAGTAGTTCCTTGCATATTATTCATGCATAGTTGCAATTTTTAAATTGAACTTTTTATTATGTGTTATACAAGATTTTTAAATAATACGTGTTGAAATGAAAATAATTTTCATAATGTGAAATATTAGTATAAAAATTATATATTATATTTTTTTCAAATATATATAAAAGTGGTTATGCAACAACAACGCACTGTTATGGTTGCTATTATTAATAACCGCGGTTGCAGTTGATGCTTGTAACCCCATTTGAGACCGATTAGAACTACATAGTACGTTAGGTGTTGAGATTAGATCTAAAATTTCGTGGTTCAAAAAATTTAAATCCTTCATATGAAGATACCGCAGTACATAAGAGAATTTTTCTTGGAATTTAGAGCTCAACATTGCAATAAGAATTTCAGAATGTCAACAATCGATCTACACCAACATCATTCCCATAAAACATGCCAATATCGTAGCAGCAGTCTGCCATGGTAAGAATCCGAAAGCACTGCTCCAAGATTGGCCATAGTAACAATCTGTTGTTGTATTGAACCCAGTAGGACAATTACATGAAAAAGAATTGTCAGGTCCATTGTACCCGCAAACTCCATTGCTCTTCTCACATTGATCACACTTTATTGGATAATCATTATTAAAATTGAACTTGTATTTCAGTGCCAGCCCATATTTCCAATTCTCTGGGTTATTTTCCTGGCCAACAACGCCATATAACCCCGAGTATGAACTGCACTGCAATTTCTCCAAGTCCATTTCGAATGATGGCCCAAGATCCACTGGTGTGTAAACACAACATGTAGAGATTGGAATGTCCAGCCTGCTAATAGCTTGACAAGAGTAGAGGTGATAACAAATGGAGGCTCCCTCAGAATCACACAGTGGGAATGAAGAGTTTATAGTTCCACCTGTAGTAATGGATTTGTATATAGGGGAAGAAGTGGAGCAGTCTAGTAGAGTAAGAACAGTGTCGTCGTCATAAAAGCTGAAAGGCGCGTTCCAATCAAGGCTAAAGCCTTTGCTTGGCTGTGTACAAAAACAAGTTGACATGGAGGGATCTGTGATGTATATAAGTTGGCTAGTGTAATCTATGGAGGTGATTGGGTAGTGACCAGTATGAGTGGTGAAGCTGAGTTGGTCCTGATTGCAGGTTATGTATGTTTGGAAGCGCGGATCGCCACAGCCTAGGCCAGTGCCAAATGGGTATTTGATGGGTTGTATGCCGCATGAATTATGGCAGGTTTGGGATGAGATTAAGGAGGGGAGGAAAGTGAGTAAGATTAAGAACAACTTGACGATGATAGAAGAGTTGACGATGAGCTTCATATTATGACTGAAGGAGGAGGAGGAGAGCTGGGGAATTAAAGAGGAGTTGAGATGTGAAATATTTGGCGATACTATGTATATATTTAGTGATGTGCAGGTTACTATTTCCTTTAGAGAGTGAGATTGAGGTATATAGGAACCATGTGCCTAGGATCCTCTTTATTTCACTCTTCATTTCATGGTCTATATTTAAAATGTAAGAGAATGTGATATCATGCTGACAGGAGAGAGAGCACACATTTTAAGTCTGGACCATAAAATGGAGAGTGAAATGGAGAAGATCTTAATTCGGAACCATGTGCCTTCATTTGCTAGGAGTACCCCTCACTTTTATAAAGACAAATTATAGCGTCACATTATATATATAATTTAATTATTTTAACAGTAATTTAGTTATGTTTTTTTTATCATAGTTGATGTGTTGATTTATTTTTGATACCATATAATTAAAATTTTAGTTATTCTAATGTTGATTTAAGTAATATTTAATATATTCAACACGTTTGTCTAGAATTAACCACTCTTAGAAAGAGTACGTAATAACTCTTGATCAAGCATTATTTCAAGTGTTAGAATCAACATGTTTGATATTTGGATGTTTTGTACGTTGGTACGGTTTTAATGCTCTTTCAAGTGTTAGACGTTACTCCTATATGATACTACTTCCGTCCCATAATAAGTGTTTTTTTAGCTTAAATCATACATATCAATACACAAGCTAAAATGACAAAAATACCCTTAATATACTTTATTTGTTTTGTTTGAGACTTTTTTTTATTTCCTTTTGGTCTCTCTTTCTCTTTATTCAACCTTTCAACTTTCCAATAAATACGCAATAAATACCATTGGTTGCATAAGAGCACATATGGAAAAATATTGTAAAAATTGTATTGGAATTCTAAAACATCACTTATTTTGAAAAAAAATATTACGCCTAAAAAAACACTTATTGTGGAAGGTAGGTAGTATCAAAGTTGGTTCAAATCCAATCCTCCCGGGGAAAAAAAAGAAAGAATTATTATTTCAAAAATATCTTAGTTAACTGATTCATAAGGATCCAACCTATGCGATGGGCGACTAAATTACAAATCTAACCCTTTTATTTATTATGTTTTTGCGAGTGTTCCTTAAATTTATTTTTTTAGCACAAATCTTCTTCATAAATATATTAGTCATGCAAAATTATTCTTCCATCATTTTCCGTTGATAATAATATAATTTATGTTAATTGAATTTGTCAAAAAAATGTTAACGTATTATTCCGTTACATAAATTAAGGTTATTATAGTGTTAACAAGTGTGTCATTATGTTCCCAATGTGACAATTGAATTATCCGCTCCATTTACAATACTACCTCCGTCCCATAATAAGTGCTTTTTAACTTAAATCACACATACCAATACACAAGCTAAAATGATAAAAATACCTTTAATATACTTTTTTTGTTTTGTTTGAGACTTTTTTATTGCCTTTTGGTATCTCTTCCTCTTTCTTCAACCTTTTAACTTCCCAATAAATACCATTGGTTGCATAAAGACACATATGAAAAAAAAATTGTAAAAATTGTATTGGAATTCTAACACATCACTTATTTTGGAAAAAAATATTAAGCCTAAAAAAGTACTTATTGTGGGACGGAGGTAGTACTAATTTAAATCCTAATGACTACTTGTAATTTTAATTTCACAGATTTTGTTAAGATGAATTTTAGCCCTAATTTAAAACTCATGGTTCGATAAATATGAATTTGAACCTTAATTTGAGACCTCTTGGCTCACATTTGTTCTTTCTCAATCGTAAATACGAATTTTGTTGCTCTCAAATGCATTTCAAATATGCTTAACTATCATAATGACTATAATAACCTTATTTTAGGCATGAATAATATGTTAACACTTTCTATTCAATTTAATTTGATAAAATTTAGTTTTTGATTGACAAAAGGGATTGGAGGAACAATTTTGCACAACTAATATATCTATGAGAAAGACTTGTGATAAAAAAAAAGTTTAGAGAATATTTTGCAAAAACATAACAAATACGAGGCTCATATTTATAATTTAATCGTGTTGGGCAGATGCAAACTACTTTCAATGTGTGTCAAGGTGTCAACCTAATTAAATCCAAATATGAAACAGTTGTGGAACAAATCAAATAAGGTAAATCTAATCGTATCCCCAATTCCCATTATACTTCGTACATTTTATTTATTACATTATTAAAATTTTAATTTATTAAATTATACATTAAATTAATTAAAATAGTAAAATTATATCATTCCATTGTAAAAATACGTGGACAATAAATTGCTTCGATTTTTTCTATGTGACAGCAAAAAAATAAAGCTAAAAAAAATATATATTGATGTGAAAAATTCTTCGTAGTTGGAAAAAGTAGAGGAGAGAAGACAGAAAGAAAATAAGAATAAGCGATGCCATCTTCTTCTTTTTTTTCTTTTCTTTTTCACGTGTCCACATAGGAAAAAATTTAACAATTGTGAGCCTGAGTTAACAGAATGACTTAATTTTAAAATAATAATTAATTTAATAAAATAATATTAAGTAAAACTTGTCGGTGGTTAAATCATTAATTTTTTCCCAATTTTTATAACAAAATAATTTAATTTTATTATTTTAATTAGGTTAATGTGTAATCTAACAAATTAAAATTTTAATAGGGTAATAAGTAAAAGGGGACAAGTATGCTCTGCTCTCTCTCTGCGCTCGATCCGTCAATTTCTTGTCTTATCCGTCCTTCCCTCCGCGACTGTTACTCCCTCCTACTCCTACTCCTACTCCTGCTCCTTTTATTGCTGCAACTCCTTCGATTGCTGTTAGGTACGAAACCCTAAACCAAATATTTGATATGTATATAAATGTGTGTATTATGTTATGTTTGAATGTGATTTTTCTTATTTACCTCTTTAATTTTGACTGTAATATAAAAGATGAGTATGTTGAATACTTGAAGAATACTTGAATCTATCTGTGACTTTGTTGTTTTGGTTTTGTAAAAATATAAATTAAAAAAAAAGAGAACTTTGTTGGTCTGGGAATGGTAGATTGCATATAATGAAGTAAAAACAGTTTTGGATCTATGTAAGCTTTTGAACATAGCTTGATGATGAATTCTGAATTAAGTATGTATTCTGCTGCAGTAAGTGTCTATTGATCATGGTTTGGAAAACAGCCGAGGACTTTTAATTTTTTGTTTATCTGGTGTAGCGAACCTCATTTTTTACACAGTTGAAATGGGACTTTTTTGGGTGAAGTTGGTTTCTCAGTTAATGTATGTATTGGTCATCGCATGACTATGTAATTGTATTTAGGTGAAGAGGGTAACGAATTCCGTTTTAGCCAATTCATATCATAAATTTGGTAAGTTTTTATTATATATAGCAATAAATGTAGTGGAAGAATATTAATTTTTCCACTTTGGGTTGTTGTAAAAATCTGAGTGTTAAGTCCATTACCTATACTAGTAAGTAGTAACTAAGAAAGGTAAGTTTGGAGAAGATGATATTGAGGAGATGTACTAGCTATATTAGAAATCTGTCTTGTAAAAAAGTTGGCAGGGAAGACAGATGGGGAAATCAATTACAATTCATGAGTTGATATACGTTTGTAAGTTACAATATTATGCGTTGGAGCTTGTGTATAAGAATATGATATCTTCAAATACATATTCCCTAGCAAGTATAAGAATGTGATATCTTCAAATACATATTCCCTAGCAATTAACAGGACTCTATGATATTTCTGATAAATGAGGACAAAAGAAGGAGTATGTTACAAGATCTGAGCACAAATGGACTTGGTAATAAATAAAGTGTTTGGTCCTTAAGCAATAAGGTCGCATCTTTTTATGCATAGTTGGTGCAAATATATGTTAAGCATTTTTTTGTTTGTTAATGGTTGTTAATGTTATACTATGTAATTTGGTAGTGTGAGTATCATGTCTCATGTTATATTATTGTTTGGTGTTTATGAATTAGATGGAAAGTGAATGAATAAGGGGATTGGAAAAACTTCAAACAAGGGGTAGGGGGAAAGGGGTAGGGGGATGGGAGATAAACACATTGTGTGTTTCATTGAAGAATATGATAAAATATTAAATTGAAATCTTTATGGATTTGGTTTCAATTAAACCCCATGGTGTATTTTATGTAATATTTTCTTGTAATTAAGTTATTATTCTTATCACAAACAAACATACAAGTTCAAGAGATTGATTCTTACCACAAACGAACACACTGAAACTGAGTATCTGTTGTGGTACCATTTTTGCTGAATTACCCACATCGCTTCTCTATTCTCTATTTTGACTAATTGCAATGCAATTACAAGTGTTTCAATTTGGTTGGCAACTTAGGTAGTCCTAATTTATTTGAAATTGCAGTTTTAGATTTTGTATAAACATTTTTCTTCTCTTAGTATTGCTGCTTAGGTTCATATCAACGTCTGTACCGCAAATGAGTTAAAGCTGCTGCTTCGTTAATAGTAAGAATCATTTCCATTAGATGGAAATGTCTATCAGTATTTCTCTGAAGTGTTATGACAGAACAATTTATATGCAATCCTTACCATATTATAGGCATTATCAGCACATTTTCATGATGGTCATGATATGATATTGAATCATGACCAATATATATATATATATATATATATATATATATATATAGAGAGAGAGAGAGAGAGAGAGAGAGAGAGAACCCTTGAAAATGGGTTCAAGTTACAAGAACCCTTTGTAGAACTAAATCAAAACCCAATATTCATATAATACATAATATATATATATATATATTCATTTATTTATTCTGATGAGTTATATATATATATATATATATATATATATATATATATAGAGAGAGAGAGAGAGAGAGAGAGAGAGAGAGAGAGAGAGAGAGAGAGAGATGGTGAGAGAGATTTTCTCAACTTAATTTTCTGTTCTGATTGATTTGTCCAGATTTGGATGAAATTATTTTAATTTAATTTATTGAAAATTTTAATTTAAATAATTTATCCAACTCAACTTCTCCTTCCTCATCAGCATGCCACATGGCGCCATGTAGATTTGCTGTTAGTTTTTAACAGTCTAAGATGATTGTTTCAATTTTTCTAAAAATTTAGAAGTTCAATGGGTTAACTGGTAACAAAATCAGTGCAGTGATGTAAGTGTAACTTGGGGTTCAGTTCGATGTGGAAAATTAGATTTAATTTGTTGTGACTTGTACAGGTACTGCTGAAGTAATGAAGAAGCCTATATGCTTTAATTATTCTACATGGAGGAGAATCATTGCATTGTTGAACATACAAACCCAAAATCTACACTGATGGGACTCTCATACGGGTATGAAGAGGTTTTTCATCTTTATTTCTTCTCATTATTGTCGAGTCTTGTCTTATCATGCTGCTCACTTGGGTTATGGGACAAATCGTCTCCCATTCGGTTTCTTTCTGGAAAATTGCATGGTAAGGAAGCTATCTTCCTCTGGCTCACATAGTGCCAGACCCTTCCCTGATTATTCACCAAAAAGACCTACTATTAGAGATTCTGAACTCGTCTATCACATCTCCACTGCAATCAAGCAGCGGCACTCTGAGCCCCTTTGCCGCATTCTAAAGCCATTTGAATCCAGATTTAGGCCTGACCACCTCATTTGGGTTCTCTTGAACATAAAAGATAATTACACACTAGTTTTGGATTTCTTTGATTGGTGGTGCAAACGCAGGGAGCCATCACTAGAAGCCCGTTGCATAGTCATTCAAATTGCTGTTGCAGCAAAGGATCCTAAGATGGCTCATGGGCTTATTCATAATTTTTGGACAAAACCAAATCTAGATGTTAGTGTTTCATTTTGTCATTTTGTTGAAAAGTTGATATACACTTACAAGCAGTGGGGTTCTAATCCTGTTGTCTTTGATGTTTTCTTCCAAGTCCTTGTTGAAATTGGGAATTTTGATGAAGCCAGAACCCTTTTTGATAAGATGTTGAGTTATGGGTTGGTTATATCTGTTGATTCGTGTAACTTATTTCTTGCTCGTTTATCAAACAATATTGATGCACTAAAGACCACACTGAAGGTGTTCACTGAATTTTCTGAAGTGGGCATTTGTTGGAACACTGCATCACATAATATAATGATCCACTTTCTCTGTAGAATAGGGAAAATTAAAGAAGCTCATAATTTGCTCCTGCAAATGGAGTTGCGGGGCTGTACTCCTGATGTTGTAAGTTATAGCTCTGTAATTGATGGATATTGTCATTCTGGGGAACTTCAGATGGTGTTGAAAATTATAGAAGAAATGCAATTGAAGGGATTGAACCCGAACTCATTTACTTTTAACAGTGTAATCCTTCTTTTATGTAAGACTGGTAAAGTAGTGGATGCAGAGAGGGCACTTAGGGACATGATGTGTTTGGGTGTAATTCCAGATAATGTAGTTTACACAACTCTCATTGATGGTTTCTGCAAAGTCGGGAACACTGTGGCTGCATACAGGTTGTTTGATGAGATGCGGAATCGAAACATTTTTCCGGATTTGATAGTGTATACTGCTCTTATTTGTGGTCTTTGTCAAGCTGGAAATATTGTGGAAGCAATTAAGCTTTTCCACGAAATGACTAAAAAAGGCTTAGTACCAGATGAAGTGACATATACAGCTCTTATTGATGGTTATTGCAAGGCAGGTGAGATAAAAGAGGCCTTTTCTCTTCACAATGAGATGGTTCATATAGGGCTGAAGCCAAATGTAGTAACTTACACTGCACTGGCTGATGGGCTTTGTAAACAAGGGGAGGTTGATACAGCTAACGAGCTTCTTCACGAAATGTGTAAAAAGGGTCTTGAATTAAATGTCTGCACTTACAACTCACTCATTAATGGACTTTGTAAAATGGGAAATATAGTTGAGGCAGTAAAGCTAGTGCACGATATGGAGGTGGCAGGGATTCACCCTGATACTTTTACTTGCACTACGTTGATGGATGCTTATTGTAAATCTGGAGAGATGGTCAAGGCTCATGAACTTCTGAGAAAGATGTTGGATAAAGGGATTCAACCATCAGTTGTTACGTTCAATGTTTTGATGAATGGATTTTGTATGTCAGGGATGCTAGAAGATGGGGAGATGTTGCTAAAATGGATGTTGGAGAAGGATATAAAGCCAAACACCACCACCTACAATTCTCTCTTGAAGCAATACTGCATTAGAAACAATATGCGTGCCACAACTGAAATTTACAGGGGGATGAGTCGCCAAGGAGTAATGCCCAATGGAAATACCTATAACATATTAATAAGAGGGCATTGTAAAGCAAGGAATATGAAGGAGGCATGGTTTTTGCATAAAGAAATGATTGAGAAGGAATACAAACTCACAGTTGATTCATACAATGCGCTCATCAAGGGTTTTATTAAAAGGAAGAAATATTTGGAGGCAAAGGAGCTGTTTAAAGAGATGAGAAGAGATGGCTTGGATGCAGATAAAGAATTATACGATATCTTTGTGGAAATAAACTATGATGAAGGTAATGTTGCAATGACTCTTGAGCTTTGTGATGAAGCAATAGAGAAGTGTCTTGTGGATAAAACTTATAATCCAATCATTTAGCTTGGCTTTGATTGAAATGCTTTAGTGTATTGGACAAGTGAAAGGCTTTGATAGTAGACAAGTGGTGGAAGAGAATTTCTTTTAAAAGGGCTTAAAAGTTGGTATCTTTCACCAACAGACCTTCCTATGAATGAGTAAGCCCCAAAAGGCATAGGTACTTTTGGACCATCTTCTAGTTATGAACCAATCCTACTTCCTAGTACATGGACAAAGAAATGAATGCAGATGAAGTTGGATGGATGCGGCACTAGTGATCAGGGCAAAGAGAGGTCTGGCCCCTAAAGCTGATACAAGGGTAACTTCTTTTTTTTTTTTCATTTTCCTCTGTTGTATATAATGTGCTCAAGTATTTTTATAGAGTAGCATTATACAAGTAGTCATTGCTTAGCTGTTATTGATTTCCATATGCATATGGAGTGGCTAATGCCAAAGAAGGCGAAAGATATTGTTAAGAGAGCTTAGGGAGAGATGATCTGATTCCCATAATTATGGGAAGAAGACTAGCAGATTCTGGCTCCTGAAAAGTTATTGAATTACATCCAATTGGAACTTGGAAGGGACAATTGATGCTTGAAATAAATCAAGTTGGTTGGAGAAAATTAAGTAGGATTAGATGTCGCCCCATTGCATCCTGAACACCTGATGTGATCATCATTTTTTTTCCCACAAGTAAGCCTAATACAATCATAATCATCATATATTTGTTCTTTTACTAGAGCCAAATTTAGGATACTGTCTGTCTGTACCTTGGGATCTTGGTGTTGCTGGCTTGTTGCTAAGTAGAGAGTTACTTTTCATCGAAATACATAAAGGTGGAAGCTAGACCTCTACTTCATCTTATTATACTGAGTCACAAGTGACAAATCTATGGTATTGTAACACCCCTTTTTCGAAATAGAAAGGGAGGTTACTCAAAACACAGCAGTACTGAAGAAATAATAATAAAGCTCTAAACCACAAAAGAATAGTATTTAAAATCAATAAATATCAACAAGGTCAAACTAGAATAAATGCCAAATTGACCCAAACCATAATCTGAAATAATTATTACAACTCCAAATAAACCATCTATTAAACCTAAACAAAATATCTAAATCATTGGATCGAATGAAGCTCTCATCGCACTTGCCCTTGATTCCTCTGATTACCTGCCGGAAGAAAAGCACAGCATGAGCCAAATGCCCAGTACGGATATAGAATACAAAATAGAGAACTGAAATAACTAACTCAATTAATGAACTGATCTGAAACGAACAAAACTAACACAAAAAAATAATAGGCTGAATCAAATGGCTGGGTGTTATTTCATACCGAGCTCAAAATAAGACAGAAATATACATTGTCACACAAGTAAGTCAAATAATGCCACACAGGCAAGTCACACACATTGGACCGCAAATTCAATGTATGCAAAATCGGAAAGCGTGTTTGGCACAAACATCGTCACTCCGCAGAACAGAACAGAAAACTAGGGTCAACCCATACGCCTCTCACAACAAAACACCAAATGGCCAACTCCCACCTGAGCACAAAACGGAAACGCCATGGACTGATCACACCGCCACGGAAGGTGTCATGCCTCTCGTGCAAAGATGACATGCCTGTGGTACCCTCACAGGTGGTTATAGCTCTGGTATACCCTACGGTATATTCTAACAAAAATACCATGCGACAACACATGCGACATAATATCAACACAAAGGGGTTCTAGTAACGTACATGTTAAATCGAACGAATCAACAACTCAATTCTCCAAAAATATATTAACATGTACTTTTTTACAAATATCAAAATAAATATTAAAGATGATATACTAGATCAAAGAGTTCAACACGAGTTCTAAGGATCAATATCAAAACGAAACTATCACATGAATTTGAGAACGAACAATCATGCGAAACAATAATAATTTCGAAAACGAGAAACAAAACGAACAATTTAAATCTAATAAGAGAATCACTGAAGGAGTACGAAATTCGTATCTGGATTAAGCAATGTAATACCCCAAAATATATTCCAATTATTATTTGCTAAACTCCTTCCATTCGAATTAATTAAACAAAAAATAAATAAATTAAGTACAATTAGTGAATTATTCTTATTATTATTATTATAATCAGTTATATATTATACGAAATAATATGTAACTTCATGTTCTTTATACCCGAATTAGGCCCAATATACTTGCTGACATCTTACATATGATTCATTCCAAAACCAAATTCATATTTGCATTCATTTTAAATGTTTAACAACTACTGACTTCCGTTTTTAAACAAATTTTTTTTTTATATATAATATACAATATAGTATACAACTATACATGATTACATGACCCATTGTTCCTGTTTATATTATATATATATGTATGATATATACAATCCACTTGTGTTTACTGCAATTTCGTGTGTAGGCAATATATGTGGATTCCATGCAATTAATTGATTCCAATTTTCAACTATTGGAAACATACACGTGATATTAATAAAAAGAATAAAGGTTTTACCTTAATTAATATCTCCACTCTCTTCTTCTTTCTCCTGCCGCCTCACGCCAGTTTTTTTTTCTTTCTCTCGGTTAGTACGAAATGCAGTGCAAGAGTAGTTAGGTTTTATTTATTAACATGTTTTTATTAATTCTCATAATTATAAAAAGATTTAGTATTATCCACAAATATAAATTAAACCCAATTGATTGAAGGCCCAAATAATATAGTTCACATAATTTAAAGGAACAATTACATATAATAGTACATTTTAATAAAATATTACAAAAAAAGTGCATAAATAAAATATTTATAAAATTAATGCATATGCAATACTTAATTACATAAAGAGTGCAATCTTATCCCTTTAATTATGGTCACGATTATCTCCCTTATCTCTCCCATAATTCTCTCCACTCCATTTCCGCCTCCTTTCTCCTTCTCCTCCTCCTCCTCCGCTGCCTCTCCCTCTCCCTCTTCCTCCGCCTCCCATCTCCCTCCCCCTCCTCCCGCCCCTGCCCCCGCCCCACCCTCTCCCCCGCCTCCCCGCCTCCCCGCCTCCCCCTCCTCCCGCCTCCCCTCCTCCCGCCCCCCTTTCTTCTCCACCCGCCCCCTCCCCACCCCACCCCACCCCATCCCCACCCCAACCCCATCCCTCTCCTCCCGACCCTTCTTTCTCCTCCCTCCGCCTCCCACCGCCCTCCCCCTCCTCCGCCCCCCTTTATCCTCCTCCCGCCCCGCCCCACCACCTCCCCTCCCTCCGCCTCCCCCTCTCCCACCCCCTTTCTCCTCCCCCTCCTCCCGCCCCCCTTTCTCCCCCCCCCACGCCCCATCCTCTCCCCCTCCCCCTCCCTCTCCTCCCGCCTCCTTTCTCCTCCCTCCGCCTCCCATCGCCACCGGTCCATTTTTTACCTCCACCGGTAACCAAACCTTTATATGTTGGTAACCAAACAGTCATACCAAGGTAACCAAACATTCATACCAAGGTAACCGAACCTTAATATGAAGGTTCGGTTACCTTGGTATGAAGGTTTGGTTACCTTGGTATGAAGGTAACCAATTTATTTTTATTAGGTTACCAATTTATTGGTAACTAAAATTCATGCAGTTGGTTACCAAACCTTTCGATAAGGTAACCAATTCAGTTTTATTAGGTTACTAATTTATTTTGAATGTGATGCAGTTGGTAACCAAACTTCATGCAGTTAGTTACCAAACTTTTTGATAAGGTAACCAATTCAGTTTTATTTGATTACCAATTTTATTTTGAATGTGATGCAGTTGGTAGTCAAACTTCGTATAAAGGTAACCATTTTAATTTTTGTGGGTAACCAAATCGTCAAAAAAAAATCAGAATAGCAACTCCGGCGATATAGCGGTGGTGGCGACGGCGGCGGCGGCGGGAGGCGGTGGAGGAGAATGATGAACATTAACTCTTTCATAATTTTTTGTTTTTAATTTTCTCATTTTGATTTGAATTTTGAATTGTGGATTTGAAATTGTTGTTAGATCCAAAAGATTTGAATTTGAATTATTAATTATCGTTGATTTTAGGTTTCCTTATTTAATTTGAAATTGAATGGTTTGAATTTTTTACACTTTTTTTGTAATTATTTTGTGGATGCACTTTTTTTGTAATTACTTTCTAAATGTTGTATAGTTCTGTAAATACTCTAATTTAAATACAATGTTTTACCCAAACATAAGAAAGTCCAATTAAAATATTTAAAATAAAATTTTAAAAATATCATTTATTTATTTAAATTTCCGGGTATTACAGGTATCCTCATTTTAGGCCCAAAAAAAATGACAAGTTTGTATAGTGAAGCGCTGTATATAATTTTCTTTATTAGCATGATCAATTTGTTAATGACTCTCTCTCTCCTTTTCTTTTCTTTTCTTTTCTTTTCTTTTATTATTATTATTATTATTATTATTATTATTATTATTATTATTATTTAGTGTTTGCTTCTGTACATCCAGTCTTGCAACAAAATTTCCCAAATTTTACAGTGAAAGAAGTGAGAGAGTATATGGCCAGCACGGCACCTTTATATCATAAACTCCTCCGTTGCATAAAAATGGATAGTAGTTGTAAATTTGAAAAAAATTAAGAATATATTTTCTTTATTTAACATGAACTCTTTGTTAATGATTTTTTTGTCTCCTCTCTTTTCTTTTATTATTAAGTATTTTTTTGCTTTTAGAGTTTGCTTCTGTACATCCGTACTCCTGCAACAAAAAAAAGGTCCTCTTAACATGTGCCTTAAAGGTACATGCTAAGCACACAATTCAAGAGAATATTCACTTGAACTGTGTGCATATTTTCTTGATTTTTGCATTCGTATCAAGTTCAAGAGAATATACACACAATTTAAGAGAATATTTCCTTAAAATATGTATTTAGCATGTGCTCTTAGGGCACATGTTAAGAAATTCCTTTCTTAAATATAACAAAATTATTTTATAAAAATAGATGCGCTCACGCAAACATCATTTACCTCTTATTTATACAAATATTTTATATTTTTAAACTATTTAAATCTAACTAAGGTTGGCGTGTTTTAGACATTTTTGTGATCGCAAGTCTTAACAGTGGTCAGTAAAAAAAAATTTCTGACTACTACTAAGAGTTGCGAACAGTTCCTGTTTGAACCATTGAATATCTAAATTAATGGTGAATCTGTTTGCCGGAATAAGATTCATATCAACTGTTTGCCATGAATCACTCTATCTATTTAATAAAATATAAATAATTTTGAATTTTTCGCTCACTTAATAAATCATCTAGACTGTTCAAAGTTTAAAATAAATTTACCGTCGATATAGTGCCGGAGACACGTGACACAGTTAGTATATATATATATATATATAAAGTTTATAGTATACAAGTCAATAAAACTTCAAAAGATAAAAGTCCACTAATACTTGAAAACAAAATCAAACCAGTAGTTGATTTTTTCTGAAATATTATAAGTGAGCCGAGGATGACCGGAAGAAGACAAAGAACATAACATGATCACATTCTTATCTAAAATATTATATAGCACCTCCTGGAAAAATATAGAAAACAAGTAGTGCTTCACTCATCTTGTGACTCTTTAATCATAAATATACAGTATTCACAATATTTTACAAATATATACAGATTAAAGGAAAAGCTGCGTGTGGGAAAAAACTTATTAATAAAAAACAAAACCGTACAATTTGCATCCGCACCAGTGGTCTAGTGGTAGAATAGTACCCTGCCACGGTACAGACCCGGGTTCGATTCCCGGCTGGTGCATATCTTTTTTGGATTTCTAAATTTTTGGAATACAAACGGATAAAAAAGGTTAACCCTGAGCTGATCAAATTATATTTAAATTACGCAAATTTTAAATTTAAATTTGAAATCGAGTGTCTATATAATAATTAATTTTATAATAAATATAATTATAAATTAAATTTATTGTTTTACTTAAAAATAAAAAAATATATTTATTATTACACTTTATAAATATAAAATCACAAATAAAATTTAAAACAAAATAAAATAATAATAATTAATTATTCTAATTTAATTTAATTTTGTATATATTATAAGAGGATGTATTGAGTATCTATTCGAATATATATCAATCGAGTATGTATCGAATCAATTTGAATTTAAACAAGTCGAGTATAACATTACTCAAATTTTATTTATATTTTTATTTAAACTATTTTTTATACTCAGATTTGGAGGGATAAATATTTTTTAGGTCACTCTACTTTAAGTCAACTTATAAATGGGTCACTTAATTTTTTTTCTTACACACTTTTGTTTACTTACATTACAAAACGTTACAAAAACCGTTAAACTAGTTTTACTTTTAACAGAAAGCTGAGTTGGCGTATGATTAGGAAAGAGAAACTCCACCTTAATCATGATTGATACTCTCTCTGTCCCAAATTAATTGTTCAGTTTTGACTTTTTTTTAGTCAAATTGATTATTTTTTAAACTATTTTGTGTACCATTTTTGTCAAAATATAGGTGAAAAAGTTATAAAAAAAAAGTATATACAATTTATTAGTAATACCAATTTTTATAATGTTTAAAATATATTTATACATGCTTAATTATTAATTTTAAAAATAGTCAACTTGATTAAAAAAAATCAAAACTGAGCAATTAATTTGGGACGGAGGGAGTATGTTTTATTAACTCATTTATCAAAAAAAAATTACTAATTAATCAAAAACAAAAAACAAATTATTTCTCTTCTCTCTCTACACTATCGGCGTGACATCAATCCCACAAAATTTTCTTCTTCCAATTTTAAATCTTCAAATTGGAGAGAAAATTAAGCATAAGCTATTTGAATATGAACATTAATTAAGCAAAATAAAGAAGTCAATTACACTTTTAACCTCTGTTCAACGCACAACAAATTGATCGGAGAAGATGAACATGAGGTGGCTTGAATGGCAAATGATGGTGAGGTTTTCGATAGCAGTTATGGTTAAGTCTGACCATGGGTTCAAGAAGAGGAGGCACTACCAATTAAGGTTTCAGAAGTGACGTCGATGAAGATATGAAGAAGAAGATGCCTCGAAGATATGATTTGCACCGAAAGTGTAAAAACAGTTCATCTCCTTTTAAGAACATATGTGAAACCAAAAATGAAATTTGCACCGATTAATATCTATATGCACAGATAAACATTGAAACATCTAATTCCCTTTCATTAAACTAAAATTAACAAAATACAAATTCTACCCAATACTTAGTACACAATCTACTAAGTATTGGGTAACCAATTTCATCTCTAAACCCTAACGCTAACGCTGATAAAATCACCTATAATTAGGGTTACGCTCAGGAGGTATTGAGGGGGACTGAAAGCAGAGTTGGCGGGGTGGTGGATCCGATGGCTGGAGGAGACAAATGGTATTGGGAACCGCGCTCGAGCAACCGGTGCCGAGAATATGAGAGCCGACCGTGGCTCCGCCTTGCCGTTTTCAGCGAATTAGCGGTATGATTTTTGTATTTGCTACTGATGATTGGTGTTTGGTTGGTAGTTTGATCTTGTAATGAGTTTGACCAATTGAAGGGTCTGGGAGAAGATGAGATTAAGAATTGGATTTGATGCTTCATCTATTTGGTTTTTTTTTCCAGATAATCTTTTTGTTGTTAATCAGGTTCATGTTTTTCAAAAATTATTTTTGTCTATTTATTTTATATTCTAATATTTTTATTTTATTTTAATGTCATAAACTTATTTTTTTTGTATAAAAATTGCCACGTCAAGTTTCATGTCACGTTCAAGACGGAAATTTAAATTTTTTGTAAGTAAACAAAAATTCAGTGTGTTGACTATAAAAATAAAGTTTAATTAACTGTTTGTAAGTTAAAAGTAGAGTGACCAAAAAAATATTGCCTTGAATGCATAATATCTACCCACTTCAAGGTAAACGAATTCAAGTGCGGAGTCCGAACTGAATTAGGATCCTTTTCATTTCACTCTTTATTTTATGATTCAGATTTAAAATGTGCGTTTTTTTTTTCTGTTAGCATGATGTCACATTCCTTTACATTTTAAATATAAACCATGAAATGGACAGTGAAATGGAGAGGATCCTAGTCCGCCCGAACTGGTGTTGGTTGGTTTACGGCCTTACGTTGCCTTGAATGCATAATATCTACCTACCCACGTCAAAGTTATGAAACCTAACACGCCCTCTTTGCTCTTTGGTTCTTACTTTCCTCTATATATTCTTATGGTTCATATATTGTTCTCCAGGATTATGCAGAAACTGGCTAATAATACTCAATGCATAGGCAAGATCTGGCCTAGTGTGGGCTAAGTACATTAATCTTCCAACGAGCCTCTGATATCTCCCTTTATCAACAGGCACCTGATTAGTCTCAACACATAACTTCAATCCTTCTTCTACTGGTGTATCAGCTGGTTGACATGCTGACATACCAGTTTCCTGCAACAAATCTAAAGCATATTTTCTTTGAGACAAGAAAATCCCTTTATCAGATCGAGACACTTAGATCCCAAAAAAATATTTCAAGTGACCGAGGTCTTTCATTTCGAATTCGCTTGACAAGTAACTTTGTAGAGCCTTCCTTTCATCAGGGTCATTTCCTGTAACCACCATGTCATCAACATACACAATAAGAGCAGTGATCTTACTATGCTGTCTTTTCAAGAATAAAGTGCGGTCTGAATTACTCTGATGGTAGCCAAAGGACCTCATGAACTTCGTGAATCTTCCAAACCATGCTCTCGGAGATTGTTTTAGCCCATACAACGATTTTTTTAATTTGCACACTTTCCGACAATGCACTTCTGGCATCATGCACCCTGGTGGCAAATCCATGTACACTTCTTCAGACAACTCGCCATGCAGAAAAGCGTTTTTTACATCAAATTATTGCAATGGTCAATCCAGGTTCGCAGCTAGAGACAATAAGACTCGAACTGTGTTGATTTTAGCTACAGGTGCAAATGCATCTGTATAATCAATTCCATAGGTTTGGGTGTACCCTTTTGCCACCAGTCTTGCTTTAAAACGTTCAATTGTACCATTTGCTTTGTGCTTCACAGTATAAACCCACCGCCATCTAACTGGTTTCTTCCTTGAAGGACGATCAACAAGTTTCCAAATTTCATTCTTCTACAAGGATTTCATCTCCTCATTCATAGCAGCTTTCCACCTTGGGTCAGCTAAGGCTTCCTGCACACTGTTAGGAATAGATACAGTAGATAATTGATTTACAAATGACTTATTTGATTCAGACAAACGATGGTTAGACACATAATGACTCATGGCATATTTAACTTTACTAGAAAGTTCGGGTTCATATATGGGTGTAGGGATACCTCTGGTTTGACGCTGTGGTAGTTGTTTTCATGGTGGTTTAGACACTACAGCTGGACCATCCTCAGCAGGTGATTGGTTTGGTGTATCAGTTGCCTGTGGTGCGAGAGATTCAGATGGAGGTTACTCCACAACTTCATTTTCTGGGTCTTCATCACGTTCGTCACCACTGTGGTCCAAATTTATACCACTCAAATCCAATTCACCAGCATTCTCATTACCAAGTTCAGGGCGTTCCGTTTCATTCCCATTCAGATTGTTACCAGGTTCAGAGAATTCCCCTTCTATAGAGATCAGAAAATCATAGTCTAGAGCTTGAACTTCTTCCAGATACTCCCCTTGAAGTTCAGGCTCATAGGAAAAATACATCGAGTCTTCATGAAAAACTACATCCATTGTAACAAACATTCGTTTGCTTGGAGGATGATAGCATCGGTACCCCTTTTGATAAGCAACATACCCTAAAAAAACACATCGCAATGCTCGACGTGTCAACTTGTCGCGTTTACGCTGATGAAGATGTACAAATGCTACATAACCAAAGACATGAGGAGGTAAGTTTGGAATGACTAGAGCCACAATTGCTTCAATAAGAGCCTGAGATGGAGTCCGAAAATTAATAGTGCTGGAAGGTACTCGGTTGATTAAATATGTTGCAGAGGTAAGTGCGTATTCCCAATAGGATAAAAACATATGTGCTTCTATTAATGAAGCACGGACAACCTCCAACAAGTGACGATTTTTTCGCTCCGCCACCCCATTCTGTTGGGGTGTATCGGAACAAATAGTTTGATGAATGGTTCCATGGGCTTCCAAGTACCGCTTCAATTCAAAACTCAAATATTCACCTCCATTGTCACTGCGGAGAACCTGAACATGTGCATTGTACTGACTACAAACCATTTTATAAAAATTTTGAAAGAACAAGTTTACTTCACTTTTGGACTTCATCAAACATACCCAAGTCATCCTGGTACAATCATCAATAAAAGTAACAAACCAACGCGATCCATCCAAAGTAGCAAATTTAGATGGTCCCCAAACATCAGAATGTATAATCATAAAAGGAACTGGACTTTTATTCAAAATTAATGGAAACGAAGCACAATGGCTTTTTGCAAGTTCACAAACATCGCATTTGAAACTAGAAACATCAAAGTTTGCAAATAAACTAGGAAATAATTTCTTTATGTAACCAAAAGAAGCATGCCCCAGACGTCGATGCCATAACCATATCTCAGATTTCTTTTTTTCCTCCTCCGTACGCCCAATCTTTAAAGCTTGAAGCAACTTATTTGAACTTTTGGACACCAAGTCTAAGTAATACAGCTTCCCTCGCCTAACACCACAACCAATCGTCTGCCTTGTCCGGATGTCCTTAAATACACAAAATTCAGGCCAAAAAATGACAACACAAAATAAGGCAGTGGTTATTTGAGAAACTGACAAAAGATTATAATTCAAAGAGGGAACAACCAAAACAGAATCTAAATTCAAGGTGTTAGTGAGGGACAAAGATCCTTCCCCAATAATCGGAATTAAGGTACCATTGGCAGTGGAAACAGAACTTTGTGAGGAAGGTTTAATAGGTGAAACTTGTCTAGAATCAAATGTCATATGATCTGTAGCACCGGAATCAATTATCCATGCACTATTAGGAACAGGTGTAGAAATATTTAAAATCTTACCACCATTACCTGCTGCTGCTACCAATGCCAAGAACTTTTCATCGCTATCATCCTCTGTCTTTGTTTCAACAATTGCAGTAGTAGAGGCATTCTTGGAATTCTTCTTCCGGGAATCACGGCTATGATCCCACCATTTCGGATATCCCACAAGTTCATAGCATCGACTTTTTGTATGACCCGTTTGATCACAATGGGTGCATTTGTATGATGATTTGTCTCCACCATTAGCACTCTTAGGATGGATGTTTTTTTTTGTCTTGCTGGTGTTGAGGAGACCAATTTTTATTAGACCAGTTCCGAGTCACCATGGCTGAAGCTTCAGAATTTTTCAGTTGTCCGTTCATCACCCCGCGTCGAACATCTTCGCGGCAAACTAGGGCATAACACTATTCTAATTCAGGGATAGGATCCCTCCTCAAGATTTCGCCGCGCACTTGCTCGAAATCACCCTCTAATCCAGCGAGAAAGATATGCACCCTTTGTCGCTGAAGCAATTTCTTATAGGATGCAATATCTGTCTCATCCACCATGACCACCTTATCACGATGATCCAACTCACTGAAGATTTCAGTCAGTTCTCCATAATATATAGAGAGCGGTCTGCCATTTTGTTTAGCAGAGAAAGCCCTCTGGTTCAAGGTAAAAACTTGTAATTCATCCGCTCCATCATACAAGGCTTTAGACAGAACTTTCCAAATATCTCGTGCGGTAGGTAAGCGAATGTATCGCTTCATAATCTTCGGGGACATAGACATCAGCAACCATCTTTTGACCTTCTGATTATCTGAGTACCACTTTTCATAGCCTTCATCTTTCTCCTTAGGTGACGGCGATGTGCCACGAATGAAAGAGAGTTTCTCCTTCTCAGCAATTTGCATCTCTAACATTTGAGACCACAGATCATAGTTGGTCTCATTCAATACAATTCTTGCATTGAATGATGAACCTTCGTGTTGAATAATGATGGGGTTAGAATCTGACTTGCTCATGGTTTAAGGATTCAAAGAAGAATGATTTAGAGTTTCGTGGCTTTGATACCAACTTGAAAATCAAAGAAGAATATTTTCATTCATTGTTTTTCTGTATCCTTATATGTACATATTTATAAAAATAGTAGAGATCCTACAATCAAGCTATTCTTATAATTAAGTTATTTAACTATTCCTATAATTAAGTTAATTCAATTCAATAGAGAATCTTTGACTATTAAAAGATGCATGATTCAAGCCAGGGCTAAAGCTTCTTCAAACTAGCTAGTTTGGTACATGAGTCTGAATTAGTTTGTTTTATATTCACGCACCGATGAAATAATAATAATTATAAATTGGAGGCTGTTTATATATATATATATTTAAGATTGGCAAGTGGTCATGACCATGCACATGCTTTGGTTCTTGCTCGGTAGTGGTATCATTTATGAATACTTGACCTACTCAAAAAGATTTTGATTGGCAGAGGGTGATCTATTTTTGTGTGGAGTTGATTTCATTTTCAGTAGTGATTTGATAGATATGGTTTTTAAAGTAAAAAAAAAAAACTTTTGAAAATTGTGGGGTAGCCTAGTCCGAAATTAGGACCATTTTAAATGAACAGAGACTTTTTTTTTTATAATTTATATTTAAAATATATTAAAATATAACATATTTAGATCACAAAATAAAAAATCTCCATTTACTTAAAATAAAAAATATCCTATTCCTCCCGAGACTTCCATGTGATCATCATTTACTTTAGTGCATGTGTATGAATTAATTATGCATTTTCGTTTTTGCACCTTTTTTTTGTTCAAGTTCACACCTCGGCAGCTTTTATTAAACACGTAACCACTAGCAAATAGTAGTATCAATGTATCATGGCCGTGTCTGAAAGTGATCTGATCATGTGAAGGTTCTGGGTACATGGCCACGCGCATTTCTTTAGCGTGGACTATGGATCCGGTTGGTATAAAATTATTTTTTTGGTAAGTTGGTCAATTAATTAATAAAATACTGACACACATACAGCCTTATTTTTGTATCAGTATTCTATTAATTAATTGACCAACTTACTCAAAAATAAATTTCATGTTAACCACTTCCGTGAACTATGAGTATGTAGAAGATAATCTTAATACATCTTTGTTTGTAAATATTATAATATTAAAATTATATTTTTATAAATTATAATTCTAAGATTATTAATTTTATAATTAAATAGTTTTAATCACATATTTATTTTTTCATTGCATAATTTACGGAATAACTTAAAATAATATCATGTTATGTTTGTTTTGTTCAGAATTATTTAAAAGTTTGGATAAAAATTTTACATTTGAACTATTATACTCTTATCACTAATAACAAAAATATCATATTCTTATTAGTTCGAGTATAAATAGATAGTATACATCCATTTTTTTAAACAAAATTAAAGTTTAATTTTGTTCACAAATTTTTAGTCTCAAATAATAAAAATTATAATACCTAATTAAACATGATATTAAATAATCTACGTTCAATAAAAGCCATTTTATTATATGGAAACACCGGATGGCCCTTATATATATGTTCAATGTCACCATATATTAACTAGCAGTCCCCTTCAATTGAGGGATCCTTTAAATAATTTTATTTGAGAGATGTGTCAACAACTGTTGGATCTGCTTGTGGTGGGTTTATGTGACTGAGATTGTTTTACATCTTTTAACCGTTATTCACATTCCTGACCCACTACAAACAGATCCAACGGTTGTTGACTCATCCCTCAAATAACACTATTTGAGGGATACCTCAATTGAAAGGGACTGTATCAACTAGTACTAGGTTCTCCAATAATAAATAAATAATATAGCATCGCTTCTTGGAAAATAATAATAATAATAGGGATTTCTTAACATGTGGCCTTAGGGTATATGCTAAGCACACAGTTCAAGAGAATATTCTCTTAAATTTTGTGCATATTTTCTTAAATTTGGTACAAATGCAAAAATAAAAAAAATATACATACAATTTAAAAGAATATTCTCTTGAATTATGTGTTTAATATATGTCCTAAAGACACATATTAAGAGAACCCATAATAATAATAGTCCAACTTGTTGGCGTCCCCGCTAGGTCGGATATTAATTATTATCATCCTCATCTTCTTATTTAAGTATTATTTTTGTAAAAGGGCAACTACTAAACTAATCATAAATAATACTCCTATTGAAGGAGTAGTAGCATATTCTCTCTCCCTATTTCTTTTTCTATCCCTATCTCTTTTATTTAATTTCAACTATTAAAAAATAGATACGAGTATCAATCAACCCAAACTTACCCTATCCTACCCTACTCTACTCCACCTCACCCTACCCTACCCTACCGAGAATGTCATCATCAATATTTAGTACTCCCTCCGGGTCACTTAATATAAGACTTTTTCGTCCCTTAATATAAGATTTTTTAGAATTCTGTACAAATATTAAAAAAATAATTGTATAGTATTAAATATAATATTAAATGTCTATATTATCCTTGTATTTAAAAAAAAATTATTATTTATTGGATAAAAAATAGTAAGAGAACCAAAGTTATATTTAATATTTAGGGTAATATTGGAAACTAAACAATTAATGCTTACTTGAAATTCTAAAACGTCATATATTATGGGACAAAAAAACTTCTCTAGAACGTCTTATATTAAGGGACGGAAGGAGTAGCATCAATTCATAAAAAGAATTAATATTTTCACAAATAAATTTTATAATTTCACTTGATCCTCCTTACATAAATTGTAAACGCGGTTCAAAGAACATTATAAAACTATAAAATTTATTTTTAAAAATATCAATCCTCTCAAAAATCGAAGTTAGATCCTGTGTTTGGTTTGAACTGCTCTTGCAAGTCAGCCCAGTCCCATTTCCGCGAAGATATATATATATGTTTGAATGTGGGATTGCGGCGTAGCATAAGTTTTTCCAACCCAGCTTCTAGAGACTGTACATATGGACCGGACCAGACATTCTCCGCGTGGGAGACGAAGCCCCCACGCGCTGCTAATGCATTGACTCAAACCCCTTGCATTTGTAAGTAGTAATAAATTTTTAGCTATATATAGAATAATAAAAGGATATTATAAAATTAATATTTTAACAATTGTGTTTCTATCATGATGTCTGGTGTCATATTGATATAATAATCATTTTACTAAAATCAATTATTATTCCTTCTCAATTTTCAATCGACTCTTATTAAAAACAATTTGGCTCAAATACATACACGAAAATGAAAATGAAAATGAAAAAGCAAAACATTCTACTCCGTTTATAAATAATACCTAATGTTGTCAGTTATCCGAACCGATCAGATAATTCACAAAGACCAGTACATTTTTAAAGCTCTAAAATATGGAGTAGTAATATTTAATAGCGGTGAGCATGCAGCATAACGTCTGTTACGTGGATGGATGGTGGGTAATGGGTAGCAGTCGAATGAACAAAGGAAATCTGCATGCGCGTGGGTATTAGATTTTATAGATGTTGCCCCCGCGAAGTTTCATTTGGTCAACCCAGTCTTAATTTTGGTCCTCCATCTAAATATTTTCTAGAAATCCACACGTATTATTGCAAGTTAAAATTAATTTCAAAATATTTAACATGTTATTTTAATACTTAAACAAACTAATATCTGTTTTAAATTTTAAAATGTGATAACTTGTGTGACCTTAAAAAGGTAAACTATAGTATCGTACAAATGGATTAGTATATACTAATCATGATGTTAGAAGAATCACCAAAATTATACTCCATTATTATCATCCTAATCATCTCTAAATCTCTGTCCAAGAAAAATAAATACCATCCGACAAATACCTTCTTTTGTTTCTTAATTACTATACTAGATACCATATATACTAGGAATATTAATTCAGCCATCAGGTACTACAAAAAAAAAAACCACTTTTTTCTTAACCTATAATATATATCCGTCCAATTCATCATCTATCATTTTTGTCAAAATAATCAGTATGGAGTTCTTCAACAAAAAAGCAGCTGTTAGGCTTAGGAGTCACCTGGACAAATACCTAGTGGCCGACGATGACCAAGAAACTGTTCGCCAGAGCCGTAACGGTTCATCGCGTAAAGCACGGTGGCTGGTCGAGTTTGTTGATACAAACGCTACCGTTATCCGCCTCAAAAGCTGCCACGGCCGCTATCTCACCGCCTCCACGTCTCCTTTTCTTCTCGGCATGACCGGAAACAAGGTTCTTCAAATAACACCGGACAACATGAAGGACTCGGCCATCGAGTGGCAGCCGATACGAGACGGGTTTCAGGTGAAGATTAGAGGTTTTGGTGGAGGTTATTTACGTGGGAACGGAGGGACGCCGCCGTGGAGGAACTCTGTCACTCATGATCAACCTCATACCGGTTCGACGCAGAACTGGATTTTGTGGGCGGTGGAGGCTGTACACGTACCGGAAAATGAGCCGTTGAATGATTATTTGTCGTTGGTTTCGAGTTTTTCTTCGGTTTCCGATGAACTTTCCAGCTTGGAGGACCTTGGGTCGCCGGTGACCATGGGCTCTGCTACTAACTCCCCTAGGTTCTTTACAAACAAGGTATGTTTTCCTCAATCTTTCGTAATTGGAAAAAACTTTAAATTAACGTCGGCAGAAAGTGAATCAGAATGTTTTCCTAATTTTCCTTGATTTGGTAGATATTGCTATTTGCCAATAATTGGTAACTCCGTGGGTTTTTTTTTTGTTTTTTAATAGGAATGCAACTCCATAGAGGTTTTATTATTATATAATTATTATATTTGTGGGGGCAGCTAGCGTCCAATCATAATAGTAAGTCACGTAAACTCTTATAGTGCAAAAGATGAACTATAGTTTGACCAGCTTAATAATAAGCTAGAAGCAATTGTGGCGTCATACTTTAGAATTCAACATTTTGCTTTTTGGAATCTCATTTCGATACTTAATTTTCAATTGAAAATTAGAGATACAAATAGAAATTTCAAAAAATCTGATATGATACATTTAATACCCCATGTGATGACATGCACCAAATTCATATTTTTCAGAAGAAAATGATGTTACATGAATATGTTGATTAAAATTAAATTAAACACCACTTAAACTTTACACCAAAACCAAGATTCCATTGCTACGTTGACCAGAACAGATCCTCTATATCTAAATCTTCTGTTCTTTTGTGTCCCACCACTTAAATGTTAAAATATATTTTCTTATTTAATATTAATTAATTCTAAAATTAAAAAAAAAAAACAAGTGTTAATATTTAAATGATGAAACAAGAGGGGACAGAGAATTTGGGACAACAGAAAATCTGCTCTCTAAGTTGATTTGCATGTTGTTGACTTTCAATGATCAATGTAACACTACATGCCAAATACAATTAACATTCTCGTATGTACTACTATTAACCAAAAATTAACCTCACCCCGAACCCTTGGTGGCCTGTAACCCACTGCCGAAAAAATTATGAGAGAAAAATATGAGATACAGAGAGAGACGTGCGGAGATATTAAAAAATCATATAAAAATATTAATTTCCTTTGTTGTATTTATCATAGGGCATCCCAGAAGAGCTGTTAAAAAGTTGATCCTCATCCTCCCTCCAGTTTTATTCACAGAATTTAGGAGGGGGGAGAAAGAAAGGATATTAGTATAACTCTTCTTGTCCGAATGAATACCCACACCCATCTACTTTTACTTGTGTTACATTATTAACACTTCATTTAGTTGGTGAAATACTCACCCAACACCACTACTACGCCAAAACAACCCTAAAAACTAACTAATGAATTAAGGAAATACTACTTGCTAGTATCTTTTGATTGATTCACAAAAACCTGCAGACTCCCCCTCCAACTCCAGTTCAGCAAATTATGGCGATGGATCTATTTCACAACGCCAAGGCAGTCCGCCTCCGGAGCCACCACGACAAGTATCTAACCGCCGGCGAAGACGAAGAATCCGTCACCCAAGACCGCAACGGCTCCTCCAAGAACGCCCGTTGGACCGTCGAATTCGTCCCCGACACCACCACCGACAACAACATAATCCGCCTCAAGAGTTGCTACGGCAACTACCTCACCGCCTCCAACAAGCCATTTCTCCTCGGCATGACCGGACGGAAAGTCCTCCAAACTCTCCCCCGCCGCCTCGATTCCTCCCTCGATTGGGAACCCATTCGAGACGGCCATAATCAGGTGAAGCTCAGGACTCGATACGGCCAGTTTCTCCGCGCCAACGGCGGCCTTCCCCCTTGGAGAAACTCTGTGACTCATGATATTCCTAACCGGACCGCCACCCAGGACTGGATTTTTTGGCAAGTTGACATTGTCGAGATCGTGGTCCGATCGCCGGCGGCAAAGCTGCCGCCCAAGTTGATTCCTCCGGCTGATTCTTTCGCCTCATCCGTATCTAGGCCGCCTACTACTCGTTCTCCTGCCAGTTTTTCCAGACAAGAGGTTTGCATCTTTATTGTAGTCCTAACTTTCTGATTACCATTTTGTATCCTGTTTTCAAATTTCCCGTTTCTAATTTCTGTGTTTTTTCTGGTTGATTGCAGTCAGCGGATTCGCTTGTAAATTCCCCACCAAAGAGGGAAGACGGGAGGACTATATATTATCAAATTGCAAATGAATTTGGGGGTATAGATGAAGATGTGGAGGGGCTTTCGATTATGTTTAAGGGGAATGGGGTTGATGAGTTAACTCAGAGGCTGGAGGAAGAGACTGGCCTTCGCGATTTAACCGTGTGTTCCAGGAGCCCATTGAATGGGAAGCTTTACCCGCTTAGATTGCAGCTTCCTCCCAATAATGTGACTATGAATGTCGTCTTAGTTCAATCCTCTTCAAAAGGTGAGCTTTTGATTTTAAATTAGTTACGCTCTGGTTCTTTCTTCTGTTTTGCTTCATTATTTGCTGTCAAATGCATATGTTTTCACAACTAAATGTGTGTTATACCCCAACCCTAATGCCTTGATTAGCCTAAGGTAATCACCAGTAATGAAAGTTGAAGTGGTAGAAACTTTGACTCGAAAATGGTTTTGGTTTCTTGATATGCAGTATCTTAATGGTGTTACATCTTAATTCTGGATAGCGTGGCTAATTCATCATATTACCATGTCTAGAGAGAGGCCATCTCCACCTCCTTAAGTTCAACAGAAGGGAAAATTTGTTTATCTTCCTAGAAATTGTCAGTGCACTTAAAACTATAATCTTGGGACTCACCTACAGTAATGTTGTTCATAAGTTTATAGTCTGGTAAAGAAGGGTGGGAATTAAGGAATTAGTTATCGATCATTATCAATTTATCATATCGATCACTTGAGTAGGGTGCCTATGTAAATTCATATATTCAATTTTGTATATACAATAATTATGCTTGCAGAACAAACAAGCTTATATCTGACAATAATGATGGAGATTGTTAGTAGTTATCGACTTATCGTATAAAGTAGTAACTAGAAGTGAACTAAGTGGGGGTTGCAGTGATGTATGTTTGTGGTGTAGCATGAGAAGAGAGTCAATCGGTCATTACTGGTTACACATTATTACAAAGTCAAATCTCTTAGATTGGAAACTTGGTTCAATATTATGATGTGTCAGTAATTATGATGTGAATGAACTGATTGTGTCAGTAATTCCACAATTTCCTTAGTAATTCTCAAGTAACAAACCTCTGGTTCTGCAGGGTCTTTGGTTTAAGTATTCCCTCTTCCATTTGTTATGCCTACTATGTTATTGCATTGTGAACTCTTATCTGGTTTATGCATTATAATGCTCCTTAGTTTGTCTCTGCCTGTGCAAGAGGGGCTGCACGTGTTTCAATTTGCATTTAAGCACGACATATTGGTGGATAATCAGCAATAGTTTTGCTTACCTTTTTTTCGTCTTGTTCACCATTGTATCAGCGGCAAAAGACTTTGCCAAAACTGGAACGCCATTATAAGTTGCATTGGGATTACGTTACTAAACAAATAGACAACATCAGATCTGTACATTCTACACCAGGCTTCTTCTCGTGCTAGCAGGGAACGTTTAAAAGGAATCTGTTTGAGAGGCTTACATCTCTTACTGTGCTTCTATGGCAGAAGGCATAATGC
Organism: Panax stipuleanatus; assembly: GCA_020205555.1. Classification (NCBI taxonomy): domain Eukaryota; kingdom Viridiplantae; phylum Streptophyta; class Magnoliopsida; order Apiales; family Araliaceae; genus Panax; species Panax stipuleanatus. The sequence continues at coordinate 3,202,957 of CM035126.1, forward strand.
AGGAAGCTATATCTAATTATATATGTTTTCTCTTGAGGAATTCGGACAATCAACTTTGTTTTTAAACGTTTTACATGTTATCATCCGATTGTTTAATGGTTTCATGGCCCTCTTCTCTCTATCTTCTACATTTTATTTATTTATTAATTTATTTGTTTGTTTTTGAAGCGGCCTCTAACTTGTCCTTATATTGTATTTTCTCCTCGAGGGCTGTTTCAAGCTTGCAGCTGAATTTTGTGTATATGGTTTTGAGCACCTTTTAAATTGACTTCTTGAGTCTCACTCTCTAGCTTCCCTTTTTGATTGTGTTAGGACTAGTACATTCTAATATTCCACATTTCTGTTCTGTGCATTTATATTATACGAACATCTCCAACAGATAATCTGAAATCCCATCCATTGATATTAACTTTTTATATGCATGTTATGGAATTATGAAAGCAACTCGCACAGTAAACTAGGATGGCAAATAGCAACACTGGAGTAGTAGTCCATACAACCCGTAAAAACACCAAATTGATGATAATAATATTATAATACTCCTTGGCAAAAAGGATTATAATACTCTTTGGCAAAAAGGGTGGTAAGGTTCATATCACTGCATATAATTGTGTGAGTTATCGTGCAAAACTGATATCGTTTTGTGTAATTGAATACTCGTGTCCCTCACCTCCCCGTAATACTTTATCCGTTTTCAAAATTAATGTTATATTTGTAAAATGACAGATTTTTAAGAGAAAATAATATTTTTACAAACTTATTCCAAAAAATTGGCATAGTAGTGGTAATATAGTACTACTCAATTAACTAATAATAAAAGTAGTAACATGTTAAGAATTTTATGATCCTTTATTATTTAAAAGTAAAAATATATGGATCCTCTCTAGTACCATTTTTAGTTTAATCCTTTTTAAAAAGGTTGGCCAAAGGACTTACTAAGCTGGGACCACCCATTAATACTAATATAATTTAATAAAAAATATTAATATAATAGAAAAAAATTGGCTTTTCTATAATCATGCCATTGATGCCTACCACTTCTGGTCTAATCCTTTATCCTTCTTAAAAAGGTTGATAATCATGCCAAGGCAAAGCTAATATTGTTAGTGAACTTCAATTGAAACCCACCATGTGGGATTCCATAAACAAATTCAACAGAAATATTGTTAAAAGAAATAAAACTGGTTTTTGGAAAAGGTATTATTATTATTGGAATTTTGCTAAATATAATGTTGATGATAAATAATAAGTACGTTGATAGATGTGATAAGAGTGAATTAAAAAGTCTTTCGCATTAATTTATTTTATTTTATAACTTAATTTTATATTAATTGTAATTCGGTTCTGTCGTATAATTTTATTTTTTGTTATATTGATACACACCATACACATTTTTCTTAAAGTCATCAAGATTCGAACTCTCAATCTTATGGATACCACGAGAGTCATATCACTTGGACCAAATACATTTAAGGTACAAACGGCTTATAATTTAAGAACAAATAAATCATTTTGTTAAAACTTGAAATATTATTGATTTTCCCAATGGATTAGGTTGACCCATGCTTGTATCCGCCGTACAATCACCCGGTTGTCAATTGCCACCCAGCAACGCAAAAACAGCCACTTCTAATAGGAAAAGAAAAAAAAAAAGAAAAAAAAAAAGGGGAAAAATAATAATAATAATACTCCATAAAAGAGGAGATACTCTGTCTGTCAGACTCACTGATTACTCCTTCGCACGTTTTCAACCGCACAACTTTCTTTTAGCTCCAGACAACCTCACGTAGCTGTCACTCAAACATTGCATCCTCCAATCAAAATCAGCCAGATCGCCAAAATATACTCAAACGTCACCTCTTCCTACATTATTCAGGTGACAGTATCGTTATCAAAACAAATACACCGATGACACCTGTGTTTAACCAGTACCGTTCATCTCGCCGGGATTCACCGATGTATTCACGATCAGCTCAGTAGACTCCCGATCTTTCTTTAACGTTAATATAAATATAAATATATAGGCAAATACCAGGTGGTTTTTGCAGTTTAGAGAGGGAGAAGATGGGGCTAGATTACTACAGTGTTTTGAAGGTAGGGCGCAATGCGACTGAAGAAGACTTGAAGAAAGCCTACAAGAAACGAGCAATGAAATGGCATCCAGATAAGAACAGTACAAACAATAAGAAAGAAGCTGAAACCAAATTCAAGCAGATCTCTGAAGCTTACGATGTTTTGAGCGATCCGCAAAGGCGTCAGATCTACGATCTTTATGGTGAGGATGCCTTAAATTCTGGACAGTTTCCTCCGCCGTCTCCGAACGGAACCGGTAATTCGTCGGCGATTAGGTTTAATCGACGGGATGCCGCGGATATATTTGAGGAATTGTTTGGTGGATCGGAAAGTAGTGTGTTGAAGAATTCTAATTCTAATGGTGAAGATAAGAACAGAAAGGCGGCCGTGGTGGAGAATAAGTTGCCGTGTAGCCTGGAGGAACTTTGCAAGGGCTCTAAACGCAAAATGAAGATTTCTAGAACTGTACTCGATGACTCCGGGTAATTGATTTAGTTGGTATTTGCTCTGTTTTTCTTAATTGATTTTATGATAGTGTATGGTTTATATGGTTGTGTGTTCTTTTAAAGTGATCTTCTGTTAAGAGTAATTAATGTAGGCGGATTGACTAGTTTGAGCAAATTGGCTTCAAATTATCTTTTAATTGCCATGAATTAGCCATTAGTTATGCTGAACCATAAGATGTTGGGGAAAAAAAAGGGTGTCTCTAGTGGAAACAAGAAGATATATTCAGCTTATCAATAAAGTTTCTTCTTTTATCAACAATAAGTAAAATAAAATTCCTTCTACTAATCTTGATTCTTATCTTCAATTGGGGTTGATGCATGACTTACTTTTGCAGTAAGCTTACTACTGTTGAGGAGATTTTAGCAATACATATTAAACCTGGTTGGAAGAAGGGCACAAAAATCACCTTTCCTGAGAAAGGTAACCAAGAACCCGGTGTTACTCCTGGAGACCTTATATTCGTAGTAGACGAGAAACCTCATGCTGTTTTTAAGAGAGATGGCAATGACTTAATCCTTCATAAGCGAATCTCCCTACTGGATGCTCTTACTGGGAAAACTATCAAACTGACAACCTTGGATGGAAGGGATATCAAGATCCCGATCACAGATGTTGTGAAACCGGGTCATGAGGAGGTTATCTCCAATGAAGGAATGCCCATCTCAAAAGAACCTGGGAAAAGAGGGAACTTAAGGATCAGGTTTGATATCAAATTTCCATCGAGGCTCACAACAGAACAGAAATCTGATCTTAGGAGAGTTCTGGGAGGCAGTTGATGACTAGTACAGAGTTGAACTTGATGGTTGTGATGATCACTAACTCTGATTGTGTTAAGTGCAATGCTGTATATAACACGTTCACCATTAGAAGAACTTTGTGCATATTAGGAATTATAGTTTGAAGGAGAGCTGATTCTAGCCTTTTGCTTTGTCTGCCAGTTACTAGCTTCTACCTTTGATCTGAATCTTCAGTAGGATGATCTAAACGTGAAGGCTTTTAACTGTGATTAGTGCAGAATTTTTTACTGGATTATGTATGAGACAAACATCTCTAATGTTTATTTGTTTTTGTTGTTGATCATGTGGATTCCTATATCCCAGGATTTCTTTAGCTTTTCAAATTTGTGTTACTTGAATTCCTAATTTTACACCTAATTGATGATTAAGATTTGCTTGTAACTTGTTGAGATTTTGGATAGGTGAATCTGCTCAACATTCTTTACAGATCTACTTGAGCTAGTCACAATTTGTCAAATTATTGTGTGTATCTGCATATTGAAATCATTCGATCGGCTTTAGTTAGAGAAGAATTACCTGAACTTTTTTGCATAACAGAGAGAATGTGTTGCAAGGATGAAAATTATGCCATGGTTATTTGTTCTAAATCGAGTGTTCAGAGTTGAAACCTCTTAAAGCATATAAAAATCCTTCCAGTATAATGGCCACATACAAAATATGTGCACCACCGGGTAAGTCCCAAACTGCATAAACACTGGAAACTCCAACACTTGGTTCCTTTCAAGTAAACCAGTTTATTTTTATGGTCTTTTAAGAGTGCAATTGGCATAATTGCACAGGTTCTATAGCAATGTTAGAAGTAACATCTCAACCCTCTGATCTGTATCACAAGGAATCGGTCTCTGACTACACGTTCACTAGCTAGGACCTATATTCTTATCTAGAATTAGTCGTTTCCGTTCTCCAGTAAGAATGTTTATGTTCAAAAAAACATGAAAACAGAGCCTTTATCTATGGCATATAGGATTAAAAGCTGGGTGAACCGTAATAACCAATGATTTTTATATGCTTTCGTGAACGTGTAAACAACTATATTTTTAATCTTCAGATAGAAAAAATTCTTGTGAACATAACTGTTCTAATTAAAGACATAAGATTAGAGTTAATGAACTAAAACACTAACTTTAATCTTTATTATCCTGATAATTTGCAGGCATTGTTGAGAAATGCAATAACCAATTGTTAAATAAACACGAGAAATGCTACATAAGCTTATTAAATTCTGCAATTCGTATATTATCTCACTTAATGTAGTGTATATTAACACATGGGTCAGCAGAGTATCTTATTTAGAACTAATAAGATTACTGCTTTGAGTTATTTTCTATTTTCTTCTGCTGCTTCTCGTACCATGCCACCCTTGTCGATTTGATAGTATATTAAGCCATGTATTTATCAATCTTCTGCTGGAGCTCTTCCTTTTGGGCTCCAACTACCTTGTCAACTTCTTTTCCTTTCCTTATCAGTATGAATGTTGGCATTGCCTGCACACCATATTCCCGAGTCACATCCTATTTTCAGTTCAATCAAACAAAAATATGTATTAGTAACATTTGATTATTATTGAATCAGGACCGGAGAAATTAAATGAATATAATCAAAACAAAGGGGAGGGCAAGCAAATGAGCATACTTCCAACTCATCTACATTAATCTGTATGAACTCTACGTCTACGTATGTAGCAGTAAAGTCGCGAATTATAGGATCCATGGTCCGACAAGGTCCACACCATGCAGCTGTGAAATCAATAACCATCTTCAAATCCAAATGAGATGATTATTAGCAAAACCAGATTCATTAAAAGCTACACGAATGAAGGGAAGAGTAATAAGTAGAGGTTTTTAGCAAGCATTATGTAGTATTATAAATAATTGAATTACCAGTTTAGTAGTTCGTTTGGAGGCTTCAAAATAGCTTTTCCATTTAGCTGAAGAATGGATTGAAATAATCCGACCAGACTTCTTTGGCAACAACAATCCGTTAACTCCATTTGAGGCAGCCACGGCAGAATGGTTAGCTCCCATCTCTTTTCCTCCTTTAGAAGTAGCAAACCGGAACTCGGTGGTTTGTAAAAATTATTTGTACCTTCGGCTTGAAACAATAGTTGGGGCTTGGCACTTTTATAAGGGCTGATATTGGTAGTGGGGAATTTATTAATTGTAATTTGGTATATGATTCGATGCCTTTATTATTTCGAGTTAAAATTTGCAAAGATCTGAAGCATATGTACCCTCAATACATTAAACTATGATTGGCCTAAAGCCACAACTGCTCATACGGTGAAATGTAGTAGTATACAACTCTTGAATGCTTGATGAGTTATAAAGTACAACCTCTTCTCCAGATGTCTAACACTACTCCAGCTGAATAACCACCATAATGTTATGAGAGAGTCGAGAGAGATGAACCACCAAGAAAAAAGTCTTGTAAAGAAACGCTAGCTAGCGGTAACATCACTGTGCAAGCCTCTTAACGAGGCTATCTGCATTTGAGTTGCACACCTTTTCCATCTGAACGCTTAAACAGGGAAAAGCCAAGCGGAGAATCTATGAGGTAGTATGCATTGTTCAACTAAAGACCAAGTGCCGGCCGGCAAGAATTCAGCACTTGATCAAAACTAATCTGGAGTACATGACAATCGTCTCTGGCATTATCAACCAAAAAACTTGATTCTAGAAGGCCTCAAAAGTTCCCGACTTGACTTTTTAAAGAGTGGATGCTTTAATAGCGGAAGCCCCTTTTTATACATTCATAAAACTAAACTAAAATAAGATAAGGTACCATTCCAGTTCAGTTTAATGAGAAAACTGTTGCTAAACCTTCTCTCAATTGATTTTACTACAAAAAGGTTTTCCCTGAATGTTGCACTTATAGTCTACAGCAAACCATATTCAATCCAAGTCTCGTGCAAAAGCCATACATTTTTCCAACCCACCAAGAGATCTAATACCACAAAACCCCCTATAAAAAGAAGATGATGAATAACAAGGTCACAAATCTGCTGAAACCGCAGAACCGTGGTTGTAGGAGTTCCCACCAGCACCGCCCTCACCTCCCCTTCCTTTATTGTTATAATAGTTCCTAGGATAATAATTCCCAGGCTGGTCATAATATTGGCTGCGCCCATTCTGGTATGCCCCACCTCCCCTGCTGTTGCCGTTTCGACCACCACGGCCATTGGAACTTCCCCTACGACCACCCGCACCACGACCACCTCTTTGGTTCTGATACCGTCTCCTGGGAATATACTGTTGATCCTTCAGCTCCACATCTCTCAAGTTTTGCTCCTCTTCTGTCTGTGCTTTGACTGATTCTGTTTGAGCTGGTACCTCTACAGAATTTTCAGCCTCAAGTTCAACCTGCACAAACAGAAGGCTACAAATTCTATCATACATGAACAAACACAAGTACTAGCACTTTACAAAAAATTTGTGCCCAAGTACAAACACACCTTGTGAGGTTCTTCCAAAGGACTAGCTTGATTATCATAAGATTCATTTCCTTCATAATTTGCTAAATCTTCTTCCTAAAGAACATTGACAAGTTCGGGTAACAATAAAATCAATTAATCAACAACAGAGTAAAATATAAAATAATACTCCATCTATAAGATCAACAACAGAAAGTAAATATTAAATCTTCTTAACTTTTGAAAGTCCCTTTGAGATATTTTTCAACTTAAAATTGATGATTCATTAACAATTACGAAACAATAAATCTTAAATTAGTATTACATTTAGATAGCTTACAATATCCTTCATTGTATTGGCTACAATTGAATAAATATATGTCAACTTTGAGTTTGAAAATGTTCAAAAAGTCAAATACTAGTCATATATTTTAAATGGAAGGAGAATTTTATGTTAGACATCTTAAAGACAAGAAGAGCAGTATCTGGGTCACGGGCTATCACAAAATCATAGACCGACAGTTTAAGAAGATACGCCACAAATAAAATGGTATAATATTAGTAAAATATTGTTTTTTCCAGATTAACCAAATCAATGCTTAGCGAAGTTGGCCAGCCTCTAAGTACCCCAAAAAAAACGAAAACTAAAAGAAAGATTGAGATAGAGAGAAGAGGACTATAAGGGTGAGCCAACTTGAGCTTTACTCAACTAGGACTAATCTCACGAACTAAATGAAGGTAATTAAACATAAATGGTAGAGTCAATTAATCGAATAAGTAAAAATCAGCTAGACTCAATTCATTGAACCTATTATGGGCTCAATTAAGCACACATGAATATATGCAAAATACATGCCAATTATTACTTTATCATATACGTCAAATAAGAGCTTGACCTTAACTACTGAGCTAATCAAGTTGAACTCAAAGTACAAACAAACTGACATAGCTCAGAATCGAAAAAATATTAACATGCCAAGAACAAAAATCCATAACCCAACTCGAGTATAGCCCTAGAAAGGAGAATAAAATCAATTGCTAGCATGATGAGTGAGTTTTATATACTCAAATTAGGTACTATTGATATTGATAATTTGCAAATCCTAAGCTAATTTATTTGGTTTTTATGTATTTTCATTGTATTGTTGTGTAATGTAGTTTTGAATTGCTTTTATGTGTTTTTACTTTATTTTGTAGGAATTGGAATGAGTGTCATTTGGATCGATAGTTGGAGTTGTCAAATTTGCATTTTCGGTTTGCCATTAACACAGCAGTCCCTTGAGGCCCTGTTTTGGCCATGAGCTGGACATTATCTCTCCAAACTGAAAGAATGATAGTTTTAGACCTATCTTTCCACTTTCCGGATCATCTTGAATGACCTCAATCGGAGTTCGTATGCAAGAGTTATGCCCATTTTCCCAATGGGTGTCAAATTGGGAAACCGCCAACTGCCAAAATGCACAGCAGTCACTTTAGGGCCAATTTTGGCATTCCTCCAGCCAGTATTTCGAAGAACGCCCGGAATGAAAGTTGTAGAGCTATCTCCTCTTTCCAAAACATCTTGAATCATCCAAATCGGAGTTTGTATGAGGAAGTTATGACCATATTCCCAACAGACGTCGAAGCTGAAAATTCCATAGTACTGTAGCGGCGCCGCAGCACCCGTCTAAATTCGGCGCCGCAGCGCCTCTAAGCAGTAACACGCCCCTGTTTCAGCGCCCCTTTCAGGCCAAATTGAGGCGCCGCAGCGTCTGGCACGATTTTTTGGCAATTTTTAGGTCTTAAATGCATAACCTAGCCACCCATTCACTCATTCCTTCAATTCCTTTCATCATTTTTCATTTCCTAGCATAAGAGAGGAGTAAAAGAGAGAGGAGGCCATGGCCAAGAGGCCATGGTTCTTCAAGAGCTTCAAGATGCAACAATGGTGGGAGCTTCAACAATAACAATGGAGGAGCTTCAACCAACAATTAAGGGAAGTCATTCATTTTCTCTCTTTTTCCTCTATGTAATTATTAGTTTTGGATCTATGAATGTAATTGAACCCAATACTTAGTTTGAGTTGAATTTCTTATCCTTTTATTGGCACCATATGAGTTGGTTCAATATATTTATGCTTAATGTTTAATTGCTAAGGAATTGGTAATTATTTGGTAATCTATATGAAATTGAAAAATGGATTATGGATTTAGGCCATGAATATATTGGCATGTGATTATGCTTGTTCTACATAAAATGAAATACATAATTTGTGTGTAGAACAGGAATATACCTATATACCATGTGTAACCAATTTGAGAATATAAACTTGAATTCCTTGTCTAATGTTAATTCACATAGGAATATGATGGGTTATGTAGCTAGGATGTTCCTTTCCATTCTATTCCCTTTTGGGTGGATTTGGAAAGGATATGTTTATATGAACCTCGGAAGAGGCGTATAAATACTAACGAATTCTCAGTTGACAAATGATCGTGACCATTATGATCAATTGGAGAGTTAGGAGATGTACACGAAACATTACACACCAAGTGTTCGACAAAATGTTTGCGTGGGGATATTGTGTTCTTAACTCCTTAACTATCTATTTATGTTATTTAATTATGTTATTTAGCGTAATTGTAGTCTTTAGCTTTTATCCCTTCAATCAATTGTTTAAATAAGATTGAGATGATATAAAGTTAGTACTTGAAAAATGTTAGAGTTAATTCCTCGTGGGTTCGACAACTCTCTTATCATTATATTACTTGTTGACCGCATATACTTGCGCGTGTTTATTGATCGTGAAAACGACCAACAAGTTTTTGGCGCCGTTGCCGGAAAATTATTTTTCTAATGCTTTTCCAATATTAATTTCAATCCAATTGATCTTAATTTAAACTTGTTTTTATGTTTAAATAAAGTCGGGCCAAAGACTATAAACCAACCGCTTGTTGGAAGGCAACCCAAAGTGTAAAGTTTTGTGTTAGTTAATTTCAGGTACCAAGTATCGTGCAACAAGTTTGGCTTTCCCAACTTGGAGGAATTGGAGGATGATGTCGATGACGATTGACATATTCTCAAGGAAGTTCTCTATTTTAATTTTTCCTATTTCTGGCATTGAGGACAATGTCTAGTTTAAGTTTGGGGGTACTTGTTGTGACATTTGGTGCTTGAGCTAGTATTTTGTTATTATGTTAGTTATTTTGATGTATTTCGTTTATATGTGCATATTAGTTAGAAATTTGAAAATTTTTGAAATATTTTCATTTTTATGTCATATCTTAGCAAATAGTAGGAGTCGGTTGCGGAAAGCGGCAACTGACAAATTATCATGGAAGTCCTTTGCATTGAATTCTTTTATTACGTTTAGTAAGGACATTGTCAGTTTCAAGTTCAGGGGTCTTCTATGTTTTGCTTGATATGTTTTGTTTTATTGTGTTTTTTTTGTGTGAGTTTTAATTGCGTTCTAGTATATATCGTCTCTTGAGCATTGGTTTAATTTGAATTGAGCTAAACTACATGATCGGGTAAATGATTGTTTAGGTTATAACTCGTGAAAACTGGATGAATATTGCTTGGTCTATGTGCTTGACCTTGTGTTGGCTATTTCATTGCTTGTTATCCCCCTACCATATTTGTGCACATACCCATTCATAATGAACCAGTTGTAAACTTAGAGAATGCTTATATGACTGAATGCTTGTGGGAAATATAAATAAGCTCTAGAATTCGTTTAAACATCACTCGAAGCAATGTACCCAAGATTAATTAGTTGGTCATGTAGTGGGTTGAGATGGAGCGTAAAACGCACTCACCTGTTGTATAAAAAAAATAGTATATCACAAATCTTGCGATGGGTTGAGATGGAGCGTAAAACGCACTCGCCCATAAGAGTGGGCTTAGGGTAAGATGGAGCATAAAATGCACTCACCTAATGTCATTTGATCTCAAAATTTTTGGAAATTTTCAATTTTCTACATTAGCGATGAGTGATGTGTTAAGCATGTTTTTGAAGTTTATTTTGACTTCTTTCATAAGGTAATGTGGTTGCATAAGCTCGTTCGAGATAAAATTCGTTTAGTGCAAATGGGTACACACACAGAGAAAGGATCTAAAGCGAGGTATGACTAACAATCAAGTTGAAATCCTAGACGTTGCGCTATTTTGAAAGTTTTCTAGAGTTATCATGTTTAATTGCTAAGGAATTGGTAATTATTTGGTAATCTATATGAAATTGAAAAATGGATTATGGATTTAGGCCATGAATATATTGGCATGCGATTATGCTTGTTCTACATAAAATGGAATACATAATTTGTGTGTAGAATAGGAATATACCTATATACCGTGTAGCCAATTTGAGAATATAAGCTTTAATTCCTCGTCTAATGTTAATTCACATAGGAATATGATGGGTTATGCAGCTAGGATGTTCTTTTCCGTTCTATTTCCTTTTGGGTGGATCTGGAGAGGATATGTTTATATGAACCTCGAAAGAGGCGTATGAATACTAACGAATTCTCGGTTGACAAATCATCGTGACCATTATGATCAATTGGAGAGTTGGGAGATGTAAACGAAGCATTGCACGCCAAGTGTTCGACAAAATGCTTGTGTGGGGATATTGTGTTCTTAGCTCCTTAACTATCTATTTAAGTTATTTAATTATGTTATTTAGCGTAATTGTAGTATTTAGTTTTTATCCCTTCAATCAATTGTTTAAATAAGATTGAGACAATATAAAGTTAGTACTTGAAAAATGTTTAATTCTTCGTGGATTCAACAACTCTCTTATCATTATATTACTTGTTGACCGCGTATACTTGCGTGTGTTTATTGATCGTGAAAACGACCAACATAGCACCCTCGTACACTCGTACAGGAAGATCATGAATTGACATGAGTTCAGAGTCGATAAAAATCTAAACTTTTCAAGAAGAAAAATCCATAACCCAAGCCGATTACAGCTCTAGAAAGGTGAATCATAGCAATTGTTGCAATCCTTCAGGAAGATCACATCTTGCACATATAAATGTAATGGTACAAGAGAGCAGTACTTGTACAGTTTTACTGTTATCCCCTTGCATGAAAAAGGCAGTATACGCTTGAATAACATGGAACCCTCACAGTGAGTCCAGAGGACATGTTTGCAATAGATTTAATTGAACTGTGGAAATTTCTTTTCCCATTTTTAGCACGTTTTGTTATGGACATATAAAATACAGCATAGAAATTGAAAGTATAAGAATAAGCTTAAATAGAGGAAATTGAAAGAGGTGTTGTCTACAAAACTATGAATTGTAAAAAAGAAATGGCCAGGGGCAGCTAACCAAAATTCTAATTTTTGGGAATATGAATATCAAACTAAAAAGTTTAGTGGTCAGGAATACCGAAAGTGGACTGTCTTTCATATTTCTCAGAAAGAACAGAGCAACTTCGGAAAGACGATTGAATCCAAAGTTAGATGAAAATTTACAAGTACTGTTACAGTCCCACATGGTAATATGCAGCATAGGTAGCTGATGTCATACAAGTCAATTAGGATTATTCCAATACTGTGAACTCAAAAGCAAATATAAATGACCACAATATAACCTAGATTCCCCTGGTTTCATGAAGGATATGTATTACATGGTCTGTGATATTACCAATGAGGTTTTTAATTAAAAAATCATAGAATATTTATCTTTGAAACATAAAAAAAATTATGTGTGGGGCACTAATTAGGGTAATGGTCTTGATATAACAATATTATTCCCATCTCACTGACGAGGCTATGTGATATACTTTTGTTATTCAAAAAAGACGCGGCCAATTCGGGACCTGCTATCCAGTAAAAACTGTAAAACGCAAACAGACAACTTACGGATCGTATCAATTACTACAGTCGATCAATAGAACTGATATTGTTAATCTACTCAAAAGAAATGTACAAGCCAAAAACTAATATAAACAGTTAAAAGCAAGCACTGAACCAAAAATGCTCAAGGGACAAAATCTGGTGCACGTTTCTTCAAATACAACTTCATATTAAGTAGCTTATCAGACAATCAATTTGTCTATATACCATTATACCTCAAACCTATTGTCATATAACCAAATTGGACTCATCTACCCAAACTGTCATAATTATAATAATTATAATATCAAGTAGTTGATAGTGGAAGTTATTTCCAGATATCAGCAGTTAATTATTAATAGTTAGTAGCAGTTATGTTTTAAATAGTTTTAACAGCAGTTAGTATGTTGTTGTATGGATAATTGGTATTTTCAGATTTATTTCGTAATGAATATTCTGCAGTTCTCTCTCTAATTTCCTCTCTATTCTACTTTTATTTCTCTAAATCTCTGTATCTTTTTCTAAATCTTCTCCTTATCGTCACTACTTCTTGTTCTTTTCTTCAGCAGTTAAATTCATTTTTATAAAACAGATCACAAATTTAGATTGTGACAAGTTGGTATCAGAGCGGTATTTTTCTGCGACCTTATTCATCATGCTTTCATAAATTTTCAAGCCACTCTACTTCCTATACACTTCAATTCTGTTCTATTCTTCTGCAAATTAAAATTCTGGAAACAAGTTGTGAAAGAAACTTCAAGATCTCAAGTGTTATTAAAAGAAGATTTTATAAATTTTAGGCAATTTTCAATGGAGAAATATCAGTCCTTAGAAGAAAAGGTGGACAAATTGTGTAATGATATTCCAAGAATGATCAGAGAAATGCACAACTTTAACGAGGAAGAAAATTTGAATGAGCAACGTGAATTCAAAAATCCTTGTGAAAGGAATGTTGAAGATAATGGAAGGAGGAATGGGGAAGGAATTTTCAGAAATCCTAATCATGCAAATCAAGAGAGAAATAGAAGAAATGATGACTTGAAACATGTGAAGTTGACATTTCCACAATTTGAAGAAGGTGCAGAAGCTAATAATTGGGTTAGAGATTGCAAGGAATACTTCGATAGTTATGGAATAAGTGAGGTCAAGGAAGTTATTATCGCTGCAATGCATATGCATGGTACTGCTAAGAATTGGTACAAATCATATGGGAAGAGGAATGATTACATGGCATACTTTCACTACTGATTTGATTGTGAGGTTTGCTTTGGTTGGACATGAGGACATTTGGGATGATTTCAAGCAATTGAATCAACCCAATAGCATGGTAGATTACGCAGACAAATTTGAAGAGTTGAGAGGACTGTTTTTAACTCAATTTCCTATGTTGACTGAGTTACTTTGTATCCAATTTTATCAGTGGCTTGAAGGACACTACCAAAAAAATGTTGAAGTTGTTAGAGCCTACTTCTCTTGCTCAAGCATACAAGCAAACAAAGAAATATTAGAGCTCAATGACTAATGCAACCAGAAGGATTATGGAACCCAAATCTATATTCAACTACACTAAAAATCCTCCATCACATTCTACCAATTTCACTCCTAATACGCCAAATGGAACCAATACTGCAACTTCAAAGTTGTTTTCCAAAACTACAACATCTACGGAGCAACCGAAAGAGATGAAAGAAGGGCCAAAGGATTGCGTTGTTTATGTGATCAGAAGTATACTTTAGGGCATACCATAGTTGTCACGGCGCCTCAGCGAGGCACGACAGTAGCTGGCCGCCAGGACGCTTAGGCGATAAGACGCCCACACCATGGTGTCCGAATGGCTAGAAGTCGTTACATTATTTATTATTCTTCAAAAGTATATTGAATAATGAAAATTTTATATACATTAAAACTCAAAACATATTTACTAACAATAATATTTATTTTTTATTGCTAATTTTAAAATAATATTTATTTTTTATGAATAATAAATATAATAATTTAATAGAAATATCAAAATTAAAAGTTAAATTATTATTAACTATCTTAAATAATATTTAATATTTATGAATAATAAATATAATATATTATAGTATAAGTAACAAATAAATATAATACTATACAGTATTTAATATTAATTGCATGTCATGTAACTAATAGTGATAGTACCAAAGCAAGTTTAGATATGCATATGTAGATGAATAAATAAGATTATTTTTATCCTTCCACTCATCACCACAGTGGGATAGGTGTTGATGTACTAAATGATCAGCTAGTATATCCAACCCATTATCCTTAGTCTGACCCTCACATGTCACTAATAACATAATAGTATACATATTATGTAATCCATCTAATCAAATCATATTTGCATCTATCTAATCATATATAATCATAGTTGCTTTCACTTTTGGAGTAAACCGTAATGCAGAGAACGAAAGCAAAGAACATAGAAGCAGAGAAGTGACCAGAGAAGAAGCGTAAAAATAGAAAAGAAGCGTTGCGACTCGAGACCAGAAAGTAGAGAACGAAGAAAAAAACAGCGTCGCGACTTACGACCAGAAAGAAAGAAAGAGAAAAAGAAAGAGAAGCATACCTGCAAAGAAGAAACGATCGGAGCTGTGTGTCAATCGACGTCGGTCGGAGTTCCAGTACTTTCTCTCTCGCTCTCCCCTTTCTACTCTTCTACTTCTACTCTTCTATTTTAAATTGATTAAGGCAAGCTGCAACGTCGTTTGTTTAACCCAATTAGGCTTTGGGTCAATCCAAACCCACAACAAATCCAAGTCGCTCGCTTAGCTCGTCTAAGTCGTCACCGAGGCGTCCATGGTGACGATTTGCTTTACTAGGCGCTCGACTTTCAAACAACAACCAAGTTGCCCAACCACCTTATCTTCGTCGGACCGACTGGACTCCTAACAACTATGGGCCATACATGTAAGAATCCTCAAAATTTTATGTTGGTAGGAGATGAAGAAATAGATAGCAGTAAGTATAATGGGCAACCAATATTGTTGGAAGGGGATAAGACAGAAATGGAAATCTAATGCACTCATGGGAAATCAAAAGAACAATACCATAAGGGTCATAGGGTGGGTGAAGAGGTAATTTTTCACGATACTCATCGATGGGGGTAGAACTCACAATTTCATTTCATTGATCCACATGCTGCAACTAGGCTAGGTTGTGCACAAGAGCCTACTAAGGCTATGGTGGTTTCAGTAGCAAATGGAAGTCAGTTAGCAAGTGTTGCAAAATGTACAAAATTCAAATGGAAGATGAATGGAGAAGAGTTTGAAACTGAAATTCTTCCCTTTGGAGGATGCGATGTTGTGCTAGGAGTTCAATGGTTGCAACAATTTGGGCCTATAGTCTTTGATTTTCAGCAGCTAAAGATGGTGTTTAAGAGAGATGGAAAGAAGATAACTCTCAAGGGTCAACCTCAAGGTAATGGGGTATGTCTTAAGATGATGATCGGGGAAACAATGGCCAAATCTTTTAGAGATCAACAACATCGCATGATGGTATTGCTATATTCAGTTATCTTGCATCTTCTTTTGATTATAGTGCTCAACTAAATTTTTCACAAGAGAATCCACAACAAAATGTGCACGACTCTAAGTTGACATCCTTATTAGTGCAACATGATGATGTCTTTGCTGAGCCTACATCCCTTCCACCAAAAAGGTTCTTAGATCATCACATAGACCTTAAACCTAATACAACACCTTTCTCTCTCAAGCCCTATAGATACTCATATGATCAAAAGAATGAAATTGAGAAATTAGTGGTTGAAATACTATCATCTGGGGTCATAAGACCCAGTAATTCCCCTTTTGCATCTCCTATTCTCTTGGTCAAAAAGAAGGATGGAACTTGGAGGTTTTGTGTAGATTATAAACAACTCAATACATTAACTATCAAGAACAAGTTTTTATTAATGAATTACTTGATGAGTTGTTCCATGCCAAAGTTTTTACTAGACTGGACTTAAGGGTTGGTTATCATCAAATTAGGATGTCTCCTAATGATATACGTAAAACAGCTTTTAAAACACATTTTGGTCATTTTGAATTCACTGTCATTCCCTTTGGCTTGACTAATGCTCGTGCCACTTTTCAAAGCATTATGAATCAAATTTTTGGACCTCATTTTAGGAAATTCATTCTTGTGTTTTCCGATGATATCTTGATTTATTCACCCGATCTAGATTCTTATATCATCTTAAAACAACACTTGAAATCCTAAGATTGCACTACTTGCATGCTAAAAGGTCTAAATGTTCATTTGCCTTGCATGAGATTGATTATTTGGGTCATATTATTAATGGCAATGGAGTGGCAGTTGATCAAAGCAAAATTGAAAGTGTGATGCATTGACCTATTCCAATTTTCATCAAAAGCTTGAGGTTTTTTGGGGCTTATTGGCTATTACCAAAAGTTTGTGAAAGATTATGGAAAAATAGCCAAACCACTTGACAATCTTATTGCAGAAACATGCTTTTCAATGGAATGAGGAAGCTGAACAGGCTTTTATAGCTCTTAAAGAAGCAATGACTAGCACTCATGTTCTAGCCTTACCCGACTACAATAGAGAGTTTGTGGTGGAGACTGATGCTTCCAATAGTGACATTGGGGCTGTATTAATGCAAGAAGGCAAGCCAGTAGCTTATTTCAGCAAATCTTTGGGTCCTAGAGCCCAAACTATGTCCACTTATGAGAAAGAATTATTGGCAATGGCGAGTGCTGTTAAAAAGTGGTCTCATTACTTTACTAGTCATCATGTCCACCTTAAAACTGATCACCAAAGCTTGAAGTATTTCATAGAACAAAAGGTTACTTCTTTCTTGCAACAGAAATGGTTGAGTAAACTTATGGGATATGATTATACCATTTCGTACAAGAAGGGAAAGGATAATATAGTTGTTGATAGCTTATCCAGAATGTATGAAGAAAGGGCGGAAGTAGTAGCTATAACTACAATTGTTCCTCTATGGATGCAACAACTTATAGCTTCTTATGAAGGAGATAATCATCTTCAAGATATCGTGGCTGAATTAGCTATTTGCACGGTTGGGCTGCATGAATATGAATTGGTTAGTGGACTATTAAAGCATAAAAGAAAATAGATGGTTGGTATTAATGGTGACCTTCGAAGCCATATCTTTGAGGAGCTGCATTGTAAGGGAGTGGGGGGTCATTCCGGTGTTGTTGCCACTATAAGAAGTGCAACAATATTTTTTTGGGTATGATTATAGCATGATATCAAGACTTGGGTAGCTGAATGTGATACTTGTCAAAAAGCTGAGCAACTTCCTTACCCGGGACTTTTGAAGCCTCTTCCCATTCCAGAAATCTTTTGGAAGGACATCTTTATGGACTTCATCACTGGATTGCCCGACTCTCGGGGATTTGAAGTTATTTGGGTGGTGAGTGATGGACATATAGCCATTTCGTTACCTTGTCACGCCCTTTTCAACCAAACAGATAGCTCTTTCTTTCTTTGAAGACATCTTTAAATTGCATGGATTGCCAACAGCAATTGTTAGTGATCGAGATCAATTGTTCCTTAGTGAATTTTGGCAACATTTATTTAGACTATTGGGTACAAAATTGCATATGAGCACAGCCTACCATCCTCAAAGTGATGGGTGCACCAAAAGGATAAACCAGTGTGTTGAGCAATATTTGAGAGGCATGGCTGGACACTCACCAAAGAAATGGAGTAATTGGTTGACAATGGCAGAATGGTGGTTTAATACTACTTATCATTCAGCTCTTGGTACTACACCCTACGAGGCTGTTTATGAACCCTCACAAAGGTACTAAGATAGCTGCAGTAGCAGAATTTATTGAAGAGAGAAGGGAACAGTTGATAGTACTAAAGCAAAACTTGGAAAGAGCTCAAAAAATATGAAATCCATGGCTGATGCAAGGAGGACAGAGACAATTTTTGATGTGGGAGATTATGTTTATCTCAACTTCAACCTTATAGACAAAGTTCAGTGGCTATAAGGAAGAACCTTAAGTTATCTCCTAAGTTTTATAGGCCATTTAAAGTGTTGAAAAAGATAGGGGAAGTAGCATACAAGTTGGTTACCCGAGACATCAAGAATTCATCCTGCATTTCATGTGTACCAACTTAAACAAAGAATTAGACCGCATGTCATTCCAGTACCTAGTTTGCCTACCGTACTAAGGAAAGAATTGAAGTGGGACCTGTAATATCCTAAATATTTATAACTTTGAATGTAACCATATATGATTAAATTAAAAGATTGAGCTTATGACCTAAGTTATGTGTTATGTGATTGAAAATCAATGTTGTTCGTATAAGAAAAATATTTTTTCTGAAAAATAACACGAAAACACTTGCAGAAAACGCGTTACGTTTTTAAGACATTTCATATTACGCCATAATATTTATACGGGGTATAAATAAGTATTCACCATTTAAAAATACGAAAACTCAAAAATCAACTTTTATACGTAGCTATCTAGGAGGGGTAAACCATAGTTGTTAAGGCGACGCCTTGGCGTCCAGTCGTGTTGAAGAAGCAAGGCATTAGGACGACTTGGTGGAGGATCGAAAGGCGTTAGGATGACGTCGTTTTTCCATCACTACCCTAGCCAAAAATCTAATCGCGAACGATTTTCAGCGGTAGAGGGAAGGAGTAGAACTGAAGAAAAAGAAGAAAAATCTGCGACTACGAGGCGACGACCTGCGACTACGACTACGCGGCGACGACCGGCGACCTGCGACGCTTCTTCAGGTATGCTCCTTTTCTTGTTCGCTTCGACCTGCGACACTTCCTCGACCTGCGACATCACTACGTCGTTTTTTTGTTCGCTGCTGCTCTGTTTTCTTTTCTTCTTTTCTTCTTTTCTTTTTTTCTCTCTTTTCTTTTCTTCTCTTTCTCTGACTTTATTTTCTTTCTGCTGACAGCGTTTTTTTTGTTCCCCTTATCTTTGTCCTTATCCTTTCTGCTAAGTATTGGTTATATATATATATACTCATCCTTTATACTGACTTATGGTTATATATATATAATTATATATAAATATATGTATATAAATATAATTATATAATTATTATAATTATAATAATAAATATAAACTATTATAAATATTATTATTAAATTATAAATATATAAATATTATTAATAATTATAATAATAAATAATTATAAATATTATTAATATATTAATATTATATATTAATTAATATATTATATATATAATAATAATATAATGTTGTATAATATAATAATATAAATATAAATTATAATAATATAAGTTATATATTATATATATAAATATATATGTATATATATATACAGTCTGCTTCAGTTGAGAGATCCCTCAAATAATGTTATTTGAGGGATGGGGGTTCAACCATTGGATCTGCATCCATGTGGATAAGATTACCTAAGTGGAGTTTGTGGTGGGCCAGGAGTGTGAAGATGTAAAACAATCTTATCCACATGGATGCAGATCCAACAGTTGAACCTCCATCCCTCAAATAACACTATTTGAGGGATCCCTCAACTGAAGCTGACTGTATATATATATATATATATATATATATATATATATATATATGTATTTATTTATATTTTATATATGTACTCTTTACATTTTATCCATTGATATGTAACATTTATCTACTTGATATGGTTTATAGTGGTATAATTTATGTACTTTATTTTTGGATTGTTATTGCTAAGTATTTACATAATTGTGTTTTTAATGTTACTACATAGTGTTATGTTTTGAGTTTTAATGTATATGAAATTTTATTGTCAACATACTTGTTAAGTAGAATAAATAATATATAAATTGCATATTTTAAACGACTTGTCGCCTTACGGACGCCTAGGCGGTCGCTTTAGGCGACCTAGGCGTCCAGGCAATCGGCTACCGCCATGACTCGCCGTGACAACTATGGGATAAACTAGTCATTAAGCTATAAGTACACCATGTAAGGAATGAGGTCATAGCGGACAACATGTAAGCAATGAGGTCACAGAAGACACCATGTAAGCAATGAGGTCATGGGGGACAAGGGGTGACTGATCATGGATGGTGGGGAGAGAGCCTAGGAAGCTCACTTATCAAGCTAGTTTGTGGCTTAAGATCCTAAATACCCTAACTTAGGAAGTCATATAAATACAACCATCATTCTTAATAAAATCCTCACCTATTCACAAGTAATTCAAAAGCAAAAGAGGCTAGAGTAATCATAAGAGAGAGTTATATTGTTTGTTGGGAGAAGGAAGGATTGCATATTCAAGTTTTGTAATTTGTAAAGCTTGCACTTCAAGAGATAATAAATTTATGATATAAATTTAGTTTATGTTCTTATGTTCTTGAGTAGGATTCATGAAATAATGCATGTTTAGCTTTATGATTATATAATACAATGTTATTGAGTCATAAAAGATGAAAACTAGTTAATTCTGGTCAGAGAAATTAAAAGCATGAAATGAGAAACCCTTTAATCTGAGCAGTTTTTGTAAAAATCATATGTTTGGAATTTGGACATGAAATACAAAACAAAGTTGTAGATATAAAAGTTAACTAAGCGTAGCAAAAAGAACGACATTAAAATTCATTGATATGAATTAAATAGTGGGTAGGGGTATTGCTGAAAATAATTCTACTAGTGAACAGTAATTAGGGCTGTTCTCAGGTTTTTTGAACTCGAGAATTTTGGGGTTTGTGCCACCTATAGGGGTAGTTAGACCATGTTATACATAGGTCACTGTCCAAAGATGAGCCAATTCCGAGTTAATATGAATAAGTTATGAATTTTACAAGATTTGTAACTAGTTATTGTAAAAGTTAAAAATTCAAAGTTCGAGGCGTGGTTTAAGTCTAGTTAAAGTGAACCAATTTAAAGAGTCATGTTGTGACTAATCGTATGTCAACCTCATAAATATATGTAGGTTATACGAGGAACACAAAATTAGCGTAAACAGTAGAGCCAATTTAGGCAAGTTCTTTCAGTACCATGTGCATTTATGTGCAACGATGTGCTATTAAATTGTTTTGAATTTCAGTTGTTGTGTGAACTTCATTTGAATTACTTGTAAAAATTTGATAATTGTGAACTCTATAACTTGAGAATTGCGAACTCTACAACTTGAGAACTGTGAACTCTACAACTTGAGAACTGTGAACGCTATAACTTGGACATTGTAAACGCTATAACTTGGACAATGTGAACACTATAACTTGAGCAGTGTGAACCCTATAACGTGGGCAGTGTGAATTCTTTTATCTTTATAAACTTGAGAAGTGTGAAATGTGTTATCTGTTAGACTTACTGAGCAATCTTATGCTCATTCTTGTGACTGAATTTTATTTGCAGTTAAGGAAGAAATTTCAGAATGTTCTGGAATAGAAAGGAAAGAAATGTGATTAGGCTTAGAGATTTATTTTATTGTCTTTGTTATTTATATTAGAACTTTGTGGTGATAACACTGTAAATAGTTTAAATATGCTAGATTTACATCATTGGCAATGTCTAAAAAGTCCTGTCGAGGAAAGATGTTAATTGATTGTGCGTCGTTTTAACGGAAAACCACATCTTTCCTGGAAACTGTCTAGTTGCTAATACTGCAAGTCTTGGATGGATAAATGAAATAAAAGTTAAGAACAAGGATTATTTGGTGTTGGATTGAAGTACTCAGAAGGATTGAGTGTTAGAAGAGTCACATAATTACTGCATTAGACTAAGTCATCATTTATATGACTTTGGAATGTAATAGAAAATTGTAAAGCATATGATTCTGGAATAAAGATTATGATGTAAAGTTTTTAATAAACGAATTTTTACCAGATTATGATTTGAATCCATGAGGACATGGATTGATGGAGTGTGTCATAATTATAATAATTATAATATCAGGTAGTTCATAGTGGAAGATATTTCCAGAGATACCTATATCTATGTAGCAGTTAATTATTAATAGTTAGTAGCAGTTATTAGCAGTTATTAGCAGTTATATTTCAAATAATTTTAACAGCAATTAGGATGTTGTTGTATGGATAATTGGTATTTTCAGATTTTTGTCCTAATGAATATTTTGCAGTTCTCTCTCTAATTTCCTCTCTATTCTACTTTTCTTTCTCTAAATATCTCTATCTTTTTCTAAATCTTCTCCTTATTCTCACTACTTCTTGTTCTTCTTTTCTTTATCAATTAAATTCAGTTTTTATAAAACAGATCACAAATTTAGATTGTGACACAAACACATGCACATTCTGTCAGCAACATACTTATCTTTCATGCACAGATAGATAATAAATTTATTCAAGATGAAAAACATCTAATTTACTTTTATCTATAAAATTGAAACTAGCATTGTACATAAAATCTCAGACAGTAGACACTCATTTCCTCTAGACCAAGAATTATCAATAAGAAACTTTTGAAAAGAAAAAAAACAAGGAAAGAAAAAATATACTAAAAAAATAATGGAAAAAGCTTGGTTTTTATAGAAAATCATTAGCCAGAATAGAGGTCAGCAACTCCAAAATTGATCACATTGCATACTTGCATTTTTGCCACTGACCTCTACTAAATTACTTGGGGCACCAAAAACAGATGGTTAATGAAAGAAATCCAGAGAATGATCACCTCTAATTCTTTTTTTCTAAAGAATAAAATAGCACAGGCTAATGTAACGTAGTATGTAATTCAACAATGGTAACTGCCAAACCTAGAACATACAGCAGACAACAAGATCCTCATCTAGTTCAATATCCGAATAAATCCAAAATCATTCCATGCTACAGACTATTAGTAAGAAATGACCATAACCTTTTGCTTGCTTTATTCCTAAAGAGTTGATATGATTGGCATTGAACTAAACACATATAATTACCAACATATGAAGACGTGTCACGTTTTTAACAAAATCACCCTTCACATTCAACAACTACCCATAATTTATCACCATCACCCACTATAAATTTCAAACATAAAATACAATTTATAAGTTTATTGCATTGAACTAGTATGAGAAAAGCCGAAAGACAACTTCATGTAAAGAAACACAACTAGCATGCTAAGCATATGACGACTAAAAGTGTATACACATGATAAAACTAATTAAAAGAAAAGCATTTTAACAGAATTGACTACATCAGTTCTGTTTGACTAAAAATTCCTGAAATCACCCTTATGAAACTTAAAGATGTCATCCAAAACAATGATGCACTAAGCCACCATGCTTTCAAATGGAAAAAATAGTTACCAGAATCCTACAACATCTGATATTGAAGACATGTATAAAGAGAGCGTCAAATTTAAAACCATATCACAAGCCCATATCTCAAACATAAATTTCTTACCTTGTGCTGATACTGCACATCCAACCCTTCCACTTGGGACTGAAAAGACCCATAGTTTCCAGCAGCAGCAGCCACCACATCAACAGGGGCTTTCATCTCTGGTGATGTTGTAAAGTAAGGAGAGGTCATAATCTTGGCAAGCTTCTCTCTCAACCCAGAATCTGCAACATCCTCATATTAATTTGAGCTTAAACATAAAGACAAGAGAAAACCCTCTGAAGAAAGACCACTACAGCACTATTTTATAAAACAATGAACACAAGAATCATACAGGTAACATTGGAATCGGGCTCAATTGGCTGATCAGAGTTGGAAAGCCAAAGCTTTGCATGCTCAATACACTTCTGCAAGGCATTTTTGTGAGAAAGACTGGTGTCAACGGGTCGAGAAGTCAATAAACTTCCCACCATGGAAATCAAATCCAAATCCCTTTCGATAAGCGGATCGGTGGCGTCGTCGTCGGAGACGTAATCATAACTCAGACAGCATCCACGTTCGTGCGTCCTAGTCAGCATTGTGCTGGTAAAATCATTCGGAGTTTTCACACCAAACATGCTTCCGAAGTAAAGCAAATTTAAAAGATCCTCAATAATAACAACCTCAGGTTTTTCACCCTGGTCCTGTTCCACTTGATTATTTCCCTCGGGGGTCTTTAGTTCTTCTTCTAGGGCTAGGTTTTTGATTTCAACTTGATGACATTGGATGGCGAGATTGATTTCTTCGGAGACGGCAGCTGAGAGGGGTTGACGAAGCTTCTCGAGCTCGTCGATGGCGGCGGTGACCGAGGGTTTGGTGCGGAAGACTTCCTCTTGTTCCTTGTTGAGGGATTTACCTTGAGAAAGTGATTCTTCCATTTGGGTGATTCGGTTCAGCTTCTTGCGGAGGGCACGGAGGCGTTTGTTGATGAGGTTAAGCACTGGTCCGTCAGAAACGTCAGAGCCTGCCGTGTCCGCCATTGTAGTTAGGGTTTTAGTTTGCTGCTTTGGGGGAGAAAGAAGGTTTTATGCCGCCGTGAGCGGCGGGTGGAGAGGGATTGTAAGGGTTTTGGGTGGGGGGTTTTCTGGTGGGGATTGGATGGGAAAATGAAGAGAGGTCTTTTGGAATAGGGATTGGGGATTTAAGGGAAGTGAGTACAGCAAATTGGATTTAGCAGATAACAGTGGGGTACACCTGACAAGTAAGCAAGCAAGTGTGATACATATTCCATGACTTGCTTAGCAAACTCATTTTTTTTAAAATAAAAAATATATATCATTTCAACTTTTAACAATTAATTTCTAAATTTTATCTACATTTCACATAAGAATGAAATTTATATACTGATATCAAGACTACTATCTATGGGCTTGACTCTAGATTTAATTTAAAATTATTCTCTTTTTTGTTATCTTATTTTTGCACAGAACACATTTAAATATCATATATTGAAATTAAATATTTTTTTATTTATACAAATTGATTTTTGAGATTAAAGACGGCATATTAAATTTTAAATTGATGTAAATTTATTTATTTTTAATTGATATAATTATTATATTTATATAGTATATAACAAAAATTATTAAGCTCAAAAATTATCTTTTATGAGTAATATTACTTTTAAAATTTAATATGGTGTTGTTTGATTTCAAAAATTAAATTATATTTTAAAAGTATTTTAAAACAAAGGTAGTAAGTACCATTTTTCTTTCAATACTAAACTGTAGACACTAGACCACTGAAATTTATTTAAATTTTTTAGTCCATACATATTTGAATTTTTTTTTTTTTATATAAAAAAAATCGACAATCAAACAATTGAGGAGCCATTTGTTGACCCCATATGAATTGCTGGCCCATCTTGTCATGGTTTAAAAATAGGACTGCAATGGATGTAAGCTAAGCCCAGAGTATATATCTTAACGATAGTCCAAATCAAAAGGGCAGAAACATGTGAAGATATCTAATTATTAAATAAAAGCAACCAATTACCCATAACTTTAAAATCATATGTGATAATAGTTCTTCATTCTTTTCCTTCGTTCTTTTTTTCTCCTTTGGAATGTATATATACATATATATATATATATATATATGAATCGTCATAGTATTGAATTCTACAATACAGAGTAGTAATTAAACCAGATGCTGCCTTCAATTTTTGATATGATTGAGCTCAATATGATTTAAGTCTGATTTTTCTTCATCGCCAATCATCATTCTGGTCTTGTAACGGTAACATCGAGACACGAACAGAAAATATAGCATATTCAGTACTCCCATGGCTGCTATTAGGTAGTAAAAATAGTCCACATTCCCAGCATTAATATCCTTTGTTAACCAGTCAGGCTTACCATCTTTTGCCGTGGTATTATGCACAATAGTTACCAAAAAGGTACTGAGGTAATTAGCCCCGGCCGCAGTAACGAAAAACAGTGAATTAGCCAAACTTCTCATAGTCTCGGGAAACTCTTTGTAGAAGAACTCTATCTGCCCAATAATGTTGAATGCTTCAGCAAATCCCATTAGTATAAGTTGTGGCGCCAGCCACATGACTGTAATGGGTGCAATTCCATCCGGATTAGGGTGCGTTATGGCCGAATCCCTTCTCTTTTTTTCAACTAATCCGGCAATAAGCATTGACAAAATGGAGAAAATGATCCCAATGCCAATTCTTTGAAGAAGTGTGATTCCACCTTCAAGTTTAGTGACTTTTCGTAACGATGGCACCATAATACGGTCGTACAATGGGATCCATAACCCTAATGTGATCATTGATATGACGGCTAATGATCCCGCGGGGATTTGAAAAGAGGTGCCCAAATGGCGGTCCATTTTCAAGGCTTGTGACACGGTGAATGTGCCTTGTTGTGCCATGGCTAGGAAGGAAATGATACCAGAAGCCCAAACGGGGATGATTTTCACTAGGCATTTTACTTCTTCAATTTGTTGGATACTGCATAGTCTCCATGGGTTTTGCTTTGACCCATCAGCCTTCACCTCACCATCCATTATTATTGCAGCTTTGTTTAAGAACCTGCAGCAGAATCAGAAGATCATTTATATAGTATAACAAGGCGGACTACTAATAATTGAATATATGACTAAATAATACACCTAGCTAGCTAGTAGTAGTCAGAAGTAACGAATGACATTTACTCCATTTATTGATCCGAAAACCATGTATACTTCCAAATAAAGTAACAAATTAAATATTATTAGTGTTTGATAAATATATATATAAGGCTATGTTTTGATTGAAAGAATCAAAGTGGTAATAGAACAAAAAGATTTGTGTTTGGTTGTTTTGAAATGGAATAAATCATTCATATTCTTACTAAATTAATTTGTGAAGGTATGAAATAACTCATTTCAGCCAAGAAATAGAATGATATTCTATTTCCTTCTCTATTCAACTATTTCATCAATTCCATTCCTCCAATTCAAACGAAAAATGTAACTTTAAAAATCAACTATATTATGTGCACCTAAATCATATATATCATCATACATAAGGTTAGACATTTGCACATTTAAATTTATAATAACATATATAATAATGCAGATAGGATGTGTAACTAGCAACCTAAGGTCTGCATATATCAGCACCATACAAATTAGAATAAACCCGGATTTCTATGTGCTTATTGAGGCAATATAGAGACATATCACCTGATCTGATTTGTTAGGGGTAGCTTATTCAACACAGAGGTCCCCGTCATCAACGGTGGGTCATAATAAACCCCACCAACATGGCCGTCAGCCGGAAGCTTAAGTTTGCGCTTCTTGTAAGCCACCACAAGGCCTTGTGCAATGCCGGAAAACACACTCCCCTCCGGCTTGACGTAGATGTACATTTTTGTGCCAAGGAAGAACAACACAATTGAAAATACCATCAGGCCGGTGGGGATTCCGAAACCGATTATCCAACTGATGGTGTCTTGTATATAGACCACCACCGTGAGAGCAATGATAAGGACCACGGTGAAAGTGACATAGTACCAATTAAAGAAGCTGCTAATTCCTTTCCTTCCTTGATCAGTGGTTGCATCAAACTGGTCCAAACCAAAGGGGAGGTTGCATGGCCTTATTCCACCAGTGCCAACTGTCAGAAACCCTAACCCCATGATCAAGAAACCCAGTTGAGAACTTGTGGGACCCTTGCATTGATCAAGGTGGGATTGTTGTGGAGTGCATGGAGGTGGATGCAGTTGAGGTATGGACACAATTAGGGTGAAGGTCACCATTCCCTATCAGATATATATAATTAATTAATTAAATTTGTTGACGTGAACCATACAAAATGAGTAAAGTGACATCTAATTAAATATTAGTAATATTTTGACAAATCCATCGTCTGATTAATGCATGCCAATAAAAACCAACAAATTTATTCAATCGGCCTAATATTCGGGCATGGTGAAATGGATTAAAGGGTAAGTCGACAGTAAGAACAAAAAGGTCACAACATCCAACATCCACATGTACACCTGTACAAGAGTAGACACCAACTTATATATATATATATATATATATATATATAGGTGGTGCTAATTACATGAATCTGTAAAACAACTTTTATACGTTTGATGAAATGGCCATATTAACGATACTAATTAATCATAGGAAAACCTTGAAAGAACTTCTGTCACGTTAACATGGTAAAATAATAACGAAGCATTACTAATTAATTGTAAGTTGTAACCATTCTTTTAAGAAGGAAAAAAAATCTAAAAAAAAATTGAATTCACCTTTTTAGGAGTTGAAGTCTTCCTTATAATTAATTAATTAGCTATATATCACCAGGAAAAATAATAATAATAATAATAATAATAATCTATAGTCCTGTCTGCCGATAGCTTCTTTATGCATTTTTACATTTTTGGAGCATTTTTCTTGAATTTAGTACCAAAAAATGCTTATACTCCAATTAAGTTGCAAAATTCCAAAGAACACTATTAACCTGAAGCTTGATTTTAATATCTGGGTACGGAAGAATGTTCCTCACTCATTATCAGTAGAGCAAAATGAATGCAGCTTTGAACCGCATGCCTATGCTAATTTCACTCATGATGATACGACTATTTACCAGAGATTTTATTAGTAATTCAATCTCTTCCCCAAAAATATACTCATTTTTTACTTTTTGAGTACTTATATATTTATGTGAATTCATTTAATGTTGGTCAATACTATTACTTGTAAATTATCTAATAAAAAATATATAATTACAAAATTGATATTTTCAAGACTTAAAAATGAATTTTATATGTTTGGATATTTGGCTTATTAGCTTCAAAAAGTTAAAATGATACTTTTTTTTTTGTGGAATGAATGTATGTAGGGTATTTAATATATCAAGCATTATGCCATATATATATATGAATGAAATAGATGGGAGACATTAATATATTTTATGAAGGCTAGGTGTACGTACCAGAAGAGCAGCGAAGGAGGAGAAAGCAATGGTGGGAAACCTGCCGACGTAAGCATCAGAGATGAAGGCGCCAACGAGAGGTGCAAAGTTGGTAATACCTGACCAAATGTTAATCACATTTGATGCGTAAACTTGGTCCATGTGAAATTGTGTCAACAAAAACACGTTAAAGTTTGCCAGCAACCCAATTGTTGCTAATCTCTCAAATGTTTCATTCCCTACAAATTAAAAATAAATCAATAAATAAAAACTAACGCCCCCATATAATTTTCTCAACGAATTAATCCGTCATATTTATTTTTATCAAGAACAAACATATATAACTAAATATAATGAAGCATATATGTGTGTGTGTGTATATATATATATATATATATATATATATGCAACACTTAATTTGTGTGTGTGTGAGCTAGAGACCCAATATGAAGGGCATGGACTTCCATCCACCGGCCTTTCTGTGAGTTGTCTTTGAAAAATCATTAACGGCGGAAATGCATATTCCCTCATCAGAATTATCATCATTTTCCGGTGGCTTTGAAGAAGAAGAGGAGGAGATGGGAAAGCATTTAGTGGAGCAACCAAGCCAAGAAGAGCTCAACTGCTTCTTCTTTTCCTCTATGTGATCCGCCATGATCTTCAGTTCTGATCAATTAATTCCCAGAGCTAATTATGTATATGTGCATGTATAATGATATTAAAACTCTCCCTCTACTTCACCGGCCTATTTATTCATATATATCTCATCACAAATGTTAATAATAAAAATATAATAGAGAGAGAGAGTGAAAGAGAGAGACGGGCGATGATGATTAAGGGCCTGACGTAAAATCGATTGGATTTTATTGAGTAGTGTGAATGAATGATTGAATGAATGAGTACGTACTCATCATCATCATCATCATCATGAGATTTCGAGGTTGATTTTTTAATTACAATATAATACCAACTTCATAAATACTCCACTACACAAGAATAGGCAACCATTTACGAAAGTTAAGTGCAAGCAACAACAAAATATTAAGTACTACTATTTCTTGGACGTCCACCACTTATTCGGACAACAAAATACTCCCAGCAAACCTATGACTAGCGGATTTGGGTTAATTATAAATTACAAAATATTGTTATGATTTTATTTAAGAATTAAAACTATATAAGTTATTTTTAATATGTTGTTTTTAATATGAGATATATAAGTAGTTATATATTCAATATAGATCGACATATTTTTTAAATTTTAAATTTACTATTGAACTACACTCGGGGTGGGAGTGATATTGAAAGCCGTATATGTATATTTCCTTAAACTTGATGCAAATATAGAAATCAATAAAATATGCACACAGTTCAAGAAAATATTCTCTTAAACTGTGATTAAATTATCCTATTCATCCCTTAATTATAATTACCTACTACTAGCTAGAATCCTTTTCAAAATTACTATTACAGATATATTTTTTCAACAAAAATTCAGGAGGCTTGTTTTTTAACGTTAGTAAGAAATGTAAGTAATGGTAGCATAATACCTAATACGCCTAGAATAAGTAATGACATATTGAGAATTTTATATCGCTTTATAGTAAAAAAAATTAAAAATATATCTCTAATTCTGTATAATATTAAAAAAATTGAATCTCTAATTTTTAGAACAGAAGGAGTACTATATATATACACACAACCCTTATTCCAAAATATAATATTAATCTTGGCTTTAAAAGTTCATTTAAGATATTTTAAATTTTAAAATTGACATAATTTACTTAAAGTTTTAAAAAAATAAATCTCATAATTAATAATATTTTTTAGATAATTTTTAATAAAATTGACTTTAAGAAAGTGAGTATTAATCTTATATTCAAAAAACAAAGGAATATAAATAATTTGTAATCTTCTTTGTTTTCGAAATATATATATATATATATATACACTTTAACTAGGAATTAATATTTCCAAAGTTCCAAGAGGTTTTGTTAGCAAGGCACACCACTTGGCCTGCTACTCTAGGAGGTTCAGATGGATAAACAATAGCTCAATTGATTTAGTTTCCAAAACAATATAACTTCTTAATGGATTTGAATTTTAAGCTCATGAATCTTTTTGAAAGATATTTTCAGTTAAATAAAATTATTTTGTAATTAATTAATAACTCATGCTAGAAATTCCTACATGGTTTTCCCAAGTTATATTCTAGAGAGCTAATCCATTAGTGTTTCTAAGAACTTTTCTCCACTATGGGCCTCTTGAAATTTCGAACTTAATTTAGCAGCCATTATGATCAGCCCAAGTCCAAACTTGATAAGCATAAGACATCCCCATACAAAAATATGTTGTCATCATTAAAATAAAACACATAAATCAATAATTGTCTAGTTAAATAATATTTTGGTGACAACAGATTGGATACAAAATGATGTGAATGATACTTATTGGTTATAACCATTAGATTCGTCAATGTATGGTGAAACATTCACTAATTATAATCTGACATCTTATTTTATATCTAATTTTTTGTAGTCATCTTTTGTCACCGTAGTATCACTCTTGTACAATGTAACATCCCAACAAGCAAAAATAAATTGTCGTGTATATATATATATAGTAATACTTTCTTGTAAAATATATAGTATTACTTTGTTTTAATAGTATTACAGTAACCAATTAACGTTATTCTCGACTCCGAGTTGGAAACAGACAAGTAATCCTTGATTAGGCCGGTCAAGTCTTTAATTTATGAAAATAAAATAAATTTTTTATTTTATTTTATTTACTTTCATGCTATATATATATATTAATTTGTACTAGCCATGGCAATCAACTTGATAAACCAATTACGCCGTGCGTCGTCCAAGTTGAAGCCCTTCGAATCTTTTGGTATGTTTATGGGTTAGAAATTAAGAGAGTATTTAAGGTTTTTATCTTATTTTATATCAATATATAATAATTCGTGTAGTAAATTCATTTGCTCAGGTGATCATTTAAGGTAGGTGTGTGCAAAAGTTTTCAATGCGACAGCGGTTGAGGGAATTATCACGGCGGCGGCGGCAGCGGCTCATGCATGGAATCAACACCGCCGCGGCTGAGCGCCTGAGCGTAAGGCTGAGATTCTAGCTAGCAATATTTAGAGAAGAAGAATATTTACGCACAGTACAAGAATGTTTACTAGCTGAGAAAGAGAAAGAGAGCTTTTGAATGAGGAAGCTAGCTGCTGCATGCATAGGTTGAGGCTCTGAGTAATACACATATTTCTCTTCATTCATTCATTCATTTTGCTAATCCATGTTACAATGAAAATACTATATACCTGCATGCATGCATGCTGGTTCCTGAATCAATGCATTAATTAAGTAGCTAGCTAGGCTGATTAATGCATTGAAAAGGCAAGGCTCCTCTCAGCAAGGTGCTAATTAATTAGTAAGAGTTTTCTCGCTACTTTATAATTTTAGTTAAAAATGAACCTTGTTTTTAATTTGGAACAGAACAAAAATATATTTATTTTTAATTTTGAAACTGGACTAATAAATTATTCCAAAAAATGATACATAATCAGAAAAATTACCACTGTGTTTCTTCCAAAAAAAAAATTACTTAATAAATAACACCATCGTGGTGCAGCTCAAAGATAAATCATAATATTGTACGGTAGGAATAGAAATAATGCCAGACTCGGTGAAGGTCTTGTTGTAGAGGAAAGTCAGCTTTATGACTAGGATCCTCTCTATTTTACTTTTCATTTCACTCTCTATTTTATGGTCTATTTTTAAAATATAAGAGAATGTGACATCATGGTGACAGAAGAAAGAACGCACATTTTAAATATGAACTATGAAATGAAGAGTAAAATAGAGGATCCTTTACATTACTTTACAACAATTAGAAAGTAATTACAATAACAGTACATCAACAAAATAATTACAAAACTAACGCAATTCACATTAATAAGGAAACATAAAATCAAGGAGAAATAACTGCCATAATTAATAATTCAAATTTAAATATTTGGGATTTAACAACAAAAACAAATTCAAATATTCAAATTCAAATTAATAATTTAAATTCAAATATTAAAATTCAAATCTTCATCTCCCTCACAGTAACCATATCCTTCGCTACTTTTTCGCGAATCTTCTTCTTCACAGGTTCCGTTTTATTTTTAGTTGCAGAACCTGTTCATCCTCAGTTCCTCACCTTCATCGCGGTCATGGTTCCAACTACCATATTGCTAGACATCCATAAGGGAATCTCCAGACATGGCGATTTTTCCCTTCTTCTAATTCATCATACTGGCAGAATTAAAAAAAAACAATAAGCAACATGTAGAAACCAATAATTCTAATATAAAGCACTAACAAAGATGAAAAGAAACATACCAAACTTTTCGAAAGAGAACTTCAAGCACTAACAAAGATCAATTACCTTGGTATGAAGGTTTGGTTACCGTGGTATGAAGGTTTGGTTACCTTGGTATGAAGCTTTGGTTACCAACTGCACTATGAAGGTAACCTAATAAAATTGAATTGGTAACCTAATAAAACTGAAATGGTTACCTTTGTATGAAGGATTGGCTACTAACTGCATCACATTCAATAACCTAATAAAACTTAATTGGTTACCTTGGTCTGAAGGTTTGTCAACCAACTGCTTGAAGGTTTGGCTACCAACTGCATTACATTCAAAATAACTTGGTAACCTAATAAAACTGAATTGGTTATCTTAGTATGAAGGTTTGGCTACCAACTACACTATGAAAAAACTGCAAGTGTGGATATGGATTGGTTACTTTGGTATGAAGGTTTAGTTACCTTGGTATGAAGGTTTGGTTATCAATTGCACTATGAAAAAACTGCAAGTGTGGAGGTGGATTGGTTACTTTGGTATGAAGGTTTGGTTACCTTGATATGAAGGTTTGCACTACAAGAAATAAGTCTAATTCCAACGGAATTAATCTCGACAGAAATAATTCAGTCGAAAGTAAGGTATTTCCGACCGAAGAAATTCGTCAAAAGTAAGTCCCTCGAACATAAGCTAATTACGACGTAAATCCGTCGAAGCTAATTAATCCCTCGTGGCGCTAGTTTTCCCGCCAGCGCGAAAGTGAACTTCGACGGAATAAGGTTACCTTCGAGGAAATAATCTGTCGTAGATACCATATTTTCGAGGGAATTAATTTCGACGAAAATTCCGTCGGAAATATGTCTTAAAACCTATTTCACCATCTTCTTCTCCAGCCGCCTCCCTCACTCTCATTTGCATTTCTCTCTCTCTCTCTTTCACTCTCTCTCTCACTCGCTCTCTCTCTCTCTCGTGCTCTCTCACCCTCACGACCACCTCCACCTCCTGCCGCCACCGCCTGCTGGAACCACCTCCTGCCGCCTCTTCCTGCCGCCAGCTGTCGCCACCTCCGGTCGCCAGCAGCTGCCCCCTCTTGCCACCAGCAGCCTCATTCCCTTCCTCCACCAGAAGCCACCACCCCTCCGCCAGCAGCCACCACCTCTCCGCCAGCAGCCTCCTTCCCCACCTCCTGCTGCCACCACCAGCCACCACCTCCTGCCGCCAGCCATCTTCTCTTCTGTTCTACAAGTTCTATTTAGGGTTTTTCAATAATTTACTATATTGTATGATGAATTGTATGCTGAAATTTGTGTTTAATTTAGGGTTTGTTATATTGTTTGGTTAATTTTGATATTGTATCATTAGGGTTTAATGTGAATTGAATTTGTTTGAAAATTATGTTGAATTTGTTTGAATATTGTGTTGAATTTGTTTGAAGTACATATGTTCATTATTCTGAAATTGTGAATTGGGCATACTGTTAATGAATTGGGCACACTGTGAATTGAAATTGGGCATACCGTGAATGTGGTTTTAGGAAATGTGATATTTATTATTTTCGATGGAATTCCCGACGGAATTTCTGTCAGAATTGTGCAATTGCAAAATTTATGGGCCCTACAAGTATATTATTAAATAATAAATAATAAAAAATAAATAAATTATAAATTATAAATAAGATAAATAATAAATAATAAATAATAAACTAAATAGTATTTACTTAGTTTCTAACTACTAAATAATAAATAATAAATAGTAAATATGATAAATAAATAATAAATACAAAATACAAAATAATAACTAAATAATTAATAAATAATAAATAATAAATAAATAAATAATAAACTAAGTAGTATTTACTTAGTTTCTTCCTACTAAATACTAAATAATAAATAAGATATATAATAAATAATAACTAATAACTAAATAATAAATAATAAATAATAAATAAATAATAAACTAATTAAGTAGTATTTACTTAGTTTCTTACTACTAAATATTAAATATTAAATAATAAATAATAAATAAATGAGATAAATAATAAATAAATAAATAAATAATAATAAATAAATAAATAAATGAGATAAATAAATAATAAATAAATGAGATAAATAAATAATAAACTAAGTAGTATTTACTTATTTTCGTACTACTAAATACTAAATAATAAATATTAAATAATAAATAATAAATAGATAAATAATAATAAATAATAAATAAGATAAATAATAAATAATAAACTAAGTAGCACTTACTTAGTTTTTTATTGGTAAAATAAACTAAGTAGCATTTACTTAGTTGGGATGCAATATTCAATAAACTAAGTAGCACTTACTTAGTTTTTCAATGTCAAAATAAACTAAGTAGCATTTGCTTAGTTGGGATGCAATATTCAATAAACTAAGTAGCACTTACTTAGTTTTTCATTGGCAAAATAAACTAAATAGCATTTGCTTAGTTTGAATGATATGATCTTGGTTCCCATAATAATATGGGAACCAGATTATATCGTTCAAACTAAGCAAATGTTATACTTAGTTTATAAAGGATAAAATCTTGAGTCTTTCCGATCTGATACATGCTTGTGGATGTGTCAACTTAGAAACCCATTTGACATTCACTCAGTAGGAGTGAATGTCGAATAGTCCCCAGTTTGGGACTGTTACTGGATGTTATGTCTTTCACTTAGGCCGGTGCCAATACGAAACGACACGTTTTTGTTATTTTGAGGACTTTTCGGTTGTTATCTCTACATGTTCTTCGAGTACATACTTAGATTAAGTTATCTTAATCTATTTCGTGTACTTGGAGACCATGGGGAGGTGCTGGCGAAATTTTCTTAAAACAGTAAAAACGTGCATAACGTGTTGGCACTAGTGAAGAGACGCATCTAGGAACGGGATAGAAGCCTGAATTACCTCTTTCCTATAGAGCTGTCGTAATAGGAAAATACTCTAATTCATGTATGGACCACATGCATGAACATCCCTGTAATGAAACTCGCTTGACATTCATTCATGAATGGACGTCATACATGAACATCCCTGTACTGAATCCGTGGTCTGTGCAGTTAAAAATGTCAGCCGACCGGAGTTGGATGTACCGTAGGATACGCAGTGATGGGAGGGGATTAGTATCAACTTATCGTGATGGGGTGTCAGATTTCTGGAACAAAGCAATAGATCATGTTGATGATTCAAATAGAAAGATGCGTTGCCCGTGTGTCAAGTGTAAAAATCTGATCTGGAAGAAAGTTGACGAGATTAAATTCGACTTATTTTCCCGTGGATTTATGGATGGGTACTTCGTATGGACTCATCACGGGGAATCAGCTGAGCGGATAGATATCCTACGGGATTCATACGCCGAAAACTATGATCCGGTGGAGATGTTGGTCGATGCTTATGGCCCTACTAATATTGACTGGGCTGAAAATGAGCCGTCTTCAAGCAGTGCTAAGCAAGTGCCAAATCATACAGCTGCTGCCTTTTACAAGTTGTTATCTGAATCTGGGGTCTCGTTGTATCCGGTAAATGATACGGACACCAAGCTTTCTGCAGTGACGATGCTTTTACACTACAAGAATGAGCACGACTGTAGTGAGAGAGGTTTCAACGATTTGCTTGCCATTATTGGAAAGTTCTTACCCAAGGATCATACTCTTCCTGCAAATTATTACGAAGTGAAGAAGATGGTTAAAGGGTTAAATATGGGGTATCAGAAAATTGATGCTTGTGAGCAGGATTGCATGTTATATTATAGGGAGGACAGAGATAAAGGACAGTGTGATATATGCAGCTTTTCGCGCTATAAGGTGACAAAACGTGGGGGGAAGGAGAAACATGTTCCCAGGAAGATCTTACGGTACTTTTCTCTTGCGCCGAGGCTTCAGCGACTGTTCATGTCGTCTCATACGGCTCAACAT
This sequence comes from Panax stipuleanatus, assembly GCA_020205555.1. Lineage (NCBI taxonomy): Eukaryota > Viridiplantae > Streptophyta > Magnoliopsida > Apiales > Araliaceae > Panax > Panax stipuleanatus. The sequence goes on from CM035126.1 coordinate 3,240,590, forward strand.
ATGAGTTGGCATCGAACAAGGGATGTCGTGCCTGGTCAGCTGACTCACCCAGCGGATGGAGATGAATGGAAGAGATTTGATGCAAATTATCCTGAGTTTGCGGAAGAAGTCAGAAATGTTAGGCTTGGCATTGCTACTGATGGCTTTTGCCCTTTCAATAATTTTAGTCAGCCGTACTCAGTTTGGCCAGTGATTATGGTCGCTTATAATCTTCCACCGTCGATGTGCATGAGGGATCCGTACTTGTTCTTGACTTTACTCATACCAGGGGATAAAAGACCTACAAAAGACATTAACGTGTACCTTCGACCGTTAGTAGATGAACTAAAGATGTTGTGGGAGACGGGGGTCCAGACTTATGATAAATCGAAAAACGAGAATTTTGTGATGAAAGCAGCCCTGTTATGGACTATCACTGACTTTCCGGCTCTTGGGATGGTTAGTGGTTGGTCAACCCACGGGAAGCTGTCATGTCCAGTGTGTATGGGGGATGTGCAAGGTAATCAGTTGCAGCATGGGCGGAAATGTACTTTCTTTGGAACTGCTCGTAGATTCTTGCCTCTTGATCACAATTATAGAAAGATGTTGTTAGAGTTTATGCCCTAGAGGCTAATTCTTTGATGTAATTGCTTAACATTTTTTGATATTATATTTGATTGAATAAATAAATTATTATATTATAATTTTATTTACTGCGTTATATAAATGTTAACATAATAAAAGTCCTTAGAATAGTGATACAAATTATATGGCTTCAAGTATGTGACTTAAACATGAGATCATATAATTATAATTAGTATCATTACTCTTAAATGTCCCTAGTCGAGTGTCATTGTTAATGGGACAACAATGATACATTGAGACTAGTATGTGGATTGACTGATGGCCAAATCTCATTGGTCATAAATATATGAGATATTGAGTCAATGCATAGGTACATGTTAGAGAACAATGTATCGGACAGACCCACCATAAGAATTCTACGTGGAGCATTATGCAAAGTGTCATAAGCAATTCTCATAGTGACAATGATGTAATGATCCTCCGACCTGAAATCACTATATTACTACACGAGAATTTATGTACTTTGATATCATCAAAGGCCACCTTTAATAGGGTGGACGATAAAGGTGATTATTGGGTATATCATGAATCGTGTGAGGAATATGAGTGATCTAGATGGAATTTAACCCTCCTATATATTAGGAGTGATATCCATAGGCCTCTTGATTGAGTAGGACTATGAAATGCATGGCCATGCTCAAATAGTGATTTGTTTCATATAGTCTACTCATCGATCAAGAAAACTCAGATTAAATTATGAAGAGGATGACATATTCCATGCCTCGAGTTTAATTTAGGATGTCAAGGTTAAAAGAATTAAATTACATTAAAACATTGGTCACGAAAAGGTTGTATCGAATCACCGATCTTATTATTATTTGGGTAGCAGTGATGCATTACTAGATGCCGCTCACTGTTTATAATTTTATAATATGGTTTTAAAATTATTGCCAACATAATAATAACCTATAGGGTCACACACTTAGAACGTAATTAAAAGGGAATTAATTTAAATTTTATGGATTTAAATATATCAATATGATTGATAGTATTTAAATTATGAATTTAAATTAATAGGATAATTTGTATATATATATATGTATATTAATTAAGTAAGACTTAATTAAGATATAATATATATATATATATATAAAAATAAATTCGTATTTTATTTTTCTAATTGGATTAGATTTTGGTTAATTCCTTTAACTGCTATATATATGATATATCAGCCGTTTAGGGTATTATCGATATCAAAACCTTAGCCGCTCTTAGAGAGAGACTAGAGAGAAAAATTTCGAAAGTCCAGATCCTTGGCGGCTAGTACTGCAGCTTTCCTTGCTGCAGATCGTGTGACGATTTGCGGGACGTTCGTGTGGATACCGTAGAGACGCAGTTCCTTTGGATTGCGTTGAAGATTCGAAGCTGTTCCAGAATCTCCATCGTCTCCGTTCAGGCTTGAATAATGGGTAAAACGAATCTAAACCTCTGAATTAATATGTTTTTTGCATAGATCCTGTTTTAGGGTTTCAAAAATTTTTTAATTTCCACTGCGTTTATGTGCCAAAAACCCTACAGATGTCTGCACAGTTCAACAGAAAGACAGAGAAGAAGGGGGTTGTTGGTCGACTGTCGGGCAGTGAGGTCTTGGGATGGTTGAACCAGCTTGATTTTCCTTTGCCGGGGAAAGAGCACAGTAAATTGAGAGCAGTCGGGTACGGGAAGACTCATAATTGGACACACTCGCCCATATGGTTTGAGTTGCCGTATTGGGGCACACTTTCAGTTCGTCATTGTATAGATGTCATGCATACCGAAAAGAATGTTTTCGAGAACTTGTTTTACACTGTGCTAGATGCGAGTGGTAAAACCAAAGACAATGACAACGCTCGAAAAGATTTGGAGGCATTGAACATTAGGCCAGAATTGTGGCTTGGCCCTAACAATACGACACCTAAAACTCCATATTGTCTTACTAAGCAACAAGTTGAAGACGTGTGTAAGTAGGTTAGTGGGTTGAAGCTTCCAGATGGATAAACGTCGAACATAACACGTTGTTGTAAGGTCGAGCAATTGAAAATTTCTGGATTCAAGAGTCACGATTGTCATGTTTTCATGCAGAAGTTGATCCCAATTGCATTTCGTGAGATGTTACCCAGAAAAGTTTTGGATGCATTGACCGAACTTTCAAATTTCTTTCGAGATCTTTGCTCAACTGTAATTAAGTACACTGATGTGGAGCAGATGGAGAAAAATATTGTTAGTACCATTTGCAAGCTCGAAATGATCTTTCCTCCAGGATTCTTTGACTCGATGGAACATCTGCCTATTCATCTACCGTATGAACTCAAACTTGGAGGACCGGTGCAATATCGGTGGATGTATCCTTTTGAGAGGTAATATAAATTATAATTTGCTTTATGTTGCTCATCATACAAATAATACTCATACATATTTGTCTTAGGTATATGCGCCGATTAAAACAAAAGGTGAAGAACAAAGCTCGTGTAGAGGGTTCTATTGCTGAACGCTATACGGAGGAAGAACTTGTCAATTTCTGTTCATTGTATTTTGATGATGTTGTCTCAATGAAGCACAATCGTTTAAATAGAAATGAGGTCGTTGGTCCATTGTCTCATACTGATGATGAGTTAGCTGTATTCACATATCCGGCTAAGCCTTTTGGCCATGAGACGCAGACTTTCTTAAGCGACAAAGAGTTGAAGATTGTATCTACATACGTGCTTCTAAATATGCCCGAAGTATCTAGATACATCAGGTATGAATAATTATTTACGATATTTAGTGCAATTTATAAGTGTAGTCATCTATATGTTAAAGACATTTTACTATTTACGCAGTTCATTCGAAGAGGAAGCGTATGCTTCTAACCCAGCTTTTACTGCAGCAGAGTTGGAAACATTCACTAATGTTAATTTCCAACAGTGGTTTAAACAACGGGTTGAAGAAGAGAACAATTCTGAGTGTTTTATAGATGTCATCCGAGGACCGTACAAAGTTGTTAGTTCTTTTCCCGGATGCATCGTGAATGGGTTCAGATTTAGGGTCGATGACTTGAATGAACTCACATCAGTCAATTCTGGGGTTGTGGTATTGGGAAGTTGCTACCAAGATTCTGAGTCAAATTACTATGGACGTTTACAGGATGTGGTTGTGCTCAATTATCACAGGGGTAAAAAGGTAGTTACATTTAAGTGTAGTTGGTTTGATACTGAAAAGGGGGTTAAAATTGATCGTAATAGAATCACAACTATAGATATCAAGTCGGTGTTAAAGTCTGATGACGTGTTCGTGTTAGCAATTCAAGCGACTCAAGTGTATTACGCTCCTAATGTCGTAAATACTCGAAGCCCCTGGTACACAGTAGTCACAACTAAAACACGTTCATTTGATTCTGAGAACATGTTTGGTATAGATGAGGCGTTGCAAGAAGATGTTAGCAACCCTTTGGCCGTAGTGTTCAATGTTAAAGATGTGATGGATACTGATGTCATTGACGTACCTGCCGATGAGGATGTCGAGGAAAACGTCGTCGTGAGTGATTATGTAGTCGTCGATGATGATAATGATGACGAAACTGATCTCGAAACTAAGGATGAGGAAGATACTGAATCTTGACTGATATACATGTTGATTCTGATGGGTTTGATGGCGTAAGTAATTGAAAATTAGCATTCATATTAGTAAATATCACATTGTTAAACCTTACATATTCATAATTTATCACTTTGAATATTACAGTAGGATATTCATGGCTAAACATAGCGGTGGAGGTCGCCGAGGTGGTGGGCGATCTGGTACAGGAGACGGTAGCCATGCTGACGGCTCGTCTTCAGGAGCTAGTAAGTTATCTTAAATAGGATTTAAATATATCTCAAACTACATAAGTTTATGTTTATTGACTCAGTTAAATATAATTATTACAGATGTACCTTATCGACGACACCGAGGGACGAACCTCAGGCTCTTAGGTCGTCCGCCAGCAGTTCCACATATTGTACCTGTGGATGGTGCTTCTGGACAGTAAGTGTTAATATATTGTTAATATTTCTATTAGTTATTGCAAAACACAATTCACATAACACATATTATTGCAAAATATAATTTTTTATGTAGTATACTAGATCCGGTGGCTAAGCACACCCTACACGCCATCTGTTTGACACACCTCCCGACTGGGTGCATGCGGTTCAGCCAGTATGCGCGGTTCGATCCCACTTTTATGCAGACTGTCTTGCGGGAGTTTCACGTAAGTTAAACATATTATATTAATTAGTACATAGTTGTATTAGGATGACGAAATCAATTGTTTCTAATTTTTAAACTTTTGTTATAGGTTTATTATAGATTTGACCCGAGTATCTCTCAGACAGCTAGCGACGATGTGATTATATCACATGTCGCTAAGAATTACTCTGGCTGGCTGTATGAGATGCGACATAGGGCAACCCGGGCAGTTGAGGACCAGCCCGGGACCACCATCAGATCTCATCAGCCTCGTATAGTCTCCGATTTAGCCTGGGAGGCTATGTGCGCGCACTGGGATGCTGATGACTTTAAGAAGAAGTCTGAGCAGGCGAAGAAGAACCGTGGTCAGCTTCGCATAGTACACACCACAGGTTCTCAGTCGTTCGAGGAGGCGAAGACGGTAAGTGCGCTGTATTTTGTTGTTTAGTTATCAAGTTCTTACACAAATACTTAATACATATTTTATGAATATTTTTATTAGGCCTTGAGTAGGTCCTTGGGCCGAGATCCCACTATTCTAAAGTTTTGGGATAGGGCCCACACGCCCAAGGACGAGCGTGTTTTGTCTCAGGCAGCTGTGGCTATACGGGTAAAACTCATCTTACTATTTAGCTTTTAGTAATATTTAATCGTAAATAAAATGATATAATTAACACACTTATAAAAAATAAATTACAAGACCGATTTCAGAGGCTTCGGGACGATCGTATAGCTGAGCTAGATGCTATTAGGAGGGAGCCGTCAGACTCCGCCACTCCCCTTTTCGATATTGTATTAGATCGGGATGAGGAGCTGAGACTATGGGTCGCGTCTCAGGATCCCCCTACTAGCAATACCGGCAGATATCGAGTGTTGGGTCTGCCAGGGATACCCGCATATACACTCACTGGAGGTAATAATATTTTTTATATTTCACGAAATTATCAGAATTTATCACATTACACAAATTATTATTAGTAATGGAATTTGTCTTTTCTTGTAGGCTCCAGCAAGCGCCAGCGTCAGAGAGCACATGTCGAACCATCTGATACGGGCGCTGGCTTGGATGACGAGATCTTCCAGAGGCTGATAAGGGCCGTGTCGGATAGGTTCCGTACCGATCCGGCCTTTCGCCTTCAGCAGTTGCCTTCCAGTTCTCGTCTTCACCAGTTTGCTCTGGAGGTTATAGCAGGGCCCTCCGCAGAGAGTACGGGATTACCACGAGAGCAGTTCGACACTTTTAGCAGCGAGATGCTTCGGATGGTGATTACTCTCTTGGAGGAGGCTTTTCGTCCTCCCCCGCCTTCTCAGGTATTCTTATTGTTTATGTTATTTTCATTTAAAGCTAGCTTGTTAATTCTCACATATATACAGACTAATGATTTTTATTTATAATTTTTTAGCAGGGTGGCGATGGCTAGCGGGCTGGCGGCGATGACGAGCGGTTTGAAGACAACGACGAGGAGGACGACAGAGATTTTCATACACCAGATATGCGTCGTCCACCTCCGCCCGATGATGATACTACTAGATTATAGTTCATTTTTATATGTTATTCATTCTAGTTCATTTATATGTATAGTTTATATAGTTGTGTTTGTATAATGAGATTACGTTGTATTCATTCATTTGTAGAACATTTGTATAAATTTAGTTGGGCCTCTGATGATACATTAGCTTATATTTGTTATTGTTAGTTTGTGATATTGATGATGATCAGTTAGTCGATTACGTTGTTGCGAATTGGTACAAGTTTTTAGAATTACGTTTGTTGTTGTGAATTGGTACAGGTTTTTTGAATTACATTTGTTGTTGAATGTGAAATATATTGTTGTCTGGCTGTATTGGGATAAAACAGGTTACAGGTACAGATATGGGTTTAAATACCTGGATATTGCATTTTCAAAAAAATTATTTATAAAAAAAAATTGCTTAACTTCGACGGAATAGGTTATTTCTGACGGATATTCCATCGGAATTATAAAACCAGATTAATTTCGTATTTATTTAATAATTTTACTTTTTCGTTGGAAGTAAGCTATTTCTGAGGGCATATCCGTCGAAATTAAAAAGTAATTACAGTTTTAATAAATTATTTTTTCGTCGTAAATGGTTTATGCCTGAGAGAATTCTCCGTCGAAAATAATAGATGTTATCCTCGACGGTATATGTCCGTCGTAGCTCATCCGTCGAAGATAGTGTAGGTCCGACAGAATGTGGTCAGAAATAAATCCGTCGAAGATATGTAATGTTCGACAGGATTTACGATAGACTTATTTTCGACGTGTGTATATACGACGGCATGTCCGAAGGAATTTTTCGTCGGGAATAGGTTAGGTTCGACGGAATAGGACTATCTCCGAGGGAAAATTCCGTCGAAACTATAGCTTTTTCTTGTAGTGTTGGTTATCAACTGCACTATGAAAAAACTGCAGGTGTGGAGGTGGATTGATTACCTTGGTATGAAGGTTTGGTTACCAACTGCATGAAGGTTTGGCTACCAACTGCATCACATTCAAAATAAATTGGTAACCTAATAAAACTGAATTAGTTACTTTTGTACGAAGGTTTGGTTACCTTGGTATGAAGGGTTGGCTACCAACTGCATGAAGGTTTGACTACCAACTGCATCACATTCAAAATAAATTGGTAACCTAATAAAACTGAATTGGTTACCTTTGTACGAAGGTTTGGTTACCTTGGTATAAAGGGTTGGTTACCTTGGTACGAAGGTTTGGTTACTAACTGCATTATGAAAAAACTGCAGAAGTGGAGGTGGATTGGTTACCTTGGTATGAAAGTTTGGCTACCTTGATATGAATGTTTGGTTATCTTGTTATAAATATTTGGTTACCTTGGTATGAATGTTTGATTACCTTGGTATGACTGTTTGGTTACCAACTACACGATTGTATTCCCTTTCAATTTTGAAACGACAAGGGGTCCGGATGAGGAAATGGGGAAAGAATAAATACATATATATATATATATATATATTAAAAAAATTAACTTAATATCCACGCGGCGAGTATCACAGACAACATGTGGCGAATGGTACAGTGTGTATAAAAAGGACAATAGTATGAGGGATTTGTATAGTCATTTGAGTTAAAAAAGAAAATGGTGAGAACTCAGGAGACTGGGAGGAGAGAGAGAGTTGACGGCGGCGACGGACGCTACAAGGGGGTCCGGATGAGGAAATGGGGGAGGTGGGTGGCCGAAATCTGCCAAGCCCAAAACCCAAAGCTCAAAGCTCATCATCACAAGATGGATACCAAGCCCAAAGCCGTGACAGAATCTGGCTGGGTTCCTACAACACTCCTGAGGAGGCCGGGCGAGCTTATGACACCGCCGTCCTTTGCTACCCACGCCAACCCAAACACCGCCCTTGCCGCCACTTTGGTTTATAGTAGAAAAAAAGAGGATGAAGAAAAAAGAGAGAAACAGAAACATAGATCAAAAATGGGTTTGCTGTGTTTGAATGTGTTTAAATAAGAAAATAATAATTAACGGGAAGAGATAAGGAAGAAAATTGTGGACCGCGATTAAAGGAGACCCAATTGCATTAATTTTATAAATAAATATAGAAAAGTGCATTAATTTTGTAATTATTTTATCTATGTACTATTTTTATAATTATTTTTAAAAATGTACTAGAATATGTAATTGTTCCTAAAAACTTCACATTAGAAAATTGGCCCAAAGGGTTACTTATAGACTGAACGATATATACTTTTGAACCTCCAATATATAAAAATTGGAAAATTAATATGCATGTCGACAACTATAATGACTATTAAATTGCAATAAACATGATAATAACGTGTGAACCTTTTTTTATTTTCTTTCTATACTTTTTTTATTTTCTTTCTATATTATGTATTTACATACGTGATGGACATTTAATACTATTATTTATGTCTATGTAACAAGACTCAATAAATAGTACTCATTTCAAAATTATATATACATTTGTAAAACGATCGTTTTTTAAGAATAATTTTATGTTATCAAATAGAATCTTAGTATTAGTTAAGAATTCAACTGATTTGATATTGAAAATAATAGTAAAAAAAAGAAGAGTATTGATATGATATGATGAAAAAAGAATGTTATAAAGAATGACTTACAAAACAATACGACAAAGTGTAATTAGTTGGTGATCCACCATACACGGGTTAGTCTAGTCTAGTGATAATAATCAATCGTATCATTATGTATTTATGTTCTGTAATCATTTTGTTGCCAAAGTAGTGTTGGAAAAAATAATCAGGTGCATTATACACCACTTTATAATTTTAAAACAAAGATATATTTCTAGCTTTGAAACTTACTAAAAAAATGTAAATTTAATTTTAAAACAGAAGGCTAAATGAATAATTGGCTTAGGGGTGCAACTTGGGTTGGGCAACCCACGGGTAACACGAGTTCGCCTATGGTTTTATATTACTTGGGTAAGATATTTTTTACATTTTTAAAAATTCGTCCAACCCAATAGCCCTTCCAAATCTAATTTGGGTTGACTTAGTTTATACTATTATAATACTCATTAAATTAATTAATTAGTTGTCATCTTTCAATAATTTTTGACGAGCTAAATTTTTAATAATTTTAATTGTTACCCGTCCGACCCAACTCAACCCGAGCTCATAAATTTTATCAAAGGTAGGTACTTGGATAAAAAAAATACAAATTCGACCTCAAAATCCGTCCAACTTTATCCCTAACAAATTATATATAGATTTAAGACGGAAATAACTTGTAAAACCCGTCCAAATTACACCTGGCTTGGCTGCTATAAAAGAGGGATTGTTGTTGTTGACACACGAGACTCGCCTAAGCTCTCCTCAAGGCCCGCGGCGTGTGAAAACATTCCAGAGCGAGCGGCTCTTCTGGCTGCTATAAAAGACGAAACATGGCCACGATGGATAAGACGATAGATTTGGAGTGTGCACGTGGGCAGTAGGACCAACGAACTGATGGCTACACGTGTACCATCATCCTTTCCCTTTCGCCGGAGTTAAAGTGAGGGACAAACAGAGCCCAATCAATAGTAGAGGAGAGGAGGCCCACACAGGAACAGTCCAGTAGTATAAATGAAACGGATAGATTTTTGACACGTGGATCCATCTGGTGCACCCTCACTTTTATGTCCACCGTCCACGTTGCTTCTCGTGTCACTATCTATGGCCAAAGTATTTGTCTTCTCTTCTCAGCTCTATCCCCACGTGGCAAACACCCATTTGCGCCACCTTGTTAGATATTCTTTTCTATCTTGAGATTACAAATAATTTTTTTTTTATTTCATTTATTTATTTCTTTAAAAAATTTAATTTCACTACATACTTAATCGAAACGGGATTTTTTTCATTTTAACTTTGCACAAAACATACATACTAGCAGTGAAAACTAAAAATGCACAGGAATGGCTGGTTAATATTTTTCTTAAAAAAGAATTATACTATTACAATTCCGTTTTAAGAAGACATATTTATATATATATATATATATATATTTATCAAATAATACACACTGACATTTAGTCACTACAAAACACTAGAAGAAATAGATATGTGGACTATTAGTTTTGAATATGACATTTTATATATAATTTGTACACGTCCTTTTGAGTTTTGACGCAGAAACTTGCCTATACTATAATTTACTAGTTTCTATCTTTTTTTCTGCATCAAATTATGTTGTACTCTCTGTTTGCTCCTATCCTATACTATCCTATCCAAAATATACAAATAAGTAGGATAAATTATCAACAAACAAAATAATTTCAACCAAAATATATATTCATTCGGTCACACATCATTAAATATTAGTACTACTATTTTCTTTATATTTTAGAGTATGATGCAAACAAAATGTCCACATCTTTAAAGTCCACATTTAGTGAAAAAAGCATCAACTTTTGAATAAGCCCTTCCTCAAATTTGACTTTCAGAGGGAGCAAGTAGTAGTCCTTATTTTCTTCCTTTTTATATTTGCTTCAGATTCAAACCATCCTGTAACAAAACTAGTGGGTCTGTCCTGTTGATTGTGTTGAAATTTTTGTTCGGAACCACAAAGTCGTCTACCACAAACTTCATATTATTCTTTGTTTCCCAATAAATTAATCACAGAAAAACCATACCCATTCTTTTTTATAACCATACTAATATCATGTATTTCCTTATAATTAATGTTTAAAATTACGTCCAGAAAAGTTGAAATTGAAAAAAAGAGAGTAAATATTGCCAACGCCACCGCACAACATATAATAATAGTAGAGGCTCTAAACTTTTATTCATAGAATTATCAAATCTAATCTAATTACAACAGACTACTGCCTAGCCTAGCATACCATAGCATAGCATTGCATTACCGAGAACTGAAAAAGCCTAAACTGCAGTGATCACTTAATAAGACCAGAACCAAAAGGGTTGATCTTCAACAGAATTTCCCAAATCACAAGGGTCTGCATTTAAGTCGTCGTAGCACTCGATTTTGAGCTTTGGGAGGCTTGGCGGTGGCATAATCCCGCACAAGTTATCTTCTTCGTCTTGAGAGAAATCTGACTGCTCTGGTTCAACAAAAACACAAGAAGAATCAACAGGCTCAAATGAGCAAGTATGGTTTCCGTCAGCATAATGCGGGCTGTCTGAATCAAAAACATCACTCTTGGCTGAATTTGCATCCTCCTGCTTAAAAACCATCGCCGGTACATTGGTTATATTTTGAGAAATCGTATTTGGAATTGGTTTTTGTGTTGGTTCTGCATGTACTGAAAAGATGGGATCACATGGTTCCGCCCCTACCTTCCGTTTCTCTCCCGCAACCACTTTTTCTTTGAGTAATATAACCTATTGGAACAAAATTATGTACCGACAAATAACCGAGAGACCGATGATAATGCCAAGTAGCAGTTGAAATGAACAAATGCAGAATTAAGATTTTACCTCATTTTTCAATTTTTCATTCTCTTTGAGAAGACTGCCATAATCAACCTTGAGCTGATCATAACTTGTTTTCAAGGATTCATAATCCTTTTCGAGCTGTTTGGTTTTGTATCTGGCACGCCGGTTTTGAAACCATATTGCAACCTGCCGAGGCTGCAAACCGATATCCTTGGCAAGCTGGACTTTCCTCTCTGGTTCTAGTTTGTTCTCCACCTCAAAACTCTTCTCAAGAAGCTGAACCTGATCGGTGGTAAGACGCCTTTTCTTTTCCGGTGGATGGAAGCACGAATCATAATCCTCATTTCCATTCTCATCTTTAACAAGAGAAGGAAAGAATACCCCATATCCACCATTTTCTTGTGGGGAATTTTGGAAGTTAACCATAGATGTAGAGCCTGAAACAGAGTCCCCTGGACATAATAGATATTGCCACCATCTATCAAAATTCCTTCTAGCACTATACCACTTATTGTATGTACAATTCAAATCTTACATTAGCTGTAAATTTACTATTGGGTATCTCACATATCAAATTCTGGGTTTTTGAAGGGGAAACTCCAATATAGAATTTTGAAACAAATCCTCAGTTACTGGATCTTAAGCATTCATAACTTACTATCAAAGTAAAATTTTAAACAAAAAAAGTAGGTACCACTGCTTTAGACACCGGACTTCTTGACAATTATTAGCACATAAATAACTTAAAGTGCAGAGTCACAAAGAAAATATAAGAAATATAGAACTAATCATGCAAAGCTAAAGCATTTTCACTTCATCATGAAAATTAAGCAGGAATTCTGCATCCTACAACTCATACATAATTAACATAAATATAGAAAACTGTAGCTAACTTGAGGCATAATTTGTACAATGATAAAGAGGTGCTGAGCAAGTAGAATAAAAAAGTAAAACTGAATAAATTCCTTAGTCTTCTTACAGGAAAAATAAATACTACTCCACTAATATAGGAGTAGTTCACACCAAAAAGAATACACAGATAAAAATAAAAATGAAGTGTACAAAGCCAGAAATTAAAGAAAATGACCTTGGAAAGGAGGGGAGGAATTGGAAATCCAGAAGGAATCAAGAACTTTGGAAGAACAAGAGAGCCTTTCATTTTCAAGCAAAAGGGTCATGTTAGAACCATCGTACGGCCCATCACTCTCCATATTTTTTCCTATTTGTTCGAATTTTGGGGGTCTCTAACAGCCAGAAAATTTTCTGGGAAAAGAAGAGACAAGGGAAATGAATTTTTTTTTTTTTGGGTTGAGGGAGGGGGGCGGGGAAGAGCGTGGGGGTTTGAATTTAATTTAATTTAATTGAAACTAGGCTTGTGCCTAAAGAAACTTGTCCTAACAATTACAGGCATATGAAAAGTGTAAGAGAAGGAATAGCTCACACCCATCAGTCAGAAGAAGCAGAGCAGAGAAAGAAAGGACAAAATTAAAATTTTGCAGTAAACGAAAGAAAAAGGACCTGAAAATGATCAAAAGTGGAAAATTATGGAATGGAAAGAAGGGTGACAGAAAGAAAGAGATTCTTCTATGGAAAGGAGAGCTTTGATGGGATAATAAGAGGTTCAGTGAGGGAAGGGAATGAAAAGGCTTTCCTTCTCGCCAGTTCTTGGATGTGTAATATGTGGACAGGCTTTGTTTGGTTTACGAAAATACCCCTACTAAAAACAATCATTTATTTATTTATTTATTTTTCATTATAAATACTACTACAATGTCATATATATATATATAGCCGTACCTCCGGCACTACGTACGAAAGAGAAAAGGGATGAGAGATTACCGACGTTAGAGAATGGAGGAGACAGAGCGCGAGCTCGAAAGGAGGAAAAACGAAAGAGGATCTGAGAGTAAGAAAGAGAGAGCAATTTTTTTTCTTTGAAGTTAAAGAGAATATAATGGAATGTGAGATTTATCTCAAACTTTGAACAATCCTGATCGTTTATTAGAGTAAGCGAAAAATTTAAAATCAATTATATTTTATTAATTATATATATATATACTGCTCCAACTCATTTATTATTTGCGATTAGATAAACGCAGTCCATATTCATGTATGTGAAACAATAAACATAAAGAATGTAGGGTCCAAGTCCTTCTTAATTGTACTCCCTCCCATCTAGAAATGAGCATTTTATTTACGGTCCTCTTAATATGTGTTTTTAGGAATGTGCACAGAATTCAAGAGATGGGCTTTACTGAAATATAATTAAAATAATATTTTAGTGGAGTTATATGTATTTAAAAATTATATTTAAGTAGATCACATTTCTTGAATTCAGTGCCCATCCATTAAACTCCGTGCTTAGCATGTGCCCTAAATAAGAAATACCATGATTATTACAATGATTTATTATTTAAATAAATAATTTTCTACTTAAATACCATGATTGATATTTAGCGTTTTTTTTAAATTGTTTACTTAAATTAAACTTAAAGGAGTAAATTTTTTATTAAAAATTTAATGAGATTAAAATTATGACTAAATGTGTTCAATGCAAGAAAAATGAATTCCTGGCTTAAGCAGAAAAATTATACTCCCGGTTTTCCTTCCGTTCACACTATTGTCTTTCTAAAAATTAATTTAAGATATTTTTTAAATTTAAATTTGATATAATTCATTTAAATTTTAAAAATAACAACTCTTATAACAAGTACTCCCTAGTTTTTGGGTAATTTATGATATTAATATTTGTATTGACATAAATTAAATGAATTCATCTTAATTTTAAGTTTAAAATAAAAATTTTAAAAATCAATATTGATAGTATGCTATATTTTTACCATAAAAACTGGGCAGATAAAGTTTGAAAATTTTCCGTGTGACAACGGATAAATATACATACGTGCTACTTTGACTTTGAATTACAAATTTAGTAAACCTTGTTCTTTTGTGTGTAATTATTTACGTAGACAGACTAATAGTAATTTGTAGCAGTGCCATATCTAGACTAGCACCCAATATAAATCTGAAATTACAAAGTCATGCTCTATCCTCTTTCTCTCTATCTCTCTATTGGAGTATAATTATATACAGTTGTGTATGTTTTATTTATACACAATTTAATAAAATGATGTCGTTTTGATAAATTTATTTTTTTTAAAAAAACTTCTCTGCTCTCAAATTAAAAATCAAATACAAATCTACTAAAATGACGTAATTTTAATCGACTGTATACAAATAAAATATACACAACTGTTGTGTATGACCAATATTTCAATATATATTTAATATATACTGATAGCTGTTTTGTAAATGAGAAAAAGAGAGGGCAACTCGGTAAAACGGGAGATGAAGAGAAAATTGACGAGGGAGAATAAGGAAGAGCAGAAAGGACAATCAAAGAGGTCATTGTCAGGACGGGAGCTCTGGAATCAAGGAAAGGAGATGAGTCACTCACCTTGCTCTCCTAAAACTCCTACTAATTAATTTTAGAACAATCTACTGTCATATAATTTGAGTCACATAAAATTTACAGACACAAATATGTATATTTGTGAACCCTGCATATCAGACAGGACCTACAATATACATGTGTATGTATATGAGTATTATGTGACCCAAAATTAAGTGGTAGTAGCATTATTTTCAATTAGAATTTCTTAACATGTGCCCTTAGAGCACATGCTAAGCACACAGTTCAAGATAATATTCTCTTAAATTGTATGTATATTTCTTTGAACTTAGTGCAAATGCAAAAATAAAAAAAATATGCACACAGTTCAAGAGAATATTTTTTTAAATGATGTACTTAGCATGTGTCCTACGAACACATGTTAAGAGGACCCTTTTTAATTTTACCCGACAAACAATACACGATAGCCGGAATCTTTTATTTCTTACTGGCTTTTAAAATATATGAAGAAAATAATAATACTAGACGAAAATCTAAAGGTTAGGTTTAATTATTATTATTATATTTTTAGAAAAGCAGAAGAAAAAATATACGATAAATTTATTTATTTTTGTCAAAATTTACCTTCGAAAAATAGATAAATTTTGACCAAAGCCTAATTAATATAAATAATAATTTTTAATCTCTATTTTTATCCTTGACATTATAAACATACACAAATTGATCTATCCGAAAAAGTTGGTGCTCACAATTCGAGATATGTTTGAAAGCCATACCATTTTTAGAAAAGATCTTCAAATATATTTTAATATTAATAAAAATATAATAATGATAACATGATAATATTTAATCATCCTAGAATAAAATAATAATAATAGTTTGTTCAAATTTTGATATAACTTTATAATTCAGTATTAAAAATGTTTCTCTAAATTTACAATATTGAGATAAAGAGAATTATATATACATATACTCATCATCATCTGAGCTGCATCTTAATTCCCTACTAGGAATATGAAATTACTCGGGTCAAATTTTGAGTATGGAACAAATCTAATTTTTCTCATATCTTTCGATATGAGACTGTGGTATTACAAAATGGTTATAAAACTACCCGGATTAAATTTCGAATTCGGAACAAATATCGGGTCAAATTCCGAATTCGGAACAAATATCGGGTCAAATCCCAAGTCCGAATCAAATCAAATCCATCCAAAGCCTCACCAAAAAGGTCATAATTTGAAAATACTATTGTTAGTAACTTAATTTCTTATACACAAGATAAAATTTTCACATATCTTTCAATATGAGACCAAGGCCGAGGTGTTACAAAATATTTATATAAGTAGTCGACTTTTTCTTCAATAAACAATGTTGGTGGCAATCAAAATAAATAATTAACGAAGAAATACTGAAATTATACACATAATAATCAGAATTAAGTGAGGGTTATAGTAGACAAATAAATAAAAAGAGGGAGAGTTCCAAGATTTTTGTTCTAATTATATTAATCCGAAGTGGAGTCCAATAGTATACTAAGCAAGTAATCCTAAATAATGTCGGCCCCTTGCATCTTGCATAATAGAATGGCGAGAAACTAAGCAAGCCAAGAAACATCGTGTTCAAGCTGAAGCCCTAAATCAAAAGAAAGGTGTGCAGAGGATTTTAGGTTTTTGTTAATACATTCATCTTCATATAGTCGTATATAAAAATGGGTCCTCTTAACATGTGTCCTAAGGACATATGTTAAGCACACAGTTTAAAAGAATATTCTCTTGAATTGTGTATATATTCTCTTGATTTCTGCATTTGCATTAAGTTCAAGGGAATAAGCACACAATTCAAGAGAATATTCTCTTGAATTGTGTGCTTAGCATGTGCCATAAGGGCACATGTTAAGAAATTCCTATAAAAATACATAGATAGATAGACAGACCTATTTGATGGAAGCATTACTGGGTCTTGGGATGGAATCATTACCGGGTCTTGGGCCCGATGATAATGATAGAGGAGAACAGGCTCAGGCTCAAGTTGTGGATATGTATTTACTGATCCATTTGGACTTGGTGCTTTACTAGAAAAGTTGTCAAAGAAGTTTCCCTCCAAGCCACCGGCCCAAGCCCAAGAAGAAGGGAGAAAAAGAAATACCTAGTTATAATAATAATACCTAGTTCTTTGTCTACAATAAGCACACCAGTTGGGATTTTATTAATTTGGGGTGGGCATCGGTAATTAACCTTTTCGGGCCGGACCAAACCGGTTACCGAATCTATTCATACTTGGATATCGATACCGGTACATGTTGGACCGGTATCCCTGTACCGATTATCTGGTATATATTTGATTCTGAACTCATTTTGTCCCGAACCGACCGATTCGAACCGGTTCGATTTGATAAAAAACCGAAAAAACTAAAAAAAATTTGCCCACCCCTAATTATTATGTTTTCTTCATGCTAATGTTTTCTTTTAATTTGTATGTGTGTGTTACGATTTGGATATTAACATATGGATGTTTTCTCTTGACTTTATTATAGATGCGTTACAATTTGAATATCCTCTCTTCAATTTGCCGAACCACCAGTCCAGTACCATACTACCATCACCATATGCATAATGCATTAATTATGATATGTTGGTTTACATGTGACAATTGCTTTTCTATTTATTTATTGGAGTTTTTATTAGGCATTACTACTTTTATTGTATAACCTTTCAAGTTTTTCTAGTTTGAATGTGCTTATTTTCATGCTATATATATAGTGAGCTTGACTATGGGGGTAAATTAACTATATATATAGAGTGAACTAGGAGGCCTGCCCTCGTTATGTCTGTGCAACTTCAGCCTTAGAAAAGTCCATTTTCTAATTAGTAGCCCAAAATCTTTTAATGTTGTTGAAGTCCATAAAAATGAATAGATTTATTACAAATAGGGCACTTATTTCCTTTTCTTATTTATTTATTTATTAACTTTTTGGTAAAAACAACACTTTCCTTTACTAATACGATTAAAATTAGCCTCAGACTCCGAGTTGAAAACTACGGAGAATAGATAGACAAGTAATCCTTGATTATGTCGGTCAAGTCTTCATTAATTAAATTAAATTATTTATCTTCAGCTACATATTTAGAGGAGGAGAATGATTCATAACATGTATTTGATGCACATGAAACCATATCTATCGCGGACGTATTTTAATCTCGACCGTTGGTTTTTATATTGAACGATAGAGACGGTGTATTCCCATTTTTGGACGTATTTTAATCTCGATCGTTGATTTATATATTGAACTGTAGAGATGGTGTATGCTAATTTTTGATTCATAGCAAATACATGGTATGAATCATTACCCATATATATATATACTAGTCGTACTATCCGTGCCTCCGGCACTACGTAAGAAGGGGAAGGGGGAGGAGAGATTGCGAGAATGGAGGAGACAGAGGGCGAGCTCAAGAAGAGAAAGAATGAAGGAGGATTTGAGAGTGAGAGTGAGAGAAAGAGCAAATTTTTTTCCTTTGAAGTTAAAGAGAATATAATGGACGGCAAGATTTATCCCAAACTTTGGACGGTCCTGATCGTTTATTAGGATGAGCGGAAAATTCAAAATCAGTTGTGTTTTGTTAATTAGAAATATATATATATATAGGATAAGGCTCTGGAACGAACAGTTCGTTTACGAACATATGTAGGGCTCAGTGTTGAAGGTTGTTGATTGGATGAGAATATTTAACACTAATTACGAATATATGATGGTATATAATTGGGCCAATCAACAACCTTCAACACTGGGCCCTACATATGTTCGTAAACGAACTGTTCGTTCCAGAGCCTTATTCTATATATATATATATATATATATATATATATATATATATATATATATATATATATATATATATATATACATATATAATGCCTTGTGTTGGGCCATGAATATCTTGGGCCGGTCAAATCTTATTCATCTTGGGCTTTCCGGGTCAAACCCCTTTTTACTCTTGAAGTATTGGGCTATTATATAAATGATTATTTAGATAAAGTTTGGGCTGGAGCTGGTAGTGGGTGACAGGTGACAGCTTATAGACTAAAGTTATCCCTAATCTGTGGGATTAACAGGCGGCTGATTGAGGTGATGGGCCCAGCCGTCTTTAGCCTCCTTCATTAATGGAGAGTTGACATAATGTTGACGGGGGGAAGAGCAAGTGTGAAAAAGCCTACATGCAGTCAACGGGCAGAAAAAAATATCGGAGGAAAACATGCAAAGGTGATGAGACAATATAAAGGAAAAAAGGCACTACACAAAAAGAAGGTAACAAATATTTTTTCTCTCCAGACACTAGAGCACACAACCTCCATTGTTAAACCATTTTTCTCTCGGTTCTATACTTATTCTCACACCGGAGCGATTTCCGACGGCCCAAAACCGTCGAGATCCGGTGCTGACGTGTCCATTGTGCAGGACAAAGAGTGCTTTTCGTGATTGAGGCGCGTGACGAGATTGTGGCGTTAACATTGGCGCTAGAAGGAGGGCTTTTAGTGTTTCTGGTTTTCAATCACAACGTACTGAACATCTTACATCGGAAGCTATGGTAAAAAGTAAAACGATCATGGCTGAGGGACAGCCGACGGATGCTAGCTCTTCTTTGCAAAGGATTTCGGTGAAAGACAGACTAGGACCCTCAAAAAGTATTCATGATAGACTTGGGTCACAGAGGGTACTAGAAGATTCTCAGGCTAGAGATCGTGGGGACACCAAGAGGAAGTTATTTTCTACTGCTAGCAAGGGTCCTAACAACGATTGGAAAAGGGTGGTGGACACGCCACCTAAGATTCAGCACCGAGAAGGCCCTACGGACAAAATTTCTACCTTGGCAAAGAAGGCACGAGAGATCGACACAGCTTTGAAAGCACTTCTGCAGCAGAGGGAGGAGATCTCTAAACAGATGGTTCTTGTGGCTGAGAAAAAAGACGAAGCTTTCAGTTACACTCGACCGGGAAGACGGGGTAAATCACGTGGTCGAAGAGCAAGGAGGAATGAATATTCCAAGCGAGATGATAGTGAGTCTTGTAGTCATTCTCCTGATGAGAGACGAAGTATGTCACAAGAATATTCTCCCGAGATTTCGAAAAGGACGCCTCGTATTGAGTATCATGGAGGCAGTAGAAGAGACGGGCGACGAAGCCGGTCGAGAAGTCATTCTCCCAAAAGTTCGAAGATGGTACACTATACAGGGAATTCTCGCTCTGGCCGAAGTATAAGACGAAGTCCTTCGACATCGTTTAACCCGGATGGAAGAAATCAGATTAAACCCAATAAGACGAATTCTCCAGAGAAAGAGGTTGTTTCTTCACCAGGGATAGTGGAAGACCTAGCGAAAGAAATAAAAGAGCTTCGGAAGCAGCTAACAGAGGTTCAACAAGGGAGGAAGACTTCGGACAAAAAAACGTCTCCCTTCTCATCGAAAATTCTCAAGGAGAAAGCAGATCCCAGCAAAAAGCTACCCCACATGGAAAGTTATGACGGTTCCGGGGATCCATTCGACCACAGCCAAGCGTTTGACAGATTGATGGATTATTACGACTATTCAGATGCAGCCAAATGTCAGACATTCGGATTGACGTTAAGAAAAGACGCAAGGCAATGGATGGGGGCTTTGGCTTCGGATTCGATTGCGTCATGGGCGGATTTGTGCGACAAGTTCCATGCTCGCTTCGGGAGTAATAAAAGAAGAGGAAGACCCACGGGATCGTTAGCCCAAGTAAGGCAACATTCGAGTGAGACTCTGGGGCAATATGTAAAGAGATTCCGAGAAGCTGTAGGGCAGGTTTCAGATCTTAATGATCTTCAGGCAGTAGGATTATTCCAGAATGGCTTAGATCTGGTGAAATCGAAAAAATTAGTAAGAAAGCTAATGTTCAAACATCCAAAGAGTCTGGCCGAAGCATTTGAAAAAGCCGAAGGTTTCATCGTGGTGGAGGAGACAATGGCTAGCTTGAAACAAAGCTCTTCGGAAAAAGTAAAGGAGAAGGACAGGGAGAAGCCTGACATTAATCAGAGAAAGATTAATATCGGCAATGATCGGTCCGAAGGGAATCAGAAAAGGTACAATAGTAATTGGATGCCCAGGGGAGATCGTCCACCCATTCCGACTCATAAGGTGAACAAGGTGTACACGCAACTTAACACGGATCGGGCCACCATTTTGGAACAAATTAAAAACCAACCGTACTTCGAACCACCCAAAAACAACCCCCGACCAGGGTCCGGAGATCCTGCCTTATATTGTAATTACCACCGGACGGTCGGACATGATACGAATTCCTGCTGGAGTTTGAAGGAATTCATTGAGAGAAAAGTTCAAAATGGTACTTTGATACAGTATGTAGCTGGACGAGAACAACAAAGGAATCAGTCGGGAAATAGGGAGATAACTCAAGTCGCCCAGCCTGTTCAACCAGTGCCGAACCAGGCGATGCGGCATGTTGTAGATGTAATATCCGGGGGGAATATGGGAAAGGTTGCAGGTAAGAAGAGACGAGGGTATCTGAACTCAGTGATGTCTCTGGCAGACAAGCCTATGAAGGCCGAAAGGGCATATCCTGGTTCCATAATATCCTTTACAGATGAAGATTTTTCTTCGGAACCTATCGAACCACACGAAGGAGCCTTGGTAATCACTGCACAAGTTGGTTCAGTGGATATGAAGAGGATGATGATCGACAATGGCTCTTCGGTGGATATATTATATGCTCATGCTTATCACCGAATGCCTGTAGATGGTCAGAAGATGGAAATTGGGCAGGAGTCCCCTCTGTATGGTTTCAGCAACGATCCCGTCAAGGTAGCAGGGACCATCGAGCTGCCAGTTGTCTTCGGGACGGCCCCCCAGCAGGTTCAAATTATTTGTAAATTTTATGTTGTACATGTTGATTCGGCTTACAACGCTATTTTGGGGAGACCTACTTTGACAGCTCTACAGGCGGTTACTTCAATCCCCCACTTTAAAATTAAATTTCCCACGTCCCACGGAGTTGGTGAAGTTGCAGGGGATCTGGACTTGGCAAGGAGGTGCTATCGGAATACTCTGATCACTTCGGGGATAGAAATCAGTAAACAGAAGCATACAATGGCCATTGAAGTGGAACCATTTACAGAAAGTGGAACTGAACCCTTAGTCATGCCCGTGGAGGACACTGAAGAGATCGAGCTGATTCCGGGAAAGAAAGAGAAAACAGTGAAAATCGGTTCGAAACTTCCAGAACCTTTTCGAACAAGTCTGCTGAAGTTGCTTCGATGCTATGCTGATGTCTTTGCTTGGATCCCCAGTGACATGCCGGGAGTAAGTCGAAAAGTAGCGGAACACAGATTGCAAGTGGATCCAACTAAAAAGCCAGTTAGACAAAAGAGAAGACTCTTCGCAGTGGAGAGACAGAAGATAATTGATGAAGAGATCACTAAGTTGCTGGATGCAGATTTCATCTTCTAGATCGATTATCCAGAGTGGATGGCCAACGTGGTTCTGGTGCAGAAACATAATGGCAAGTGGCGAGTTTGTATAGATTACACCGATCTGAATAAAGCTTGCCCGAAGGATTTCTATCCTCTACCTCATATCGACCAGCTCATTGATGCGACTTCGGGGTATGCTTTGCTTAGTTTTATGGATGATTTTTCAGGTTATCATCAAATTTCTATGTGTAAAGAAGATATACCGAAGACAGCTTTCATTACCCATCGATCTGTGTACGCCTACAAAAAAATGACTTTCGGATTGATCAATGCGGGAGCTACATATCAAAGAATGATGAACCATATCTTCGAGAAGCAGCTAGGCAAGAATATGGAGGTTTACGTTGATGATATGATTGTTAAAAGCATGTCGGTTCGTGGTTATCTCGATGATCTAGAAGAATGTTTTCAGACGGTGCGCCGTTATGAATTGAAGCTGAATCCTACTAAGTGCACTTTCGGACTGGCAAATTCTTGGGATATTTGGTTAGTAAGAGAGGTATCGAAGCCAATCCAGAGAAGATCCAGGCTATCTTAGACATGAAATCACCCCAGTCATACAAGGATGTTCAACGTTTAACTGGTCGAATAGCATCGTTGCGACGATTCATGTCTAAATCAGCAGAAAGGTTCTTGCCGTTCTTTAACACATTGAAAGGGCCGAAGAATGCGAAGACCTTCCAATGGACTTCGGAGTGCGAGGAAGCTTTCCAAGAAATCAAAAGGTACTTGTCTTCGGCACCTCTGTTGGTGAAGCCGGTTCCTACTGAACCTTTGTATTTGTATCTAGCTGCAAGCTCATCGGCCGTAGGAGCCGTTTTGGTGCGGAAAGTTGGGGGTAAGCAGCACCCGGTTTACTATGTAAACCATGCCCTTAGGGATGCAGAAACAAGGTATCCAAACCTTGAGAAATTTGCTTTTGCTTTGGTTGTTGCAAGTAGAAAGCTTCGACAATACTTTCAAGGTCGAATAATAGTGGTGTACACAGACCAGCCATTAAAGAAGGTGCTGGGGAAGCCAGAAGTTTCCGGGAGGCTTGCTGCATGGACAATGGAATTGTCTCAGTTCTTCATAGAATACTATCCCCGGACAGCTATCAAAGGCCAAGCCTTGGCTGATTTTGTGATAGAATGCTCGTTTTCGGAAACCGATGGCGGCATGATCGAAGTAGAGGGATCAACAGAAACGGTAGCTACGCTTCAGCAGGTACATGATTCTTGGACTTTATATGTGGATGGGTCTTCTACTTCAGACCTTGGTGGTGCCGGGATAATTCTGACAAGCCCGGAGGGGTTCAAAATACAGCAGGCCATTAGATTCGAATTCAAGGCAACAAATAATGAGGCTGAATACGAGGCGGTATTAGCAGGATTGCGTCTGGCTCAGAGTCTGGAAGTTCAGAAGCTGACCATTTACAGTGATTCTCAACTGGTCATCAAGCAAGTTTCGGGGGAATACGAAGCTCGAGGCTCTAAAATGGTTAGATATCTTGCAGAATTGAAAGATCGACTTCAACACTTCAGCTCATGTGAATTTAAGGGTGTTGGTCGAACTGATAATTCCAATGCTGATGCATTGTCGAAACTAGCTACTACTGAATCAAACGCCTTCGAAGGAACAGTTTACCTGGAAACCCTGAAACAAGCCAGCATTCAGAATGAAGAGGTGAGGTGCGTAAAGCGGTCTAATTGTTGGATGACTCCATACATAAACTATTTAGCAGATGGCGCATTACCTTCAGACCAGATGTTGGCTAAAAAGGTGAAATATAAAAGTGCAAACTTCATACTTATTGATGGAGATCTGTATCGAAGAGCTTATTCCTCCCCATTACTGAAGTGTCTGATCCCATCTGAAGCTGAATATGCCCTTCGGGAGGTTCATGAAGGTATCTGCGGTGATCATATGGCAGCGAAGTCATTAGCGTATAAAGTGCTTCGTCAAGGTTTTTATTGGCCAACAATTTTCAAAGAGGCTACAGACTATGTGAAAAAATGCCCAAAATGCCAGCTGAATAGTTCGATCCCACACCAGCCACCAGAAGAGCTATACTCGGTTTTATCTCCTATACCCTTCGCTGTCTGGGGGGTAGATATACTGGGTCCCCTTCCAAAAGCAAAAGGTCAAATCAGTTTTGTTATAGTAGCAATTGATTATATGACTAAATGGGTAGAGGCGAAACCTCTTCGGCTGATAACGGAACAAGAATGTTTGAAGTTTCTCAAAGAGTCGGTAGTATTCCGATTTGGAATTCCTATGGTAATAATTTCAGATAATGGACTCCAGTTCGTGGGATCGAAATTTGAGGCGTTCTTGAAGGAGCTGGGGATTCAGCATCGAAGGACTTCGGTTGCCCATCCACAATCCAACGGACAAGTTGAGGTAACTAACAGAATACTCCTGAATGGGATCAAGAAAAGGCTGGACGACGCCAAAGGAAGATGGCCCGAAGAATTACTTAGCGTGCTATGGGCTTACCGAACTACACCAAGGACTACGACGGGAGATTCCCCATTTAGACTAGCATACGGTACTGATGCTTTAGTTCTGATAGAAATTGGATCTACAAGTTTTCGGGTCAGTCAATTTAAAGAATTATACAATGATGAGGGACTTAAAGCTAACTTAGATCTGATCGAAGAAGTCCGAGAGGCAGCCTTGATAAGGTTGGCCACATACCAACGTCGTGTGGCTAAATACTACAACAAAGGTATAAAGCTTCGGAGATTCGAAGTTGGAGATTTAGTTCTACGGGAAGTAGAAGCCTCTACCCCTCAAAATATGGGTAAACTCATGCCAAATTGGGAGGGCCCTTATGAAGTCATCAGCGTATCCAAGCCCGGAACTTACCGTTTAAGAACTTTAGATGGGTCTGAAATCAAGAATACTTGGCATGCCGGAAGGCTTGGCAAGTATTTTCAGTAAGGCTAATATCAAAATATGGAAGTCTGTAACTACAACGACAATTATTAATAAAGATGGCTCTCTTTGTCTCTCCAATAGAGGTTTTTATTCACCAGATATAAGGTTGGATCCCTTCGACTTCTCGTAGCGAAGCGGAATATCTTTTGGGTTGAACCTGTTCGGCTCTCGGAAAGAACGAGGTTGCCAGCTTGGTATAATGATGGATTCCTTCGTCTCCTCGTAGCGAAGTGAACTATTGATGGTCCAACCCGTTCGGCTCTCGGAGAGAACGTGGTCACCAGATATAAGGTTGGATCCCTTCGACTCCTCGTAGCGAAGCTGAATATCTTTTGGGTTGAACCTGTTCGGCTCTCGGAGAGAACGAGGTTGCCAGCTTGGTATAAGGATGGATTCCTTCGTCTCCTCGTAGCGAAGTGAACTATTGATGGTCCAACCCGTTCGGCTCTCGGAGAGAACGTGGTCACCAGATATAAGGTTGGATCCCTTCGACTCCTCGCAACGAAGCGGGATATCTTTTGGGTTGAACCTGTTTGGCTCTCGGAGAGAACGAGGTTGCCAGCTTGGTATAAGGATGGATTCCTTCGTCTCCTCGTAGCGAAGTGAACTATTGATGGTCCAACCCGTTCGGCTCTCGGAGAGAACGTGGTCACCAGATATAAGGTTGGATCCCTTCGACTCCTCGCAGCGAAGCGGGATATCTTTTGGGTTGAACCTGTTCGGCTCTCGGAGAGAACGAGGTTGCCAGCTTGGAATAAGGATGGGTTCCTTCGTCTTCTCGTAGCGAAGTGAACTATTGATGGTCCAACCCATTCGGCTCTCGGATAGAACGTGGTCGCCAGTTATAAGGCTGGATCCCTTCGACTCCTCGCAGCGAAGCGGAATATCTTTTGGGTTGAACCTCTTCGATTTTCGGGGAGGAATGGGATTATCCTATTGCTACGAAGCTGAATAACATTATAAGTTCTTCGGAACTAATCTTTCTAAAGGATTGCTAAATTGTTCATGACACTCCTCGATAATTGAGTAAGTCTCGTCTTATGTTATTACTTGACTTCGTTCAAAGTATTGGAGTTAAATTGCACGATGATTGGATAACAATATAACTTGGACTGTAAAGAAATAAAAAGAAAAAGAAGAAGATCAGATATATTTCATTAATTATGGCCAAAAAATTACATTGTTAGAAAAATTTATACAAATATGTGAAGCATAGATTGTCTCCGCCTTCACTCATCATCATCTTCATCGTCGGAAGAGTCGAGGAGTAAAGGATTCAGAGCAGCAGCAGCCAATTTTGATTTCCCCTTACTTCGAGCCGCCTCGTAACCCTCTGCATACATTTGAACTATCTCGTTAGTTAGGGCAGGAGACTTCCGATATTCATTCTGAATCTCCTTGCGGAGCTCTTCAGTAAGGGGGGGGACCCTTTAGCTTTAATTCGCGAAGTTCCACCTCAACCTTCCCCCGAAGATGAAGATGGTATTCTTCGGACTTCTTAGCATCCGACGCAACCAGGGCTAGATTTCGATTGTTGTCGGCTAACTGCTCATTGGCGCCCTGAAGTTCTTTATTCCTTTGCATGATCGTGTTTTGAGAAGCTTCAGACGCAGCCAACTGCTCTTTCATCTTTATGAGGTCAGTTTGAAGGCCCTTGCAATTGAAGCGGATATTTTCGTGCTCGCTCCTCTCCTTGGCCAATGCGGACTTTAAAATAATATTTTCTCTTCGGGCCTCCTCTTCTTCGGCTTCGGCTTCTTTGTACTTCTGATAGAGACGCCCGAAGATCCCATTTGCCTGCAGACATCCTGAGTTAATAAAATACTTGAAGAATATATTCATAAGCAGAGATGGTCAGAAACTTACTCTAGCCTGATTGGCCAAGCCTTCTCCCAGCAGATCGACAATGGAGCTGTTACCAAACCTATGGTTGTCTGTATCCAGAACGAAGGAGTTATAGAGGTGCAAGGGGAAGTCTTCGTTCTGATCAGGCCATAGGCTCGGTGATCGAGAAGCTCCAGGCGTTGACCCGAAGTAGGGAGGAGATGATCGTTGGGGAGAAGGCACTGTTCTGTTGGATGCCGGGAGGTCAGAAGATGTGAAAGGGTCAGCGGGTGAGGGTGATTGACCACCAGAAACCTGCTTCTTCTTTCGAATCAGAGGAGAACTGGGTTCGACCTCGAATTCGTCAACTTCGGCAGGATTAGGAGAAGGTTGGGTTATTATGGTAGGTGGTACTTTTAGCTCTTCGGCAGGAAGGGGAATGATTTTTGCCTTGGCCTTCCGCTTTTTAGTGTAAAGAATCTCAGTTCTTTTCGCGACAGACATGTCTAAAAGGCTTTCAGTAAGAGTAGAAGATAGAACTTGTTGGGATTTTTTAACACCCCTTTTCTTCCGACGAGGCTGGCTGGGCCCTCCGGTGGGGTTCGAATCAGCCGCTGAGGGGTCAGCAGTTTGATCTTCGGTCGTCTGTCCTATTTCTGGAGCTATAGGAAGATCTTGGGCTGATTCGGCAGAGAGATACTCCTCTAATTCTTTCAAATCAGAAGAGGTAGGCTTAATGAGAGATACTGCAAAATTGAAAGATGAATTTCAGAATAGCTGTTAAAATAAAGTTGAAGAAGCTACACAAACAATGATTTCGTACTTACATTTGTGGTTGTACAACCACGCTTGCTTGCTGAGAAGTCCGAAGCTCCATTCTTTCAGAGGAAGCTTATTCATCAGCTTCACTATTTCGTTTCCTCGTTCTTGGGTAAGATCCCCAAAATCTGGAGAAAGAACAGGGGTAGTGGTCCAGTCAGGGATGGAGGAGATATCCGGTCCATTAATGAAGATCCAGTCCTTATGCCACCCTCGGTTGCTTGAAGGAGTATCTATCAAAGATCTTCGCTCAATCTTGACGTTAGATGGTTTGCTTATCCCCTTGAAACCTTTCTCCCTGGATTGACCTACCACGAAGAGGGATAAGAAGAAATCTATCGATGGGGGAATGCTCTGCTCAAAGCACCAAGCAGCAAAAGCAAGGATATAGATATAGGAATTGGGGACCAGTTGGGCCAGTCCAACTCCCAGAAACCCTAACATGCTCAGAACAAAAGCATGAAGAGGGAACCTGAGGCCCTTCTCTAGAAGAGTGAGGGGCATAGCAACGAAACCCCCTGGGCGTTGGTACATACGCTCGGTGGGTAAGGGGGCTCTTAGTTGATAGTTGGGGGGGATCTGATACCGATCTCGGATGGCTAATATGTCAGAATCGACAGCTGAGGAGGGGGTATTGGCATGGGCGAATTTTTTACAGTCGGTGAAGTTGAATGGAGTCTCTAAAGGAACTTCTTTGACTGAATCGATGGAGACGGTCTTGCTGGAGGATGGTTTTGATTTGGGTTTCGCGATTGGGGCGGTGTTATCAGTGTTTTGGGAAGCCATCGTTGACAGACAAGTTGAGAAAAAAACCGGAGCAAGAAGAAGAAGAGAGTTGGGGTATTTTGAATTTCAAATGAACAGGTAAAATTATCTGATTTGGGGGTTTGAAAATTATATAGAGTTGCCTTTCTGGAGACTCACGAATTCCAAAGGCTGCACATTTAATAGAGATAATGATGGGGGAGGTTAACCGTCGGCGTGTCCTCTCGGGATTAAGAAACTATCATTTATTTTTGAAAATTTGAAGAATTGGTATCTGGCTTTGAGTTCAAGGGGTCTGCATTTGGACGTGGGCCTTTTATTAATTGGGCTTCGCCAACTCTGTTTGGATTCTTCTTGATTGTTGGCCCGAATTCTTATACCCTTTTATTAAACACTTAGTTTAATAAAAGATTAGGGGGCAATGTTGGGCCATGAATATCTTGGGCCGGTCAAATCTTATTCATCTTGGGCTTTCCGGGTCAAATTCCTTTTTACTCTTGAAGTATTGGGCTATTATATAAATGATTATTTAGATAAAGTTTGGGCTGGAGCTGGTAGTGGGTGACAGGTGACAGCTTATAGACTAAAGTTATCCCTAATCTGTGGGATTAACAGGCGGCTGATTGAGGTGATGGGCCCAGCCGTCTTTAGCCTCCTTCATTAATGGAGAGTTGACATAATGTTGACGGGGGGAAGAGCAAGTGTGAAAAAGCCTACATGCAGTCAACGGGCAGAAAAAAATATCGGGGAAAAACATGCAAAGGTGATGAGACAATATAAAGGAAAAAAGACACTACACAAAAAGAAGGTAACGAATATTTTTTCTCTCCAGACACTAGAGCACACAACCTCCATTGTTAAACCATTTTTCTCTCGGTTCTATACTTATTCTCACACCGGAGTGATTCCCGACGGCCCAAAACCGTCGAGATCCGGTGCTGACGTGTCCATTGTGCAGGACAAAGAGTGCTTTTCGTGATTGAGGCGCGTGACGAAATTATGGCGTTAACACCTTGCCATTGCTACAGTGTCGGGGGGATTTTAGTTGAAGCCCAGCTAAATCAAATCAAAAGGTGAGTAGTTGTTTCTATTGTTCTTCGTTTGAATGTCACAGTTCAAATTAAATAATCTAGTAATCTTTTAGTATGTTATGAATTAGAAATATAGGATTTTAGGGGGTTTATCTTATTTTATATCAATAATTTGTGTAGTAAATTGATTTGGTCTGATATCAGGTGAATTTTGAGCGCTTATTAATGAGCGCATGTTGAGGAAGCATAGTAGGTTGAGGCAGCTGTACTCCCTTCGTTTTAAAATAATTGTTCAGTTTTGACTTTTTTTAGTTAAATTGACTATTTTTAAAATTAATAATTAAGCATGTATAAATATATTTTTAACATTATAAAAATTGGTATAAGTAGTAAATTGTATATACTTTTTTTTGTTATAACCTCTGCACCTATATTCTGACAAAAATGGTATAAAAAATAGTTTTAAAAAATAGTCAATTTGACTTTAAAAAATTAAAACTAAGCAGTTATTTTGAGACGGAGGAAGTAATTAATACTACTTTCAAGTTCTTCAGCTTTTCCTTATATCCCAGCAGCTTTTATATATATATATATATATGGTCGTGATTTGTGTTGGTGTCTATTGGTTCCTATGGAATATGGAAGACGCAGTCTATTTAGATCATTGCTTGTCTGAATATTGATTAAGTAAGCTGATTTATGGATTGAAAATGCCAAGAAAAGACCATTAATTAACGAATTGGCAAGAAGTAAAATTAAAATTATTGATGAATGGGGAATTATTTTCGCCTTGAGCTTTGGGTGGAGCCGTGGGGTTTGATCTCTTTGTTCCATTTTCAGATGCATGCATCATTTGTTTCACGTACGTACGGCCGTGGAGATCAGGATCCAAGTTAGCTATCTGATATGGCCACACATAGTGGCGGAGCTAGAGAATTTTAGCCCTGAGGTCCGACGGGCGTCGACGAGGGGATCGGCAGTGGCGACCAGCGACAGCAGTGGCGACCGGCGGCAGCAGTGGCGGCTCTCTTCTCTCCTCTCCTCATCTGTTTCTACCAGACCCTAAATATACAGACCTCCTCTGTTATTTACTTCGTTTCACAAATAAAAAAAATTTAAAAAGGTCAAACACGTCTATTACTACTTTTAAAAAGAGTATAAAAATAATTATTTTTGTAATGATGAGTATAAATTATCATCAAATTTTAATATAATGTGGTTAATGTTAACCTAACAACTTATTCACTTGAGATAGATATAGAACAAAAATACATATTTAATATTGATAAATTTTATAAATAAATTTTTTTTTGTGAAACGAAGTAATTATTATTTTTAAATAACAAAAATACTCCTTTCGTTTCAAAAAAAATAAATCCTATCACTTAGTTATATTCATATATATAATGTCATTATTAATGAATGAACACCTTATTATTTTAAAAAGTATACATATATAAAATGAAAAGTAGTTAGTGTTTGTAAAATTTATAAATGGGACTCTTTTTTTCTCTTGCAAAATAGGAAGATTATATAATAAAGTTTGTTAGACGACTTGCCTCCAAAATTGTCAAAAAGATACAAAAAATCAGGTAAATTAGTACTTCTTCCTTTTTAAATTAGAGATTCATTTCTTTGACCATTTTAAAATTACAAACGGATAAAAATTTATTAATATGTCAGTATTTATATTATGTGTAGGCTACTTAATTATAAATTTATATATATATATATATATAGATTTTTAATTTTTTTCTTCTTCTTCTGTGGACTCTCCCACATACCTACTATATATTAATTTTTTCGACGAAAGAAAGAGCCGTGGACCCCTCCTCCCTCCGCCCCTGGCCACACACACACATATATATGAAATTTAATCTATGATAACTTGTTACTAAATTCACTATTTTAGCAACCAACTTATCATCCATTTATCAATAACATTAAAAACTGAGATTAAAAAAAAATAATGCCCAACCGCTACATATTATAGCGCCTTCTACTTTAATATGGGTCAGTCAAACTAACTTATTAATGGAAACCACTTTGTCAAATATAGTACAAAAAAAGGAAAATTTATTATTATTACTATGCCTGCGGCTACCTCTTGTTGGTTGTAGCGGCTGGGCCTGTAATATATATATATATATATATATATGGCAACAGTACTCATCCTGTCATTCACGTGCAAAGACAAAATCCGAAAATTAAGCTCCAATTAATTAACGAATTTCATTTCTTGCCTTAATTAATTTATATGTTTATATCAATTTCAAACCAAACAACTAAATTGCTCTCTCAATTAAAAAATATAAGACAATTATTGACTTTTGATGTCAATTTGAAAAATTTTTGGACATATTTTCTTTTAGTTTTAATAAATATAGTGATGAATATTGTAAACTCCTTTTTTAAACAATATTTTTTTAAATAGTTTACAATAATTAACAAATATTCAAATATTGTAATTAAAATATTGATTTAAGATAATCAATTAACAAATATAGTGATGAATATTGTAAAATATTATTTAAAATTAATATTTTTTAAATAGTTTATAATATTCATCACTATATTTATTAAAATTAAAAGAAAATATGTCTAATTTTTTTATTTTTTTTCCAAATTGACATCAAAAGTCAATAATTGTCTTATATTTTTTAATTGAGAGAACAATTTAGTTGTTTGGTTTGAAATTGATTTAAACATATAAATTAATTAAGGCAAGAAATGAAATCCGTTATTTAGTTGGAGCTTAATTTTCGGATTTGGATTTTGTCTTTGCATGTGGATGACGGGATGAGTACTGTTGCCACATATATATATATATATATATATATATATATATATATATATATATATATATATATATATATATATATATAGGATAGGGCTCTGGAACGAACAGTTCGTTTACGAACATATGTAGGGTCCAATGTTGAAGGTTGTTGATTGGATGAAAATATTTAATACTAATTACGAATATATGATGGTAAATAATTGGGCCAATCAACAACCTTCAACACTTGACCCTACATGTGTTCGTAAACGAACTGTTCGTTCCAGAGCCTTATCCTATATATATATATGGGGACTGATCCATAGTAAACGTCGTAAAAAAGAGTATAGTCTTTCAACAGATCGCGACCCTCCACGTGGAGATCGAACGGTTTTATAGACTCACCGTCTGCAGTTTAATATTGCAGACCGAACAAAATACTAAAATATCCCTTCTTATAAAAATCAAACCACATCCGCAGTATTAAACTGTGGACCTTTCATATCATTTTTTCTCTCTCTTGGTCAAAAGATTGAAAAATATAGTATGAGCTCTTTTGGAACTTGGAAGTTTTCATCCATGTTGTGCCTGACAGAGTGCATACCCCAAGCCAAATTCTAGAGATTCACGTTGAACAAGCAACTGCCATACAATTGTAATGGGCTCAGAACTTTCAGAAGGGTTGAAGTCGGGAGGGGGTCGGGGTCGGGGTCGGGAGGGGTTCGGGTGGGTTCGGGAGGTTCGGGAGGGGGTCGGGAGGTGATTGGTGAAAACCGAGAAACTGAGGTGTTTGGACCATAAATTAATCTTGATACAAGGATGCGAGTTTGGAATATCCCTGAAATTAACAAGTTGAACCTGCTTTGCATCAGATACTAAGCTAGAACATGCAATATAATTGTAGGTAAACAATCAGATGCCGTACTTGTATTTTAAAGGAACTTGTTCTATTGTGTGTATGTTGTTGATTCTTAATTCAACTACTGTGGATTCAGTGTTCAGTCCACACGTGCATTGCTCTAGGTACGTACGTGTATGATCAGTACGTAGGCTATTTACAGTATCTTCTGATTCTGATAAATCAACCAGTGGTTTTGTTAAAGTTACGGCATACAAGTGGATTTGTTAAAGTTTATGGCATGCAGGTGGGGGTGGTATGTCCCCAGTTAATACTCTGACAAAGTGATCATCATAAAAGGGAAATGTTTCTATTTTACGGATTTTTGCTTCTTAATTCTTTGACAAAGTGATCATCATAATTAAAAGGGAAATGTTTCTAGCTAGTAATAACCAATTATTACCGTAGTTACAATGTGTGCTTGAAGTACTTGTCATGTCAATTGTCAAGAAAACACATTCCTGATTTGATGTACTGCATGCATGCATGCTTGATGCTTCATTCGATACAAAAACCTTCTCCACCAGCTTTGTTGCTGATAGAATTAATTAATTACGCATAGGAATACAAGATGATCATGTGGCCAGGAAATTTTTCTGCCACCGCCCGGCCCTTCAGCATCAGACATCAGTATCAGTTTGTTAATTAATTAATTAAGAGAACAATATATTGGTGTTTTTCAGGACCACTGACCGATCGCATGGATCAGATATATCATGGCGAATTCTAAAAATATTTCATTGAATTAAATTATTTCTTCATGCATACGTGTTATTGGTCATGAAGGCTGATTCGACTTTAATTTAATTTATAGGCGATTGTAAATTAAGTTACCTAGCTATAAAAAGGTGGTTAGACATGTTCCTTAAGGTGATATTTGTAAAACCTTGTGGAGAAGCAGGATACAATTTATAAGCTTAATCTCACATCGATGGATCATGTTAATGAAATTATAAACAATAGCGCATTTGCTTTCATGAGATATATCTTCCTAGCTTCTTTAAGATATCTTAAAGACTTGACCTTCCTAAAAATCGAAAAAAATTAAAGAAGAGAATTAAAAACTGAACCTGAATTTTAATTTTTCAAAAAATTCTCCACTGAATCCAACAGTAAGAAAGGGAGTATCTATTTTTGGTAATTGATCAAGACCTGATCAGAAGTAAAGCTTGGGAATCTTTATATTGATAAAGAGAGTGACTGATCATATTTTGTCATGAACTGAAATGTTTGGTGCAATGAATTAATAAGTTCACATATAGCTAGCTAGGGTTAAATGCAGAGACTGATAACGATCGATGGTATATTTTAAAACAAACAAACAAACACATTTCTTTCCCTAAACCTGTCATATGCTCACCGTGTGAAATAAAGACTGCAGACCAGACAAAGGAAAGCTTTGAAGATTTTACCTAACACGCTATATATGTCGATTTCAGTTACAAATGGATGGCTAATTAAGCCAAAAATTGGTTAAGCTAGCTTAATAAACAAACAACATGCCTACCACTGCCTTTTATGTTTAATATTGAAATGTTTAACTTTGATATATTAATTATATATTGGAATTAATTAACAAATTAGTGGTCAAATTACATTTTTTGTATCATATATATAGTGTTGTGGTAAAATTAACGCGTAAACTAGGACGTGGCGTAATTAGACTTTTGGGTAATGTGGTGGTCTTCATTATCATTTTTTTTTAAAAATGAAGCGCAATATATAGAATCTAGCTAGTTCCACTCCCATAAATATCTGGGAATGCATGCATTCCAGTTGTTTTTTGATGACAGTATAAAATAATACAATGCTTTTAAACTTAATAAACACAATTTCATTATTATGTGATCAAATACTAGTCCTCCCTCACCTTCGGACTGGTGATCTATGATCTGGTGGCGCATATGGACGGCAAATATTCTGCTACATCATTAATAAATGATTGACGACTTAATAAATTAAATTTATTTCTGTTGATTTGCTTTGTCATGAAATCTGTTCCTTTGATTTGGATATATATCGTGTCAAGCTCTCCTTAATTTGTTCGGATGGAGGTCTTCCGGTCCTAAAAGTTTTACTGGGAGAGGATTAGCTAGCTAGCTCTACTATTTTTGATATTTAGTTTGAAATCGGTTATAAGGTTAATTAAGATAGAACCAATTTTCTTTTACAAAAAAATAAATGCAGCTAGCTAGTAATCAAATGTAAAAAGGGACATGCATTTATCATATTTCATTTTTTTTATTTAGTAAGATATATAATGGTGAAGTTTGAATATCAAAGTCTCACTATATATACTTTGGAAGATATTTTTAAATTCGTTTCTTACTTACTACCACATAAAATAAATTTTGATATTGGTTGTTAAATAATAGAGGTGATCATATTATTAATACTCCATATATATTATCGAGGTGCATGTATATGGAATGTATAGCTAGTTATGAAGGAGGCCTAAATCAATACTACATACAATATAGTAGTATATGCTAGCTACTCCTACTTAGTAGTTAGTTCTTAGTAGTCAAGCAAGATGCAATTAATGAGATGCGTGCGCGCGCAAATTTTAATATGGAAATTGTTCGTGATTAAAAATGTCTATTATCTTGTATATACATACAGTTTTATTATTTTACATGTTTTACAATTATATATATATATATATATATATATATATATATATTTATTATGGGGGAACAATATATAGACGTTTACTCCTTGAAATAAATATGTAGAAGTTTTAATCTTGATCTGGGGTAAAATCAATTAGTATGGTACGGTATGGGCAAGTTGTTATATATACCCTACCAGTTTAGTCATTCACATGTAAAAAGCTACAAAATTAAAGTGAGATTGAATCAATCTTTAAAAAAAACGACTTTCAGGAAAGAAAGAAAGAAAGATAGATGCCTCATGATCAAAAGCATTTTTTCATGGTTCAAATAAAATGCATCACTCCATTATATATATATATATATATATATAGTGGATCAGAAATTCACTACAAAAAAATAATCATTGCCGACGAAAAATGCCATCGCCAATGACTAATTTGCCGTCGGCATTGAGTCCATTAGCGACGGCAACCCCCGTCGCCACTTCCGTCGTCTTCCAGGTCGTCGCCCCTGGTTCCCGTCGGTCGCCGTCGACAGCATTGTCTTTGGCGACGAGGGTCATTGGCGACGGCACTTACCCATTGACGATGACTGTGGCAATGAGAGGGATGTAGGCATTACTATACTAGAATTTTTTAGATGTCAGTCATTGGCGACGGGCTGCCCGTCGGTAATGGTCTTAATGCTGTCAGCATTGACCCCCTTACAATTTTATTCAGGGTATCAAATGCCTGTCACCAGTCTGTCGCTATATGTCATTGGCGATGGGGTTGCTGTCGCCTATGCCCCCGTGGGCAATGATAGTGGTTTTTTGAATTTTTTTTTAATTTCACAATTTCCCTGTTCATTTACAAATATATACATATAACCTGTTATAAACTAATAAAAATCATCAAATAACAATCAAATATCATACGATATTATCATAACAATCAAATAGTAATCCAAATCAAATATATAGATCAAAAATGGCCGTCTGTACAACTCAAAAACTGTACAAATACATACATGAAACTAAGAATATATCATAAGCTAACTACAATCTAAATCAGGAGTCCCGCAGGTCCCATCGTCGGTCCCACCCTGTACTGAAGTCTGCTCACAATCAGCTCGCCGGTCATCACCCTGTACTAGAGGTTGCTCACCATCAGCTAGGCGGTCATCACCCTGTACGAGAGTGTCGTCGCCATCAGCTCGGCGATCATCACCTGTGCCTCCACCTCTACCTCCACCAGTCTCGTCAACAAGACCCTACAAAATTAAAATATTAATAACAAAACCGAAATGAAAATATATTTACATTATTTTAGTTTGTGTTCTTCAAGTTATAACAAAGTAGGCAGACGGGACCCGAACTCGGGCTCCGTATATCGAAATCGAGTCCCGTCAGTTGTAACACTTGTCTAATGCCTATGTGGTGCTATGTCTGTGGTTGCGTGTCGTTTCGATAACCGAGGCGAGTTTTGGCCGCTTTTTCGACTATTGTTCTCAGTTTGCATAAGTTAGGCAGACGGGACTCGAACTCGGGCTCCGTAAATCGAAATCGAGTCCCGTCAGTTATAACGCGTGTCTAATGCTTATGCGGTACTATGTCTATATTTGCGTGTCGTTTCGACGACCGAGGCTAGTTTTGGCCTATTTTTTGACTATTGTTCTCAATTTGCGTAAGTTAGGCAAACGGGACTCGAACTCGGGCTCCGTATATCGGAATCGAGTCCCGTCAGTTGTAATGCATGCCTAATGTCTATGCGGTGCTATGTCTGTGTTTACGTGTTGTTTCGACGACCGAGGCGGGTTTTGGCCTATTTTTTGTTATTGTTCTCAGTTTGCGTAAGTTAGGCAGACGGGACTCGAACTCGGGCTCCGTAAATCGAAATCGAGTCCCGTCAGTTGTAATGCATTCCTGATGTATATGCGGTGGCATGTCTGTGTTTGCGTGTCGTTTTGACGACCGAGGTGAGTTTTGACCTATTTTTCGACTATTGTTCTCAGTTTGCGTAAGTTAGGCAGACGGAACTCGAACTTGGGCTCCGTATATCGGAATCTAGTCCTGTTAGTTGTAACGCGTGCTAATGCCTATGCAGTGCTATGTCTGTGTTTGCGTGTCGTTTCGACGATCGAGACGGGTTTTGGCCTCTTTTTTGACTATTGTTCTCAGTTTGCATAAGTTAGGCAGACGGGACTCGAACTCGAGCTCCGTATATCGGAATCGAGTCCTGTCAGTTGTAACGCACGCCTAATGCCTATGCGGTGCTATGTCTGTGTTTGCGTATCGTTTTGACTATCGAGGTGGGTTTTGGCCTATTTTTCGACTATTGTTCTCAGTTTGCATAAGTTAGGCAGACGGGACTCGAACTCGGGCTTCGTATATCAGAATCGAGTCTCGTCAGTTGTAACGCGTGTCTAATGTTTATGCAATGCTATGTATGTATTTGTGTGTCATTTCAACGACTGAGACGGGTTTTGTCCTTTTTTTCGACTATTATTCTCAATTTGCGTAAGTTAGGCAGACAGGACTAGAACTCGGGCTCCGTATATCGGAATCGAGTCTAGTCAGTTGTAACGCGTGCCTAATGCCTATGCGGTGCTATGTCTGTGTTTGCGTGTTGTTTTGATGAACGAGGCGGGTTTTGGTCTCTTTTTCGACTATTGTTCTCAGTTTGCGTAAGTTAGGCAGACGGGACTCGAACTCGGGCTCTGTATATCGGAATTGAGTCCCGTCAGTTGTAACGCGTGTCTAAGTTTGCGTAAGTTATGTATGTGTTAACTATTTATTTGACAGATATATAAGCAATATAATTACAAATAAAGAAATACATCAATAATTATTTTTACCTGTCGAATATGTGGAGGGAAGATGTTGGCCAAGACAACCGCACATACACGGATGGCCTCCTCCCGAACTACACCCATGAGTCTGTCAGCGACAGCTGTAGGATCTATGTAGCCGTGGACAACCTCCTGAGCAAGCTGGTAGATCCGCTCGCGTAATGGTGCGTCTGACTGCACGACACTGCTCGTCATGCACCCCTCAATGATCCGCCAAAAGAAGTCGTCAGATAATGAAGGGCTGGCGCCCGATCCACTCGTACCACTACCTCCGGTCAGTGGGCGACGTCGAGATCTCGCAGTAGGGACTAAAGTGTAGGCTGGGACACGGGGAATGCCCACAACTCTACCCTTCTTTGGTCCCCCTATAGCCTGCAGCCAGTCCTCTATTTCTTCATCCGCACACGTAGAATCATCTACAAGAGTGTCACCTCTCTAGCTGCTTCGGACCACAGTAAGGTCCTCGAACCGTGTCTGAAAAAAGCACAAAAATAGATGAAAAGAAAAGTATAAAACAAAAAAATACAAAAGAATTTCAAGATTTTAAATACATACTAAATAAAAGAATTAAATTACTTACAGCAATGCGCTCTATCTCAAGTGAGATATAACCACCGTCACCTTTCTTCTGGTGAGCGTGCCACCAAAACTCTAGGCGAAAAGGTAGGTGCTTTAGACTCACCTCGAGTCTCTCTCTGTAGAGGTCGTATGACTGAGACCCAGTGCAGTGTGGGAGACGACTCTGCTGTCGGGCAACTGTACGCTGTGACGACATCTTCTTGAACGCCTCGCCCTCCCAAATGTTACACATCTGCTCCCACACCGCAGCACCAATGAAATATGGCCAGACATCTCTAAGTGTCTGTCCATCAGCCATCTTGGTCTGGGCCTTCTTCTTCCAGTCGTAGACCCACTTGTGCCAATTCATCTCGAGATACTTCCCGAGAACAGTGCTGCCATGGGTTTCCTGCCCGTCCTCGAAGCGATAATATCTCTGCAGTAGACAACATATGAATATCAACTGTTACTTAGTAGACAACATAAAGTAAAGCGGTAAAAAAATATTCAAAAGAAATAATCAGCTGAATAAATGACATCTTACCTTAAACTCAGCAATAATCAGCTGACGTGTGCGGTCATCCACATCCGCCCACCACATCCATGGGCTGGAGAATCGGTTGTGGACGATACTAAAATTGAAATTATTATATTTGAAAATTACAAAGAATATATAAGAACTAAATAATTAATACAAACAAAATGTTAAATGTGAAATTACCTATTAGTCCCGACACGACATATAAGTGGCGCCTGGTGGGGATTCCCTAGCAATCCACGTGCTAGTCCCCGCGGAGGCCTATGTCGATCACCTATGTAGTGAAATACAATAATATTTATATAAACAAATATAATGTCAATACTATATAAAATTAAAAACAATATGATGTATAACAACAAAACATGTAATTATATCTGATGATCCGGCCTGATCATCACCGCCACTACCACCACGTCCCCCACAGCCTGAACTACCAGCACGCCCACCACGATCGTCGTTTGGTGCACGCGCCCTATCTGTATATATACTGTCAAATCATCAACAAAATATTATTAGACATTTGTAATCATAATATTTTTAATAGTAACAAAGAGGATAACATACGGATACAACTAAAAGGATACAACATAAATTATAACCTAAAAAGATAGGATAATATAAGTTTTTGATAATGATTGCACTACTTCAAACATTTGAATACAACTAAAAGGACATAAAGAGTACATACTCCTAATCATTTATATCATCAAAGCCATCAATATCAGAATCGTCATCTTCGAGCAGTAGATCTTCAATATTGTTGTCATCACCATCTTTGTCATCCTCAACGATTTCTTCAATTATATCTACCTCATCAACAACATCGTTTTCACTTTCGACAACGACAACATCATCCTTGTTAGTTCCCAGTAGGCACACAATAGATCTAGAAGGGGGGGTTGAATAGATTCTTTATGTTTTTAAACTCTTTTCTATTTTATTTTGTATTGCTCAGAAGTTAGCACATGACAAATATAAGAATCATTTCAAGCACAATGGAATAAGTTAAATATCCCCTTCATTGATATATTGATAAACATCGATACATTGTTCTTCAGAGTTAGTTTAGTTGTAAGTAGTTATTACATCCATAGTAGTTATAGCAGTTAAGTGCATAATGTAAATGACAGAAAGTAAATGACAGCATATAAAAGACACAAGGGGTTTTAAGTGGTTCAGAGACTCAAGCTCCTAATCCACTCTTCTGCACTCTCGCAGGAAATCCACTAAGGAAGGGCAGCACCCTGAATCACTAAGATTCCTTCAAGTCCAGCAGCCTTGGCATTTCAGTTCACTAAGAACTCTTCAAGCCCAGTAGGCTTGGAACTCCTCTAGTTTACTAAGAACTCTTCAAGGCCAGCAGCCTTGGAACTCATTTAGTCCCTCCGGACAAGGACCCCTCAGGCCCTGGCTACTCGTTGTTGTTGTTGTTGTTGTTTGTGCTTTGCTGCTAAGATGACTTGAAGCTTTATCATCTCTTGTACTTAGCAGCTTGGCTTGGTCCTCAGCATTCTACTTCGAGTCTGGACCTCTTCTTCTCAGGTGCAGCTGATCTTCATTCTGTTCAGCTCATCTTCTTCTGATGTCAGCTGTGTGACGCCCCCAAATTCTAGTACCGTCACGGGGTCGCTCGAATTCGGTTTGTCACGTGCTCATGGTAATACATCACAATAATAATAACTAAATATTAGCGGAAAATCTATTCTAGAATAATTTACAATGATTTATTATAATTATTCCCCCAAGTCTCGCAACCTACAGTACTTAATAGATTACATAATAATATCAATTAACGACTTATTACATAATCTAACTTAAGCTTAAACATAATCAAATCCAGTCTTACTACATCATCTTAATACAACATTCAAATATTTAAAAACATAAAAGAGACAAGCTAGTTGGTAGCCTTGCCATTGCCCTTATCAACGCCCGAAGGTTCACCATTCTCTGCCTTAACTGAAATGTTTTAGGGAAAGCAAGAATGAGCACAAATTGCCCAGCAAGTAATATACAATAAGGGTGAATAATAGGATTCTCATTTCTCGAAAGGGTATAACAAAGTTTGATAGTTCAAGGATAACAAGAATATCGATAACTTTCAATAACAGTCACTAAGGACAGAATAATATCAATGTGATTCAATAAATTAATTCAAGATTTTAGGATAACTGAATACTGAGCAGTCACTAAGGACTATGAACTTCTACTAGAATTAACAGTAATAAACTGAAAATCTAACAAAAAACAGGTACAATAGGTGATCAGCCAAAAGCACCATCGTTATGCATAACAATCAATCATACTCAAGTGTGCACGTCGGTTCTCCGACAATTATATATTCCCTTCAAAGAAGGTTGTTCTTCTCAGTCAAATACAAGATCTCGCACCAATCAATTAGTTTGGGTCGCTTTTCAATAGCATAAGTCTAGCAGAATCAAATGGCTTAGACACTTTCACAATATTCAAGAACAATACTAAGTTCAACATGAATAATAGCTTTAATGAAATAAGAGTTCAAGTATGCTAATTCAATTCAAACGATTAAGTAGGAAACTAGTTCTCAATATACAAAGATAGAATACTTGTACAGTAAAAGAGTGTAAGTTAGAAAACTTGCACAATCATAGATTTCCTTGCATAAAGTAAATGCGTCGGTTAGGATACTTGCCTTTAGCGTAGTTTATCCACGTTAAGTAAATCAACACTTTCGAATCCTATTTATAGTGTATTATAAGTATAGGATATTCATTAGCTAACTCATTCGGTACATAAGCTTGTTACTCAAATATACACACATTGTATTTCCTAGTCACACGTCATTACATACTTATACACATTCGGTATGAAATCAAATTATGAATTCAAATAACATTATGTTATTTTTAATCGAGTAGGCTTTCTTTAGCTATGAAATTACTTTTCTTAAGTCAATCATCTTCATACATTATTACTATCATGTGAGACTACCACAAATAGCAATTATATTCAAATTAGCGAGTTATAGAATTACCTATAAGTTAACCGTCAAAAATTGGATTCAATCATTAACATGTGATATCACCTTAGCTATCATGTTTATTTTAAACATATGAGGCGATTATATAACTTATTCCAGGCATGCTTATGAGTATTCATGTAACTATCGTAGTTATTAGTTTGAAAACATGTTTCGTTTATGCTAAACTTGGTTTCACGACATGTAACATAGTAGGCAATCATGAATGAGACTTTAACAAGTCTAAAAGTATTATCAAGTATGATCACAACTTTCAGAATATGAATCCTGTAATAACATGTTAAGGTTCACCATCAAGGCTTCTATTTTATCAGTAAGTCTTACTAACATGTTCGTGTTACATCATGAAATCCGTATATATAAGTCAATAGGTCTGACACGTATTTCAAGGTGATATAAACATGCTTGAAAAATCAGAACCTAGAATCCTAATATAACATGTTAGAGTCCATGTAAACGCTTGTGTTTTCAAAATCATGGGTTTTCTTTTTATGCTAAGTAAACTATGGAAACATATATTGCATAAGAGGGACTCCATAAATCATGTTACATTTACTTAGTATGAATTATAATTTCACTGCTCTTGGACTGGACAAACAGATAGTCAATATAGTTATTTCTGGCTTGCCTGCACAGCGGCGCTGCAGCGCGGCAAAAACAGCAGCAAGCTGGCGCTGGTGGCGCTGCGGCGCGGCAACATCAGCATCAAGCTGACGCTGCGGCTCGGACAATGGCGCTGCGGCGTGGGGACATTTCTGCACACTGCCAAAACCGACCCAAAACCTCCCATTTCATCGATTTCAACATACCCAGATGCTATTAGACTTCTTTAACTTACTAACACATATATATGCTTATATAACAGTCAATCGCCATTTATCAATTCCCAATTTCATGAACTCCAACTAAATTCAGGAATTGAAACAGAAATCTTAGAACAGAAAATGAAAATAAAGAACGATGAGCTTGTGAGCTATATTGTAGTTCCAACATGTATGTAAGTCCACAATACACTACACAAGCTTTCTACAATTCAATTATACTTCAACTTCATATGATCGAGAATTTGGATTTTTGACAGAAATAAGAAATGGAGTTTTTGTCAGAGGATGAAAATGATAAGCAAGGAAGATGGATTATACCTCTGTAAATGAAATCGAACTTGCTAATAAGAACTCTCTCAGCCTCAGAGAATGCTATCACTGATATATGTATATGCTCTCCCTTTCAACACTTAGCAAATCTCAGCAATTGAAAATATGAAAGAGATGGGTTTTATTTATAGAGAAATCCTTACACAGACAATGCAATTGTCCATTAAATTGAACATTAGGTAAGATCTGTGGCTGTATCAGGAGGGTAGTAAGACAGTAACGCCTAAAGCTGATTATACTTTGACCAGGGAATAGTTGATATTGATATGTAA
This sequence comes from Panax stipuleanatus, assembly GCA_020205555.1. Lineage (NCBI taxonomy): Eukaryota > Viridiplantae > Streptophyta > Magnoliopsida > Apiales > Araliaceae > Panax > Panax stipuleanatus. Next base: position 3,285,255 of record CM035126.1, read on the forward strand.
TTGGATCAGTGGACTGAAGCTCCCAAATGGATATTCTTCGAATATAGCAAGGTGTTGTAAAGTCGAAGAGCTGAAGTTTCGGGGTCTCAAAAGTCATGATTGTCATGTATTCATGCAGAAGTTGATCCCTGTGGCATTTATCGACTTATTACCGAAACGTGTGGTTGAAGCACTGACAAAGCTTTCTAATTTCTTTAGAAATCTATGCTTGACGGAGCTCCAACTCAAAGACATAGATAAAATAACAAATAAACAGTCTTACACAACTTTAACATAAGTCTTAAACAATAACATATCAAATAAATAACAAGTCTTCATCACTTGTTGACCTTGCCCTTGCCTTTGCTAGTAGAAGGCTCTTCGGACCTTTCGTTCTTAACTGCAATGTTATTATTACGCAAGAGTGAGCACAATTGCCCACAAGTATAACAATATAATAACATGCGAGTGAATCAAAGACTTCTGAATAAGAAACTCGACTTTTGAATCAAGAGTGAATAACGAGAATCAAAAGAACATCTGAGGGTCATAAGACTTTGAACTATGTCATAGGTTGTAAAGTGTTTATACTTTAAACCTTTAACACTCATAAGACTATGGACTCTACTTCTCGTACTTAGGGGGATCAGCCCTTAGTACCATATTGTGCACAATATCTCAACGCTAAAGCGTAAATAATCCCTTATACAGGGTTGTTCATCTCAGTTTGACATCAGAGTCCGCACCAAAGGAAGTTTGATTTGGATAGGTTCAATAATAGTTCTAGAATTTAGAACGCTCATCAACTATGGACTAGTCGAATGAATAAGGGTTCGCTAGTCTTACAAGGTTCAGCAATAAAACGATATTCAAATTGAATAATAACTTTGAATTTAGTAACTTGCTTGACATAAGAATAAGGAATAGAACGCTTATTCAATTTAAATAGTTTAGCTAAAGAACTTGCTTAATGATAATGAGTTAGGGATAGAATACTTGCTTAATCATAATAGAGTTAGGGTAAAGAAACTTGCTCAAAGAAAGTTTAGGGTTAGAGAACTTGCAAAATATTAAACAAGTTTAAGGATAGGAAACTTGCCTCGTGTGTAAGCTATAATTATAATTCACATTCCCTAATTAATCCTACATACCATTTAAAGTCACAATACCAATTAATTATAACAATACTAGCATCATGAGTATATTCTTTTTCATTTAACTCAACTCTAAATCTGATTATATCAACCATATACACAAACCTTAACTCTTAAACATATTATTAGACTTCATGAATAACGAGTTTAAGTACTCATTCAACTCATTAATTAATCACGTAAAACCTTCTTTGGCATGTTACTAATCTATTTTAACATCTCATTATATGATTATTACATTTCTATGTTTATTAGATTAAGTTACAATTACATTTCCTAGACTTGAACAATTAAAATCTCATTTCTGGGCAAAATCTGCCAAGTGGCGCTGCAGCTCCACTGGCGCTGTAGCTCGGACTTTAAGCTTAAGTCTGGCACTGCAGCTCCACTAGCGCTGCAGCCCCACTTTTAGGCTTAAAGCTGGCGCTGCAGCTCCACACTCCAGTTTCAGAATCTGCAGTTCACGAATAACAGAGAATCAGGCCCAGAATTCACCATTTAATGCTACCACAACAATTTAATTGCTACCCATGAAGTATGGACTTCACAGAAACACTATACAACATTTCTAGCATGATCTTAGCATTCTAAATCACGTAATTACACAAGTTATAGCAATCAAATTCACTGTTTTTCATACTTTATAAAGTTTTGAAAGAAAAATAAGAAATTCAACGTTACGGATTCGTTATAACACCGAATCCGTTCGTTTAACTTTCGTTTTGTTCGTTTAAACGTGTATAATTATATTACATCATCAATTTAAGTTAAATAAACGTGTAAGGTATGTAAATTTGGTACATAAGGGCCATATGGGCCATTCTTATGTTCTGAAACTTTGAAAATCTCAATTACCACATAATTACATGACATTAACCATTGTAATTGATGCATATATGATATACAACATGTTATGAACATCAATTAATATATATATATATAGCCATATCATCAAGCATTGACAATTTCCCATACACAGAGAACCTCTAAAACACGTACATGGAAAAACATAACTCTATAACTTCACAAGAATTCAATTAATACATATATGTATGAAATTGACTGTTTTAAAACATGAATATACGATAGAAAACATGTTATGGCTAATTAGTAACACTTATATCATTACTATATGTGATAATCACAAAAAATATATATACAGAGAACTTGAACATACGTTAATGGAAACTTTAAGAACTTGAATTTAAAAACATAGGAAGAGGGATTACCCTTTGCTACTTGTTTAGATTAGATGATAATAGAATGATGGAAGCCTCCTTTGATTCTCCAAACTTAATCTCATAGATTTTCTCTCTCAATTCTTTCTGATCTTTCTCTGATAAAATATACGTTATATATATATATGTAGTATATATGAAATATAAATATACGTGTATATATGAAGTGACCACATAATAGTTAGTTAATCTCATAATGGGCTAACTTTCCACCTCCCTCCAAGGCCTTGTTTGGCTAGCTCCTTATATTCCTTTTACATTTATTTTAGTAAAGTTCTTATTATATAGTTAATTAATGTCACACCCAATTTAATCAAATAATGTTATTTAAATTAATTAAATAAAATAGCATAAATCCACATTAAATCACATAGTCACATAATTAAAATTTTTATTTATTAATTATGTCAAATCATAAATCTCTAATTAATTATTAAATTAATTAGAACACATTATGCTTATTAATTAATATATTAAATCAAATAAGCTCAATTAAATGCATCATTGAATATAAAAAAATTTCACATTAATTTAATCAATGTAACACATATAATTAAATTAATCTACCACAAATTCATCAATTAATTATTTAACTCAGTAATTAAATCATCAAAAAATATTTATTTAATTCAATAAATATTCAAATTAAATTATAAAAATCTCGTTCGTCATATATATATATATATATATATATATATATATATATATATATATATATATACCAGAGGTTTGGAACCCCTACCCCTATTATCTGTCTCTGCTCTTTTCTCATCCCCTTTTCCTGAGATGAGTTATTGCCATTTCATTTTGACAGAGGAAAGGAACAGACTTGGCTCGACGATATAATCCAAAGATGAGGTAAGGCCGCTAACCTTCCTTCGTCCAGGTCGTAAAAGAAAAAGAAAAGGGGGCTCACACTAAGCTCGAAAATTCACAAACAATGATACAGCGTTAGTCTTTTTCAACCTACGCCGTCTTCACGTTTCAGTTTCCTCTGTTAGCTGCGAGTACGATCTGGCAGCTTTTGATTGCAGCTAGCGCGCTTGACTAATATATATATATATATATATATATATATATATATATATATATATATATAGTGGTCGGATCATCACTGTAGCTAGCATTTTGGTTCCATGGATATATCTTCAATTCTTGATGATCATCATTCTATTCATTATCTGAACTTAAATCCATTATTCCAGATAAATACACTACTGGTTACAAATTTATTTACTTTTTTCAACTTTCCTTTTCAAGAATAGATAATTTAATACTTCCAGTTGACTAATTCGCTGCTTGCTTTTAATACATATAGTATAGAAAATTGATATTTCTACATATTAATATGATACGTATTTCTCAAATAGAGGTGTGACTCATTTCACTATTCATTATATAAGAGGGATCATGTGAAAAGATTAATTTAAATATCAGTTCCCTTATTATATATATACTCCTCACAGTTCCAAATTATAAGATATATAATTATTAATATTTGAAAGTCAATTTGAGTTTTTTTATATATAATTTATAATATTGATTATTGTATTGATAAAAAATTAAATGAACCTATATATATTATTTTTGAGTTTGAAAATAACTTGTATTAATTTTAAAAAGTCAATAATAATGTTATATATAATATTTAATTTGAAACAAATATAGTTTATTTTTGGAAAAAATTTCAATCATAAATGTAATTCCTTGTTCTTTTGTGGGAACAATCTATCTATCTAATCCGGGATTTGGTCACGTTTATCACATAATTAACAACTTAAATATATTAATCTACTAGTATTATCAACTTTATCGCAAAACAATATTACATATAGAATTAACCCTCCAGATTACCATGCATGAACAATGAATTACTAGATGCCAAACATTTTCAGGTGGATTAACTCTATTTGGAATATGTTGGACTTGTGACTCATACCCGTTGGGGCGGGGTCCGGAAGGGGAAAACTCCCTCTGGGGCGGGAGAAAGGATTGCTGGGTAGTGAGTAGCCTCGCTGGGGCGGGGCGGTAAAGGAGGAAATCCCCGCTGGGGCGGGGGGACGCGAAGTTGAGCGGGTTTCCTCTTACGACCTGGATTTTGGTCGGTTTTCTATTTGACTTAGGAAGGGATATTATGGGGACAATATACCATAATATGAAGTAGGGTTAGAATAGGATTGTTGAGTATAAATAATACCTATTGTATAACTTTATGTAACGATTTCATTCATAATAAGTAAAAGGAACGCCTCTCCCGTGGACGTACACAAATTGGGGAACCACGTACATTTGTCTGTGTTAATTCTCTTTAATTGTGTGCGTGTGTGTGATCCAATAATTCTAATAAATTGATATCAAAGCTAGGTTAGATCTGTTAGATTTGTTTAGATTGAACACGAAGAACGATGGCATCAAGTTCATCCGTTTCAAAGTTCGACGCGATGAAGTTTGATGGAACAGGAAATTTCGGGTTATGGCAACAGAGGGTCAAAGATCTGTTGGTGCAGCAGGGACTAGTGAAGGCGTTGAAAAAGAAACCAGAGACTATGACATCGAAAAACTGGGAGGAACTCAAAGTGAAGGTGGTGAGTACAATTCGTTTGTGTCTTGCAGACGAGGTTATGTATCACGTGATCGGTGATGAATCGCCATCGGGAGTATGGAGTAAACTGGAATCCAGATATATGTCTAAGTCTCTAACAAACAAGCTATTTCTGAAGCAGAAGTTGTTTGGGTTAAAGATGAGTGAAGGTTCAGAACGTATTCAACATATTCACACGTTCAATCAGATTATTAGTTTTAATAAGGATTGAGGTGAAGTTTGAAGAGGAAGACCAAGCGTTGATGTTATTATGTTCCTTGCCGGGTTCAATGGAGAATCTTGTTACAACTCTGCTATGGGGGAAAGAGACTCTGAAATTAGAAGAAGTCACATCCGCTCTTCTGATGTTTAATCAGCGCAGGCTTCAGATCGAGGGTGTTTCGGATGAAGTGCTGATGGTAAAAGGGGGAGAGCAACGTGGCAGAAAATCGGAAAGGGGAAAATCAGGAACGCATGGGAAATCTAAATCTAAAGGGAAGACTCCTAGGCATAGGGAGTATAAATTTTATAAGTGTCACGAGACAAGTCACTTCAAAAGAGATTGTCCGATGAATAAGGATGATGGAACGAAGACTGGAAAGAAGGCAGAATCGACAAAATCGGCAAACGTTGTGGAAGAGTCATCGGAAGATGGGGATATGTTGTCAGTTTCAACAAACACAGACGTGGCAGATTCTTGGATTCTGGAGTCAGCATGTTCGTTCCACATGTCACCTTACAGGGAGTGGTTTAACACATATAAATCTGTGGACTGTGGTACCGTTTTGATGGGTAATGATGCTTCGTGCAATATCATTGGAATTGGCACAGTGAAGATCAAGATGTTTGATGGTGTCATGAGAACTCTGTCTGAGGAGAGGCACATACCAGGATTAAGGAAGAATCTAGTTTCATTGGGAACCTTAGACTCTAATGGCTGTGAGTGTAGAACAGGTGGTGGAGCCATGAGAGTGACAAAGGGTGCGCTAGTGATTATGAAAGGTTCGAAAGTGAATGAAAATATCTATCGTTTAATAGGGAGCACAATTATAGGTGGAGCTGCAGCCACTACAACTGATGATACTGATGATACTTTGTTATGACATATGCGGTTAGGGCATATGGGGGAACGTGGGATACTAGAATTACATAGAAGAAATCTGTTGAAAGGGGTGAAATCATGCAAGCTTGATTTCTGCAAGTTTTGTGTTTTGGGAAAACAATGTAAGGTGTCATTTAAGCGTGCGGCGAATAAAACTAAGGGGATACTTGATTATGTTCATACTGATGTTTGGGGACCAGTGAGGGTAGCTTCAAAAGTAGGATCACTGTATTTCTTGACTTTTGTCGATGATTATTCGAGGAAGGTTTGGGAGTACTTCATGCGACACAAGTCTGAAGTTTTTGAGAAATTTAATGTGTGGAAAACTGAAGTGGAAAACCAAACAGGGAAGAAATTAAAGTATCTCAGATCAGACAATGGAACAAAGTACAAGTATGAGCCGTTTGTAAAGTTTTGTGAAGAGGATGGGATTTAGAGGCACTGGACTGTAAGAAAGACACCACAGCAGAATGGGGTGGTAGAAAGGATAACAGAACTATAGCAGAGAGGGCATGGTGCATCAGGTTGAATGCAGGGCTTTCAAAGGATTTCTGGGCAGAGGCATTAGTATGGCAGTTTACATTATAAACAGGTCGCCGAGTACTACTCTGGATAATATGGTAGCACAAGAGGTGTGGACAGACAAAGAGGTAGACTATTCTGGTATGAAAATCTTTGGGTATCCAGCCTACGTACATATTCCCGGAGATGAGAGGTCCAAGCTTGATCCAAAGTCCAAACAGTGTATCTTTCTTGGGTATAAAAAATGTGTGAAAGGGTACAAGCTTTGGGATTCGAAAGCAAAGAAGGTGGTGATCAGTAGGGACGTTGTTTTTTGACGAAGCTTCTATGGTTAAGGCACATCAAGAAGTTCAAAAAAATGCAGCAAGGGAAGACACCAGCAGACAGCAGCAGGACATACAGGTTGAGCTGGAAAGTTGTGACTCTAGCAATCCACAGCTAGAAGAACAGGTTGATCAGTAACAGCAGGAGAGCATTGCCGCAAGGAGACCCATACGCACTATCAAACCACCGGAGAGGTACAAGTTTGATGGCATGGTTGCATATGCACTCTCTACCACTAGTGGGGATTCGTCTACTTTTCAGGAGACTATTACTAGTCCTGAAAAGGACAGATGGATGGAAGCCATGGTGGAAGAGATGGAATCTTTGAATAAGAACAAGACTTGGGAATTGAAAGAATTGCCTGAGGGGATGAAACCAGTGGGGTGCAAATGGGTATACAAAAAAAAGAAAGTTGTATCAGAAAAGGAAAAGAAAAGGTTCAAGGCTCGGTTAGTGGCAAAAGGATATTCACAGAGGAAGGGGATTGACTACGATGAAGTGTTTTCTCCGGTAGTGAGGCATACTTCAATCAGGATTATATTGGCATTGGTGGCGGCAAGCTATGATCTAGAGTTAGAGCAGCTCGATGTGAAGACAACCTTTTTTCATGGTGATTTGGAGGATGTTATATACATGGAGCAGCCTGAGGGGTTCAAGCAACCGGAGACTGAGCACATGTTTTGCAAATTGAAGAAATCTTTATATGGGCTGAAACAGTCTCCAAGACAATGATATAAGAAGTTTGATTCTTTTATGATCCTGATTGGGTTCACAAGGTGTGAGTATGATTGTTGCGTTTATGTTAAGAGTCTTGAGGATGATTCCCATATTTTTCTGTTATTTTATATGGATGATATGCTTATTGCTGCAAAAATTATGGGCGAAGTCAACAGGTTGAAGGCTTTGTTGGGAAAGGAGTTTGACACGAAGGACTTTGGTGCTGCGAAGAAATTACTGAGAATGGAGATTCGCAGGGATAGGTCAGCGAGGAAACTGTGGTTGTCCCAAAAGACCTATGTGAGGAAAGTGTTAGAGAGGTTTAGTATGGCTAATGCTAAATAGGTTAGCACTTCATTAGTGAATCATTTCAGGCTGTCTACAGCACAGTGTCCAGAAAAGACTAAAGAGATTCAGGATATGTCAAAAGTGCCTTATGCGAGTGCAGTTGGTTGTTTGATGTATGTGATGGTATATACAGGACCGAATTTGGCACATGCAGTCAGCACAGTGAGTAAGTTCATGGGAAATCTAGAATGAGAACACTAGAAAGCGGTAAAGTGGATATTCAGATATCTGAAGGGTACTGCAGATCATGGAATTATGTTTTCAAAGCAAGATCAGATATCAATGGTGGGGTATGTAGATGCGGATTACGCTGGAAGGTTAGATGACTTGAGGTCTACAACAGGGTATATGTTCATTTTAGCAGGTGGACCTATTTGTTGGAGATCCATTGTTCAATCTCTAGTAGCTCTATCGACTACTGAATCTGAGTATATGTATTTGGCTGAGGCTGGGAAAGAAGCATTGTTGTTAAAGGGTTTTGTAACAGAGCTGGGCGTAGATCAAGGTGGAGTACAGTTGTATTACGATAGTCAGAGTGTCATTTACTTGGCGAAGCATCAGGTATATCACGCAAGGACCAAGCACATTAATGTAAGGTATCACAAGGTGAGAGAATTAATTGCTATGGGTGATGTGATATTGGAAAAGGTGCACACTTCTAAAAATACAACTGATATGTTGACAAAGACTGTAACTGCGGACAAGTTCAAGCATTACTTGGATTTGGTTAATGTCTTCGAATGTTAGTAGGAGGAAACACCCGCCTCGGGTTTGGTTGGAACACGTGTTTTAACTTCTGAATGGGCGAGGTTAATCGTCAAGGTGGAGTTTGTTGAATTTGTGACTCATACCCGCTGGGGCGGGACCCGAAAGGGGAAAACTCCCGCTGGGGCGAGAGGAAGGACTTCTGGGCAGTGAGCAGCCCCGTTGTGGCGGGGCGGGGAGGTAAAGAAAGAAATCCCCGCTGGGGCGGGGAGGCGCGAAGTTGAGCGGGTTTCCTGTTAAAACCTGGATTTTGGTCGGTTTCCTATTTGACTTAGGAAAGGATATTATGGGGACAATATACCATAATATAAAGTAGGGTTGGAATAGGATTGTTGGGTATAAATAATACCTATTATATAACTCTATGTAACGATTTCATTCATAATAAAGAAAAAGAACGTCTCTCCCATGGACGTACACAAATTGGGAAACCACGTAAATCTGTCTGTGTTAATTCTCTTTAATCGTGTGCGTGTGTGTGATCCAATAATTCTAACAGAATAGCTTCCATACAATTAAGTAGATATATAGAACAAAACTTGGCTTAGCTAATCATATTTATATTATTTATATATACATCTATAGCTAGCTAGTTAATGGAATAGTAATAATAATAAAAAAAAATAAAGAGTTGAAGAATATGATAACAAATACCAAGGCGGTCGGTGCCAGTGACCCTGCCGACTCACTCACATGGTGCAGATAAATGTCAACCCTAAATTGAAACGCCATAACCTAAGCTAGAAGAAAATTTTAAAATAAATAAAAATAAAATATGAATAAGCGACGGGGAACTTAGTTAATTAGAATGATAACTAACGATTGCCTACTGTGGGTAAGGAAATTGTACCTTGCTAGTGTTAGGGTTTCGTGTTGGCTGAGGAGGAGAGAAATTTACGAAGAGCACAAAATTGATTGATTGATTGAAGAGGGGAGAACGACAGATGAACGATTACTCCAACGACACGTGGCACAACTCTTAGAATTCGAGAACCTTGTTAGGGTAGCAAGGATTCCAAGAGCCTTCTTGAGTCCTTCCACTCCTAGAATTCGAAAACCTTTTTAGGATTATTGGGATTCCAAGAGTCTTCTTGAGTCCTTCTGGTTGAGAGGATGTCCAAATCTTGAGTTCGAAAAGAGCCCCCCTTCCCAATGGAATGGAAGGGGTATTTATAGGGTTTTTTGGAAAATGGTCATGTGCCAGGCACATGCCTTTAGGAAAATTCCAGAAATACCCTTTAATCACCAGAGTAATGCCCAGATCGTCATGTCCTTTTAGCCACCAATCCAATCCCTCAATTAATTCCCAAAACGAGCTGCCTCCACGAGCCTTCTACCTTGGGACACATGGAGGCTTCTCTCGGGTCTAACATATTTATTTTCAGCTTTTTCGTCTTCATTTAATTAGGTCATGTGAATCCTAATTTGCACTTGGGCCAACATTTTCCCCCTGCGCGAGAATCGCGATTCCAAAGAGACGATCGTGCAAGAATACTTCAAGCTTTTGAACGTTTTTGTAGGACTCCACTTTTCAAGTCTTGAAAACAAGAGTCGTAGAAGAGGGAACCCCTAGGGAGGCCAAACTCTTAGGGTTAAACCCTAGAGAGGCAAAACCTAGAAAGGATCTTCTTTGGACCTCTTGGAAAATCTTCTGAAAATTTTTCCAGATCTTACTCAATCTTTGTTTCCTTAATTTTTTTTTGCCTGTTGAGACACTTGCTTTATTTGACGCTCTCCATCCAGGTGTTGTCACCTTGCCATATAGTGACCTTGGTTATCCTCCGGATGACTCAGGCTTCGAGGAGTCCTCAGCAACACAATAGGCCCCTGCTCCTTCATCTTTTATCTCGATGAACTATATGACGGCTTCAAAAGTAGCTTTCGCTAGAGCTTCCTTCAATCAAAGTGGAGATCTTGTTTCGTGGAGGGGCTTCCAGATGTCTTCTTCTAGTCAGGAAAGTATCGAGCGTCTCCTGGCTTGATTCCCGCAGATACTTGACCGGATGATTATTAAGGCAGCCTCTGCCCAAACATTATTTTTAGATCGTCTTGCCAACCTTGTTCTCGGGCTTCATGATCTTTCGTTATACTCTTTGCGAGTCAAGGACTTGAAGAAATTTAGCGATGACGCAGACGACCTTGCAGCCATGGGTGTTGATATGTCTTCTTGTCGTGCTAGGCTGGATCTTCTTAAGTCAAATTGTAATCTTGTTGCACTACGTTCGGAGGTCGCTGTACGTAAGTGTGAAGATGACTCCTTTTCAATACAAATTTCAGAGCTTGACGAAGCCACAAACAAATTGAAGCTCCAGTCTCGAGATCTAAAGTCCCAACTTCGGGATGTAAAGTGCCAGCTTCAGGACTTAGAATCCACTATCTAAGATATTAGGTAGCTGAAATCTGCAAATCTCAAGATTTAGGATACCGCTATTGCTGACTTGGAAGCTTTAACTATGCCCTCACTTCAATTTGATATGTCATGACCTTTAGATCAGGACCTTTTGTAGTCTTTTCCATTTCCTGTATCAGAAAACACATTTACATATATTTCATTTATCAAAAATAGAGTTTTTTATCCTTATTGATTGCTTTTAATTTGAATGATTCCTTAAAACTCAATATTTAGCATTTGAATCTAAAGTTATTCAAATTAATACTCCACGACAACAATAGGCCTCATAAAACAGCAAACATGAATTTATTTATTTTTTCACAAGAAAAACTATGTTTTTTTTCGATTTTATGCAAACCAACACTTGAATCTATACTTCTTTTTTTAAAAGAAATTAGAAAAAATATTCAAGTATAAGTGAAAGTTTGACAATTTATTGAAAATCAGATTGCTTTTAACGAAAAGCATAACATTTCAAATAATAAATCTTGCTTTTGTCAGAGAAAGCATAACGTTCTCTACTTTTAGAGATAATGTGTAACTTTTTCTGGGGTTGAGGGCTTATAGTCAGGTGCCTCGATTACTTTTAAAGTTAAAAGTATAACTTTTCGGGTCTGAGGACTTATAGTCAGGTGCCTCGATTACTTTTGAAGTTGAAAGTATAACTTTTCTTAGCCGAGGACTTATAGTCAGGTGCCTCGATTATTTTTGATGATAAAGTATAACACTCAGGTGCCTCGTCACTTGGGTCGTCCAATTTCTTGGCAAGTATACTTTACGAGGACTTGGCCACCATTTAGAAAGGACCACCATCTTGGGTGGATTTTTTTCTTAAATTCTAGTGCCTCCTCCCTTGGTCATTCAATTTCTTGGCAATGGATACTCTTGAGAACTTCGACCACTATTTTCGGTGGACCACCATCTTGGGTGAAATTTTAATTCGTCAATTCTTATGCCTCCTCCCTTAGTCATCCAATTTCTTGGCAAGAGATACTCTCGAGGACTTAAACCACCATTTTTGGTGGACCACCATCTTGGGTGGATTTTTAATATTCTTGTATCTATAATTCAAAGATATTTCGATGGTAGAGCCTGTATTTGGGTTGTCCATCATCTTGTGTTGATGAAATTTGTAAAACTTCTCATAGTTTCAACACGAGCATCAACTTTGAATTTTTTGATGCTTGTTTGTTGTATGCTACTAAAGCATGTTGCCTTGAGTAGACTATTGTGGCCCTTGATCGTGTTTCTTGAAATTTAGTATGAGCCTCCATCCTTTTTGCCTTCATGAGGCTTTAGCAGAGCATAGCTGTAAGACCCCAACTTTTATGAATAAAGATTTAATTTTCTTTATATATTATTTCAAAACAATAAGGTGTTATTTTGATAAATGTAAAAAGTTATGGGTGAAATGTGCAAATATTTTAAAATGAGCAAGTGGTTATAAAATATTCTTGTTGTCGGGAAATATTCGTTTGGTCGTGGAATATTCTTGTTGTCGGGGAATATTCGTACGACGGCGCAGCTATTTGTGGGCCCCACAACGGAATAACTGTCGGATATAGAAAGCGACAGAAATAACCTTTTTATAAAATAACGGCGTAGTTGTTACCGGTAGTACTGTTGAAATACCCGGTGGTTAAAGTACAGTAATACGCGGTGTTGCACGGTAGCACACGGTATTGCACAGTAGCACACGGTATTGCACAGTAGCACACGATATTGCACAGTAATTCTAATTATTGATTCTTACGAAAGAAGGCACTTTCTCAATTATTGTTACAGTAATTACTGTTCAATATTTTATATTATTGATTCAATAATTGCAGGATATTTTATCGGTTCAATAATTGCTGCATTGTTATTTTATATCAATAATTGCTACGTTGCTATGATTGATTCAATAATTATCATTGCACAGTATTTCACATTATTAACTCAATAATTCATATTATTTAAATAATATTATTAGATAGCATTATTGACAATGTCTAAGAAAGTTCTGACTAGGAGGGGTTATTTAATTGCGCGCTAGTAAGGAGAAATTCTTATCGGAAGGCCCCCTCTTTCCTGAGAACGACCTAGTTGTCAATATTGTAGTTATGTAATATTATTTGTGCATAATTAATTATTGATTTATATGATAAGAAAATATTTATTGTGTGGATATAAAAGAAGGAATTAGCGCTGATATGTTTTTATCAGTATTTTGGTGTGGAAAATCATCCGTTTATGGATTTCGAATAATTTATGTTTGAAATTTGAAAAAACTTCCTTCTACAAAGTTGTAGAGAATTAAATTTCCTATGAAAAAGACATAGAATTTGTATTTTTCTGATAAAGGGGCTATTTATTATGAATTATTAAAGTTTCAAAAAATAAATATTTTTTTAATAGGTGGGCCCACTTTTGTTGTTTTGTTGAAAAAAATTCTGATTTTTTTAGCAGCCGGCGGCGGAAGAATTTTGAAAAAAAATATATTATTTTATTAATTTAGTCTACTTTGGCATCCTAAGTTTTTTCTATAAATAGGGTGCTTAGGTTAGAATTGAAAATCACACCAAAATTAGAAGTTTTCTCTCTCTATAATATCGAGCGTATTTTTGTGAGTATTTAGATACTTTGAGTGTTACTATTCAGTGCAAGTTTCCTTCGGTATTATATCCGATATTTCAGTCAGAAGTACTATTCTTTTGAGGTAAGGGATGTTATTTTCTTGCGTAAATGATGTTATTCTTTTGAATATCATTATATCAAAATATTTTCATAGATTTTATTATGAAATTCTTACTTTTTACGTCGGAGTTACTATTCACGTATACGGCACTATTCACGGAAAAATTAAAATTTCTTCTGTTTGTCCAAATTGTCTGTTATAGTTACTATCTTTAATTGGATCTAAATTTTGAGCTTCATTCTTGAATTTTGCTCCACAAAGAATTAATATGGAGTATTTTTTAACTTGGATAAACTAAATACGAATCCTTAATCTTTGTCTTTTATCTCACTGGATTCGTTATTTATATTATTTTTCATCATTCTTAGTCCTAAAAGGTGATATAACTGAATATCTTTGGCCTGTAGAGCAAAGATGAATGATTACCTGATGAATATCTTTGGCCGTAGTGCAAAGATGACAAGTGTTGAGATGAACATGACCATTGGTGATACAAATGAATATCTTTGGCCTGTAGTGCAAAGATGAATATTTGATTCGAGATGTATATTGATTGGTGTTACAGGGATAAAATATTGATGATGGACTTTTAAATCATAGAAGATAGTAGACTTCATTCTCTACTTAACTCTTTTAATGAATTGTTATTTCCGCTGCGTATATTGATCTAAAACTTGTTGTCCATAATATTTTATCTGAATTGTTGAAGACTAACGATAATTTATTTTCCATTATCTTAGTCATAATATTCTTTACTGGGTTAGTTGAGCTCACCCTTTTCATCTGTTGTCCTCTTCAGGAAATGAGAATGTTGCGGGAACTAGTCGGGGGACAGAGTGATGGTCCGAGTTAGAGCAGTAGTAGTCCTCACTATTTCTGATAAATAGTGTGATAATAATTGTAATGAGGACTTAGTTTGAATATTAATATTTTTTACATATTTGTATTGACACTCACAGTTGTGTGGTCGTATTTTGCACGACCGTGTGATATAAAGTTTGTATTTGAATTCTGTACCATGTATTTGGCGACTCAGAATGGGTTAGGTTGACTGGACCTATTCTGGGGGCGTCACAATAGCTCTAGTTGCAGCAAATGTATTCTTGTCTGCATTATCATAGTAAGATAGTCGAGAAAAAAGCTAGTAAGCAAGGGCAGGTAGAGACATGCTTATTCGGTTTAACTCCATTCTATTGATGACTGAATTCGTCTTTGTATCTCCACCTTCTAGTGATTAAACTCCAGGGTGCACTCTTTAGCATTTAAATTTCCAAGTCGAATTATGTCTTGAGCAGGCTACTAATGTCTTTTTTGGGTTGATGTCATCCATGCCTTTGTCATGCCATCATGATCTTTGGCCCCTCGCTTATGAATGACTTGAGTGGGATCATCCCTATGTCCTCATGTATTTCTTTAGTCATCTTGCTCGTCATGATAACCAAAGTTTTATTGGAAAAATACTTTGGAGTTTGTAAAATAATGTGCCTCCTAGAGGCTGAACCCTAAGAGGGGAACCCTTGAGTTCTTCTTCTCTTGCTCATTTCTTCTGTTTTGGTCCTCTCTTTGTTTGATAGTTAGTCTTGTGTCAATAAAGGAACTCCATCGGCATAAGATTGAAGAGTTGAACTCTTCGGGTTTTTTCCAGCTTGAGCATCCTTCAGGCTTTCTTGTGGAGTTGCTTTTTGGTCATCTTCAAAATTGAGTTTGTTAACCCTTTCGTATGAATCATCCTCCCAAGGGGAGACCATTTGAAAAGGGTTTATTAAACTCGTCTGCCAACTCTGGAGAATGTTTTGTCAAAATCATATATATTCCATGGATATTGTCTTCCCTTGATTTGAAAATTTAGAATTCGACCACCTAGGGTGGTCCCGCTGAAGAGATTTTTTTTTTCTTCGCATTTTCATCGAAAAACGCCAAACTCTCTTTATGATCCAAGGGAAAAAACCAAGATATAATCAAGGTAATGGAGCTCGGAATACAAAAGAAAAGATTAGAGTTACCTGAAAGAAGGACAAGAAAAAAACACAAACAAAAGCAGTCATTTGAATGAAAATATATGAGGAATCGTATAATGTACTTCGATCCCTTGATTTGAAAAGTTGGAATTATGGAGCCCTCAATATGCCCCCAATTTTCTTTACTTGAGAAATTGAAAGTAAAGAAAACTTCTTGAAATACTTCTTCAAAAATTTTAAAAGGTGAGAGTTGTCTCGCATTCTTCGCGTAACACAGCTTTTGAATGATCGAGCTTATGGTCCGAACAAGTAAGGAATATGGGTTGTCCTACTTTCAATGATAGTCCGGTCTTTGTAACGTCTTTGAGCCCTAGCTTTGACCTCTGCCCTTCCTTTTTAGTAATTGTGATCTATTATGTCTTTCCTCTTGGTGAGATTCAATCTTCTTTAGATCTTAGCATCAACATATTTATTGAGTTGCTCTAACTTGAAGAGGTCATCCATGTGGTGATCCGGTGTGCCACTTAGTGATTCTCAACTATGTTTGGTGAGTTCCCAATACATTTGTGTCATCCAACTTGATTCCATCTGAAACTTTAATCTCCACAAACTCATGTGTAGTTTCGGAAAAAGATAAAATACATACACAATTGTCAGTGTATTGTTAAACGTCATTAAAAAATATATAATTATGCGGGTACATCCATACATGAAGTTTGTTAATCATAATTTTCTTTCGGAATCTATATTATAATATAAATATCATTCGTTCTCATATTTATTTCGAGTTGTACCCAAATAATAATAATAAAATGGTAATAATAATAACAATGATTATTACTATTAGTAATAAAAATTCATCACACATACATTAATGAGTCGTATGTATTAATGAAAGATGTATACATGGCAATATGTATAATTAGAATGTGATATATTTTTTTTAAATGCAGTCAAGGAGGGTTCGGCCAAGGAGGCTTCGGTCCAGGAGGCTTCGGACAAGGAGGCTTCGGCTAAGGAGGCTTCGGCTATGCATGTTCTGCTGGAATATGGTTCCTTGCAATATAACTTCACAATATTCCGTTCCAAAATAATAATATGAGATACTCATTTGATTTCATGAATATATCCAAAGTATGTGTGAGGTAATTAACGTATGGATATATCCAAATGTGGGCTTGCTTGGTTTATTCATGCAAAGTAAAAAGTTGTCCACTTTTTACATTTAATCAAGCAGCAAGTGGAGTCAAATCATTAATGTTTACAACATGAATATTATATATATATATATATATATATATATATATATATAATTTTTTTAATTCTTAATGCACTCCTGGTATGTATGGATGTATATATGGAGAAAAGTGAGCATGTTTCTTTGTGCATATGATCAGACTCAATTGACTACATAAATGCCCCTAGATTACTTGGTAAGTCCTTTATACATACCCATTCGAAATAAAATCAATCATGCCACTTATTGATAAAATAATCCCATATAAAAATGATAACTTAAAATCGTGACCCATGATCTACGAAACAAAAATAATGTATGATAGATGCTCGAATGTGGAATCCTAAAGTAAGCTCTGAATCCTAATGTATTATCCAATCCTAGGGAGCCAATTGGGATATTTTATTTTATTTTTACTCTTTTTTTCTAGATTTTCAATAAAATCTTTTAATACAAATATATTAATTTGCAAATAACTGAATTTAAAGAAATGGTGTAAAATACTTCCCTTGATACGAGAAGTAAAAATCACAGAGTCCATTTTTGCACAAAATAAAAGAATATAAAATGCATCACATTATGACAATTAACTAGCCCATGCAAAAGTCTAATGTCTTGAAATAATCTGTGCTAGCTACGAGCCTTTACATGAAGCAATATCACCAAGCAATTAATGGTGGGGCCTCATCTATTAAGTAAAATGTTATCCTAGAGATCTAGTTAGACGAACCCTGCATGATCGAACCATGCATGCATGGCCGAAGCCTAAAAGGGTTTTACCGAATTCTAGGCAGCGTTTCAGGAAACAAAAAGTTTATTAACAATCATAATAAATATTATGATAATTACTATTTTATTATGTATATTGAAGACTCCTCCATATCTTGACCATGAATAAATTTTCTAATGCACATAAATTAATTTTTCATGTAGATGAAAATCTCAATGAATTAAAAAAAATGGTATAATGTACTTCCCTTAGTTGGAGAAGTAGAAGTTATCGAGTCTTTCTTACCCTCAGTTTTCTTTACTTTGAAAGATCAGAAGTAAAGACAATTTCTTGAAATATTCCTCAATTTTTTTATTTTAAATTTTTTTTTGTTGCTTTAATCAGTGGACTTCTGGCTCTGGTCACTTTAATCGGTGATTTTTTTTGATAACGTTATCGGTGAAACCTCTTTAGCTTTAGTCTTTAGTGGCATTCACCGGTGAAATCTTCGTTGGCCTTCTGTTATTGTCGAAGACACACTTTGAATATCTTGAGAAATCTCTTGTTGCTCTGCATCTCGGATATCATGGACCTCACCATTCTTTGTCCCTCGCTTGCATCCTTCAATGCCCTTAACATCTCCATCTTCTGAGGTGTCTTCTATGATGGGTCTGTCTATATCCAGATTTGCACCTAGAAAAGCTTGATTTGATCGCCTCAAAGCTAGATCATGTGATGTAATATTTGTGGTTAGAGAATCTCTACTCGTTGCTCTTCCACTTCGAGTTGTGGGCATACCTTTCACGATTTCTACACCTCCCTAGCAGAGTCGCCAAATAAATGTGGGCAAGAAAATCATACCTTGCTAGCGTTAGAGTTTAGTGCTGGCTGAGGAGCAGAGAAATTCACGAAGTGCACGGAATTGATAATTGATTGATTGAAGAGGGGAGAACGACTGATGAACGATTACTCCAACGACAAGTGGCAAAACTCTTAGAATCCGAGAACCTTGTTAGGGTAGCAAGGATTCCAAGAGTCTTCTTGAGTCCTTCCACTCCTAGAATCCAGAAACCTTGTTAGGATTATTGGGATTCCAAGAGCCTTCTTGAGTCCTTCTGGTTGAGAGGACGTCCAAGTCTTGAGTCTGAAGAGAACCCCCCTTCCCAATGGAATGGAAGGAGTATTTATAGGATTTTCTGAAAAATGGTCATGTGTCAGAAAAATTTCAAAAATACCCTTTAATCACCAGAGTAATGCCCAGATCGTCCTGTCCTTCTAGCCACCAATCCAATCCCTCAATCAATTCCCAAAATGAGCTGCCTCCACGAGCCTTTTGCTTCAGGACACGTGGAGGCTTCTCTCGGGTCTAGCATATTTATTTCCGACTTTTCCGTTTTTATTTAATTAGGTCATATGAACCCTAATTTGTACTTGAGCCCACGAAAAATATTAAAAAATATATGTTTTAAACAAATTAGTTTCATTTCCAGGATTGTATTGAAGAAATGTAAACGACGATCATATTTAATTAGTCCATAGAAATTAAAGTAGAAGTCGTCCATGTGCTGCACCAGAAAGGAGAAGAGCTTTTATATATATATATATATATATATATATATATATATATATATATATATGTGTGTGTGTGTGTGTGTGTGTGTGCACTACTTCTACAGTTGTAAGTCGTATACTCATAGTTGTTTTATTCATCGCTTATTTATTGGTTGATTGGCACTTCTGTCCCTCCAAGTTGTCATTCACTTTCAAAGTCGTCCTTAAAATACCATTTTTGTCAGTTAGGTCCTTAAAGTGACGGCGCTTCTGTTCCTTCAACCCATTTTAAACTAAATCCGACCCATTTTGACCAAGTTTAACCCAACCCAACCCAGTTTGACCCAACCCAAATTTTTAATATTTTAAAATATAATAATATTTTTAAAATAATTTTAAAATAATAATTATATTTAACATTTTTAAAAAAAATTTATTTAAATATTTAAAATAAATTATTATTATTATTAAAATAATAATTATTTTAATATTTTAAAATAAAATAATTATTTTTAAAATAGTTATTTTTAATATTTAAAAATAAAATACTAGTTTTTTAAAAAAATAAAAATAATAATTATATTTAATATTGTAAAATAAATATTTTTAAAATAAATTTTAATTTTAATATTTTTAAAGTAAAAAATAATTTTGTAAATACTATTTTTAAAAATAATATTTACTTTTAAAATATTAAAAATAATATTTATTTTAGAATATAAAAAATAATAATTATTTTAGAATATTAAATGTACTATTTATTTTAGAATATTAAAAATAATATTTATTTTAGAATATTAAAAATAATATATATAGATGTATCAATTATCACGTATGCAATATAGATAAATTACTAATTGAATATTACAACTTAGTATTGGGAATAAATATGTAATTAAGTAATTAACTAGTTATGGAGGATGAAAATTAAAATAGTTATTTAAACCTTAAAAAGATATTTAATTAGCTTCCCTTTTATCTTAATCTCCTTCATTGTCTCTTCGATTTTGATCATGCCTTCTTCCACCAACACCAGTGTAGCATGCATGAATATATAAAGTTTTTTTAAAAAAAAATTATATATGTTACTCCTATCATTTACAAGTTACAACATATTGATAATGTTAATTTATTTATCCTCATGAGATAATACTTCAGACATATTTAACTGAAAATCTGAATTAAATTCTTCTCAAAACTGATTAGGACAAATTAAGGGACAAAAGAGATCTCATCCATTCCGAACCCATGACACTACCAAACAACAAAACAGGTCGTGATCAGCATAATTTATAGTAGATTGATTAAATCATGTCCAAATTAATTAGACATGTAACTTTTGAACATATATATATATATATATATATATATATATATATATATATGGGATATGATCCATAGCATCTAGTTGCTATGGATGAAAAACTGACATATATCATCTATATCGTCCATTCCTAAAATGAAGGCTAGGGCTATGATTGAAATAAGGAACACGCCGTCCGCTAAAATTACTAGCGGACGTGGTTAATGAGATTTTTTCCCACTTTTGCCCCCCACTTAGCCTAGCATACGAATTGATTGATAGAAATATAAGACAGTCCGCTACACGTACTAGCGGACTACTGTATATTCATTACTGTACCATATACATCCAAATCCCAGCCATACTGTAAAGGACACCTGTTATTTTAGCAATGAAAAATCCAAATACTGTAAAGGACACCTGTTATTTTGGCAAATAAAGAAAATCTTAGATATCAACTAACAGTCATGGGCAAATAAAGAAAATCTTTGATATCAATAATGAAATACAAGTAAATACATCAATGACCTGTACTTAGGAGGGCAAGGTACAAAATATGCTTTTAAAATACAAGTAAATACATCAATGACCTGTACTTGTACTCTGCTATAATTAATAGAAACCAAATTAAAGGGATGAGGACCTGAATCCTCGTGATGTACTGAGCTTTCTTCACTAAAATGTTATTTCCAATAACATAACATTATTTTGCTTTATCTTACAATTAAAAGCTACCATATAGAAAATATAAACATACTGGGAAAACATTATCCTTTTTCAGATTGGCATAAACATACCTACCATGTTGCGTTTAAAATTTTGTCGTTAGATAATATGTGTATCATCAAACCCTTGCGGCTCCTTCGTGGCACCTTAAGTCCTATCTAGGTGCAGGAGGAATGCCAACAAGATCAAACTCACCGAGGAGCTTATTGTCAGATGCCATCTCACGCTCACCTTGCAGCACCTTTATTCCCACCTGAGTTCAATTGTCAGCTGCCGTGGAAAACACCTGAAAGAAGTCAAGGTAAGAAACGTGCACTGTTACACAATATCTACGTACTAGAAGTACCATTGCCAGCTTGGCGGAGCAAAAACAAAGACTACAATTGAAATGAGCTCATATTGAACAGAGTTGAAGTAAAATTTTAAAAGATGTAAAACACTTTCAAGTACACACCTGGCTCTTCGTTGTTGGGATAGTTGTGTTCCTACTGATCAATTTGGTAAAGATACCACCAAGTGTTTCGATACCCAGTGATAAAGGAGTAACATCAAGGAGAAGCAACTCCTTGACATCACCACGAAGTATACCACCCTGAATGGCAGTTCCCATAGCAACTGTCTCATCTGGATTTACCCCCTTGCTTGGACTTTTACCGAAAATTTCAGCAACTGTCTCCTGGACCCTCAGAACTCGGGTCATCCCTCCAACAAGAAGGACCTCGTCCACCTCCTTGGTTGATACGCCAGCGTCCTTCAAACAATTCTTACATGGATCCCTAGTCCTATCAATCAAATGACCTACCAAAGACTCGAATTTTGATCTGGTCAGGGTGATATTCAAATGCTTTGCACCAGACGCATCTGCTGTAATAAAAGGCAGGTTGATCTCATTCTGTGTTGTTTATGAGAGTTCTATCTTAGCTTTCTCATCTGCTTCGCGAAGTCTCTGCAAGGCAAGCCTTGCAAGCCTGTCTTTGGACAAGACTATACCCTCGATCCTCTTAAATTCATTCACTAAGAAATCCAGAAGGGTATTATCGAAGTCTTCTCCTCCCAAGAACGTGTCACCATTCGTTGCTTTCACCTACATGAAAGGACATATTAGTGCACAATAATGATGAACTAACTCGATAATATAATGAACTACTCAACCTGGGATAATTCTCATACCTCAAAAACTCCATTTGATATCTCTAATATAGAAACATCAAAGGTTCCACCGCCAAGGTCAAACACAGCTATTAAACCCTCTTTATTGTTCATATCATATACAAGAAGCAGACTCAGAGATTGTATACAACTTTACTAGCTCATTGATGAGAGATGAGGCAGTTAAATTTTTGCAACTAATACATTAAAATCATTGACAAACGACACAAACCATTCATAGAATCCATGCAGACTGGTGGATATGATTGTTGCATTCAAAAACTTAGGTCCAACATTCCTCATTGTTCAGCATTTTATGAACAAGACTCTTTCTAGACATCTTAAGTACTTTGGCAGACCAATACTTGGTTATTTTTTCTTTAAATAAACGGAATAAAAAAGGAAAACTAACCAGATTAGAGAGGCAGAAATCTGTTGCAACTCAAAAAACGTGAAAATTCAATGAAAATAAATAGGATGAAACTAGGGTTCAATAGAATTAATGGAGAATCGCAGCACCTTCAGATTTGGGAGATTAAATAGCAAAATTACCGATCTGTTTGGACAAAGACCAATTTCAACAACTTCGGGATCAGCATAGCATCATTGCTTCTAGGGTTCGCCAAATTAGCATAGCATCATTGCTTCTAGGTTCTATCGTTTCGCGGATCAGCATCAGATCATCTAAAACAACTTCCGTTTTGCCCAAATTGCAGAAAAGTGGATCAGCTGGACGCAATAGGGTTCTACCGTCCGTTCGCCCAAATCACAGAATGAAGGCAGGGCTTTGGCGTTTTAACTTTGTTACCTTATTTCGATCATGTATTTGAGCTAATATACGTCCGCTAGTAAGCCTAGCGGATGATGTTATTATAAATTTGTATGCTAGGCTGAGTGGGGGGCAAAAGTGGGAAAAAATCTCATTAACCACGTCCGCTAGTAATTCTAGCGGACGACGTGTACTTATTTCAATCACAGCCCTTCATTTTAGGAATGGACCATATAGATGGTATATGTCAGTTTTTCATCCATAGCAACTAGATGCTTGGATCATATCCCTATATATATATATATATATATATATATATATATATATATATATATATATATATATATATATATATATGTGTGTGTGTGTATATTAAATATTAATGTGATTAGATAGGTGTTAGCTAGCTTGAAGATAGATACTCTCTAGTGTGATTTTGCCACCGAGCAGCTAGCTTGATTGAGTGGAGGAAGGTCGGTATGTCCATAAATTAAAAACCAGTTTTTTGACTCATTTAACTCCTCCATGACCGCTAGCTCCTTTATGACTCCACCATAGCCCATAGGCAATTGCAAAAGCTTTCTTTTCCTTTGCTACCCTTTCGCCCCATGTTTGTGAATTTGAAGAGGAAAGAAAGGAGATAAACTTAAACATTAGAAAGAGAAACACTTGAGTGAAAGTTAAACTAACTTCCTTTTTTCGATCGTGAGTTTAGGAAGAAATAGTAAGTTTTCTTGCCTGCCTAATTTTGTTTGGAAGTGCAAGTGAAAAGAAACGAAAGAATGTCTATTACATGTTTGTCCTTAATTAGTTTAAAGGATATATGTGTAAATTAAATTTTAATGTGATTTTTCAAATTAAAGAATATTTCATTAAACTCATTTTACTTTCCTTCCTAAATAATTTGTTCTCCTTTTCCTATCTCTTGTGTAATTAAATTTTAAAATGTCATAAACGGAGTGCATGTTAGGTTTAATGAATCGGATCAATCAATGAAGAAGCCTACTCCTTAATTCCTGCAGCTTGGATTCCTTCGAAATTGGTTTTAGGACAGATGAAGTGCAAATTAATGCATATACAAGATAAATTATTACCTTTTTTTTTAACCAAAAAGAAAAAGAAAGAAGAGTGTACCGTGTACAAGCATGATAAAGATAAATTATTACTAGTTTAAAGGATTCCAATGTGATAAGTCAAGCTTAATTTAAAGGATCATGTGGCTGCGCGTCTACATAGGATATTAAAGAATGAATTCTTTATTTTGGAATCATGCATATTAACTAATGATAAAATCAGTACTATATATATAAATTTTATAGGAAAAAATAAGCGAAAAAAATAGAGGGATACTTCGAACAATATTTGCCAATTTGTGATAGTAAGTAGCATACCATAAAGGGATGGTGGTGGCTCACAAATAATTGGTTAATATTGAGAGCTGTGGTCAAACAAGACAAAGTTACCCTAATCTCATCTCTTTACAAGTTGCATTAATTGGCTGCTAGGAGGATTTGATACTTCTCACTTTTTCTGATCCCCTTTTCTTTACAGAAGAGATATATATATATATATATATATATATATATATATATATGTGTGTGTGTGTGTGTGTGTGTGTGTGTGTGTCATGAATATAATTTATAAACAAGCAATCCTAGCTAGATAACAATTAACCTACCATCTCTCTCTCTCAGTCAAAAAACTGATCAAGTATATATACTTGGTTGCCTATACAGAAATTAAGAATGTCAAATTTAGATTATTAAAAAAATCTGAGTAATACTAGTACTTATATATATATATATATATATATATATATAAAGGGTTTGAAAGGAACTTTTTCCTAAGGGTATACTCCATTCCCTTTAAATTGGATCCTTTCTTCTCCAACCAACCAACCACTGATCAGTCTTCTTCCCTGATCTGATTAATTTCAGACAGCGAAATCCTTCTCAAGGACTAACTTCAAACAACAAATAATGGTGGGTACCTTAATCTAAATCTGCCTTTAATTTTCTCTTTTGTATTACTCTTAAAACAACAAATTAACATATCTTCCTCTCTCTATATATATATACATACACACACACACATATGGTTAAATTAATCATCTCTCTTTAACTTTTTTGTTGTTGTTGATGTTTGTAGGAAGTGGAGCAGCAGTTGGGCACATGGGAAGGTTATGTGGACTGGAGAAACAGACCTGCGTTCAGAGGCCGCCATGGCGGCATGCTTGCTGCCTCCTTCGTCTTGGGTAAATATATATATATATATAGGAGTATAATTTTTATGAAGTTCAAAACTCAGTTGTATTGGTTAATTTTATTGTAAGTGAAATTAAAAAAACATAAACCTATTTGTTTGGGTTAATGTGAAATCTTGTTGGTGTATATATAAATATAGCTAGGGTTTCATTCATATATAATTAATTTTAATTTAATCTGTTCATGTTGACAATCATATGAAGTATGTGACACTAGCTTGCTTTATGGAAATGTAGTGGTTGAGGTAATGGAGAACTTGGCATATCTGGCAAATGCAAGCAACTTGGTTCTATATCTATCGGAGCATATGCACTTTTCGCCATCCAATTCTGCAAATTCTGTCACTAATTTCATGGGCTCCGCCTTCCTTCTTGCTCTCCTCGGTGGCTTCTTATCAGATTCTCTCTTCACCACTTATTACATCTATCTCATTAGTGCACTTGTTGAATTCCTGGTAACTATTTACTTAACCCCCCCCCCCCCCCCCCCCCTCTCTCCCTCTCTCAATTTTAATTACTTTCAACTTTAATTTAGTAGGTTTATTAGTAGTACTTAAGCAAGCAAGCTTAGTTAATAATTTTATATTGTTAGCTAGTTTTGGGTTTGTTCTTGCTGTCCTTTATATTATTTTTTTTTTTATGTTTGGATGAAAATATCACCCATTATTTAAGAATATTTAGTTATACTTTAAGCATCGATCATTTATTATTCTGATAAAAAAACACATGGCTGTTAAATTATTTTTTAATTGCCAATTGCTACTGCGGAACATGGCTAGCTGCCAGCTGGGCAGTTATTGCAGTTGGGCTAGGGTAGCTAGGTAGCCAGCCAGCCCCAATTAACAAGAAAATAAAAATATGCATTGCATGGGTCGTAGTAATGACATCTCAGTTTTTGATGCATGCATTCATCCCTTTATTGGAGGAAAGTGACCCTTAACTATAAATTGTGTGAACGATTTGCTTGCATCAATTATGGAGATGGAGAAGTCCATAAAATACGGGCCTTATAAGTATTAGTACTACATATATATATATATATATATATATATATATATATATATATATATATACCCATTAATAAACAGTACTTGAGCCTCGTGCAGAATCAGCTGGTAGTGCATGCTTTTTCTTCCAATTCTTAATTTCTTCATTTATGTAAAATTAATGGTAACCAGAGATTAAAGTCACAGGCCAATTAGGCTAGCTAACGAAAGTTTTCATATATATTTTTTCCCCTTTATTTATCTTTACGATCCAAAATAAAAAGAGAATTTAATAATCAATATATATATATATATATGAAGAAATCATGTAATTTGTCAACTAGTGACTTTGAATTCAATAAGGTGGGGCTTTTATATTTATGGGTCCACGAAATTATTCCACATGCAAGGTACGTACTCCATCTAGCTAGTTGGAGATGGACGGCCTGTGTTTAATTGGGTACCCATGTTTTCTTGTTTCATGTTTAATTTATATAGACCGACTTTTCTCACCAGCTTCTGTTTGAAAAAGCAATTTATACTATCAATCAATCTTGTTTTTTCGTTTTTAGACCCCTAGTTACAACTACTCAAAATGCATGTAATTAAACCACTGATATATATATATATATATATATATATATATATATATATATTGCGACTTCTTCTACAAGTTTGATATATTTGTGTCATATTTTTTATTATTCTTTTCTTTCTACAACTTTAAATATATTATTATTTTATTTTTTTAATATTAATTTTTTATATTTTATTATTTACTCTTTTAAATTTTATAAAATTCATATTTTATTATATATCTACCTATAAAACCAGCTGCTAGATAGACTAGCTAGTATTTGCCTTTGTGGAGCCACTTTGTTTTATTTTTGTTTTCTTTCCCATGGTTAGGAGAAAAAATTATATGGGCGTAAATTGGTACGTTCTTTTGTGTTTTTTCCCCCTTATTCAAATGTGGTTTGCAAAAGAATAATCGAATTGATGTTGTGTACAAGAATCAATGAAGCAGGTCAGGTGTTACTACTACACCATAAAATGATTCATTTCTTTGCATTCATGTACGTACGTACTACTGTTAATCACAGCTAGCTGATTACTTACACGCTTAAATCTTAAATGATTTAATTTTAATAAATAAAGTAATAAAATGACAAAGTTATTTTTAATAAAATTATCCCCATATTTAGATATTTTAATTGGTTACTAGAATCAAATTAAATATAAATACCGTGACACTCGCAATCAATCACACTCAATAAAGAAAATCTTGTGTATGTTAATTGCCCACATGTGAATGAGATGAATTAAAAATTTTGATATTTTTTTTGTTTAATCTTATGTATGTTAGTTAAATTACCTTCTTACAAAATAAAAACTAGTGTTTCCATTTTAAAACTTGAACTTGCCCGAATTTTTATCAAATTTTTGGGAGTTATATATATATATATATATATATATATAGGTACTAATAATGTCGTTGTGACTTGTGATATGCCCACAGGTGTCGCAGTCATATTAGGGCAAGTTTCATACGTTCAACTTACCACATTTAGGAGAGTCGTACAAAGTACTGCTTACTAGCTTTTACTTTTCTTAACGTGGTGTAAAGTAGTGCTTATTATTAATAGCTTTTACTTTTCTTATCATGTCTGAAATAAATTTGGTACCTAAAGCTTAATTATTACTATATTTTGGAGTAATATATATTTTATTTTTTAATATTAATTATTATTTTTCTCATAATATTTTTCTTATATTGTTAATATATAGTTATTTAGGAATAAATTGTTCTAGAATAATAATGACTTTTAGTTTTAAAAATTAGTTTAAATCACTAATATATAAGTCATAATTGTTTTTAACATAATTAATTAAAAATGTCTCCTATATGAAATAAAATTGGAAACTTAAGTTTTATCATTATAATATTTAATATATTTTGTTAATATTAATTATTATATATGCATGTAATCATAATATTTTTTTTCTATACGTCTAAGATTTAGCTATTTAGAATCCAAAATTGAGTAAAGTAAAATCCTAAAGATATTTTTAAAGTTAAAATTTATTGTACAACTAAATAATTAAAGGACTTTTTCATAGATTTTTTGTGTGTGTAGAATAATGTGTTAACATTAAAATTTGTTGGACCATAAAAAGAATTTTGGTTTTATAACACTAAGTATTAGTTATTTTTAGTAATTAATAATTTCACAACTTATAACTTATTAATTGTATATAATATAGTTTGGTTTTATTGTTTCATGATTTATTATGAAATCTTATGATATTAGGTGATTATAATGTGTTGTAGGGTTGGAAGACCCAAATGTATAAAATTAGTTTAAGAAAAAGAATCCTAACTATTAAGTTTGGGACTTATTAGTAACTATTTGGATTGCTTTAAAATAAATAATATTAAAGAGATTAAATGGTTTTCATTGTAATTAAATTCTAAATTAAGTTTTACTACTTTATTAGGGATTTATATGGATAGATAGACTAGTGTAGCCTGTAGGGGGCTTTATTTATTGCTTCCCTGGGCCTACCAAGAAAGCTTGATATGATTGGATAATGATTTGAAGTACTACCCATGATTTTCATGCTCCAATTCATTCAATCTATTAGGAAATGTATTTATATAAAAAAAATATCAAAAAAATTTCATTAAGAAGTACCTCTTAATTATTAAGATTTTATTTTCTGTCTTACCTATTAAGAGGCATTCAGAGGTAACAAAAAAAAAAAAAACAGCATCATGTCTCTTAGCGAATAAGAGGCAGTCCATTAAGAAGCAATCAGATGTAAACAAACAGTACCTAGCATTATTTAATCATTTATAGTAGTGGTTAGTGGAGTAGGATTTATATTTATGGCCCACTACAATGCGCAAAAACAAAGTGGTGTCTTAGGATGGATTACTCCATCAGGCCAACAATTTTAAAGGTTATGGAACCCACACAATTCACTCGCTGCGTTCGTACATACATAATATTACTCATTACTATTTTACTCCAACCAACCAAAAGTTAGGTGAGTGCGTAATTATTACTACAAGAGAAATCAATATTAGTGGTATTATTATATTATATGCATTGATATCAAGTTTTATCTCATGGCTTGACAAATTGTAATTTTGATTGCTGGAACAGGGCTTACTGATACTCACCGTGCAGGCTCGATCAGCTTCCTTAAAGCCTCCAAAATGTGAGCCGGACATTCCGTGTCAGGAAGTTAATGGTGCAAAAGCTGCAATGCTGTTTTTAGGGCTCTACCTAGTGGCACTCGGGGTGGGAGGGATTAAGGGATCCCTACCCACCCACGGTGCTGAACAATTTGACCAGAATACTCCACGAGGAAGGAAGCAACGATCAACCTTCTTCAACTATTTTGTCTTTTGCCTCGCATCTGGCGCCCTAATTGCTGTAACCTTAGTGGTTTGGATTGAAGATAATAAAGGTTGGGAATGGGGGTTTGGAATTTCCACTTTGACAATATTCTTGTCTATTCCAATCTTCCTCGCAGGTTCTGCTTTTTATAGGAACAAGATTCCTTGTGGAAGTCCACTCACAACCATATTTAAGGTAATTACGTACCCTAGTTAACTAATTTAACTACCTAGCTATTTCGTTCGTTGGTTCCCATGACCGACATGTATTAGTAGTATTTATTTATAGTTAACATGGCATGGGACATGTCACATGTATAGAATAGAATGGAATGGAATGGAGATTCGAATTCTTCATCATTCTAATGCCAAAACAGCGGCCCAGCTCATTATATTTACTGTGTTGTTAAACAGGTTATAGTTGCTTCTGCTTTAAACACTTGTGCAGCCGTAACCAGAAGTCCAAGCAATGCCATTGCCAGCATGTCCACAAGCCCTTCTCTTCCAACACAGGCCGGCATCATGCAAGATCAACAAGCAGCTGCTGAAAAGGGTAGCAAATCAGTGGAGCTCCTTGAAGCCCCATCTGAAAGCCTCAGATTTCTAAACAGAGCAGTGACTAGAAAGCCTGCCCACAAAGCACTCGAATGCTCAGTGACCCAAGTTGAAGATGTCAAAATTGTGCTCAAAATTCTCCCAGTCTTTGCCTGCACCATCATGCTCAACTGTTGCCTAGCTCAACTCTCCACATTCTCGGTCCAACAAGCTGCCACCATGAACACAAAGCTCGGCTCCTTAAAAGTCCCGCCGGCCTCCCTCCCTGTTTTCCCTGTCCTCTTTATCATGATCCTTGCACCACTATACGACTATTTCATCATCCCATTTGCGCGTAAAGCCACAAAAGCTGAATCCGGAATCACTCATCTACAACGCATTGGAATCGGATTAGTCCTATCCATTATAGCCATGGGAATAGCAGCTCTAGTTGAAATTAAACGCAAAAAAGTTGCTACTAATTCTGGACTAGATTCGAGTGATCCGCTACCAATAACATTTTTCTGGATATCATTGCAATACTTGTTTCTTGGTTCAGCTGATCTGTTTACCTTAGCCGGATTATTGGAGTTTTTCTTCACAGAAGCCCCAGTTAGGATGAGATCCTTGGCTACTTCTCTGTCCTGGGCCTCTTTGGCAATGGGCTACTTTCTAAGCACAGTAATTGTGTCCATAGTCAATGGTGCAACGGGCAGGTCGGATCACACGCCATGGCTTTCGGGTGCCAACTTGAATCACTATCATCTGGAGAGATTTTACTGGCTAATGTGCTCCCTTAGCGGATTAAATTTCCTGCATTATCTCTTCTGGGCAAACCGGTACAAATATAGATCCATCAACAAGGCCTAACCAGCTATATAGCTAGTAATATGGGCTGTATATATAGACAAAACTGCATGCATGCCATTCGATATATATCATTCGATAAATGGATTGGGCACATGAAGAAGCACATAATAGTAAGATTATGGATGCAATGATTAAATGATAATTTTGTATTACTTCCAAGAGATCAATATATACACCTGTTGTGGAGACAATCTAGGAATCTAATCTCCTAGAATTAAGTATTTACATCTAATTCCTATAATCAATAGCTGATTGACAGCTATGTGCATGATATTCTAATTCCTAGAATTAAGCAATTGGGTCAATGATATTATGTAACAATTGTTAGTTGTTGTTTCCTTCTATACATAATAATAACTTCCAATACAGCAGGAATGCTAGAAACAGAGCTATTTTCACGTCCAACCACTATATTTAGTAAGAATGCAACTAACCTAGACGATGGAGAGATGAGCCACTTGCACTTCATTCTCTCTCTCTCTTTTCTCACATTTCGGTATTTATTCTAATTTCCGACTTTCATATTCAAGGGGATGTAGCTCAGATGGTAGAGCGCTCGCTTAGCATGCGAGAGGTACGGGGATCGATACCCCGCATCTCCAAGTTTATTTATTACATACAGAGAGAGAAGAGTTTGAATCGTTTTATTATTACATTTTGTAATTTTTGATCAACAAAATCACATTACTCCAAAAAAATCAACCAACATCCATGCACATTCAACACACTCCAAATGGGGGCGGCTCTGTACATAAACTCTTTTGTTTGATAAACAAAATACAATCATCAGGGAATCATCCAAACAATTCTGGGTTCCAACTCGATCATCAATATGAACTTTCTCACAAACACCGACGAAATACGATCAAAATTTCCAACTTTATATTGAAACATTGTTGTCTTTTAATATAGAATGTCTTTCTCCATATAATGTATAATATATGCACAAACCCACCAAGTTTAGCAAGGACCCCCCAACAATATTCTGTCCTCTACCCACTGCTAGAAGAAGAGATCAGGGGTTTAATATTATCAAACATCACCGAGAAAACTAGTTATACTGCTGACAATTTCCTATGACTTCACTTGGAAGTGCTGGCACCCATTGTCGAGCTTCTAACTGCCACTTTGACGCCTCCCACAACACTAAGCTGCCTCATCTCTGGACTCAACATTTGGTTATCCTGATTCTTACCACTTGCTTCCATCTGAACGCCAACAAAGTATGCTATCTACATAGACATATGTGCAATGATCAGATTTAGCACAACTGAACAACTTCATTTTGGCATTAATCGACAATGATCTCATGTATGAAAAGTTTCATAATCAAACTCTCTTTTTATTGCGTAACCGTGGTAGCTAATTTATCCATTTGAACAACGCTCTCAAAGTCCTCTTTTTTTTTCTTTTTACATATATTTAAAAACTCAGAATTTGTGTCAAAGTAGTGTTTTTTGTTTTTTCTATTTTCAGAATTCATTTCAGGGGGAACACCAGAAAGGTGTTTTCGACTTTCTTCAGATTTGATAAGCAATTGATCCAAATGACCGCACACTTGATACATTATAGATTAAGATTTAAATATTTAATGCACTTATCATGTAAAAGAAATAACTTTTTCTATATTCAGTACATATTCTATATTTTTCAAAATACAAACCAAACCAAACAGAACACATACACATTTTCAGAAAATTTAGAAAACAAAAGTTGAAATGGAGATCAATAAAAGAAAATGTAGACAGTGACGGTGTATCTAAATAAAGTCTTGTAAAAGAACGATTACAAAGCAGCTTTTGACACTATCCTATTATATGTAAGCCCCACAAGTTTCGTGTCATATTCCCTGTAAAAAGCTTTGATGGCTTACACCATAAATTGTGAGGCTTGAAACTTGTCGGAGGTATCTAGGTTAATCCTCAAAGTTAGCATAACAACCACACCGTCAGGCAATAGCCTGCAATGCCTCACAAGACTCATGAATTTATATGTATGTGTAAGAAAGAGATGTTTGTCTGTTATCCATAGTCGCCTCTATGTGGATAGAACTTTGAATTACTTTTAACTTCGGGCCTCAGGGCAGTGTTTGCAACTGTTTGAATTTCTGCTGGGAAAGGTGAAGGTACAGCACTAGCTAGAGCAAAATGAATCGAACATTGTTACCTATGCTGTAAAAGTATATAAGAAATATCTTTTTGGCTTTTACTATTCTTTTTTTAGTTTTTTCTTTCCTCGTCTATTTGTGCATTAAGGTGGTTCTGGAATCTCATGATTCTTATAGTAGACTGATATCAAGAGCAATATTCAAACAGCAAATATTTTATAACTGTGTTGACTGATTCACATAAATTTTCTCCTGTCTAATATTACAGATATGATACCATTGACCATTTACATCTCGAACCCTAACTGAAGCATCTCAGATATGGAACACAAAAAGGGTTACCATCATGACCTAGATGGAATTTTCAAATTCCTATTTCTGTTTCACCAGATATGATAAGCTTGATTTATAAGAAGAAAAACATATAAACCATTAAAAATTCCAGAACTAAATTTAATTGTAATGAAACATGCAAAATGAGTATACATCTCTCAGAATTTCAAATCAGGATCTATAGAAAACCTTCTATAGAATCCTATGTAAAACAGAAGTTCAAAATTTGCATAAGTTTTCTTATGATAAATAAAGTAAAAACTTATGGATACAAGGAATGCAACCTAAATTCAGTCGCAGCAAGTAAGAATCTCCAAAAGAGTAAACTACGAGAGAGAGATTCACTTTGCATGAAGTAATGGAAGTGCCTCTACTTGAAGCTCTACAAGAAAAGTAAACTTAATTGGTCTAAAATCAGCTGGTAACATAAATTTACTTAGCTAATAACTAGGATTAGAAATATCGTTCCTGGCATAAACAAGCTTTTCTTCCTTTTATTATTTCTATGCATAATTAAATTCATCTTATGCAATTGCAAGAGCGAATTGAGTTGCTTATTACATGTGTCATGTGGTTCCAAAATCAATTAAATATCATAGAGCATTGGTAATAAGACGGCCAAATTGTGTTCTAATCATCCCTTTAAAGATCAGATGGGCGATAAATGAAGTAAATAATGTCAGTCGGAACACAAATTAC
This sequence comes from Panax stipuleanatus, assembly GCA_020205555.1. Taxonomy (NCBI): domain Eukaryota; kingdom Viridiplantae; phylum Streptophyta; class Magnoliopsida; order Apiales; family Araliaceae; genus Panax; species Panax stipuleanatus. The sequence goes on from CM035126.1 coordinate 3,319,654, forward strand.
ATTACCTTTCCAGAAGCATTTCGAACAGGTGAAATGTGAAGATAATTCCAAAATGAACTTTTATCTTTTCTGAAAACAGAGAAGCCAATAAGAAGTTTGAGCCCAAAGAAAAATATGTAGTTTCTTAAATACAAACAGTACACTTAATTATTCACCTGTAATTTAATATGCACACGGTGCATGGTTGTTCAGTTCGAATACTTTCCTTTATCTGCAGAAAAATTAGCACATTAAATTATCAGCTGATCAAAATAATCTCCTGCAAGCTAATTCTCTCTTTTAATTTTGCTATCATGTGGCCAACTTCAAATGACCACCAATTATGGCTAGGCCAAGACCCAGAATGAGCTCTATCAAGTAATGCCACTTCAAAAACATAGGTAAAAAAATTAAAAGCTACAATTACATATACAGTCACCTGGAACAGCGTTGAGTTATCTGTGTTCTGCCCCCTTAAAAATCTACAGTTCCTCCCCAATACCTCATTTCTAGCATAACCTATTGGAGAAAGAAAAACATATCTCACATGGAAGAAATTATATGTTGATCAATTGATCAACTTATTGACAATGGAGAACCTGTCAGTTTTATGAACGCTTCACTTGCATAAACAATGGGCATGTCTGGTAAGTGTGGATCAGTCCTGTGAGGCAATAAATATTTTACAATATTCAGAAAGCATATACATCAACAAACTATAAAGCAGAATTATATCATCTGCAAAACAAGAATCTTGGGAATTTGGCCCAACTCACAATACAAAGCTTTGTTTGATTCTACCAAGAGATATATTTAATGATGCATTAAGAGGATTCATCACAGATGTGCTGCATTTCTTTGCACACACTAATCTGCCGGTTAATTCGCTATAGTGGGTCAGCATAGAAAATATGTTGTGCATAGCAGTGACAGCCTTTCGCTTCTCTATCTCACCTGCCTTGCAATGCTCATCAACTTCTAATTCTGAAAGATATAAGATTCAGAACATAAGAACCTTAGTGAAACCTAACTTCTCCTATGAAAAAGAAACTAGAAAACTTTAAGTATCAGACTAAGTAGAGCAAAAAATTAAAGGCAACCCCAATTTGGTTCTGCATAAAGACACCACTGTCAGACACATGAGAAATAGTGCGGAGCACAGTAGTACAATTTTTACATAAGTTTTTTTCCTAAAAAAGAAAGATATAAATAAGACTACTTGAATACAATAAATACTTAGTATCCAATCTCAAAATAACATGGCAAGCCTTCATTCTCTTTAGCAACTTTTAAAAAGTAAAACCAATGTGGTTAAACATTTCATATGTGCATGAAAAGAAGTTTCTGGGATTTATATTCAAGATGAACAACCAAAACAAGACCACACTGAGTAAAATGTTTACGGTTAAACCAAGGTATTAAATATTGATGAATTTTCGTATGAGGGGGTGAGCAGGTGAGAATGAAACTTTTGCAGCTACATGGCATATCAATTAATAAGACGTGATACATACATAAAGATATCCAGGAAGTCTGACATAATTCCACCAGAAATTTGAAACAGAAGATACAATTCATGATGAATCAATAGTCAAACAAAGTCATATAGCGTATATTACACCAATGACATAATTGCAAACTTGAAAAACAAACCTTTATCATAACTCAACACTGAATCCAGAGCTAACAAGCGATCGAATTCCGCCACAGAATCTGAGCAGACCTCCCTCCTACAACACCCTGATACGGTCTCATGCAACCCTGATCCATCTTCACACAAATTCACCCCATTCCTTGCAAATTCACTACCAGAATGCCTCGGCCTCCTCAAAATAGGCACTTGAACTCCAACAAAATGAATTACCCTTCCATCATCCTTGCTAAAAACAGGAGATAAATGAAACAACATCCAAAAGGGTGTCCCATCCTTTCGATAGTTCAATATATTGATTTGTATACTTCTTTCCTCTCGAATGGCCTCCCTTATCTCCATAACCGATCTCCTATTAGTTTTAATTCCCTGAAACATCCTCCCATTCTTTCCAATCACCTCATCTCTTGAATAACCCGACATTTTTAAGAATCCACTTGAAGCAAAAACAATAGGATGCCCCGAAATGCAAGGATCAGTTAGGGTGAAACTATCGGGCAATTCATCTAGAGCTTCACGAACCCATCTCGAGTATCGAACATTAAATGATTGTTTAATTAAACCCAATTGTGGTTCCATCTTAATTGCAGTTTTTCTTCTTCAAATTCTCTATCTTTGTGAGTACAAATTAATCCCAATCCCATGTGTCAAGTTGAGATATGGGCTTCAAATTGCAGGACTCAGCTTCAAATAATCAAACATGACATCATGTTTTAAAATTATTAAAAAAGAAAAGAAAAAAGAAGCGAAGAAACTGAACAGAGTACTTACGGATTAAGTGATAATTATACAAAGCCACAACAAAAATTCAGAGTTTATTAGTGTTAAAGACAATAATAATTTTGCTAAGACTTACAAGGAGCTAGTGTTCACACCATAACAGTAGTGAAGAAGAACATCGACGATCCTTGTCGTTTAAGGAAAATATCTGACGGGAAGCTCGGTTCGTGAATGAACACCAAAGTTTGATAGATGCCCATCAATCGTTGTTCCTGTTCTGTGGAAGAAAATCTCAAAATTGGTGAACAAGAAAGAGCTTGGGAGTTTTGCAGAAAAGAACCCAGATATTATATTCCTTCCTTCTTAAAACTATTTGATCTCAATCTAGTACGACTATACACTTTTATTTTATTAGAATCCCAATTAAGGAAAAAACCAAAAATAAGTATGAGGTGGTACTTTTTCCAATAAACAAAATCCACATTTTAAATATAAAAAAATAAAATTAATACCTTTAATTTATGTTATCGAAAGTTTTTTTATTAAATTCTAACACTAAAAATATGTTTGAGAAATAATTTTTTTGGTACAAATATTCTGAATTTTCAGTTTATGATTAGATATTTTAATTATTTAATATATTAAACAAACCTAGAAGGGCGTGAGGAGAACGAGAATTGGATAATTAAAAATGTAGTAACAGAATGAAGGTGAGAATGGGAAGGAAACACGCAAATCGACCGTGGATGTTTATCCATCCACGTTATCATCTCCCCTCTCTCTCACAGCCACATCCAAGGGCGGAACCAAGGGGGGTCATATCCCCACCAAAATTATGCACATACTATATATTAATATATATATATATATATATATATATATATATAATAATAATAATAATAATAGTAGTTCAAAATTTTTTACATGCGCTCTATAAATTAAAAAATAAAATATATTTTATTTTATAATAAAATTCAAATGAAATAACTTAAAACATAATCAAATCTAAGTCGCTAACTTGAGGTTGAAGAATGATTACAAAAATCAAGTTCTTTATTTACCAAATTATTTTTTACAAATATTTAATATTTTTAAACAACATAAATTTACTTCAGAGACTCTCCCCTTTGTTGATTTCTTTATGGATTAATTTTCTTTGTTCTATATAGAAAATTGATATTTTCACAAAAAAAAAAAATATATTCTACATAAATCCCTCTCACGTATTTCTACATGAAATAAAAAAAATATTTTTACATAAATTTTGATATTGCCCAAAATTTTGAGACGTTTTAAAACTATGCATAGTCGTAGAATACAGTTGCTTCATGCCTTCATCTCAGTCGTACAGCCGAAATAAGCACTTCAAACGTCAATAAATAATTTTTTTTATTGATATATTTTACCTCCTCTAAAAATATTCTGGTTCCGCCACTGGGGCACATCCACGTTATCATCCTCTGTTGACATCTCTCCTTTCTCTGACTTTCACACACACAGGCACAGGCACACACGTATATATATATATATATAGGGAGCTAATCCATAGCAACCGGTTGCCGTAGTAACCTACTTTATTTCAGCCGCTACTCCTTGTAGCGGCTTATGTATCAATTTGAAAGTCAAAGCAATTAAGTACAATGGGCCCCATTAGGAGAAAAAAAACTCCCAAGCCGCTACTCCCACCCCCTCCCCCTCCCCCTCCCCCTCCCTCTCCTCCCGCCCCCTTTCTTCTCCCATCGCCAGCGGTCCATTTTCCACCTACACCGGTAACCAAACCTTTATATGTTGGTAACCAAACAGTCATATCAAGATAACCAAACAGTCATACCAAGGTAACCGAACTTTAATATGAAGATTTTCTTAATATGAAGGTTCGGTTACCTTGTTATAAAAATTTGGTTACCTTGTTATGAAGGCTTGGTTACCTTAATATGGAAGTAGTCAGTTCATTTTTATTAGGTTATCAATTTATTTTGAATGTGATGCAGTTGGTAACCAAAATTCATGCAGTTGGTTACCAAACTTTCCGATAAGGTAACCAATTCAGTTTTATTAGGTTATTAATTTATTTTAAATGTGATGCAGTTGGTTACCAAACCTTTCGATAAGGTAACCAATTCAGTTTTATTTTATTACCAAATTTATTTTGAATGTGATGCAGTTGGTAGTCAAACTTCGTATAAAGGTAACAATTTTAATTTTTGTGGGTAACCAAATCGTCAAAAAAATCAGAATAGCAACTCCGGCGATATAGTGGTGGTGGTGGCGGCGGCGGGAGGCGGTGGAGGAGGATGATGAACATTAACTCCTTCATAATTTTTTGTTTTTAATTTTCTCATTTTGATTTGAATTTTGAATTATAGATTTAAAATTGTTGTTAGATCCAAAAGATTTGAATTTGAATTATTAGTTATCCTTGATTTTAGGCTTTTTTATTTAATTTGAAATTGAATGGTTTGAATTTTTTGCACTTTTTTTGTAATTATTTTGTGAATGCATTTTTTTTGTAATTACTTTCTAAATGTTGTATAGTTCTGTAAAGGACTCTAATATTAATTGTCCACTTTTAAAAAATTTGTTCGAGCTTGATCTGAAGTAGTTACTGGTAGTTAGTAGTTACAACTTACAAGTGTTTCCGATCTTAGGCTCGGTTGAATTACAAATCTACGAAGGATAAATAAAGGGAACAATTACATATTATAGTACATTTTAATAAAATATTACAAAAAAATGCATAAATAAAATATTTACAAAATTAGTGCATATGCAATATTTAATTACAAAAAGAGTGCATTCTTATCCCTTTAATTATGCCCATGATTCTCTCCCACGATTCTTTCCCATGATTCTCTCCCACAATTCTCTTCCATGATTCTCTCCCACTCAGTCTTCTTCCTCCTCTTCCAACCCACCTTCTTCCTACTCTTCCACCGCCGCCCTCCCCCACTTCACTGTTCCGCCGCTCCTCCTCCCGCCCCCGCCCCCGCCCCCGCCCCACCCCCTACCCCCGCCACTCCCCTTCCTCCGCCTCCCTTCTCCTCCCCCGCCAACGCCCCACCCCTCCCTCCGCCTCCTACCGCCACCCCTTTATCCTCCTCCCGCCCCACCCCGCCTCCTCCCCTCCCCTCCCCTCCCTTCCCTCCGCCTCCCTTCTCCTCTCCCGCCCACTCCCCACCCCCTCCCTCCGCCTCCTACTACCATCCCCCTCCTCCCGCCCCCCCCCCTTTTCTCCTCCTCCCGCCCCCGCCCCACCCCACCCCCCCCCCTTCACTTCCTCCCCCTTCCTCCTATTCTCCCAAATCGATCCAAGGTGGCCGTCGGTGGAGGCCCCGCCACTGGCCGCGGTGGAGGCCCCTCCACCACCCGTTGCTTCCCTTTCACCACCGGTCCATTCTCCAACTCCACTGGTAACCAAACCTTTATACGTTGGTAACCAAACAGGCATACCAAGGTAACCAAACCTTCATACCAAGGTAACTGAACCTTAATATGAAAGTTTCCTTGTTATGAAGGTTTGGTTACCTTGTTATGAAGGTATGGTTACCTTGGTATGACGGGTTGGTTACCTTGGTATGGAGGTAACCAATTCAGTTTTATTAGGTTACCAATTTATTTTGAATGTGATGCAGTTGGTAACCAAAATTCATGCAGTAGGTTACCAAACAGTCATACCAAGGTAACCAAACCATCATACCAAGGTAACCGAACCTTAATATGAAGGTTTTCTTGTTATGAAGATTTGGTTACCTTATTATAAAGGTTTGGTTACCTTGGTATAAAGGATTGGTTACCTTGGTATGAAGGTAACCAATTTAGTTTTATTAGGTTACCAATTTATTTGGAATGTGATGCAGTTGGTAACCAAACTTCATGTAGTTGGTTACCAAACCTTTCGATAAGGTAACCAATTCAGTTTTATTTGATTACCAAATTTATTTTGAATGTGATGCAGTTGGTAGCCAAACTTCGTATAAAGGTAACCATTTTAATTTTTATGGGTAACCAAATCGTCAAAAAAAAATTCAGAATAGCAACTCCGACAATATAGCGGTGGCGGCGGCGATTTAGCGGCGGCGATTTAGCGGCGGCGGCGGGAGGCGGGGGACGAGAATGATAAACAGTAACTCTTTTATAATTTTTTATTTTTAATTTTCTCATTTTGATTTAAATTTTGAATTATGAATTTGAAATTATTGTTAGATCTAAAAGATTTGAATTTGAATTATTAGTTATCCTTGATTTTAGATTTTCATATTTAATTTGAAATTGAATGGTTTGAATTTTTGCACTTTTTTTGTAATTATTTTATGAATGCACTTTTTTTGTAATTACTTTGTAAAAGTTGTATAGTTCTGTAAAGGACTCTAAATAAAGGTCCCAATTGCTGCATGATACCTGCAGTCTACTTGAGTGGGCTTTGCATGTGACTAAACTGGACTGGTGTTGTTGGATACTAAAAATAATGTGGTATGGGCTGTAGGTCAAATGTTGGGCTAAACTATTGGGTGTTGGTTGGTACAATAATGTTAGAGATCTTAAACTTATTATTTTAAATAACATAATTTTAATAATAATTTATAATATAATCAATTAATATTATTTTTGACGCAACAAATTTGAGATCACTAAAATCACTCGCTTAATTTTGAAGTGTCATCTTTATCATAATTTGAGATATGCGTTAAAAAAATGTATGTAATTGCAAAAAAAGAATATTAAATACACATGGAACGAATATATATTCTTAAATTATTTATAAATTTTTCAAAAAAGATTTTTATTTTTTTTCATAAAACAGGAAATATCTCTCAATATTAGAGGTATGCTTCTAGTGTACACTATATTGGACATTTTCTTAGTTTAAGGTTCGACTTCCATTGTTGATTATTTTCTTTTAATTTTGATTTTGAAAACTCTATTACGATGATTAACAATGAAATTCAGGAGTGACGTATTAAATTGGACAAATTTAGAGGGTATAAGAGATGCAGCTATTATTATTATTATCCTATCCTATAAATAATAAAACAATTCTCAGAAAAAGAAAATGCCATATAACCTTTTGATAATTTGGTTGCGGTAACAAGGCAGGATTATTTTGCAGACTACCTAATTCCCAACTTCCCAACTTTAAATTGTTGAACATAAGAAGAGAAGCGAGAGGAGTGAAGTGGATCAGTGCCCGATAACAGACAAAGAACCGGTGGCTCTTCTGGGGGCTCCGACGCTCAGATCATTACAGCTTGCATAATTACTTACAACCGCAAATTCAAACTTTCAGGGTTTTCCGTTCAGTGATCTCCGCCTCAGACACTTGTTAAGCACCCCGGCAAAAAAGTGGATCTTTTGTCAATTTTGATTTCGCCGTCAGTAGCAAAGCAGTAGATCTTTCTCACTATCTGGCCTGATCTCCGATCAGGTTAGTTCTTACCCATTTTCCGATCATTTCCTCATTCGTGGAATATTATATATAGTCAGATTAACAAATACAATCAAAGTTATTTAATTATTCCAGATATTGATCAGATATTTTATCTTTACCATTTCCACATCGATTCCCCTACATTATGCTTGTTCATTCTGTTATCAAAATTGGGTTATATACCTATATACATACCTACATAGCAATAAAAATTATCCTTCAGAATTCTGAGGCATTTTTTCTTGAAGTTGCAGAGTGAAGGTAAGATGAATTTTCTGATGCTGCGGTCTAACCAGACTGCAGCTTCGGAGCAGCCATCCACTCAGGAATTCCAGGGGCAGGCAAATCTTGCAACAAGACCTGCTACCACTTTGGAGGGACTTATAGCTGAAGATCCATTTCCAATCACTCCCTCATCTGACAGTGATCGAGAGCGGAGTGGTAGATTTGGGAGAGGAAATGCAGGTGTTGTAGGCTCTAATGCAAATAATAATTCCTCAAGTTTAGAGAATCATGCTGATGTTATTGAAGACCAAGGATGGATTACCATTCCATACAGTAATTCCTTGCCATTTCTCTTTGCTTTTATGTTTACATTGTTAGTGTGCACATTGAAAATTTTTGATGTTCAGAGAATCCACACAGTTGTTACTCCATCATGTAGCCATGTAGGTGAAGTAGCATCTTTAGGAATTCCAATTTGATTCTGAATAATGCTACCACTTAGTTATCAACATAGAAGAAAGTCTAATTTTCAACCAATTTAATGTAAAGATTAAAATTGACCAAAGTTTGTTAGGGTTTTGAGTATAAAGGTACGTGGAAGCCGAATATGCGCTAGGATCCCACGAGATATACGGTAATTGAAATAAAAATCTACATACAGGACGAGATAATTAAGTAACAAGCAATTGAATGTGATTGGCCCAACTTGCCCACTTGATGGAGAGAATTGACTTCACTAGACTTGCAGACGTAAATAATAGTTTTGCGGTTGTGTTTTTCACCCAAACCAAATCCAAAACCCCAAAACCCCAAAACCACTTGTACACACTCTCTCAAGCCCTTTTGAAGATCCTAGCCTTTCTCATTCACTAAGTTTTCCTATGCTCTTTATATCTTGTCTTGTTCTCCAATTGAAACGAAATGACTCTATTTATAGAACTTAAGATGGAAGCTTTTGGTTTTCCCCACTTGCTACTTATTGGTTTAGTTATTATAAGGCGGGTGGACTTCTTGTACCCTATGCTTGTATCCTCTCTTTTTATCTAATTTAAATTATTCGTTTATCAATTAAGATAAATCTTGGGGCTGTCTCTGTCAAAGATTCCTGTAAATATGCTTAAAAAGATTTCTAGTTATTTAGATTTATTTAGTTGTAAGCTAAACTGAACTTCTAACGTTTCGTTTCACAGTTAAAGTGTCTATATCACGTTGATTGTGCATATTACTATGTTTTTCTTACAGAGGAGCTTCCTGATAATTGGATTGAAGCACCAAATATACAATCATTTCACTCTTTGGATCGCTGTTTTGTTTTTCCAGGTAACTGTTCTTTATTGAATATCCTTTTTTTGTCTGCTCATGAATGACTATTCCTGCTTTTGTACTTAATCTGAATATGTTTTCCTGTCCAGGTGAGCAAGTTCATATCCTGGCATGTTTATCTGCATATAAACAAGATATGGAAATCATCACTCCGTTTAAAGTTGCTGCAGTGATGAACAAAAATGGTATTGGAAGAAGCCCCAACAAAGAAAATGGAAACACTGCGTATGAACAAGATCATGTTTCTAAGAGAGTGGAGATGGATCCTGGTGGTCAAAATATTGATCATAATGGCAATAACCCATTAGATGGTAAGATTGATCCACAAAAGGATGTTTCTGATGGCGAATCTCTTCTTAGAATGGAAGATCACAGAAAACAGACTGAAACATTGTTGCAAAGATTTCGAAATTCCCATTTTTTTGTTCGAATTGCGGAGTCACATAAACTACTTTGGTCAAAAAGAAGAGAATCAGGAGCATCTGCAGAACCTTCTTCAATGGTTGGAGAAACTTTTGATGGTGCAGAGACCAGAAGGACTGCAGAAAAGAAGACTCCTCTCAATGCAGCTGTAGACAGAGGAGGTTTTGATGCCAGGGCTTCTGGGGGAATGGCGAGAAATGCTGTCAAGTGTTGCTCTCTTTCCAATGGAGACATAGTGGTATGTTTCCAAAAGAACTTTTAGGATGATGTCAAGATTTATTTTCCTGTTTTGTTTCCTTGTGAATGGAGCTTTGCAACGACTGTGTTAGGACTTAGGACCAATGTTGCCTAGATTATGGTTCGATGCGGTACGTGGTACAAAATCGGGAACGGAAAACGTTACTTTTTGTGGTATGGAGTACGGTAGGTTTAGGTTCCTAAAAATTGCTTAGTTGGTGCGAAATAAATTTATCCAGAACGTGGCACGCTAGGAATAGCTTTTTAAAAAAGATTAATTAAAAATAATTGAGATATAGTTAAAACTAGTTGAGTTATTTTAAGCATAATGTCACACAACCACTTATTTAACGAGATTACAAATTGCTTACTTGAAACGCACAAGGTGCTTAGTTGGCTACATGGTGCCTGATTTATATGATTTTTTGAGAGCTCCTGTAGTAACTCCTTGGTGTGCATGTGGTTTACAACTGCTCTTGCGGCTCACTTATGCTTGTTTCCATGTTACATTTCTAGTACCGCTACACTCTGTTACTTACACACACACACACACACATACATATATGTAAAGGTATTGCTGCACTGCATTTGGTTTATTTGTTATGATCCTTGTTTTTTCTTACATGTTACTATGTGAGTGGTGAGAGCTTGATATAAATTGCTATGTTCATTCTCTGACTAGTTCAGCTTTAGAGCAATTGGCAACTTGACATATAGATGGAAATACTTAGATCCTTGCATGACTATTCCAATAAAAATTAGGAAATAGCATCAAATATAGGCCAGGTGTGAGATTTTGGGCGTGGTTGTGTGGCCTGGACAGATGAGATTCTCCAAGGAAAATAAATTATTATCCCTCCATTCCGAAATATAAGATCAAGTTTGACTTTTTGAAGTAGACATTTTCAAATTCAAAATTGATATGGTTTTATTTAATTTTGTCAATAAAATTATGAATATTGTTAACTATAAGTACCACGAATTACAAGATTTATTATTTTCAAATTTTAAATAAATTACATCAAGTTTACATTTAAAGATGTGTCAAATTGACTTCAAAAAAGTCAAATTTGATCCAGTATCTCTAAAAGGCTATTAACTGAATTTCTTCACATCTGATTTTATCTGTATGCCTTCATTAACATCCCTTCTGCCTTTTTTTCATAGAGCTACTGTGCATTGTCCATACAGATCAGGGTTGAAGATGAGTATGTATGCCATTATACTGTTGTCTCATACAAGGAATTCTCTTGCTTGTTTGATGCACATAAACAATTGAATTTGTTGTACAAAAACTTTGCTTTATATATCACTACTTTTTCCTCTACTTGTACAAGAAATTTCATTTAGTGCAACAATTGCATTCTCCCCTTGGTTAATCAACGTTGATTAATGCATTCATATAGATTTTTGGCTTTCAGTTATACTGCCTACTTAAGTCATTGATACTTGAAGACTAGATTTTATATTACAACTGTAGAGTAAGGTTTTAATGTCTTCATTTGGCTGGAGTTGCCTTTAAATTTTCAACCTGTTGGCGAATCAGATCGTTCATGTTCTTATTTTGATCAGTATTATATAATACATGTATGGGCAGTAATAATAAGCTGTAGAATCCAGAGTTGGTTGCAAAATATTTTCTTTTTATAACTAAAAAGAATGCATAATATTCTCTGTACCAATTATGCACTTATCGCTTATCCTTCACTATAAATGCTAGATCTAGTTTGGTCCCATATTTATCTTTTCATCCTTTCATGAGTAATACTAATTCGCCTTCGATTTTCTTGTTTGGAAGGATGCAGGTACTATTACAGGTAAATATAGGAGTTGACTTTGTGCAAGATCCTGTCCTGGAAATTCTTCAATTTGAGAAATATCAGGAGAGAAATTCCAGTTCTGAGATCCAGGAAAACCTAGTGCCCGTAAACAAGGACCCTTGTGGAGATCTATTGAAATGGTTGCTTCCTTTAGATAATTCCATTCCCCCTCCATCTCGTCCTTTATCTCCTCCTCTTCCTTCATTGAGTTCCAGTCCAAGTATACGTAGCACATCCTCAAAGCCGAACTTATCTGGGTCATCTGGTTCTCAAATTTTTTCTTTTGGTCACTTCAGAAGTTATTCCATGTCCTCACTACCGCCAAATATTGCACCACCTCCACCTATTACAGCCCCAACCAACGCTAAACCAAAATTTGATATAGAAGATTGGGATCGATTCTCCTATAAGAAGTTTGGGAAAACAGATAAAACTGGGAGTGAAGGGCTTTTATCTTTTCGAGGTGTATCACTGGAACCAGAAAGGTTTTCTGTTCGTTGTGGATTGGAAGGCATTTATATACCAGGAAAAAGGTGGAGGAGGAAAATTGAAATAGTACAACCTGTAGAGATCCATTCTTTTGCTGCAGAATGCAATACAGAAGACCTTCTTTGTGTTCGGATTAAAGTATGACGTGCTTGAACTGATTGAATTCTGTTGTTGATTGTTGTTTTGGCTACTACAGTGCAGACATACCAAATGCTTTTATGTGTCAGAAATATTGACATACTGATTAAATTATTTTGCAGAATGTTTCTCCACCACATGCACCAGATATCATGGTTTATTTGGATGCTATTACGATTATATTTGAGGAAGCATCAAATGGTGGACCGCCTCTATCTTTACCAATAGCATGCATTGAAGCTGGAAATGACCATAGTTTGCCTAATCTATCCCTCAGGTTGTTCTACATGAGAAGTATTAGAATTTGTTTTTTTTTGACGTGACTTCTACTTGCTACACCAGTATAAATGGTATTTTTCCATTACTATGTATAACTACGATATTGAATTACTTACCTATCAAAAAATACATAATCAAGGTTTTGTTTATAAGATTGTGTTATTCCTTAATTCTGACTCTACTTTTTGGAAGAAAATAATTTGCTTGAATTTTTCATCGTACATTGTTAGATTCAAGCTTAAAAGTCATTAATCATTTAAGTTTTGAGGGGATAATGCGTCGGTATTATGAATCTGAACTAAAGTCTAATAGATTCCCATCTTATATCAGGATTAATTGTACTCTCGAATGAATTTCTATTATACTGCAATGGCTGCCGTCCACTATCTCTTGCATATAAATACCAAAAATATGTCGGCTAGTGATTTTATATCTCTTGAGTTTGGTTGCAGCCTCCTTTAATATTCTAATGAAGAATGTCAATCCCACATTTAGTTTATACACTTAGAAACCTCTCTGAAGCATAGAGGTACAATGTTTGGCAATGGGTTGGTGTGTACATGTATGACTTCACATAAAAACTTATACTAAATTAATCTCAACTTGCCTGGGGTATATAATTCTTAGCAGAAGCATGTCCCTTATGTTTCTTTTAAGTTAACTTTACAGAATATGACTCTCCCTTGAATTTATGATGTCAGTGATCAGTATTTTGAGTAAATTGGATGCGATTAAAGGAAAAATAGGATTTCATTCTACATTTATTGTGTTGGTGTTTTGTTTCTTACCTCTGAAGTACAAGAAAGGTTCGACTTATAAATTCGTGACGGATCCATTTTATTAGTATATATTTGAATGTGTATATGACTTCACTCTAGGAGGAATGAAATACTTGGTGTAAGGGTTACTTTGAAATTGGAAAGAATAACTCAGGTTTCGAATTCTGTGTTCCTTGTTCTCAATGGGTAATATACACTTGGCAGGAGGGGTGAAGAACACTCTTTTATTCTCAAACCAGCAACTTCAATGTGGAGGACTCCTAAGGGTCCAGGTGAAAGAAGTTCTCGGTCATCCCATTTGGAGGCTGGAAATGGATCATCAAGTTTGCATAACATCAATCAAATTGCTTCACGTACCGATCAGTATGCAGTTCTAGTATCGTGTCGGTGCAACTATACTGGTATATATTTTGTTTATATTTTTACTTCATGTATATTCCAGAATACCTTTGAAAATTTAATCTCATGCTTGATGTTTTTATTTTCCATCCATGTGATGATTCTAGAATCAAGGCTATTTTTTAAGCAGCCAACAAGCTGGCGACCACGTATTTCGAGGAATATTTTGATCTCTGTTGCATCTGAAATGTCTAGGCAAACTCTTGTATCAAATGGAAGAGTCCCTCAACTTCCTGTCCAGGTTTTTATATATAGATAGATATTCTTCTTTTCTTTTTTGTGCATCTGTGTGAATCTGTGGAATAAGTTAACTCGAGAATGAAAAAGCTTTTTCTACCTTGTTCTATCAGGTGTTGACCCTTCAAGCTTCAAATTTGACATCTGAAGATCTAACAATGACAGTTTTTGCTCCAGCCTCATTTATGTCTCCTCCATCAGTCGTGTCCTTGAATTCTTCTCCCACATCACCAATGAGTCCACTTATTGGTTCTTCTGAGACTGCTGGCAAAACGAATGGTGATAGACATGGTACTGCAGTACAGAAGCTGAGCTCAGTCTCTCTTGAACTGGAGAGTCAGATACATAGTGGCGAAGGTGGACCTCGATCTGTTACTCCAAATGAGCAATCCTTTGCCATCTCTGATGTCCTGCCAAGGGGTGATTTGGGCTGTACACATTTATGGCTGCAAAGTAGAGTCCCACTAGGGTAATACACCTTTATACTTTCTATTTTTTTAAATCTCAGTTTAAGACTAGAAATAAGGTTACAATATGTTCTGTTTATATCAGATGTGTTCCAGCTCGATCCACAGCTACCATTAAGCTTGAGTTGTTACCCTTGACTGATGGCATAATTACGCTGGATTCCTTACAGATTGATGTTAAGGAGAAAGGTACTCATCTGCTTGTTTATACTAGCACCTTGTTTCCTGTATCAATGTTTTTATTGTTTCATGGCGCTTCCGGTAATATATTAAGCTTATAACCTGTTGGTATAGCACTTATCAAGCTTCTGCAACATGGACCTCTACATATTGTATGACTTAAAATATTAATGCCAAGATTGTATAATCATTAACTACGCCACATGAATAGGTGATATTTAATACATAATTCATTTTTTTGGAGGGATCTTTATATGTGCCTATATTAAGAAACATTCATTGTCAACACTCGTAGGCTGTATTTATTTTTTCTGCCAGAAGTGGTTCTTATGTTTCATTACTATATTATATAATTATTATGGTGCACACACACACACATAATAGTTGGCGCTTTTACTACTGGCTTGGAAAGACCTTCCTTTGACCGGATTCTAGTGATTGAGGGCAAAGCCACATCAAAACTGAAAAAAAGAAGGTATCTAATGAGGAAAGCTTATATTACCATGGAATGGCTCATTATTGCTTCTCAGTGTTGGTCAAACTGTAGAAGCAATAATGATTTTTTTTTATTGTTAAATGTGAGATTTAAATGATGAAATCAAATGTAATGATTGTATTTGATTTAATTTTTTTTATTAAAAAGATGATTGCATTATCACTTGGAAATACTTTCTGGCTTGCAGGTAAAATTTATATTCCTGAGCATTCACTGAAGATAAATGCAACATCCAGCATTGCCACAGGGATTATCTAGGATGGTTGTTTTCAGACCCACTCACTAAAATTATGTGGAACTTCCAGCATAGCCAGTGGCTATCTAGTTTGATCACCTCAAAGTTTGGCGGTCTTTGAATTTTTCCATTTGAGGTTGGAAAGATATAGCATAATTGCTGCTTGGTAGGCGATTGCAAATTTGGCATAATGTTCAGACATAAAATCATGGCCTGCGTGCGTGTGAGAGAGGAAATCTTCTTGTCTGAGTCGGTTGATGTACTCAAAATATAGCATTATACCAGGTTTTGTAAACCATGAATTGATTATAGCATTTGTTATACATATTCTAAAATGAGGAATAGTTGGAAGATGGTGGAAGTCCCGAGTTAAACGCAGGGAGGAGGGAGGGGGGAGGGAACACGGGAAACATTTTGATTTGTTTGGATGGTCGTGGCGTCCCCCCTTAGCCTTGGCCGCTGTCTGTCTGTCTTATTTGATTCAATACTTTGGACATTCTTGGTGAAATTTGTGATTAGCGTTTGTTGATTTCTCTAATTCTATGATGTTTCTTGTTATACGTGTTCTAATTAGGTTTTCTGATGAGTTTCTCCAATCCATATATGGGCCGACTACTTGGATAAAATGACATGTGAAACCAGTGACAATTGAAGGATTATTTTGCGAACTTAGTTATTATTATTGTATTGTAATGAACATTTAGTGTGTGAAAGAAGTTAACTACCTCATTATTCACCATATATATGATTAAAAGAGTGTATTTAATTTAATTTAATTTTATGTAGGCGCGCGCACACATATTTCCCCATCTCATGCTATTAGCAAATTTTGAGAAACAAAAGTCTCATGTTTATGAAAACGTTATATATATATATATATATATATATATATATATATGAGAATTGATATTTTCACAAGGCCTTATTCACATGAATGTGGGTTCTGTTTACTATTTATGCGAGGGGAGTCTTGTGAAAATATTAATTTTTTTTGTGAAAATATCAATTTTTCTTGTGAAAATATTAATTCTCTAAAGATATTGATGAATGATACTGGTAGTTTCATGGCAGTTGTGTTTGGGAAAGTGGAGGATGAATTGAAGATGTAGAGTAGGAACAAACATTTTCAAATCAAGCTGCGTTTTGGTTCCTCGGCTGCTAACGCCGGACTCCCACATTTTTTATATTATGGAGTACATTATATAAAAATAGGAGACGAGACGATGCTTGCCCAGCACCGTTCAGAGTAAATCCTGACGCGCGTGTAGGCGTCTGCAAAACCTAACCTCACACGTCACCATATTTTGGGTCCATAGACCATACTCGTCTCTATCTCTCCTGCCCGCGTTGCCCTCATTTTCCACTTCTCTCTGTCCACGATCCATTTACTGGTGACCGGCTTCGTTTTTTAGCTAGCATTCTTCCTAAACTGCCCTTCATGATATATTTGCTATGCTGAACTCGGTACGGTCAGCTTTCTCAACTCTATGTTTTCTGCCCGTATTCTCCGGGCAGTTCCGATTTGCTTTTGTTAGTCTTCGATTCTATATTTTAAAAAGTATAGGAAGTAGGAACCGATAAATTCATCCCTCAAATTTCATTTTCATTCGAGAAATTTATATATCAAATTTATGTATATGTGTATTTGATGATTTTTGAGGTTTGAATTGGAGTTCTTTTCTTTTTCTTTTATTTATTTATAGAGATTTCAGTATCTTTGCGGAGCAGACATCACTGTGTACTTTTGAAGTGAGATTGATTGTCCGATACAGCTTGCACCGTGTCTTGTGCTTGTTGGGCATGTGATCTGAATTTGCTTAAACTCTTTTTGGAGGGTTAAAAATATCATCTTTATGCGTAATCTTGAATTGGGTCTGAGTAATTTCATCGGATGTTTGTTGGGTTTTCGGAGAAACATTGGTTTTTCTGTAAGTCAAAAGATTATTCTCAGTTTCAGCTATGTGAGGGGTGCTGGAGGGGCTTTACTATTATCTTTTGCTGATCGATGAACTGGTTTTCAGTTATTTTTGCCAGATTATTTGGGTATTGAGAAAAATATTCTTAGGGCGAAGGACTGGTAGCCGCAGGAAATTCTTTTTGTGGCTGCGTGTGAAAAGGGAGGGGGCTGGAGGGGAATTTTGGGATTTGGGGCTTTGATGATATCTTGGTTCGATTATAGGGTTGTGAAAAATGGGATTGAGTGGTGATGGTGTTAAAGTAGAGTCTTGGGAAGTGGGCAAATCGAAGGATAGGAAGAAGAAAGATGGGGATGTGGAAGAGACTGGCTGTTGGATTAAGTTGAGGTTTATTGGCAGCTGTATTTCATCAAGATCTAAAGTTGATAATTCTATTAGTGGCATCAGTACACACTGTGGTAATCCTTCATTGCTTTAAAATTGTATTTTTTTTAATGTTATAATTGAATATTTTAGTAGCATCGTGTTCTATGTTTCAATTAAGTTTAGTTTTGATGTGTTTACTTTTTCCTACGAGTTTATTCTAGTGCTGACATTGCAATGTTTCCCTCCTCTTTGCTCACTTTTTCACCTTCCCTTCTCCTTAAGTCAGTTTGAAACAGTTACTTTCAGTCCCAAACATAAAAAAGTTATTTTCAAGATTCATGAAAATCTCGTTGTAGTATTTTGTAATGAATCAATCTTTTTAGAACCAAAGTGATGTATCAGTGATCCATCAAGGGCTTAAGGTTTTGAGATTGGGACAATCGCTACTAATTTGAACCTAGATACGTTCCAGATTGAAAGGATATACTTGTTTGCAACCATGCCAATATTGGTTGTCTAAAAACACAATGTTTAGATGCCTTTGTTATGTTTAGTTATTTTCTTACCTTTCCCTTGTATGTTAATTTGTGCTGATTGTGCCGTTAAACTCAAACTCGTGTACGAAAATGTATGACAAATAAGTAGTATTTAAGCTTTCTTGTTTAATACACAGACACTTCAACATGCAAGCTAAACAATATATGTGGAGGCTCAAGGACTATGGAAAATTACTTGGTCCAAGTATTTCTATCATTTGTTTTATTGTACCTCCTTAAGGTTTACACAGCACTTCCTTAATCTACCCAGACCAATTTCATGACCATCAGAGAGTATAAAAATTTGTGGTGTCAAGCAAGATCGAGTTACCAATGTAACAAAATCGCTTAGACCATAATGGATTCAAAAGTCGAATATTAGTTGTGTGCTTTCCGAAAGTAATTGGTTTCTCTCATCCCTTAAAATCTAGGAGTTTATTTTTCTACTTGTTGTGATATAGGACAAATTTAGGATGAAGAATTAACGGAAAATAAACTAGGATTTGAACTTCACGTTTAAACCATTAGGATCTCTCAAATGTATCAACTCCACGTATCAACACCAAGATGGATAAAATACCAATACGGTAGGTTACCTCTATAGTATAAATAAAATAATCAACTTCAATATCAATAGTCTGTAGTTTAAAAAACTTGTGAGGCATCACTATTTAAAGAGACTCAAAACCCTAATATTACTTGAGGAATAATAAAAGTACTAAATGACTAAAATACCCTTATTAATAATTCTTAATCACTAATTAATGTCCTAAATCCCCACTAATAAATAAAATATATAAATCACATCAACTACTTTTATCATAATAAAACTCCAAATAATAAATATAAAAATCACTTTGTTGTTTTTGACTTGGGAGTCCCCATCATGTTGCCACATAGTTAGGTTTTATTTTTTGAACTGCATATTATAAGCATCTATGAGCCATGTCCTCAGTATGTCTTTAATAACTGAATCTGAATGACGACTTCTTTCTTTCTTTTTGTCTTCTTCGGCAGAAAATTTAGTGGTATCTGCTCTTTGGCAATCATGTGCATCACTTAGAATTCTTAAAATTCAGTGGCTGCTTCTTTCTTCACAAATAAGCTAAAATTAATCACTTGAATTTACATAGCATGTAGTGTGCGTGCATGTCAGTAGACTTTTCATTTATCTGTTAAGATTTTGGGTCCACAAAGTTAGGCAAGAAGTTTCATGTTCTGCTAGTTCTTATTTGTTACTTTACTTGTTTACATTCTTGATTTTTTTTCTTTTGACACTTCTTATGGGCTGTGTCAAATGGACAAACTCATGCGCTTGTAATAGGTGAAAACCAATATAGTTTATTTCATTTAATTGGTTCTTGTATGCATGTGGTTGCCACTTGCTCCAAAAAAAAAGAAGTAAAATTATAATCTCATTTACTTACTACTTATCCATTTTTGGTTGGGCTGGGGGAGAGCAATATTTACTTGCTTTACGACTTATAATTTGTTAAGACTTTAAACATCGCTAAGAGAACACAATGTATAGGGTCTGAGTTCTGTATTTGGCCAAGGGACCTTGACTTTTCCTGTTAAGAAAGTTTCTATGTATGTTTACATATGCTGATTCCTTGTGCTGACATATTGCTTGTGTATTTGTCAGCGGACGGTAAATGTACAAATGACACCGGCAAAGACCAACCAGCTCCTGTAATCTCATCAACTACAACTAGCATCGCAGAAAGTAACTCATCCACTTCCAAACTTGAAGAGGAACTTAGAGTTGCTTCTCGGCTTCGGAAATTCGCTTTTAATGATCTTAAGATGGCAACAAGAAATTTTAGACCGGAGAGTCTTCTTGGTGAAGGCGGTTTTGGTTGCGTATTTAAGGGGTGGATTGAAGAGAATGGAACGGCACCTGTGAAACCAGGCACTGGCCTTACTGTTGCTGTGAAAACCCTCAATCATGATGGACTTCAGGGTCACAAAGAATGGCTGGTCTGATGCTTAACTTATCCATATTACTATTGACATTATGTTTCTCTTTCTCTCTTTTTTTTTCTTTTCTGCCTGTCTGATTCTTATTATTTTTAGTCTATGTTCAGTTTTCAATATTCTCAAGTATTGTCTCCTTTGGCAGGCTGAAGTGAATTTTCTTGGTGATCTCATTCATCCAAATTTGGTTAAGCTGATTGGTTATTGCATTGAAGATGATCAACGGTTGCTAGTTTATGAGTTCATGTCACGAGGAAGCTTAGAGAACCACCTGTTTAGGAGTATGCTACCTTCTCTTTCTCGTTATTGAATCCTTCTCAGAATTGTGTTTATGTGTTTCGTTTTTAGTAACATATTGGTTTTTCTCTCTCAGTATTGTATGTCTGAAGAAAAGTTAGGATAACTCACTTTGAAATTTACATCTCAAGTTTCACTACATTGAATTTTGATCTTAACCATCGATTATGTTAAAGAGAATCTTCCTTAAAAATTTGGACACCTGAATGAGTGCTCTAATTATGAGACAGGAGTATGTCTAAAATAACAATGTCTGTTTTTTTAATGATATTTTATTATTATCCGTGTCTGGAATTATTATCTAGTTGACTTAAAAGTTA
Organism: Panax stipuleanatus; assembly: GCA_020205555.1. NCBI lineage: Eukaryota > Viridiplantae > Streptophyta > Magnoliopsida > Apiales > Araliaceae > Panax > Panax stipuleanatus. The sequence continues at coordinate 3,340,568 of CM035126.1, forward strand.
TAAAGGATCTACTTCCTTATCTATAAATAAATTACCATGCTGCCGTCTTTACTCAATAGTAGTTTTAGGCCAATTGCTGAGATTTCTGATTAGGAAATCTGTACAAGTGTGGTGGTCAAAGGTAGCCTAGAAAATTGTTTGTGATCCTTAGCATGTTTCACCTTGAACTGCATTTGGCTCAGATTCAGAAATCACAAATATAACTAGAATCAGTTGACAGTTGGTTTTAGTAGAGTTACAGATATTGATCAATTTAAATATATACTAGTTGAAATCTAATGCACTTATGATCCTTTTAATGTCATTAAAAATATCCATCATAATTGTGTTTACTTGGAATTTTCCTCTTGATATCATATCACGATATGAAGTGATAAGTGATAACTAATAACTTGAAGAACAATAAAGTCAGTATTTTGCTTGACACAATTTCAGATGTATAGTGCTGGTTGGCTAAATCAGATGTTAAAATTTAAAGCAGTGGGCAGCATTGCAGTTATAATACATTTTTTAGTAGGTACATAAACTCACCGTATTTCGCTTGACACAAATTCAGATAATATTGAGAACTTGAATTGGTGCTGGCTGGGCTGAATGAGAGGAGGAATTGTAAATCGGTTGATGGGTGACATTGCAATGATAATACTTTTTTGAGTAGGAATATAAAAACTCATCTTACTTTGTAATTGCTTAAGTCATTATGGATGCTCAAAGCTTCACTTTAAGCAAGTTAACAATTGGCAGCTGAAGAATGGCGGGCAGCATTGTGGAGATAATGGTCTGATGAATGAGAAACCTTTGACTTTTAAGAAATGAGAGTTATCAGGATTATACATCGAGTAGTATGGTGTTAATAATGACCATGGTGTTAGAGGAGGTACAGATATTTTTCTGTGTTAAAAATGGAAATTGAAACAGGTGAAGTGTGCTCGAATTATTATATCTCAACTGCTGTTTAAATGGTGGTCATTTTTAAGTTGATTGCATAATCTACAAAAATGAATGTGCAGCACAAATCAGTTGGTTGGATGGAAGAAGCACCTGAAGCCCATGCAGGTGGAATATTATACCTGAAGAGAAATATATAATTTCAATTCTTGGAAAATTCATCCTGCTACCAGCAGTTTTATTTCATTAGACATTAATCTTCTATCTTATGCTGTCAGTCATATATCCGAAAGTGAAGATCTGTCATATGACGTGGTACTGGGACTTATTAACAAGTCATGCAACTTTATTTTATGGCCTCAGTTTGATGTCTGATCTATCTCTTACGTATCTGAACTAATATTAGCAGTTTGCTCTGTAAAACTGTTTTTACTGTTACTCATAATACCTTTTGCAAATGTTTAGGGTCCCTTCCTCTTCAATGGTCCATCAGGATGAAAATTGCTCTTGGTGCTGCAAAAGGTCTTGCTTTTCTTCACGAGGAAGCAGAAAGGCTAGTGATATATCGTGATTTCAAAACTTCTAACATTCTATTAGATGCGGTAGGTGACTAAAACTTGGGTAATTATGCTTTTGCCTTCATAATTGTCATCTTTCTAATGACACCTTTTATTCCAGGAATACAATGCGAAGCTTTCTGATTTTGGTCTTGCCAAAGATGGTCCAGAAGGAGATAAAACTCATGTATCTACCCGTGTGATGGGAACCTATGGTTATGCTGCTCCAGAATATGTGATGACAGGTAATCTCATTGGGCCATCACGATTATTATTTGTCTGATCCTGGGGTGTAGGTCAGGGTTATGTAGCATTTTAGGCTCATCTGTTCGTCTCACATGTCTTGGTGGTTTTTCTTTGCTTGGGGAAGGGGGAAAAAAATAACGGAAAACGGCTTTATAATTTGCTTAATGCGACTAAAGAATAAAGGGCAGACAAGTATGTGTTTTCTTCCCTTTCTATTTCTTTATAAATTTCACTGTCTACCTGATGACAGCTCCGACTTACTGGCTTCAGCTCATACTGTCTCCAAGTTTTTTTCTAATGCTTGATGCCATTTGGGACAAAAGTTGTGATTTTTTACCCAAGCAAAGAATATCTTTTTCTTTTTCTAGTGACCCCCCCCCCCCAATAGTCTACTGTGCACACAAATGTAATTGTTTTCCGTATTTCTTTTAATGGTTTTCCGTATTTCTTTTAATGGTTTATGACCTTACTTTTTCCAATCATGATTAATGAGGATTGATCACAAACAGATTTGTGTTGTTGATGATGAATTTCCCCTTAAATGTTTTGACATTTGCTTTTTATGTTTCTCAGAAGGTTTCTGAAGCACATATAGTGATTTGTTACAGAATGTCTTTAGATGCTGTTAATCTGGGACTTGTAATTCTGAACTTCCCAATATTTCTTTCTTAACAATGATCAGATTCTTTAATCTTTCATTCAGGACATCTGACATCAAAAAGTGACGTCTACAGCTTTGGTGTGGTTCTGCTTGAAATGCTGACTGGTAGAAGATCAATGGACAAGAACCGCCCAAATGGGGAACAGAACCTTGTGGAATGGGCAAGACCACATCTGGGAGAAAGGAAGAGGTTTTATAGGTTGATAGACCCTAGGCTTGAAGGTCATTTTTCGATAAAAGGTGCCCAAAAGGCTGCACACCTGGCTGCTCGCTGCCTTAGCCGAGACCCAAAAGTCAGGCCTCTAATGAGTGAAGTGGTTGAAGCCTTGAAGCCTCTGCCAAACCTAAAGGACATGGCAAGTTCATCTTATTACTTCCAGACCATTCAAGCTGACCGGATTGGGTCTAGCCCAAATACTAGAAATGGATCAAATGGCATTCGATCACATGGTGGATCATTTTCAAGAAATGGGCAGCAACATCCAAGGAGCCTCTCAATGCCGAACGGTTCTCATGCTTCTCCGTATCATCATCAGTTCCCACATTATTCACCAAAACCGCAAGGTAAACCATAGGTAGCGGCTAGGCTGGGATTTGTGTTTCTTTTCCCATACACTGTACTGTACTGTACTGTACTGTACCTTTTTTTTTCTTTCTTTTTTGTTCTTTCTTTGCAACCCCCCTTTTTCTGATTATAAATATATTTTGTCCGCCCATTTGGTCTTGGACGTCTGGGAAAGAATAGGATGAACACGTGAATGATGTTGCGAGCTTTAGAGTGACCACTCCCACCCAGTGCGGGAGAATGTAGTAATGTAAGAGGAGCTGAAATTCATTGAAGTAAATGCGTCTGTTTGGAAACATCAGCTCCCTCTTTCTCTATATCTATAAATTATAATCTACCCATTTTTGGGGGATGTGTTATCTTATGAATTACTAAGTTATCCGAGCCACTCATCATTTTCACAAGCCTCAGATGCTAATGATGTCTATTTATGGAAATTGTTGGACAAAAACAGAAACTTGAGGTGCATTTTTTTCAGTTCCAATATCCTGAAAAAAGCACTTTGCACCTGATTTGGGAGTCTGGGAAACTTAAATTAGGTGATGGTTGAACTGTGATTTGGCAGTAGATAAAAATGAATTTTACATTTTTTATTTTCAATTTTTCTTATCTAATTTCTCTCTATATCTAACCAATTTCTAAATATAACACATAAACAAGCTAATCTTTTTCAGAATTGTCTTCCTGCTTCCATTTCCAAACCCGACATGAGAGGAGAGGACAGCTGTGTGTACAAACTCTGATGGCTTTATGTCTACAATTCATACTCATACTGGGCTGAGTATTGATGAGGGTAAAATGCACACGTTGACGTGGAATATCTGACATGGTTTATTTTTCAAATTAAATTTCCACTTGTTGCTAACGTGGTCGTTTTAGACTTAAATCCCAAAAATATGGTCAGCCCATAAGTCGAACCCAAAACCTCAAATTTAAAATTTTGGTCATGAAACCACTTGAGCTACATAAAACTTATAGTCATTTTAACAAAAGAATTAAGTTTTATACCAAATCAATTCATTTCTCCCAACAAAATATTAAAAGGATAACAAATTAAATAATCAACATTAATTAAAAAAAGTAAACAATTAACATTAATTAAAAAATTAAACAATTAACATTAACAAATTTATATATTAAAATTAAAAAATTAAAAATTAAAAAAATTAAAACTAACTTACAAATTTTAAAAAGAATATATTTAAAAATAAGCTTAAAATTAAAACTTAAAAATATCCCATATTCAAAATATCACTTGAAAAGACATTTCTATAAATTATATAACAAATTATAAAATCTTACAAACTCTAATATACTATAATTCATGCTGCATTAAATGTGACGCCCCCAGAATAGGTCCAGTCAACCCAACCCATTCTGAGTCGCCAAATACATGGTACATAATTCAAATACAAACTTTATATCACACGGTCGTGCAAAATACGATCACACAACTGTGAGTGTTAATACAAATATGTAAAAAATATTAAGATTCAAACTAAGTCCTCATTACAATTATTATCACACTATTTATCAGAAATAGTGAGGACTACTACTGCTCTAACTCGGACCATCACTCTGTCCCCCGATTAGTTCCTGCGACATTCTCATTTTCTGAAGAGGACAACAGATGAAAAGGGTGAGCTCAACTAGCTCAGTAAAGAATATTATGACTAAGATAATGGAAAATAAATTATCGTTAGCCTTCAATAAATCAGATAAAATATAATGGACAACCAATCTTAGATCAATATTCGCAGCGAAAATAACAATTCATTAGAAGAGTTAAGTAGAGAATGAAGTCTACTATTTTCTATGATTTAAAAATCCATCATCAATATTTTATTCCTGTAACATCAATCAATATACATCTCGAATCAATATTCATCTTTGCACTACAGGCCAAAGATATTCATTTGTATCATCAGTGGTCATGTTCATCTCAACACCTGTCATCTTTGCACTACGACCAAAGATATTCATCAGGTAATCATTCATCTTTGCTCTACAGGCCAAAGATATTCAGTTATATCACCACTTAGAACTGAGGATGATGAAAAATCATATAAATAACGAATCCAGTGAAATAAAGGAATATTAAGGATTCGTATTTTAGTTTATCAAAGTTCAAGAATATTCCATAATAATACTTTGTGGAGCAAAATTCAAGAATCAAGCTCAAAACTTAAATCCATTCAAAGATATGAACCTTAACAAGCAATTTGGACAAACAGAAGAAAATTTTATTTTTCCGTGAATAGTGCCGTATACGTGAATAGTAACCCCGACGAAAAAAGTAAGAATTTCATAATAAAATCCATGACAATATTTTGGTATAATGATATTGAAAAGAATAACATCATTTACGAAAGAAAATAACATCCCTTACCTCAAAAGAACAGTACTTCTGGCTGGAATATCGGATATAATACCGAAGGAAATTTGCACTGAATACTAATACTCAAAGTATTGAAATACTCACAAAAATACGCTCGATATTATAGAGAGAGAAAACTTCTGATTCTGGTGTGATTTTCAATTCTAACCTAAGCACCCTATTTATAGAAAAAACTTAGGATGCCAAAGGAGACTAAAATAATAAAATATTATTATTTTTTTAAATTTCCTCCGCCGCCGGCTACTGCCCAAAATCAGAATTTTCAACAAAAGTGGAGCCCACCTTTTTATTAAAAAAATATTTATTTTCTGAAACTTCTATAATTCATAATAGATAGCCCCTTTGTCAGAAAAATACAAATTCTATGTCGTTCCATAGGAAATTTAATTCTCTACAACTTTGTAGAAGGAGGTTTTTCCAAATTCCAAACATAAATTATCCGAAATCCATAAACAGATGATTATCCACACCCAAAATATTGATAAAAACTCATCAGCGTTAATTCCTTCTTTTATATCCACAAAATAAATATTTTCTTATCATATAAATCAATAATTAATTATTCACAAATAATATTACAGAACTACAATATTGACAACTAGGTCGTTCCCAAGAAAGAGGGGGCCTTCCGATAAGGACTTCTCCTTATTGGCGCGCAATTAAATAACCCCTCCTAGACAGAACTGTTGGGTTTGTACGAAATCGTGACGCAATCAAATTGTAAAAATTAGCGGAATCATGGTATATCAGAGTTTAAAAAATTTCTACAAAACCATTACCCGGATCATCCTTTATGCAAATTATTAATTTAAAACGATAAATAAGAAGTTATAAAATCATACCCTTGTAGAACGAAGCTTCCACAGGTACGAGTTCAACTCCTTGTTCTTCGAGATCTCCTTGAATTTTCGGGTTAGATTCCTTCCTTTGATTAACGTTAGCCACCCAAGTGTTTGGCCTCTAGAGGTGATCCACCAAGGAAGAGGAATTATCAAGAAGGAGGGTGTTTGGCTAAACCTTAGTTTTCTATCCTCTATAGAAAAGGAGTACTCTCCAACAATTGGAATTGCATCAACTGATATCTATTATAAAACTCCTCTTATATAGATATTGGTCAACCCTTCTAATCCTATTAGACATGGGATTTCTTTTAATTAATTAAACTCCTTTAATTAATTTAGGCTTCCCACCACATTGGGAATAATTAATTAAATTCATTTAATTAATTTATCTCCTAATCTTATTAGGAATAAATGAGAGTACTAAATATTAAATTAATTACTAAACTCCTTTAGAAATTAAAATAATAATAATTGTAATAATATTAATAAGACTCCTCTTATTAATTTATATTTAATATTTCTAAAATATTAAATAATAAACATTAAGCTATTTAATTTATTCTATCACCATAGATTAAATTAATTACACTTAATACATTATTACGATTATGCCATTACCTTCTTAAATAATTATTCTTCCTTTTATGGTGTGACCCTTTAGGTTCTCTATATTAAACCGGTTGTGAATAAATCAATTAGAACAATTCTAATCTTATTTAAATAAATAAATTAAACTAATAATCTATTTAAATAAATAATATTTATTCTACAATAGGGATAAGCCTCCCTAGCGATCAACGACTTTTCAGATAATATAGATTTCAACATTAATCATAAAAGAACCTGTGAGTAAACAGTTACCATACAATTCAATCCTTCCACCATACAATGTCCCAATTAAATATAAGACATGAATTTACTGTCAAGTCTTATTTTATTTAATTATATGTATTTCGATTAGAAAATACACAACTCCGATTAATGCAAATTAGAAACCTCTTTCTAATTTCATTCCACCTTGGCCAAGGATTCCTGGGTTGTCATTTAACGAATCACATAGGACATATCTCCTCTTTTACTAGAGGTGGTAGATTCTTTATTGATCATTCATTATCTCCATATGTAACTCATTATACCCAAGCATACCCTATATATGCCTTAAAAGGTCTTAAGGAATAAGTTAAAGTATATTTTGTTCCATACAAGATACTATGATGATCTCAAGTCCAAGAATCACTTGTACTACTTTCACATTAGGAATTTCTATTGACAGGCGAGTAAAACTCCATTAGGTATTCCATAGCGAGTCACGTTCAGTGAACTTATTCTCCAATAAGCATCTACATACTTGCTTTAGTGTCTCCACACAAATGATCATGAGATCAATCATCCTCATCCAATGAGCAAGCAACATATGTACCAATCTATCCGGATTTACTAATCCCCTTTTTAGTAATCTCACGATTGGGAACTATTTTAGTTTTAAAGCTTTATAAGAATTTAGATCTCATTAGCATGATCATCATCATGATTCTAAAAGCATTGCTTAAAACTATGGGTTATTTACATATTATAAAAATAGCAACATGTAGATAATTAAATGCCTTTAATAAATAAATATTTTATTAATAAATAAATAAGATTGTTTACAAAGTATGTGCTTTATCATCATACATGATTGGCTTGTATGCACACTACTATCAAGAACTTCCTTAGACATTGTCAATAATGCTATCTAATAATATTATTCAAATAATATGAATTATTGAGTTGCTAATGTGAAACACTGTGCAATGACAATTATTGAATCAATAATACAAACTATCAACTGTAGCCATTATTGAATCAATCATATAAAATAGCAACGTAGCAATTATTGAGTCAATAAAATATCAATGTAACAATTATTGAGTCAATAATATAAAATATCAACGTAGTAATTATTGAGTCAATAATATAAAATATTGAACAGTAATTACTGTAACAATTATTGAGTAATTGTTTCTCACGTAAGAATCAATAATTAGAATTACTGTGCAATACCGTGTGCTACTGTGCAACACCGTATATCACTGTATTTTAACCACCGGGTATTTTAACAGTACTAACGGTAACAATTACGCCGTTATTTTGTAAAAAAGTTATTTCTGTCGCTTTCTATATCCGACAATTATTCCGTTGTGAGGGCCCACAAATAGCTGCGCCGTCGTACGAATATTCTTCGACAACAAGAATATTCCACGACCAAACGAATATTCCCCGACAACAAAAATATTTTATAACCACTTGCTCATTTTAAAAATATTTGCACATTTCACCCATAACTTTCATATTTATCAAAACAACACCTTACTGTTTCGAAATAATATATAAAAAAAATTAAATCTTTATTCATAAAAGTTGGGGGTCTTACATTAAATACATAATAATTAACCAAAGTCTAGAAATTTTATAACTTTTAAATTCAAAAACACACATTAACACACCAAGAACACACATACAAATTCAAACACACACACTAACACACCAAGAACACACATACAAATTATAATCCTAGTGTTAATAGGAAGGAAAGGCACTGTGAAGGATATTGACGATGAACCCCTATTTTTAATATCAAACAATCCTAGAAGCAGTATTCTGGAAAAAATTGTGCTAAATATCCCAAATTCATACCTGACCTGTGCCACAGAAAATAAATAATGTTAACTTCCACACCACACACACAAATACACACAGAGAAACAGAGAGAGAGTACCCTTATTTTATCAAAGATATCATCCTCAAATTCGAAATCAGACAAGCCCAAATTCATTATAACTTGTTTGTCAACATTTTGAAGAGGCACCGACTTGAAACAGTCTTCAACTTCAACCAATTTTTCACAGCGACTCGCAAACAAAGATTCTAAAATTGGATTACTTGCTATCCTCTCCAACGAATTGTTGTGTCACCCAAAGATTGTTTATTGTACTAGGCAAGCCCACGACAGATTGCAACAGTGGGCATAAAGATAAGTCCATTTCTTTGTCTTCCCCTTCTTTAGATTCCACACCTTCAGAACCTTCATACTTAAACCCTAAAAGTCATCTTTGGGAGGTAGGCGAGTGTAAGTGGTGGCCTCACCGCCGGATACGGAGGAGAGCGGCAGCAGCGAGAAGCTTCGAGATATGTGCCTAGCTTTTTAAGGTTGGTTTTGCTTGAGCTTCCATTGTTCTTATTGTAACGAGCTAGGGCTTGCGGCAAAAAGGATATAGAAATAGTAGATAAAGAGAAAGCCATATAAGATTGTTTTCTTACAAAACTAACAGAGAGATCTGTGAGTATGTTGTGTGAAGGATGAAGAGAGAAAGATATTACAATTTTCGATATGTTAGGTTAGGGTATATTGTTTGGTGGATCTGGAAATGGGTTATCCGATGCATCTTTAATTTTCGATCTGGTCGTCGGATTCTACAGATCTGTTATATATTTGCCGGATTCTACAGATCTGTTAGTGTGTGTTCTTGGTGTGTTAGTGTGTGTGTTTGAATTTGTATGTATGTTCTTGGTGTGTTAGTGTGTGTGTTTGAATTTGTATGTGTGTTCTTAGTGTGTTAAATGTGTGTTTTTGAATTTAAAAGTTGTAAAATATATAAGTTAGTTTTAGTTTTTTTAATTTTAATTTTTAATTTTTAATCTATAAATTAATATGTTAATGTAAATTGTTTAATTTTTTAATGAATGTTGATTGTTTAATTTGTTATCCTTTTAATATTTTGTTGGGAGAAATGAATTGATTTGGTATAAATCTTAATTCTTTTGTTAAAGTAACTACAAGTTTCAAGTAGCTCAGGTGGTTTGATGACCAAAGTTTCAAATTTGAGGTTTTGAGTTCGATTTTTGGGAAAACCGAGTTTTTTAACAATTAATTGAAAAATTCACATGTAAGCGGTTCCAAATTTTCGGATAAAAAAGGGTTCGATTTGCGTTGACCAAAAGAATAGGGCTCAATATCCAAATGACCTTAAGTTCAGGGGCCAACTGTGCATTTTACCCGTATTGATGAAGCAACTATTCCACTATATATTTTCAACACATGTACTCCCACCTGTTATACCCTGCAAAAGCTCCCTTTGACACAAGTAAATCAAGTCACATCACCCCCTTTTACGAGGCATATTCAGTGTCCCAGCAAAGAAAGCTACTTGGGTGGATCTTTAGTCTAAAATTTGCCCAAATGATATTTTATTCAAGATACAGTTGATGGTGCTCCAAATGCTTGGGTTCTGTTTCTCATCCAGTCCTCCTAGTTAACTGGTCCTTAGATGTGCTCTCAAATATCTTGTCAGCATTTCCAACTTCAAATCCATCTCGCCTGTGAAACTCCTTGATCTGTGTATGTCGACGACACAAATTGTTAGTAACTAGGTAGCCGTGTAAAAGCATATTTATGCGATGGCAGTTTCTTGTGATGTTTTTGTATGCTAAATTGCAAATAGACATCAATTAGGTAAAATAAAGCATGATGTGGATGTTTGGTTTCTACTTTAACAGCATTAAAATTTAACAAGTCTGATGCAATGTCAAGCTCTTTTAGCCTTTTAACTTTGGGTAAGGACTGTACTGGTGAGCAATCTTGAAAAAGACCCGAGCTAAATAGTGCTGGCATTTTCCACATGAAGCCCAAGGTTACCATTAAAATTGGAGGACTCTTCTGTTATCAGCTTTGTATGGAAAGCTTAAAAATAACATACAAAATAAATTTTGCAGATTGCAGCAGAAAGAACAGACATGCATGTAACTAGTGGCTATTGTGAATGAAATCTGCACTTGCAGTACATAATGAATAAGCAATACTTGTACCATAAGAAAATGTATTATTGTTGGTTGAACTCCTTTCACGGGGCTTAGTTTGTTAAGGATCGTCCGGACTAACTGTTATAGGCAGCATTCATCAGGCTACCCATAGTCCCAAATAATTGGGAATTGTAACACCATAAAAATTTTAAATAATTCAGAATCAAGTACATTTTCTTTTTAACATAACCAATAAAAAGAAGAAGATTTTCTAACCTCTTCCTCAGGTATGCTTTTGTATTGTGGCAGTATGAGGCGTTCAGCAAACTCGATGTAAGAACAAGGTACTGATTCTGTGATGCCATCAGAGAACTGGAAAGAGACCGAATCCGCCACAGTTGAACTTTGCAACAGAAGACCATCAGGACTCACTGGCATTGGGAAATGGGGTTGTAAGTTGTCTATTCCATCCTTGAAATAATCAGGCTTGATAAACAAACAACGCCATAAGAACAAAACAAATATGGTCATAACTAGCAATGAACTACCAACACAAAATGCTTCATTGTACCCATGCAACATGTGATACCAGTTCATAAGTAACAGGTTAAGAAACTTGTAACCTGTTAGGAAAATGCAGCAAATATCTGATCAAACCCTTAATTTCTTCAGAGGTCATCAAATTACGTATTAATGGAACTCTGGTAATCAAGAAAGAATTTCTGAATCGTAGGTTTATCAAGTTAAAAGTCATTAGTGTTCATGCCCTTGTAAAAGTATCAGAAGGGTGACATACTGTGGAAAAGTATGAATGAGATGATTATTCTCATGCATATGGAACATGAATTTGTTTCAGAGCCTATCATATGATATATCAATAGATTTAGACTTAGTTAATCCAAGAAAAACAAAGTAAATGCTTAGTCATATACTTATCTGTTAATATCTACACTACAATAGAGCTTCTCATGGAGAATGGGAGCCTAATTGTAAAAATGTGAAGGGGAAGGAGACCCCAGTAACTATGTAACACTGGGATCCCCTTCATAAAATCATTCAGTGGGAATTTACTCTTCTTTTGCAAATTAAACCAATAAAGTCATGCGTTAGAAAACCCTTTCTTTGTTCTTTTCTTTTTTTCCCTTTCAATTGAGTGAGCCATTATCATCCTTGAGCTACAGATGAAACTTTAAGAGACAGGTTTCCATCTTCAGTTATTAACAAAAGTTTAATAAATATTTATTTATTCGTCTGCATTTAAGAAAAAGATTGTTACCAGATCATTATGCATATCTTTAATGCTTGAATAAGAAACAACTAGATGTGAATTACACATGTATTATTTTCTATATTCACTACGAAAAGAGAATAAACTAGAGGTAATAAGAAGTTATTGGTTTCAAACCTTTCAGAACGCCCCCTTCAGAGTTCAACTTGAATCCATTCTCTTCAATGAACAGATTGAGGTTTTCGATGTTCCTTATTTGAGATTTCAGATGATGAGTGGATATTGTGACATGATTTAATGCATATCCATTAACTAGGGTCCAGGCAGCATAATCACTTTCTCTGAAAATCCAAAAATGAACAATAAGACATGTATAACCAATAATCTGTAAAATGTCACAATGGAAAATCTCAACATAACAAGTTACCTGCTTAATAAATTTTGAATAAATAAATAAACAAATAAAGCCACATCTAGTTCCCTAAAATCTAAAGATACGGCCTAACTGCTTGTTGTAACAAGATAAACAAATGTGATGTGTACTTTCGTACGAAGATCTGCATTATTTCCAATACCTGATACAAGAGTTTGTTTAGCGAAATTCTATTTACACCATCACATAAAACTAGACATTTGTACCTAGCCAATTGTTGGAATTCAGAATGCAATGGCTTTTCCCAAGTTAAGGATCCCAATGCACTTGCAAGCGCTGCATGCTTATATCCACTACCAGATATATCGGTATATTTTCTAATTACCTCCTGCATGGAAAAAAGGAAGAGTTTTAGGGGCAAAGTTCTTCGAAAGGAATTAATTAACGTAATTGGAGAAATGCCATTGAAATCAATTACGATTAGAACATAAACAAGAAGATAGCACACATTAGAATAGGCAGCAATATTGGAAGTAAATGTGTGTTTCTGATATCTCCCTAAACATACCTGTATTAAATTAAGACCAAATTAATAGAGCTAAGGTTTAAATGGAAAAATGTTGAAAACAAAATGGCAACATCGATGGACAGTTTCCAGCATTAAAAAAATTACTAAGAGAATTTGAGACAGAGTAAATGATAGATTATGTTGGACCAGTTGTATTGCTTCGAATACGTGAAATAGCAATCTTCTGTATATATACAATTGATCATCTTAAAAATATTACTTGGCAGAAGCTCTTATAAAAATGCATCCAGAAAATATTTGAACGAAGAGGAATAAAAGATATCATATCTGGGACGATTGAAAGCATTGTGCAGTCAGCAAAATGTTCACAGAAGCACCAATTATCATCTCAAATTTAACATGCAAGAATTGCTTTTGCTCAAGTTTGAATTCAGTAGGGGGTTGAATTCTTTCCATATATGCATTTTCAAACGATGTCAATACTTATATGTGATTAACCTAATCTGTACCAACTACCAAGAGGTACAGAACAGAGTGGCATGACCAAAAGCATATTGACATGATACAGATATAGAGATCGCATATGTGTGGTATGCCTAGCAATGCATAACTTGATCATTGGCTATGTAACTAAAGAAAACAAACCTGAGCTTGTGAACTCATTTGATCCACAAGAAGTTCTGATATAAATATTCTGGGTAAGGGACCATTAACACCGCTACAGCCTTCAGAAAGTGGAATACTGGGGGGTGAAAACCAGAGTGCTTTCAACTTTTTTGCTGGAAATTTCAATTCGTCTTGTTGAGAATAACCAAAGTCTAGGAAAATTTTTGCCAAAGAGTCAATTCCATGGCCGTTTACCTGAGATGATAAAGCAAGAATGCAGATAGCACATCAACGATATGTACTGACATGTAAAAGGTTCCATACAAGCAGACACTAGAAAGTAAAAATGCTACCTATATATAAATGTTGAGTACATGTGAATCTTGTGTGCCGTGTTATTTACTATGATGCTACGTGTTTTTGACATAATATGCTTCATAAGGAATCTTAGTTGAGGAGAAATGAAAAACAAAAGCACACAAAGGAAAAAAATCTGCAAATGTGATGCAATTAACTACAAAGGAATAAACGAACTAAAGCAACAAATAAATTATACCCCAAATGTCCTAAATGCAAGATGATCATAGTATATATGATCACTGTCAACAGAATGAACAAGCTCCACAATGGCTTTAGCAGTGGGGTTCCTATTCAAATAAACTGCCTCCATGCTCGCCAACAAACTCCTAAAGAATGATTCACCTCCCTGCAACAACCACCATTTCAGCCACAGCCACAGGATATTAAAAAAAAATAGAACTCTAAAAATCATACTGGTAGACGACGAAATATCATATTTAGCGGTTGGACAAACTAACAATTCATTCACAAGAAATGAATCCGTAATTCTTTTAAAAGAATTTTGGTGTTATTATTTTCTTCTCTTCCAAATTTTTGTTTTGAATAAATACTATTCTGCATACAGATTAATTTTTGGGTCTGTTTTATCTTGGAAGACGGATTCGTTGTAACCTTGTGCAGTTTATATAAGGGTCGAATACTGTCTTGAGGTTAAGGAAAGAGTGGACTTTCATTCCATTCAGGCGGTACTATTATTACTTTTTAGAATTTCGACAACGTCCTACAACGAAAGTTCCAACACCCATGTGGCAGCCATGGGTGGATACACTCATTGAGGAGGGTGGGCAATTGCCCACCTTGATTTTGGGGAAGAAAATCTACTAGTAATAAGAAATATTAATTTTTTTTAGAAAGTAATAATACAAATGTTTATATATATAAATCTGAGCATTATGATTTTTTTAAGAAAAAAGGAAAGGAGAAACTTCCTCTATATTTTACCTATATAACTTTGAAAATTATGCTGCTTGATAATCATACCGACGAAAAAGTAAGTACATACTCCCTCGGTTCCAGAAAAAAGAGCCCCAGTTGGGTTTTTTCATAGTCTAAATCTTTAAATTCAAAATTGATGTGAATTTACATTGTTTTAATAAATGCAATAGTTAACATTGTAGACAGCTTAAAAAGTACTATTGATTACAGAATTGTTATTTTGAAAATTAAAATAAATTTTGGTAATAATTTGAATTTCAGTATTTCCTGAATTTATTAGGATCAAAGCCAAATGGGACACTTTATGAGGTGGAAGGGAAAGCCAAATGAGACACTTTTTGAGGTGGAAGGGAGTATAATTTTTCGTCCACCCTGAGAAAAAAATTGGCTCACCACTCGGCCATTAAGAAAATAAATTAGATTAATAAACTGGCTGCTAAAAAAAGTAACAATTGAGTTTAGTACAGAGATCCAAGGTTTAATTTTTCCGACTTGGGACATTAAATTGAATAAGAATTTGCACACCGTGAGGTTATGATTAGTTAAAGAATATAAAGGTCTTGAAATAATCAATATCAAAGTCTTAAATTCAAACTCCAATTCTGCTACTTTTCTATAAAAAAAATTCAGCAAGATCACTAATTTTTCTGCAGAAATAATCATGATCCAACACAACAGAAGAAAAGAGAAAGATGGGTACCCGGAAAGAGGAGGTTTGAGTTCCATTTCCAACGTTTGGTTTGATAGAGGCAGAAACGGCCATTGAGGGAGTACGATTTCCGAAGGGGATGGATTTCCCGGTAGCACAAGAATAAGAGCAAATAAAACCACCCTTTCCGAAATTGCTAAGGAAAGGAAAAGATGAAGAAGAGTGCTTAGTAATGGAGGAGGAAGATATTGAGGAATTAATTATCATGCTTTCCATCCAATAATTCTCAGTATTTTTAATGTTTACCACTTCTGAAGAAGAAGAAGAAGAAGAGAAGAGTAATGTTGACGTGACAGCCCGACCCACTACACAGAGATCCGTAACATCTTTGTCTTGTTCACGTGTCTTGCTAGGGAACAAGTGAGTTCCTTACATTATTAATAAATGGATCCCACAGAGAGTAAAATACATAAATGGATCCCACAGAGAGTAAAATACTAAGCAGCTGTTTGATAAAATCAGAATGAAACACTTAAAAATGTACACAATGAAATTGAATATTAAATAAAAAAATTATTTAATAATTAATACGTGTGAAATATTTTAATAAAAGTCTTTATTATTTTATTCTTTTGAAAAAATTCATTCAATTCATTCGGTCAAAAAAATTACACTTTGCCATTTAATCCAAAAATCTAACCGACGATTTTTTCAACTCCATTCAGCTCTAAACAAACACACCCTAAGTATGATTTTTTGATAAACACCATTCATTGAAGTTGTAACTTGTAACAAAACCTTTTTGTGGACAAGTTTACCAAGGTGGTTTGCAAGTGTAATCCTCAGTCACAATTCAAGAACTCAAATAGGTATTTTAAAGTACATGTCTAAAATCAAAGGACTTTTTGTAAAACATATATAATCAAAGAACAGCAGACAGCAATTATTAACTTGAGAATTTCTATTCCACTTTTGCTCATAGATTAATAACAATGTGAAGAAGGAAACTGATCATGCTGGCTTGTGCCAATTTTTTTAACATCCCATAATCATCCGAGTACATGGAAACCAATCCCACCACATTTAACAAAAGAAAGAGATGCACTGTGCTGAAAAGGTCATTCTACCCACCTTATTACTCATCACCATACAAAAACAAGGCCTCACTCGGATTAAACGGTATATATTCATCTCATGGCTTGAGAACCACAGCAAGTCCAACCTTGGCACTCTTCTCAATTTCCCTAGTGTCCACCTCTCCTGAGATGGTGAAAAGGGACTTGGGACGCCATGCGTGCTGGATGAGAGCACTTACCTTGCCATAGTTGTTCACCCGAGCCTTCACGCTGGTCAATGTGTCCAATGCATGCTGCGTGCCGATGGTGAGAGTGTTTTCATTGCTTGAGAAGCTGTGAGTCAACTCTGCACCAACAGTTGTGTTGGTCAATGGGCTTACTGTGTGGACGTAGGAAGCAGTGAGGGTGTCACCTTTGTCGTTCCTGTACCAATGAACAACAATCACATCAAAGAGGGAAAGCACATCTAGTTCAAAAATAAAAGAAAACCATATACAACACTCTGATTGCCAACATATTACTCGTTTAAAGCTTATCCCAATGCTGGATTATAATCTGCTAGCCTGATTTTCACATAGTGAAACAATAATGTGGCCTCCGCAACTATCTACATATTATTGCAGAAAAATGTTATTGCCAAAGCCAGTAGTATTGTGATAAATTCAAACTCTATCTCTAAAGTTTATAATGTTTTGACAGGGCCGTGTTCTGCTTTGGGAATAGAGATCATTACTGAAATACCTCACTTTTTTTATAAAAAAATAAATCATGAAAATACCTCACTCCTCTTTCTCTCCTTCTCAAATGAAAAATATCTACTCACAATGCCAAAGAAGCAATGAGGTCGGCAGAGGAGAAACTCAATCCAGCATTGTATTTGGTAAAGTTTCCTGTGGCAGTGTCGAATGCAACATCACTCCCAAGTGCGACTACGTTGTTCCCAGCCACACCAGAAAAGTTGACAGTTGGAGTAGCAGTCAGTCCAATGCTGGTACTTATTCCAGCATACTCGTGCAAATACTGGAGTTCCACCTGTTACCAAAATTTCTGAAGTCAGATTTTACATAAACAGACTTTAAACCCCAAAAACTATACGATGTGCTCAAATAGGAAAAAATTGTGCTAGTTTTGAAGAACATGTCATAGGAAATGATAATATATATGCAAGAATTTTTATTTATATATTTTGATAAATATGGAGACATGATGGACATAAATAATTACCTTGCCAGATTTCTGATCAGGAACGACAAAGCTGAATATTGTCTTAAGTCCTGGTGCAGGTTCATCAATGGTAATAGTTGTAAAAAGCTGCACGTTCAGATACATTATCAGCCAAATAATCAAATCACTAACAATTAAGGGGGTAAATAAACCGAGTCGAGTCGAGTATTGAATTGTTCAGCTTTGGTTCACAAAACTTATCGAGTATAAAATAAAGTTTGATTGAGGCTCATTTAGCTACCGAGTCGAGCACGATCTCGAATCGAGCCCGAGCAGTTTGAACTTTTCGAATGGATATGATCCGAGTATCAATAGAAAATTGCAATTTGAAAATGTTGTAATTTATCGAACTTTAAAATTTGTTCATATTTGAATCATTTATATTTCGAGTCGAGCTCGAATCAAACTTTTAGTTGAGTGAGTACGAATCGAACCGGAGCTGTTTGCTTATTTTACAGCCTTACCAACAATTGAATTTTTGTTCTTGGAGTGAAGGAACTATTAATTCAGTTTTTCCAGTCCAAGATATAACAACATATTCTATCAAAGCATATGATACTGCAAGTAATCATGAAGTGCGTGAAAAGGTTGGCACTTGGCATTCTCATGGGTTCATTTTATCTTTTCCTTTTTAATATAACTAGAAAACAAACTCAGAATCTTGGCATACATATCATATGCAGAAAAAAGATTTTTATCCCCAACATATACAAACAACAAGATAAAACTCCGATTCACAGAAAAACAATAAAACTAAAGGAAAAAACTGCAAGGACTTGAATTTTAGAACAGGAACTATTGTACAAACCAAATGTGACCACCAAAATGTAAATATGGTTCAAATAAGTGGAGATCATGAAATGATTTTAATATGGAAAAAAAGTTGCAGAAACAATTTAACAAAGCTTTGTGACTTACGTTGGAGCTAGTGTCCACTTTAATATCAGTTGTAATGTTTTTGTTCTTCAGTTGGGTGCTCACATCAGCCAAAAATAATTCACCCTTTTTAGTTGCTGATGGAGTGATGACCTGGCAGGCGGGGGGGGTAAGATTAAAGAAATTAGAACAAAGCAAAGTTTGATAAATATAAAAAATTCAACAACTTTAGTTCAGAATGAAGTATCAGAACAAACAAATGAAGCTAAAATGATAATCACCGGCATGCGTACAGGAACATGACTATAGCATGACAATTACTGACCACTTAAGAGGTTAACACACTCCCCATATACTTATGAACGCAAGCCATAAAGTTTAAATTGAGATCTTGAATAATAGTAATGAGGCTATAATTGAAGAAGCTGTAGAGAACAATGGGGTGCTCATTTACAACTGCAGGGCATTAACATTCATGAAGAACAATGGTTTCAAATGTATGCCAAACACTTGACATAAACATCACCTAGTGAACGTCATAATATCGACTGAATCGCCTAGGTGCAAGTCAAATTTCATATACCCATGAATCAATTTTCATTTTCAAAACCTACCGACATACTAAGCACAGCAGTGAAAGGATTACAGATAATGATCATACTGCACCTATCAAGCACAAGAACATTAATACTCTCTGATAAGTTGAACAACACAAGATAAAGAAACACTCTACCAACAGGCTTAGAGTAATGTCTTAGTTTTTTCTCCCCAAAAAACCAAAATGGCTTAAATTAATGTTTCAACCACTTGATAAGTAGAGCTTAGATTAATAAAAGTTTCAATTTTTATTTTCTAAATTCCAGTTTCCTAAAAGAAACCAACAGAGGATGAATAAAATCCATGATATGATGGCAAAATTAATAAAATGGATTTTCATATGCATAAAAAGTAACATATTTTCTCGCACGACAGTGAGCATATTTAAATTTCATCAAGGGGATAAAAGGAACGAGTGAGAATAAAAAATTTGGGTTAAGAGTGTTGAATTTTAATTTAATTAAAATAACATAATTCAAATATTGAAGACCAATCAATCCAAAGTACACAAGATTCATATATACATATAGAGAGAGAGAAAGAGGGCGATACTAACCACTCCATTGAGGGTGCTGGTAGTGAGGGTAAATTTATGGTCGTTCTGGTAGTCCCTATAAAGAAGATCTGCATGCACCAAATCCAGAAATGTTTGAACAAATCAACAGAACAATTTGAGAGCTCGAACATATGTAAAATAAATGGACGAAATGGAAAATGGAAATCAATTGGATCGAGAATTACCTCTAGCTTTCTTGCCGATATCGGAATAGAGACCTGGCCCTTTCACCATCTCTTCTTCTTCCCAGAAAATAAAAGGAAAATTATCGAGAGAAAAATGTTTATATGGAGATGGGAAAATGTTTTTTTGTTTCAGCTCCGCTGGTAGAGACGAGGAAAATCACCATTTATGGATTTGTACTTTTGTTGATCTATTTAAATAAATAATAAATATATTATAACAAAGTCTCATTCTATTTTTTGGGGTCAATTTCTAAAAGAAAATTATGTATCTTGCAATTTTATATATTTATGTTTTTATTGTGAATTGTGTTAACTTTATAATTAGGGCAGAAATTAAGTTGAATAAAAACGAATATTGATCTGCTCGTATTCTACTCGTTTTTTTATAGGGCTCGTAATCTCGACTCTCGATTGATTCATGGCTAATTAATTTTTTGCTGCTTGGAGAACTTCTACTTGTTCGATCTCGAAACTTTTTATGTCCAACAAAATCATATAATTATCAAGTTCAATTCAAATCATTATTAAAACATTGAATCATCGTAACAGGCAGCAAGGATATCCGGTTCAAAACAAAGCAGCAAGTAGTTATATTAGTCACCCAGTTCAAAACAATTGATTGACATGAATAAAGGAATTAAAAGTCCAAAAAAATTATTTTTAAAACACTGACGAATCAGTTGTGGACATGCATTTCAAACATATTAAGGCTTGAGAAGAAGATTTAAGAGAAAAGTAGAATAATTGAGTTTATGCATATGGACTTGAAAGTACAAGACTTGCATCAGTTTTGAATCTGATTCTCAATCAATCACCAAGGATATATTCATTATTGGATAGATTGCTTTGTGGGTAATGCAATTGGGATTTTGAAATATTTAATTGAGCAATTAGCAGTTAAAAGTAGATTTTTTTTTTGAATTTGCTTGAAATTGAGTATAATATTTGTGCGTGGATTTTGATTTAGCTTGCTTTGGGTTCAATGATATTTTGATTCGGATTGTTATCCGAATTGCGAATTTGAGTTGATTCGAACTCCAGTATTTGTAGTATTGTTTCAATGAGGTGGATTTGTCTATTTGTTTGATTTTTTACTAATTGCTCAACTCTTTAAGTTTTATTTTTCTGTCCATATTTTTCAATTTCATTTTTCATATATCCAGTCTATTTTTTGTTTTTTAGTCTTGAACGTTCTTGTGTAATCCCAAATTTTCATATTTGTTTTGGTTGTTCTCTAGGTCCTACTCCAAATTAAGTTATTGAGCTCATGAATACAAAAAATCTCACTCTACCTCATGTCAAGAGGCATTTACAGGTACAACACAACAAGAACAAAAATATTATTTTCAACTCTCTTTAGAATTTAAAATTTGATTTTTTTTTTCGTTGCTCACATAATTACAGCCAGCCTTTGGACCCGCTAAAAGTACTCAGGAAGTCTATTAAGTAGCTGCTTGATCTATAATAAAGGCTGCAATGTAAGGTGTTACTGGTATTGTATCTTATTAATCACTACTAATTTCTAACACATCAAATCCTGAATTTGTTCCAACATATTAAATCTTTATTATTTTAGATTTTTGGTTTCGTTTAGGTGTTGAGTCCACCAGACAATTGGACAAAAAATAAAGGAGATTTTATGAAGTTGGATTGGATTTTGGTGTTACTCGGCTACACTTTAATATGGTTTGTCAATGTGGATTTTGAAATTAATTTTTTTGGTGGTATCTAAGTTTTGTTGTGTGTGGAAGTATGCTTGGGGTTGTATATTATAGATTATTGTTTTAGAAAATCGAAAGTGAATTTTGTTCCTTATATTGTTTTCAAGTATATGTGGAAGCATGCATGGGGTTGTTTTTCAGTGAAGTTACATGTAGATAACATTTAAGTCTTTGATCTCCATTAGGCTTGCAGTAACCCATTTTCTATCCATTTCTTTCATTTCGAAATTATAGATTGTTTTTAATCCATTTCTTTCATTTTCTCAGAATCATTGATTAATTTTCTATTTTTTTCAATAGATTGGTGCATAAAGTATTGCATAAATGTTGTTGATTGAAATCTTTGGATTTAAGCATTGAGTATTCTTGGGTGCATGCAACATGAATATTTTTATGATGTTATGGACTTCATTTACGTGGTTGCGTTAGTTGGTAAATGGTTGTGTTACGCAAAATTGTGGCGTGATAGTTAGACATTTAGTAACCTTTTTGGGTATGAGAACAAATTGTGTATACAGGTTGAAAAATTTCTGATGTCTCATTTTTAGGGGAAACTTTGGCCAAATTTTTTAAAAATATATGGAGAACTTAACTTTTTGGCCAATGAATTTATTGCTAATTGTTGGTTTTGTTTTTGGTTACTCTGCGTCTTTAGGCACAAACACAAAATCAATTAAACCAATCATTTTGATTTATTTTAATTTTGCTTGAATTTTGATCTTATTGTTATATCAATTTTTATACGGGAGCTGATATGAATGTTAATTAAATGTATGTTGTTGTGATAGTTAATGAATGGTTTTGTTAATGCAGAATTGAGGCTTACCCAAATTCAGTGTTCGATGTTTTTTGAATTGCACCGTGCTTATGTTTGTTGTGGTAGTCGATGAATGGTTTTTGAATTGCACCGTGCCTTCAGGCACGGGTTATCCCTAGTAAGAGATAAAATTTGACTTTTGAGGTAAAACGATGACATATTAAATTGATATGGATTTATTTAATTTTAGTTGGTACAATTATTATAATTATATAATATATAACAAAATTTATTAATCACAAAATTTATTTCATTTTAAACTTTTAAAAGTCATACCAAATTTAAAAGTTAATATGTTGTGGGTTGCCTTTAAAAATCAAATTGTATTTTAAATTTTGAAACCAGTTTGGTTAACGAAGAATTATATTGTGCTAATGGTTGGTTATACTAAAAAAATGTGAGACATGCATGCATGGATATATGGTGTAGTATAGAGAGAGACGAATGAATGTTTTAATTTAAAGATTATTTGAGGAAAATTTTATTGTCAAAATAGTATTTATTTACTTAATTGTCAAAATGTTTTTGAGAAAAATAAAGGACAAAACTATATTTAAGCGTGGGGTATGGTTCTTTAACAATTTAAGAAGAATTTTTATACTGTTCCTCCAAAAGTATATTATTTTTACTTTTTGTTAAAAAAGATTTCGGAGGTAAAAAAATCTACTTGTTAAAAATACTTTCATAAGGGTTGATTCATTTTGTAGATGTATTATTACCCAAGTTGCCCAATTAGCTAAACCTAAACCTAAATATTTTTGGTGATGTGACTTAGAATTCGGTGACACACGAATCCAAACATGATATTTCCTTCAATATCTGCAAATTATGCATGCTGATGATATGCATGAAAATATTTGTAGTATTCACACCCGTGGCAATAAGAAAAGTATAAATTATTATAATGCCAAACTCACACGACTCTTACTTATATACCTAAAATTCATAAATATTTTTGGATCAGGCTTGTGGTGGGATGTAAGCTATGTGGTACAAATGGAAAAGCGAATTTGGATGTTACAATATTATGTCATTTTATATTATTATTAAAAGAAAACAGTTAATTAATTTAATTGTTTTTTTCCCTCTAGATAATCATAATAACACTCACCCCCCTTCTAATTTTTTAAGTAACAATTAGTAACTCTTTACGTTTTTTGGGTAACTAAATAGATAAAGTTATATATTTATCCATGTATATTATCAAATTTAATATATATATATATATATATATGTTTAATTATCATTTTAATACAATAAATTTTAATTATAATTTTATTTGTAATTAAGACTATCTTATTTAAATTTTTGGTAACTTATAAAAAAATTAATTTAATTTAATTAACACATATTTTTAGATAAGTGATATAAATATTAAAAAATTTAAATTAAATTATTAATAAAGTTATTCTAATTAGATTGATTGAGTATCTTTATAGTTTAATTTTTAGTGTTTAGCGACAACAAATATTATTTGAATTTTTGATGGAGGTCAAAAAATGTGTGTGGTGGTGTGGGTGTCAAATTTTTTTTTAAAAAAACAATACGACTACTATCTTTTTCACGTAAAAAGTGGTTAGACTTTAGGGCAGCACGGTTATATACTAACGGCCCACTACCTCCCACGTTTCATCATATTGCATAAACCTACCATAAATATGCTAATTTTGTAAAATGCATCAATCATTTGACCAAAACTTATAGTGTTGTACAACACGGCCACCATGTTAATTTGCGGGATGAATTCGATCTTATGTTTTGCCCTTTCAAATTATTTATCTGCGTTTACCTCTAAATTATTAAGTTGATAGTTTACTAGGGATCAATAACATGATGATAAAATTATAATGATAAATTAAAAATATTAAATTATTTCGTATTACTATCCATGAAAATAATATTCTTTCTATGAGGCAAAATAATTTGATAAATAAAGAAATATTTTTATTGGATAAACTTTTCTCGGTTATTATATTAATAAAAGAGTCCTCTTAAAATGTGTCTTTAGGCACATGCTAAGCACACAGTTCAAGAGAATATTCTCTTGAATTGTGTGTATATTCCTTTGATTTTTGCATTTGTACTAAATTCAAGGGAATATGCACACAATTCAAGAAAATATTACCTTGAACTGTGTGCTTAGCATGTGTCCTAAAGACACATATTAAGAAATTACTTAATAAAATTGCAAGTGCTTGTTAGTAATAAGGCTGTTGGTGTATTTGAAAGTTTAAATATATTTGTAAATTTTATTTATTTAAAAATAATTTATTTCAAAACATAATCTATTTAACTTAAAAACATAATACTTGGAAGTTGGATCACAAACCGCGCTAAAAATAAGATTGTTCTTGCGGAGGCGCAAGCACAACAAAGTGAACAAACGCTATCCGGACAAATGTTCCATCTAATCAAACGTATAAAGTTATAAACCTATAAACCTTTTAGCATAATTTCAAAAACTTTGTGGGATGATTTTATAATTAACAAGGAGATAGAAAAACAAATTAAACAGAATTTATAATCAAGAACTCCTATATATATATATATATATATATATATATATATATATATATATCTGCAAAAATATCAATCTTCACCTCTTCCTCTCTCTCTCCATAAAAGTAAAAAATGTCGACGGTTGCTCTGGAACCTCTCGCGCACCATCGTTGCAGAGAAACACCCAAGATTCGTACAATTACGAAAAAGGATAAACCATTTTCTATAAATTTCACTCGAAGGCCACTCTCCTATGGCGTCAGCAGCTTCTGCAACTTCAAACCACCTTCTTCTTCTTATAGGCCTCTCACCACCCTCAGAGCTATCTCCAGGGATAGAACCCTTGTTGAAACTTCTGAATCCGTCGATGTTATTCTCGAAGAAACATTTCCAATTAAACGAGCTGAAAAGGTTTAAATTCATCACTTTTACATCTATTCGTATCTACATGTTAAACAGATCAATCGGGAAGCTTAGATTTAATATAGAGTTTGTGGGTGCTGTTTGTTTTCTTTCATAATAACGTCTTTGTTTTGAAGTTAAAAAGAAGTAGAATTTGAGGTATGATTTTTTTAATTAAATCTTTACAGAATTAGTTACCTTCTTATGTATTTTGTTTATGTCCAAGGCATAAGGCTAAAGGGTATTTGCATCGGGAATTGGGATGTTAATTGATTAATTTGGAATGACAGGTGGAAGGAAAGATATTAATCACATTAGATAGTGGAAAGAATGAAGAGGAATGGCAGCTTACTGTAGGTTGTACTCTTCCTGGGAAGTGGATTCTTCACTGGGGAGTTAATTATGTCAATGATGTGGGCAGGTTCGCTTGTTTGAGTTATCGCTTCTTTGCGTTATTGGTTACTATTAGTTACTTATATACATGTACAATGAATGAATTTGAGTTTGATTATCAAGGATACTGGGGATATGTGATTTTATTTACTGTTAGACAAGGATACTCTTTGAACTTTTGAGTTATCTGATTGTAAACAATAAATTTGAATTCAAATTGATCCGGGGTCTATATTTTTAAATTATTATGCAATGTAATTAAATCTAAATCACCATCCAACTAATCTCTGATTTTAATTTTAATTTTTCTGCAGTGAATGGGATCAACCTCCTCTTGAGATGAGACCCCCAGATTCTATTCCTATCAAGGTATCTAAATATTCTAATTCTAGATTGATGCAGCCATTGTTTCTTCGTATATTGATGCCATAGATATGACTAGGACTATGCAATTGAGACCCCTTTGAAGAAATCATCCAAGGTCTTGGAAGTCGACAATCTTCAGGAAGTGAAAATTGACTTCAATACTAAAAGTTCAATTGCAGCTATTAATTTTGTGCTGAAGGTACGAATCTCACTGGTTATAGACACCCATTTTAATCTTTGATATGATAATAGATATAGGCACCGATCTAGTGAGGGATCTTTTCAGTAATTTTCCCTTCTCATTTCCTTGGTGGATTTCTGATGGTGTAGGATGAGGAAACTGGAGCTTGGTATCAGCACAGGGGGAGAGACTTCAAGGTGTCTCTAATTGATTATCTTCATGATGACATAAATGCTGTAGGATCTAAAAGGGGATTTGACATATGGCCAGGTTGTATAAAATATTCAGTAATCTATTTAATTCAGTTCATGAAGTGCTTTGATGCTCTGGGCTCTAATCCACTTGTATATTGTGTTTAATCTAAGGGTGTAAACGAGTCGAACCGAAGCGAACAGAGAGTTGCTCGAATTCGACTCGAATTCGAATTGTATTTGAAAAATTCTACTCAGATTCGACTCAACTCGAATATTTATTACTCAAATTCGATCCGACTCGGATTGAATTATATTCAAACTACTCGCGAGCTTCAAATTCAAGCTCGAATTCGAGTCTCCACATAATAACTAGTTTTATAATAAATATAATTATAAATTGAATTTGTTATTTTACTTTGAAATGAGAAAATATATTTACTATTACACTTTACAAATATAAAATCACAATTAAAATTAAAAATAAATAATAATAATAATAATTAATTATCCTAATTTGATTTAAATTTGTATATATTATAAGAGAATGTATCGAACATCTAATTGAATCTGTATCAATCGAGTATGTATCGAATCACAATCAAGAATTCGAGTAGTTTGAATCTTAAACGAGTCGAATATAACCTTGCTTAGATTCTACTCATATTTTTATTCAAACTATTTTTAATGCTCAGATTGATCATATTATTAACGAATCCGAGTCTCGCTCGTATTTTTTCGAATCGAGTCCGAACTGTTTGGCTCGTTTACAGCCTTAGTTTAATCTGGATTACTTCCTCCAATCATTGTGGCGATTGGAGAGGGTGACATGTGAAGGAAGCATATTCTTTTTTATTCGAACTATTTTTAATGCTCAGATTGATCATATTATTAACGAATCCGAGTTTCGCTCGTATTTTTTCGAATCGAGCCCGAACTATTTGGCTCGTTTACAGCCTTAGTTTAATCTGGATTACTTCCTCCAGTCATTGTGGCGATTGGAGAGGGTGACATGCGAAGGAAGCATATTCTTGGAATGCTTGATAGAGATAAACATATAATTGTTAATTTTACTACAAATTTGCTTAAGAAAAGGGTTATGATACCGCTGAAGGATTGGGCCAAGGTTTTGTATGTCTTTTGAAATTGAATGTTATTACTGAAATTAAACCTCATTACGGTGGTTACTTTCTACGAATCAATGCGTCGTTTTGCTTAATTTTAATATTAAAATATGGTATCGAAAAGCTGTGCCATCATTGGTTGTTATTCAAGTTTCTTTACTTTGTGTGATATCCATGGTTTCACCCCTTCCAAGTTCTAACGAAAAACTGATTAACAAACTTCAATTGTTTGTATTGAATTCTAGGGGCTTTGGGGAAGCTGTCAAACGTGCTCCTCAAATCAGAAGTAGTTGATTCCATGGGAGGAAAAAGCTCCACCGACTTGGGAGAACCTAGTCAAAAGAGGCCTCTTGAAGATTTTTATGAAGAGCATTCTTTTGTAAAAGAATCATTTGTTGATAACTTAGTGAAGGTTTCTGTCAGGAGATGCCCTAAGACATTCAAAAAACTTCTGTATATGGAAACTGATATTCCTGGTGATGTTGTTGTTCATTGGGGAGTTTGCAGAGATGACGGTAAAAATTGGGAAATCCCAGCTGAGCCACATCCAGATGAAACTGTAATATTCAAGAATAAGGCCTTGCGGACTCTATTGCAGGTAAATCGAAGTAGAAATTATTTTTATTTGTATTGTTCTACACTTTCTTTGAGTTTATATAGCCGCACTTGCTTTCTATTCTGAAATATGTTCCATTCTTTTATGGCCATTTCCTTGTGCTTTAGTAACTGCTTATCACCTGCATTGCAGCGGAAAGTGGACGGGAATGGCAATTGTAGTTTATTTACTTTGGATGAAGGACTTGTAGGATTTCTTTTTGTGCTGAAGCTAACTGAAACCACGTGGATAAACTGTATGGGAAGCGACTTCTATGTACCCCTTTCAAGTTCAAGTGGCTTGCAGACTCTAGCTAGAGAGAGTCAATCTGAAGGTAGTGGACAAAATGAATTCGCTGAAAAAGTTGAATTAGATTCTTCACTGATATCTGGAATACATGCAGAAGCTGAACAATCAGTTTCAGAATACACTGATGAAATCATCAATGGAATCAGAAATTTGGTTACTGGAATTTCCTCTGAAAAGAGTCAGAAAACAAAAAGCAAAGAAACACAAGAAAGCATTCTTCAAGAAATTGAAAAGCTGGCTGCAGAAGCCTACAGTATATTCAGAAGTTCCATTCCAACTTTTTCAGAGACTGCTGTGTTAGAGGCTGTTGCACCAGAACCACCTGTGAAAATATGTTCAGGAACTGGTTCAGGTTTTGAGATTCTTTGCCAGGGATTTAACTGGGAGTCTCACAAATCTGGAAGATGGTATGTGGAACTCGGTAAAAAAGCTGAAGAATTATCTTCACTTGGTTTTACTGTTGTTTGGTTACCACCACCTACGGAGTCTATCTCACCTGAAGGCTACATGCCAAAAGATTTATACAACTTAAATTCCAGGTACTATCTTCTAGTGTAGATAAATATTCATTCACATATATGCTTAAATTGAAACCTTTATATATGTTGAAGAATGACACACTTTAACCTTTTTCCTTAGGTGAAGCAATTTTTTTTAAAAAATAGATCGCTATCAATTGGTTTTGTTTCACCATGCCTTCATTTAGAATGTCGTATTATGTTCTTGTGATCTCATTCCTTTGTGACTATCACTTATCTTATACTATTTCTTCCAGCCCTTTCTCGTCATACTGTTGCCAGCCTAGTTAAAAACATTAGTGAGTAGCTAGTAAATCAATCATTCTTCTGCATCTGGGGTCTATTTCTTCCAATGCTCAAAAAGTACTTTTGCTAATAAAATCAATCATTCTTCTGCATTTCCTTCTCCTTGCTTCTGATAGGCTGAAATTTCGCGTCTGCTTCAAAATTTTGGCTTTCTTAGATTTTTAATTTGCTCTCTCCCGCTTCACTAATTCCAAAGATATGGAATGTTTTCTTTTGTGTTAAAGGATTTTGTCATCTTTTCATTTTAATTTTTTCCTTTTCTAATGGGAAGACGAATATCTAAGTCGTTAAATGTGATTTTTATGTATATTACTAATGATATATATATTAATCAGGTATGGGAGTGTTGATGACTTGAAGGTTCTTGTGAAGAAATTTCATGAAGTTGGTATCAAAGGTCTTGGAGATGCTGTTCTGAACCACCGTTGTGCACATTATCAAAATCAAAATGGTGTTTGGAATATTTTTGGTGGGCGTTTAAATTGGGATGACCGGGCCGTTGTTGCTGATGATCCACATTTCCAGGTATAAGATTATTTGTCATCCTACCAAAATCAGGATTTTTCTGTCTTACTTGTTTATGTTTTCATTCTCCAAAGTTTTGTCCCTGATGTGGGACGCAAGGCAAAGAGAATTTTGAGTTTTACAGGGGTTTTATATATGAAATAATGTCATTACAATTAGGATGAAATATGTTCATTTTATGTAATTTAGTATGTGTATTAGGAGTCTAGGTTATATAATATATTCACGTTCCAATATATAAGATCAATATTGACTTTCCAAAAGTCAACTTTAGACATTTCCAAATATAATATTGGGATTAGGATCCCCTGTATTACACATATCATCCAATCTCTCTCAATATTTATTGACATGATTCATCTAAATTTTGAACACAATTAATTTCATAATTAGTTGTACTTTTTAGGTGGTTTATAATGTTTATAAAGTTAATCATATAAATTTTGAATTCAAAAATGTTTTAGATTGATTTTTAAAAAGGCACTAATGATATTATATTTTGAAATGGAGAGAGTATCTAGATTTAGGGTTAGTTTAGGTTACATGTCTTACAAGAATTAGGGCTCTCAAAATAAAGTTGATTACTTTGAGAAAAAGCTGTGTGCTATTGGCTTTGAGCCTTGGCCTGCGGGTATTGTGGATCCCTTTGGTGAAACGCTCTTTTCCCCGTTCTTATTTGCGTTCTTGTTTTACATCAAATTCAGTTGTCCTTCGAGTCGCTACCTGAAAGATGTAACAAAATATGGTGATCTTAAACTCAGAAGCATAAAACAGGATGTCATTTTATTCATTTGCTTGCATAATAAATCATTTTATCAGTATTCTTGTGCATCCATGTTATTAAATGTACCAACAGAAAAGAGTTCAAATATTAATATTTTTCAAGATATATTGACCACTGCAGGGAAGGGGTAACAAAAGTAGTGGAGATAATTTCCATGCCGCTCCAAATATTGATCACTCACAAGAGTTTGTGAGAACGGATCTCAAAGAATGGTTGTGCTGGCTGAGGTTAATTATCTTAACCTATGATTTCTTTAATAATCTACTCTCCATGTAAAATAGTTGAAGTAATTGCTTGTAATTTGAAGAATATAGTCTTTAAGTTTCAACGCCTTATCCAGCTGGATGGATTTAAATTGTGCTTCATGGCCTAATTTTAAGTTCATTACTCGGTGTTTGTCCCAAGGAAGACCTAATATGAGCTTTTTTTTGCATGAAATGGCTGCATAGGCCTGAACCTGCATTATCAATTTTGTCAACCTTGACCTTGGGCATAACACCAAGAATGGCCCCTCTCTTTTGCTTACCAGTACCATATTTTCTTTATACTATTTTCTGCCACCCAACACATACTAAGCTGGACACAAGCTAGAGACTCTTTCTCTCTCTCTCTCTCTCTCTCTCTCACGCATGCACGCCTACATACTCAGAGGTAACTTAAGCTTGGATCGTTTCTTTATATTCACAAAATTGTTATGATGTTAAGTTTCTGGAGACCTACAATCTTGAAGTCACAAGGTTTCTATCTCTGATTGATTGGGCTCAGGATATTGTCTTTGATGAAGAATGCAAGAACCCTATGTTTAATTATTTATTATTTAGATTTTTAATTGGGTGAAAATTGGATGTTATTAGGTATTTTATTGAATATGTGGGCATGTGGTAGTTTATAGTAAGATCGGAATTTAATGTGTAATTTATAGTTAGAATGGATTTTAATATTTAATTTATTCTTCCAATAAGGTTTTGGTTGTTTTATTCCATAATGTATTAGGACTTTGTTTCTCTCTTTAAAAAATGATGGAATCCGCTCAAGTTCATTATACTATTGATTATTGAGAATGTATAAAATTGATATTCTGGTGGCAGACCAGTTTGCTGTCCTGCATCCGTCTTGATTTTTAACTTCCTTTAGAATCATGATCATGAATCTTAGAACATGGACATAGATGAAATTAGTGAAACAAACATAATGCTGGATAGGGGTGTACTCGG
Organism: Panax stipuleanatus; assembly: GCA_020205555.1. NCBI lineage: Eukaryota > Viridiplantae > Streptophyta > Magnoliopsida > Apiales > Araliaceae > Panax > Panax stipuleanatus. The sequence continues at coordinate 3,372,644 of CM035126.1, forward strand.
TCTTTTTGGCAGTTATTATTTTTGATTTTTTTTAAAATTGAGCTATTTAATTTTCGGAAAGGTCACACCTAAGCCGACCACATAGTTGATTTTTCAGTTGGGTCGGTTTATTCGGCCTTTTTTGGTTCATGCCTGTGATAAATTTACAAATTTGGGCCAAACAAGTTGGTTTATGTAAGAGCCATTTGGACCTCTGTTTTAACATGAAAAAGAGAAATTCCTTCTTTGTCCTGGGTCTTTAGCCTTGACGTTATTGATCATGGTGTAGCTCTCTGCTCTCCACCTCCAAGGTGATGGTTTTCCTGGATAGGATTTTCACGAAGATCTGCATGCCACCGCGAATATGGAGGACGAGATGGGAATTGACTCCTTATTAAGGATACCCTCCAGAAAGACTAATCCAAATGTACTGGAAAATAAAACTTTTTTGTTACTTGACGGTGAGGGTGCTTATGTATATCCCACATTTGCTTTGTCTGCTCTCCATGCTCTAATGGGGTATGTACGTGAGAGTTAGTATAAGGTTGTTTGATAGTAGTGGCTTGAAGCCTGCCAAGCTTGTATTTGTGAGATTGCATATAATTTTAGATCGAGTGTTTTATTAATATATTCTATATTGACACTCGAGCTTTAAACTTTCCATTGTAGCTCTACTCTTGTTGGGGATGCTGCAATCTCTATTCTTTTTCCTAAGGGTAATAGATTTGAATTTAGGTGTTAACATTTTGCTGGTAACATGTAGGAATGAAATAGGGTATGATGGATGGAGGCTCGATTTTGTTCGGGGATTTTGGGGTGGCTATGTCAAGGACTACATTGATGTAACTGAGCCATACTTTGCCGTAGGTGAGTATTGGGATTCACTCAGTTACACCTACGGTGAGATGGATCACAACCAAGATGCACACAGGCAGAGAATTATTGACTGGATCAATGCTACTAATGGCACTGCTGGTGCATTTGATGTCACAACAAAAGGCATTCTTCATGCTGTAAGCTTTCATATAGAATATTCCCTTTTGGGTGAATGTTGAATTAATCTTACTGAATTTACAGAAATTTAGATGGGAACTGATCAAGATAATTATATGCAGTCTGGAATTATGGAGATGATGAAATTATGAAACCTTGTCAGCGTTCTCTTCTACTCTATCCTACAATTCTGATATGGTTAAAAGCTGTTTCTTGCGAGCTATGAATTTTCTGTTTCACCATTTCAGTCTGTTTATGCCATGAATTCAGCTGGACCATACTCTAGCATTCCTTCTTCAATAAATCAAGACAGTGTGCTTCTATCAAATCATGATGCATATGCCTTTTATGGAAATGAGCAACATGCTTGTGTCTTCAATTTTGTGTTAATATTTAGTTTTACTGAAATTCTTGCTACAAGTTTTCTAAACATTCCAGTTTAACCATGCTCAATTTACGAGCTTGTTTCTGAACTGCATAATTGGATACCTGAAACACGACCATCTATAGAGAGATTTTATATATCTCCCCTTCTTTTTATTCTGTAGAGGCACTGTTGATCTCAACATAAAATTCAGTCCTCCACTTTTATTATCTGCACATTAATCATTTCTACAGATGACTATACTAGAAACTGTGTCTATCTGTTCAATGTCCTTAAACTTCTTGCCGATGGTTGCTTTAGCTTTATACCAGAGCTTCAAATTATATATCTGAAAGACAAATTAAAGTGTTCTATTTATATTCAACTCAATAATGTCATTTGTCCTTTTCTAGGCACTTGAAAGATGCGAGTACTGGCGATTATCAGACCAGAAGGGAAATCCTCCAGGGGTGGTTGGCTGGTGGCCTTCTCGTGCTGTTACCTTTATAGAGAATCACGATACTGGTTCTACACAGGTATAAACTAATTTTATGGTATTTGGAGATTGTCCAAAAGTTAATTATGTGCAAAACACACAATTGTCCAATATCTTCTAGAGATTTGATGAATTTATGTATCATTATCTGTCTTTTCTTTTAACTAGTATTTTTTTTGGTAAACACGTCTTCCTTTTTTTTTATTATTAATTTACTACTTAGTAATTCTCTTGATTTTGTTTTTGCCTTTTGTCCTTTATTCCCTGAAGGGTCACTGGAGATTTCCTGGTGGAAAGGAGATGCAAGGGTACACATACATCCTGACTCACCCTGGAACACCATCAGTTTTTTACGATCACATTTTCTCTCACTATCATTCTGAAATATCAGCACTTATCTCTGTCAGAAACCGGAATAAGATCAACTGCCGAAGTACAGTAAGTATTTATAATTCTTCTCACTGTCAGACTTTCCTTTTTACAACAAGCTGCGAATCTTCACATAGGCACATAAACTTTTCATGCTTAGCTAACCACTCATCATGTGGCCGAGGACAAATAAACATCTCATTTTAATTAGGTGTTATCTAAATTAATGCATTCATAAGAGACAATCTGCTGTTATAATGATGTCAGATCATACAATGATTGGTCGCACTGTAAATTGGCTAAACCTAGCCCAGTTGAAGCCCAATTATAATCATCCAGCTAAGCCTTTGTTAGAATGTTGTAATAGCGTGTTCTGCATGCTACCTGCAATCTGTGCTAATTGACATTGAAATTTGGCTGTATGGGAGAAATTGTCAACAGAATAAAATACACTCTCGGTTTTACCTGCCTGGCTACATATATTTTCCTTAAAATTTCTCACAATTCTGCATCTATTAATGATTAATATATACCTCAAAGTCATGCACTGCAGACTTGTATCATATCTCTTCAGTGTCCATATTGCAGAATGATTATTGGATCTAAATCCTCAATAGCAGCATATTACTTCCTATAACACATTCATGGGAGTAATCAAGTCTTCTTATATCTCTGTTTTGTTTTAGTTTTTGTATGTTTGTTCCTAGTTTCTCTTTGAACTGTTTTAGCAGTAGCAAATTGGATGATTTATGTTATGGATACATTAAAAAGGATATTTGGGAGAGTGACTTGGAGGATTCTTTCCAGCCGATGGTTGAATTGATCCAGCATTAAATACAGTGAAGATCTTTCTTTGCCACCTGATGTACATTTTTGGTCTGCTAAATGAAAAATTAGGATTAGGGGTGATTTTGAGCGATCAAAGGGTCTATTTTGACAGAGGTCTCTTGATAGAAATAATACCAAATGGGAGATTCCTTCTGGCTCCTATGTACATGTTTCTACAGTTCGAACTTAATAGATTGCCATCTGCCATTGTATGGCTTTTTTCATACTTCCGACAAGGGATTAGATCACTTAAATTAACTGCAAAGAAATATTAAAGTGAGAAAAAATTACGATTAAATCTTGTAAAAATCTAGGAACCTTATGCTTTTCTCATTTCTTTTCTTTTCACAATTCCTTCAAACTTTTGCAAATCTATCTCTGGCTCTCTAACTTGCACCTGTTATGTATGGTTCAGGTTATAATAACAAATGCAGCAAGAGATGTTTATGCAGCAATAATTGATGAAAAAGTAGCAATGAAGATCGGACCAGGTCAGTATGAACCCCCTAATGGGCCCCACAGATGGTCTTTAGCCACCGAGGGAAAAGAATATAAAGTCTGGGAAGCATCATAAAAGATTTACAACAATCTTTTTTCTAATTCAAAGCATATGAAGTTTGTTGAAGAAGTTTCCCATCCCCAGAGATATCATAAATTATCTACAAATTTGAATATAGAACCAAGCAAGGCTGTTGATCAGGCTAGTGCAACTGTTTCAAGATGGTATGGCAGCGCTTACCGGTGCTCGTATTTTATTGACACCGTGCAATGAGATCTTTTTTTTTTTTTTTTTCTCAAGGGAAAGTTGGTGGATATATATATAAACAATTAATTGTGTATTTGGGGTGGGGTGGGGTGGGGGGATCAATACCTTTGTATAACTTGTATGTATGTTATATTGCCTCGTAAAAATGTAGTGGAAATATGTATAATTTGTAAACAGTGATTTATAATTATTAGATATGGTGATTGAATTATTACCCTGTTGCTGTTGCACCGATTTTATTAGTGGTAATTAATTTGACAGAAATTGATTGTGGCATTCAAGTTTGTAATTACAATCAAGTTGATTGAAATGTACTTGTGTACACAGCTATGGGAGTTCGCACGCTATGGGTGCCATCAGACCACACCAGTGAAGCAGACTCTATCGTCAAATTTTCCAATCCTTGTCCTTGAACAATCACTGCAAATGATTTTTTCTCCTTCAATGAATTGAAAGACAGAGCGCTGGGATTCACGGTAATGTTTAACCCAGGATTCTTGGTGATTGTTGCCTTGTATATGGATTTAGGTCGCCCGACATTTGTAACTGTTCTGGGAAAGCTAAGTGTAAAAGGCTTCTTCTGTTCAACATTAGCGGCAAATGAAGGATAATTGAGATCCTTGGGTGTCCCTCCTTTCTTCCCTGCCGCAGGGCAGCTAATATTACCGCCGAATATAGCTTTAAGCTTCTTGTTATCGAAGCCAATGCTGCAGAGCATATTAACATAGTCCGCTGTGGAGGTTTCATACACTAGACCGGGATGTGCAGCCTTTACTGGATCTATATGCCCAGCTCCATAAGCAAACTCTGCTTCTGAAGCATTCATGCGCCAAGCTACAGTAGTAAAAAGTAAAACAACAAACTAAATATGCTTACTTATCAGAAATGCTCTTTATGAAGAAAACAAAAATTACCGGTAGTCATTAGAGCAGATTTTATGGCAGCGGGAGACCAGTCGGGGTGTAGCGATTTTACGTAAGCCGCAGCACCGGTAACATGGGGGCAGGACATAGATGTTCCAGACAATAAACTATATTTAACAGATCTCTTATCCGAAGGGTTCTCTGTAGGTGAAGCAGTTGGTGAAAATGCAGCCAGAATATTTACTCCTGGGGCACTTATATCAGGCTGAAATGGATGTTAATGAATGAAACACAATTAAGGATAATAAAAGAAGGGTGGTATTTTAATATTGAAAAATATAGATAGATAGATAAGGTGCCTTTAGGATTTCTGGTATTATCGGGTTTGGCCCTCTTGAAGAAAAGTATGCAGCCACTGGAGCTTTAAAATCGCGTACAGCTTCACTCTTTAGTATGTTCGCTTTAGGTATTCTAATAAAAAAATGAGGGGTTATAAATGCAAAGGAATTAAACTAACAGAGTGTTGGGAACAAAACATTACTTACTCTGTAGAGTTGATATAGGCTTCGACTAAAGAAAAATCTCTGCTACTCAAAAATGACGTAGGGTAGGTAGCAACTACAGAGTCATCATAATCTACATGATCACTAAGGATGATTGAACCAAGAGCACCCGTTGCAGAACCTTCATTTAGACCTTGATTACTTTGACAAAGGACGATCTTTCCCTTCACCAATTTGCTGTCTAGGCATTCAGAAAAACATTGCCTGTAAAAACGTGACATGATCGTTATTGTATATATACATTTCTTTTCATTTTTAGGAAAAATGTTTTAGCTAGCTAGCTAGCTAGAGGTTGAAATGACAAGAAAGGGAATTTACTTGGCAGTATCTTCACTGCATGTCTTCGTAACATCTTTTCCATATATGAGAGGGAAAGATGTTCCATTCAAGTTGAAAGAATTAACTGCATTCCCCTGTTCCACATCAAATAATTATTCGTTAATATAATGGAATTAAGTAGGACTATATATAAAGTAGTTGAGAGGAGTTTTGAATCATGAAGTTTGTGTGTATATATATATATATATATAGTTGAAAAGAAATGCATACAATTAGTGTTTTTCCATTTCCAAGAACAACTTTATCAACAAACCGTCGATCGAGGGTGCTCGCTGCAACACTGAATAACCAGGGTGCAACACTTGTTACTGTTCCTAGCCCAGCACCACTATTTCCTGCAGAGTTAACTGTGAGTATGCCGCTAGCCATGGCATGAAAAGCTCCAATCGCAATGGGGTCTTGATCCAACGGAAATGGTGATTCGCTTCCTAGTGAAACTGTAATGAGGTCAACACCATCAGCTATAGCATCATCATAGGCTGCCAGTATATCGGCGTCGCTGCAGCCCTTAGGACTACATACTTTATACGCAGCAATTCTTGCCGAGGGTACGCCTCCTCTTGCAGTTCCATGGGCCAAACCATAAAAGCTAGCACCTTTTACATGGTTCCCAGCTGCTGTTGAGGCCGTATGGGTGCCGTGACCATTTGAGTCTCTTACGGATCTATCCGATGGTGGTAGAGGTGGTGGTATAGAATCGTAAGACCGAGCTCCAATTATTTTGCTGTCATATATAAAACGAAAAACGAGCTGTATTAGAATCATCATGACCTATTATTAATTAATATAAAGTCATATATATAATTAAATTAATAATTACTTGTTGCAAGTGAAATTTTTGCCTCCTATACAAAGTCCCTTCCATTTCTTGGGGATGGGACCAATGTTTTGGTCGCTAAAGCTATTTGATTCGGGCCAAATTCCGGTGTCTAAAACGCCAATGATGAGATTGGTCTCGGTGGTGGGATTTCGAACCACATTCTCAGATAATCCCATGAAGTCCCAAGATCTTGTTGTTTGAGGTTGGAGAATTTTACTTTGGAAAACTGATACCACCCCCTCATAATCTGCATGCATAAATATATAATATATAGTAGTAGTAGTAGTAGTATTGATATATGTACATAATTTCAATTAAAATATGTATAAACCACAGCTCCATGCATATATATATAAATACTTACTAGCGATCTTTTGGCGCTCTTGATCAGTAAGATATGCTGCAAATCCATTGAAACTCCTTTTGTAGCTTCTAATCAATGATTGCCCAACAAAACTAGGGAGAGATCGTATATAATATTAACACGTGAATAAAATTGTTTCATTTATTACGAATTAACTTTACCACTCATAGCTACAGTAGCTTATATATATATATATTACCTGGTACCAATAACTTCTTTAAGTATATTGAAGTGGTGAGAAGAAGGTGAATATTCCCCCTCGGGAAGGGCTCCCATGTACACAATATGAACCTGTAAATTCTCAGTACAATTATTTGAGTGTGTGTATATATATGTATGTATGTATATATTTATATATATATATATATATATATATATATATATTATATGCATGCAGAAAGTAGGTATATTGAACAATTCAAAACATATATATGTAGCTTTATATGAAGAAAAAAAACATATATATGTAGCCACATACCGCCCATGTTTAAGATTAAAGAAGATAATCCATTTTTAGGACCTTAAAGTGATATTCTCAACTAGATTTTCTCACATAAACCATAATAGTGAGTCTCATGTTCACTTTTGAAAATATAAAAAAAAACTTGTAAAAATAACAATTTTTTTATATTTATCACGAACCGCGTATATATTAGCTATAGTTATCAGCTTAATTAACACGATTACATATAGACTCTGTAATTAACAGTATTAACAAAGTTAATCAAGTGGGATTAATACAGCTTTAATTTCTTAGGGATTTTTTTTATAAAAAAAAGGGATCGAAGAAGAAGAAGAAGTAGTCTTGCCTTTCTTTCTTGATTATCAGCATCAAGACTTCTACACAGACTGACAATGAAAACAACAAAGAAAACGCAGGAAAAGCAAGGAGAGCAGAACTTGGCCATTATTGGTGGATCGATCCTTAGAAGTATGTATAAGAACGTACGCCCCAAAGTTTTATTTCTTCTACTATATATATATAATATATAATATATAATATATAGGGTTAAACTAAAAGTATATATAGAATTATAGATCGATATACAGTTTCGTTTACATAATTTATTTCCATTAAACTCGAAACTATTTTTGGAAGTACGTATCCTTGTGTTTTTCTTGTCAACTTAAGGTACAGCTGTATATTCCTAGTAATGTTTGGTGCACTAATTAGTAGGATACATTTTTCGTGAATATTTTGACTTTTTACAGTAATTAATAAATTTAAGATTCCACAAAACGATTAGATAAATCTCGCGTCATCATTACTAATCTTTGGAATAAGGTAAGTTGAAGAAATCAATGGTCCGACTTTGATTTCCAAATTTAAACCGCATTACCAAATATTTTAAACTCCGCATAATTGTAGCAGTCGGTTCTCTTAGCTAAGATAGAATTAATATGGTAATCCATCTTTTGTAGTGAATTAAAAGATAATAAGAATGACATCGGTAGGGTTTTAAAATTGGGTGATGATATAGGGAGCGAACTGAAAACGAACTGGCTATAGCTACGGTTTTTTCCGTCGTTATAATATAGAAAGTCAGTTTTTTATGCTATAGCGACAAAAAAAACCGTCGCTATAGCCGGTTCGTTTTTAGTTCACTCTCTATAGTTCGCTGGAGAGTCTGACCTTATATATATATATATATATATATACACAAGAGCACTCCTAAACTCCTGGTGCATATATATATATATTCACATCCTAAATTACTAATTGTACACCTAAATATAAGTAATTGACTAATTTGTCCTTTATAAATAGACCTGGCAAACGGGCCAGGTCATTGCTGGGCCGGGCTAAAACGGTTCAGCTTTTGATGGGCTAAAAAAGCGAAATCCAAAGTCCGTTTTTTAACTAGCGGGTCTGGCCGGTCCTCAGGTCTGAAATGATTTCTGACTATTTTGACACATTTCTGAATTTGGCCCAAACGGGCCGAACCAAAATGGCCCAAATCTTGATGAGCTGAAAAAGTAAAATTCAAAACCCGCTTTTTGACGGACGAGCCTGGGTCACTTTTGCCATATTTATTCATAAATGAGATCTCAACTCACTTAATTATATTACCATCTTCTAATTTTTCACTTTACCCAATTACACATAATAACTATAAAACACAAAAATAACTTAAACAAATATAACCATTACATAAAATGATTAAACATTACATAATACTTATTAAATAAAATAAAGACAAACTTAACCGCATAATATCTCCTTCGGAAATATAAAATGTTCAAGTCTTAAAAAACTAGACAAAAAAAAAAAGTAATCCCACTTTTCAATAATCATGCTAAAATAAACTCATTATTTGATAGCTAAATAATTGAAATAATGAATAAGTATTGGATGAATAATAGTTTATTTTGTATTACTATCGAAAAGTTGGATGAATTTTTTTTTGGTCTAATTTTCTTTTTAAGGCATGAACATTTTTAAATTTTCCAAGGATCATATGAGGTTAAGTTTGTCTTTCTTTTTTGATAAGCATTATGTGGTGTTTAACTATGCATTTTAGATAATAAGTTGTACTTGTTTAAGTTGTTATTTATTTTATAACTATTGTCTCATAGGATAAATGGCAAAATTAAAAAATATTGGTAAATAAGTTAATTGGGGTCTTATTTATTAATAACAAATTAGTCACTTACTTATAATAATTAGGTGTACAACTAATAATTCAGAATGCGTATATATAACCGCCCTTAAAATTCTACAATGAAATTTGAAAATGAAAAACAAATTACATATACGACACTTTTATCTTTTTTCTAATTCTTACATAGTATTACTTTTATACTCCCTAAACTATTCCATCAATTTCAATAAGGGGTGAAACAATTTTTGGTGCCTATATTAGGACTCAACTTACAAGTTGGTACCCTAACTAAAAAAAGCAATAAACTGGTGCTTGCACTAGAAAAAATTTACAAATTGGTGATTGTAGTTGAATATTTATGTATAATCATTAAATTTGACCAACAAAAAAGTCACCATATATATATATATATATAATTTTTTTTTTTTTTTGTATTTGACTAAAATTTAACAATTTTGTGTTTGGCAAGAATGATCCAAAGACCTCATACACCCAAAGACTTATGAGTAAATTTTTTACCATCGAGCCATGAGGGGCTTCGTGTGAGTATGACAATTGAGCCCTAATTCCCCTTATTTTGCCTCTTTCATCTTCACTTTCAACCTCTAATGAGTTTCAACTACAAATGTCATTATCTATAGGATCTGTTAGTCTACTAAGACTCTTATGTTATGTTCGTTAGTCAAATTTAACGATTTTACATAAATAATAAAGTACAATCATCTACTTGTAATTTTTTTTAGTACAAACCAGTTTGTTACTTTTTCTAATTGGGATACCAATTTGTAAGTCGGTTCCCAATATAGGTACCAAAAGTCGATTTATAATCGACGTTGCGTTGACAATATCTATATTTTACAATATTTAATTATCCTATAAGTTTAGTTATATTATTATATTGTCTTTTTTATATTATTAATTTTATTTAATTTATTACATTTTATAAAAAAAATATTTCATCCCACATAATTTATATATACAATGCATGTACCACCGAGTGACAGTAATTTATAAAACATCAATCTATATACTTCCTCCGTCCCAGGATAAAAGTTTTTATTATTATTTTAGGTAGTCCCAAGTTAAATGTCTATTTATCTTAAATGATCTATTTTTTACAATAATTTGCCTATAATACCCTTGTTATTAATTGTTATATTTCTATTCTCTATGCATATTTATGGAGCATCACTAGTAACGGACAGAAAACTATGTAATTAAATGAGAATTTAAATATGGACAATTTTATCATTTTATTCTCTTTTTTAATATGAACAAAAACTCAACCAGAACTTTTATCATTAATTAATGGACCAAATCCAATTAATGGACTCTTGTTTTCACAGGTCAGAATTGAATGGTATTTGAAATTAATTATGGCCTTTGACCTTTAAAGAAAAAAAACGTTAAACAGGTGGTCTACCCGTCTTCCCGCCTTAATTCCCTCAAATTTGACTCTTCTTGATTTGTGGTATTCTTTTCTTTTTCTTCTTCTATATGTGTCCACACCATACCTTTTTTGACCCTTCATTTTATGAAACTCTCGATCGTTTGATGGTATATAGTAGTATATTATTACTATATAAACCCGATCTCTACATCTCTTTGTTAGTTAAGCTACCCGCCCACCACCAACAAGCGAATCACCGTGATTCGCTTGGAAGGGTACGTAAGACGTACATACACAAGAATTAATTTTATTTCTTCAAGAGATTATTATTAGAATATAATTAAAAAAAAAGAAAGAAAATAAAGAAGAATGGCAGTTCCCAATGGAAAAACACAGCTTATTTGCTGCTGCTTCTTCTTCTTCTTGTCTTTTGCTCTCATAATTCCAACTACACATTCCAAAATCGCAGAACTAGATGATTTTCTAAAGTTACGTGCCGACCAGGCTAAGTTAGCCGCCCAAAAGGCTTACAACCCCCATCCTGAGGAAGTGGCCAATACCTTCAACAAACAAGTCGGCGAGTAAGTAGCTAGTTAGTTACCAAATGCATCCATCATCAATTTTAAATATATATTTAATTTGCATCGTATTAATTTAATTGTTCCATGCACATTTAATTTCTAGAAAATTAATGACTGATAATTTTGATGTGTGTACGTCCGTACGTATACAATTTGATAAATTTAATTTGACGTGTATTGTATGCAGTTTATTAACTTCCAATGGCACAAGGAGGCAGCTAGCAGGTTCAAATGAATGCATGGCAACAAACCCGATCGACCGATGCTGGAGGTGTAGATCCGACTGGCATAAGGACAGGAAGAGACTGGCGGACTGCGTGAAAGGCTTCGGCCACAACACCGTGGGCGGAAAAGGCGGAGAATTCTATGTCGTGACCGATCCCTCCGACGATGACGTTGAGAATCCAAAGGCCGGAACCCTTCGGCATGCTGTGATCCAGGAAGTACCCTTATGGATCATATTTTCTCAGTCAATGATTATTAAGCTCCAACAAGAGCTCCTCATAACTAGTAACAAGACCATTGATGGTAGAGGAGTGAATGTCCACATTGCCTATGGGGCTGGACTTACCATCCAGTTTGTTGAGAATGTCATAATTCACAACATTCGGATTCATCACATTGTTCCAACTACTGGGGGAATTGTCAGGGATTCTGTTTTACACCTTGGACTTAGAACGGTTAGTGATGGCGACGGAATCAACATCTTTGGGGCAACTAACATCTGGATTGACCATGTTTCCCTCGAAAGTTGCAGCGATGGCCTTATTGATGCCGTCCAGGGTTCCACAGCTATTACCATCTCCAATTGCAAGTTCAATCATCATGACCACGTACGTACGTACGTACGTAAATTAATCATATATAGCTAGGACGACGTACATATATAATAATATCAATCTCTCCTTTAATTTTTAGTTACGTTTGTAAGTACGTGATCAATTATTCACTAGTGTTAGGTCACGCATGCAAGAAGATAAATCTTGTTGTCGAGTTAATTAAAACTATAACGCATGCAATGATACGTACATGCAATTAATTATAGTTTAATTATGCGAGCGATCGATAACATATGCATGCATATATATGATGCATGGATGGATGGATGCAGGTGATGTTGTTAGGTGCAAGTGATACGTACGAGGATGATAAAGTAATGCAAGTAACGGTTGCATTCAACCGGTTCGGTAAGGGTTTGGTTCAGAGGATGCCTAGGGTTCGATTCGGATTCGTTCACGTTATTAACAATGACTACAACCGTTGGGAAATGTATGCCATTGGTGGAAGCTCCAATCCCACCATCATCAGCCAGGGTAACCGATTCAAGGGCTCTGATAATGGTTTCGCTAAGGAGGTACGTGCGTACGTATTAATTATATTTTAACACACACACACACACACACACACATATATATATATATATATATATATTTTGCATGAACTAATTGGGAGTGAATTAATTAATGATGGTTAAGTGATAAACTTGATTTTCATGTGTTGGGAAATTAATTAAGGTGACAAAGAGGGATTATGCATCGGAGGATGAGTGGAAAAATTGGCAATGGAGATCCGAGGGCGATAAGTTTACAAATGGAGCCTTTTTCAGGGAGTCCGGACCGCCATTCTCAGATGAGAGTGAGCAGCTGAAGAAGAATCTGATCAAAGCAAAGCCTGGCACTTTCGCCGGGAGACTCACGCGCTATGCGGGTGCTCTCAAATGTAAACCAGGCAAACCTTGTTAATTAACACACTAATTATGAAATTTGAGACTCCAATGATGTAATTTCATTTTGTACATTTTTATAATTTTGATTTTTAATTTGTTCTCTCATTTTGTTACTTGGCTCGTGAGCGAGCTGGAGATCAACAATGAACTTGTAGAAGTGTAAGAGATTTAAAGCAATGTTGATTCGATCAAATGTGATCGACTTTATTATAGTTTGATCGATCCTGTTCCTAAAAATGTGCTTACACGTATGTTTGTTTTGTGTATACTGCCACATGCTCCTGATAAAATTAAAGTGAAAAAAATCCTACAACTATATGATATACGATCACGTGATTGAATAAATTAAATACTTGAGATGCACAATTGAAATTATTAATATTTAAAGTCCAAAATTAGATTTTTGTTTTAACTTGGAGGGTTACTTTTACCTTTAACATTTTTTTTGGATAGTGATATATGTACACACACCCTTGTATGTTAAGAGACTATATTACACTTAATTAGTTAATGAGAAGTCAATTAACATTTTAATCACTTACATGTTAGCCTCAAAACTCAAAAAATTAAATGATAAATAAAAATATCCAATTTTCTATCATTTATCTTCATGAAACGAAAATTATTATCATAATATTTTATCTATCATAGTAGTACGTAATATTTAATATTTTAAATTTAGTTCAATTATTCAGTAAGTTTCAAATGTGCTTCAATTTCTTATATATATGTCACTGACTCCATCAATAAAATTGTGCTTAAATTACAAAATAATGTTCGTTCAATTTTTCAAAGATAACGTCTCATTTGATTTTATAAAGTCAATTGTAAAATTTTAAAATTCAATATAAATTTATTTATTTTATATAAATTTATAATGGCACTTTTTTAAAAAAAATAGTATACGATATCTTAAATTTATTGACTATATAATTTCCTATTTGATACGAATTTAAATTTTTGAGAAGAATTGATTTTAAGTCAAAATAAAATATTTTAAATTAGATAAATCAATTAACTATATTATGGATAATCACTTTGATAAGATTGAAAGTTAAATTAGATAGCGTATATTAAAATAAACAAGAAAATTTATCACTTATAAATCTTTATTTATTAATTATTTTTTCTTATGTTTTATTATTTAATAAATAATTCAAAATTTTAATAAATAATATTATAAGATATCTCAAATTAAAAAGAATTCAATTAATTAAGAAGACATTTTATTTTGTAAATTTGATGTATAAGAAACTTAGGAAAACTATTTAAAATAGATAAAAAGTAACTGACTAATTAGTTTTTTATATGTTAAGGGTAATATAGTCGATTGAACATATTTAGGTGTGCAACTGTGACTTTATATATTAATGACCTAGTGACGTCATTAATATATAAAAATATATATTATTAATAATTAATAAAATTAAAAAAAAAATTATTTTAATAAAGTTGAGTTACAATATTATTAAAAGTAATTAATTTTAATATTAAAAAAAATTGATATAAAAAATATATTAAAAATTGGTTCACTAGGTCAATTAACCAATTTTACCAGTTAAACTACCGGTGAATCAACCAGTTTTTGACCAAATCAATTAAACGGGCCAAATTGAATCGAATTGCCGATCGATTCTAATTTTTACCGATTAAACCTACGATCCAGTCCGAGTTTAATAATCATAGTTTCTAGTGTCCTTCTCATTCTCATTGTTAGCATCTCTTCCAACATACTTACCATACATTTCCTCATGTAGATATACCACTTTCATGGATCATATTTACATAATCAAATACTATTAAGTGTACTATATATCATAATCTATCTATATATTCTAAAATTAGAGGTTCATTCTTATTTTTTTTATGATCAATTTACAAAATTTAAAGTTCAAAATCAATGCAAAATTTATAAATTTAATGTAAACAATTATAATTGCATATAAAGTAACTAACAAGTAATACTAATCATTATCTCTACAAAATATTGAACCAACTTATATTCTATACTTTGAACACATTAACCAATATACTCAATCCACTTTAAACTAACTCCTTAAATTAAAATTTAATTTAATTTTTGATTGGAAGCGATAAAATTGGCATGCCCCATTAGGTTTATCTCCGTTTAAAAAAGAGAGATATATTTTCATATATTTATTTGTATTATTTATTGTCATCTTTTTATATACGAGTGAACCTCATTAAATGATATATTTGTCTTTTTATTTTATGTATTTATATAAAAAAGAAAGACTCATTATTTTATATATTTTGTAGGGTCATTAAGAATAAACGTAGATTTTTTTTAACTCACTTTTCTTTTCTTTATTTTTTTTAATTTGTGTGCATAATGTACTTTGAAATTAAATAGTGTTTCACTTTTTGTTATTTCTATATCCATTTTATTTCTCAGGTCATATAACTAATTTAGGGCATGCTCGGGAAGGGCTTATTTTAAATGATTTATAAGTTGACTTAAACATTATTTTAAGTTATGATTTATAAGTAAAAGCGTTCGGTATCAATTTGACTTATAAGTTAAAATAAGTTATAAAGGTGTTCAGCTACTTATAAGTTAAAATAAATGTGAATATTATTAAAAATGACATTAATAAAAAGAGGGACAAAATAGAAGAGAGGCAAAATAGATATTACATTTGGTCAAACTAAATTATTTTAAAATGACTTATAAGTTATTTTAAAATAAGTTACAAATATTTGCTCTTTTTTTAACTTGAAACTGAACTTATAAGTAGAAAAATAAATCATTCTCCAAAAATAGATGAATAATAACAAATGACTTATAAATTAATTTGAAAAATTTATAAGTCATTTCCAACCGACTCTTATCACCTATGACTTGACACGATTAATAATAATAATAAATTCATGATAAAATTGAATTGCCTCTAGCTTAAACTTTTAAGTGAAAAAAAATAATGTTACAAACGAGCCTAAGCTTTTCTTTTTCTCTAAAATTTGCCCAAATACGGCGCATTGGAAAAAGAAAACAACAAGGACGGACAGAACAAGGGACAAGGGCCCTTCAATTCAAAACGCTCTATGAATTCTTCATCCCCTTCTCTTTCCATTCATTTCAAACGGAGAACTGAATTCATCTGAAACTTTTAAATCCACACCCAACTGCAAATAAGAATGTTTAACCTCACATTATCTCAACCCTCTTCGTCGGGGTTCACCATCTTAAACCCTAATTCTAATCCTAATCTATCCTCCTTAGACCCTACCACAATTTCTTCCAAAACCCCAACCAGAAAACCCTACCTAAAATTGCGCCACTCAGAACACTTCGAACAACAACATCAGAAGTTCACCTCTAAAAGCTCCTCTTTCTCTCCACCAGGTATGTATATTTCTGTCTCATTTCTTACGTTATTTTAACTTCTCGGAAATCAAACTGTGGAGTTTTGAGTTAAAAATTCTTAAAAGACTTTTAATTTTTATGTTGTAGCTACTGGGTCGTCAACGCCTAGGGTTTTTGTTGGGCACTCTATATACAAAGGGAAGGCCGCTCTTACCGTCGAGCCTCTCCCTCCCGAGTTTACTCCTTTAGATGTGAGTATGTCTTTCAATGCTCTGGCAATAGCATTTCCGTAGTAATTCATTATCATTAGCATTTTTCTTGTGGTAATATTTATTTGACTTATTGCTTGTAATTTTTTTAATTAGCTGACATGAGCTTTTTGTGTTTTGGGGTTTCAATGTACAGTCAGGAGCATTTAAGTTATCAAAGGAGGGGTCTGTGTTGCTTCAATTTGCTCCAGCAGCAAGTATTCGTCAATATGATTGGAGTAGAAAGCAGGTAAATTATTTATTTATTAATTTTTTGCTATTATTGAATTGGAAAAATGTGTTCACAGTTAGGTGTTCAAGCATATTTTTTATTTTTGTTATCTAGCCCCTGGGAAGGGTAGCCATAACAGTTGTTTTTCTTTTGAAAAAAGAAAAAAGTGGGACTATGTAATTGCTACTTCTCATTCAAAAAGGAGTCCCATTTGCTAAATATTCAAACTTTAAGGATATATTTTTCGTATGTTTTGAACCCTAATTTGTGTTTATTTTACTACTGATGACATCATAATGAAATTATAATGTTAAACCTGAGGACATTATGTCATTTTATACTAATATCATATCGATAGAAGTCAAACTCTTTATGGAAAAAAAAGTAGCAAATAGGACTTTTTTGTAGAACTGAGAGAGCACGATTATTAGTTAGCAGGGTGATGCAATAAAATCCATCTTTTGGTTTGTGATAGAACTGTACTACTATTTGGATTATGCTTTGACTATACGATGCAGTTTTAAATTTTGAAGTTTTGTATCTCTTTGCATACTATAGGTATTCTCTTTATCGGTTACTGAAGTGGGAACTCTCATGAGCCTTGGTGCAAAAGATTCCTGCGAATTTTTTCATGATCCTAATAAAGGAAGAAGGTATATTCTGCTTTTACATTCTTTTTCTTTTTAGTTTTGGGTATAAGGATCTATACAAACTCTTTGAATGTTTTAAGGAGTAGAAGATATATTTAACTCAAATGTGTACTTTGCATGCTTTAAAGTTGATCTCAGTCACATTGTTGGTGACTCTGTTGGCCGGTATTGACCTCAAGATGTGCAGAACTTCTCAGTACCGCGGCAACAGCTTTGATGACAACCGGGGGGGGATACATTATTTATTTTCGATAGACACAATCCCACAATACATAATTTAGATTTCAGAATTTTTAACTGATGAGCTCTAGTTATGTTTCTGGCATCTGTTGATCTTACATTCCTATTTGGAGGAGGCCCATCCCCTTTGTATACCTTTAATTTACTCGCAAGTCGCAATGTATTAAGATATCAAGTTAGGGCCCAGTTCCTTAACTTGCCGGACTCAGACTTGCTAGTATTTTGTATCTCAATTTCCATATATTTCTAGTCAAAGGTATATGCTGATACACAAGAGGCTTGCCATGTCATAATTATGCATTTTAATATGATTAGCATTGATTTATTGAATTGCAATGAGGGTTGGTTCTTCCAAATATTATTAATTTGCTTACCTATTCCAAAAATTTTCCAGTGATGAAGGTAGGGTCAGGAAGGTATTGAAGGTAGAGCCCCTTCCAGATGGCTCGGGCCACTTCTTTAATCTCAGTAATCACTTTTTCCTAAACTTTGACGTATTATCTTTTGAACGTTGCTCCTAACCCTTCCCACCCCAGCCCAAAAATAAATATATAAACTTTCTATAGCATGAGTTGCTTATGTTTGTTGCCGGATAAAATGAAGGTGTTCAAAACAAGCTGATAAATATGGATGAGAGTGTGTATATCCCCATTACCAAGGCAGAGTACACAGTTCTGAACGCAGCATTCAACGTATGATACATCTATCTCTACATTCTTGTTTTTTTCCTTGAGCAATTACTTTACCTCTTCTAATAGAATTGGATTTTTTTATATTTTTTGATTATGAGGTTAAGTGGTGTGAGAATAGTAATTGCAGAGTATTTCTGTTGACATGTAAATGAAAGTCTACCAGTGCTGATTCCCAATCTGTATTTGTAAGATTCTCATTTCACCTGTTACCAGCACTATAGGAAAGTGGGAGAACTTAGAAAGGGGAGAGAGGGAGGGGGGTCATAGTCAACTAATTTTTAACCAGCTAAAGGTTGTACCTTGTGTGAAAATTTGAGACTAATTTCATGGGTCTAAATATTTTTATGGAATTTACTGTACGTTTAGAAGTTGAATGAGTTGATTTTGCGAAAATGTACCTCTCTGCCTTAGTGTATTAGCATTTCCCCTCCCATTTTAAACTGTTGAAAAACTTTGGTTATTCCTTGCCATGATACTACAGGTATATCTTGTTTATATTATCAACTTGAAGAAAGATTTTTGAGTCGTACTGGTTTTGTGGACTTGGGTACGAATTTTGGTCACAAAACGTCTTCTAGTTTGTTAGGACAGGGGCATTGAAACAAAAGATTAGGGCTAGTTAGCCTTTCTGTGTCAGGTGTTGATGTGAATGCAGACTATACTCTTTCCTTGGTCATTCAGACAGTCAGTTTCCTCTTTACTTTTTGGAATTGTCCTCTGTTCATCCAGCACAACTGCGTCTTCTGAAGTGTTCTAATTGTGATCCTCTGCAGTTCATTGTGCCATACCTTTTAGGTTGGCACACCTTTGCAAATTCTATAAAGCCTGAAGATACAAACCGTGGAAACAATGCTAATCCCAGAGCTGGCGCTGATTATGAATGGAGCAGATAGTTGCAGGTAGTCTTCAGTTTAACCAAGCTTCCCAGAACTCGGGGAAACAGAATGGCCTTTTGGCATTCTCGACTTTGCTGTCTCTGGAGGCACCCTTTTTTATCTTCCTAAACTTAGTTCTAATTATTGTATCGAGGGGAAAATTATGGCAAAAATTGACATCAGGATCTGTTCTCTAATAGTGTTGACATCAGATTGATTTTGAAGTGGCTGTAATGCTTGCTTGACATGTATCATGGTTAAACAGACTTCGTACTGTTTGTGTAGATCAAGATTTTCTTTTGGTTTCTTGGCTGATTTTCTTTTTTCTCCTTTCAAATGTTAAACTAATTAAGCATGAATAACTGATAAATACTTGCACCATCTGCACAATTTTCACCAAAAATGTTTTTTATTTTTATTTTTGATAAATTAAATGTAGTGCGATGATATATCATTTTTATTCAACATGTACTAGGAACTGAAGCAACAATGTTTTTTCAAGGAAGAAGAGAAGAGACTATCGACTCTGGTCACTTTAATTTTTTGAATATAGTTGGTTGCTATGGGTATGAAATTCTATAAAGCCATTGGATTGCTCCTCGTAGGGACAAAACAGCCCAAAAAAGGAACCCCACGTGTACCATCCAAAAATAAAAGCCATAAGCACAATCTAATTAACAAAACACAACTGATTTTGATTTTCTCACTCACCTTAATAAACGATTAGAATTGTTCAAAGTTTGGGATAAATTTCACAGTCCATTATGTCCTTTTTAACTTCAAAGGAAAAAAAATTGCTCTCATTTTCAAATCCTCCTCCATCTTCTCCGTTCTTCCTCCTCTCAAACTCGTCCTCTGTCTCCTCCATTCTTTAGCGCCGGCAATCTCTCCTTCCCCTTTGTACGTAGTGCCGGAGACAAGGATAATACGGGTAGTCTTTTAATACTGTGGGTCTAAAGCTTTAACCTGACTACCTGGCATGTTTTACACGTGCTCATATCCCTATGGCACGTGTCCTGTGCTTACAGATGGCAGAGGGAGATCTCATGCAAAAGAATTAGTTTCCTTCCTGCTAGACGTGAGAGAGAATCGCACAGGCCATGGATAGTTTTTTGTAATTAAAGTTAAAATACAGCCCAGAGATCTTCCATTCAAATTCAGAGCCGTGGTAGAGGTATGTATGTATGTTTGTAATCTTTAAATTTAATTTTATCATCATATATACTGATTGATACGACCGTTGCTCGTTTTGTGGTGGGATCAATTTTTCCCCAACCCCAACTCCAACCCCAACCCCCTCCTCCTTTTTCTTCCTTTTGTGTGCGTGTGTGTACAAATCCCAAAATTAACTTCTCTGGGAAATTCTATGATCACCGCTTGTAAGTTAATTTCCAAATTAACAGCAGAAAACCCAATCCGTTATTCTCTAATAACGACCACAGTTCATTAAACTAATTAATTAATATGCCAATCATTAGATCCGTGTTACAACATTATTGCCAGTTCCGAGGGTCATAGGTATTTTATGTACTAGTGTAAATAATTTCCATCCATAATGAAGGGTCCCAAAATGATGCTGAGCAAAACCTAAAATGAATTCCAATGGATGACTAAGATTTCAAGAATCAGCTGTAGAAACTTAGTGCAACTGGAAAAACATATTGTTTTTCAAGATAACAATAGTTATATACTGGAATACACGGTATTGAATCTCCTATTCTGTCTTTTTGGAGGTTGGGATTCTTATTAAGCTTCTTCATCAGTGTTATTTTTATGTTCATGATCGTGTCCCTAAATACACGAGGACATCTGTACTACAACACTCCAGGTAATTTTATCGTTTTTATTGTTTCTAGGTAACAACTAGATATGGCACAATCTCAAGCCCCAAAAGAAGTTTTAATGAATCCAAGCTGTGATTCTTACTTTGACATGGTTCAGAGCAGAAAGAAACTGCCAAAGGCATTGCAGGAGACGTTAACAGAAGCATTTGCAAGGGTTCCAGCTTCATCCTTCCCAGAAGTTGGTGGAGGCAAAGGTGAATATTTTCATCGCTTCCAAGATTCTGTTACTTAGTCCTCCCCCCCCCCCCCCCCCCCCCCCTTCCACAAATAGAGTCCCATTTGCATTTCCTTTTTTATTATTAAATGATATTCACCTTGCCACAAAAATGTGTCCCATTGGATATTTTTCCTAGTCAATTACGAAATCCTAACATTCAAAATTGATGTGAATTTATTTAATTTTGATTAATGCAAATGATAATATTGTAAACTACTTAAAAAGTACTTTCTAATTAGACTTTTCTTTTGTGGAACTGAGGGAGTAGTTAATTCCCTATTGTACACGTCTTATGTATACCTGAATTACTTAAAAACTGCATGCCTCGTGCTCATTTGTTTTGTAGTGATTGAAATTCTAGCTGACACAACCGTTGGCGAGGCCATTAAGATTCTATCAGTCGCCAACATCCTGTCAGCTCCTGTGAGAGAGGTTGACGCCGTAAAAACAATGGATTGGAGAGAGAGGTATCTGGGAATTATAGATTACTCTGCAATTGTTCTCTGGGTGTTAGAGAGTGCAGAATTTGCTGCTGCTGCCTTATCGGCCAGCTCTGCAACGGCTGCTGGAGTAGGTGCAGGGGCTGCTGGTGCTCTTGGAGCTCTAGCAGTGGGTGCGACGGGTCCAGTGGCAGCTGCAGGGTTGGCTGCTGCTGCAGTTGGAGCAGCTGTGGCTGGTGGTGTGGTTGCAGATAAGGGGATGGGTAAAGATGCTCCCACTGCTGCTGATAAGTTGGGCGAAGATTTCTACAAAGTCATACTTGAAGAAGAACCTTTTACTTCTACCACTGTAAGCCAACCTGCATCATGCAAAGATGATTTCTTTTAGTGGTTGATTGATCACTTGTGCTACTCTTTTCTAAATGAGTGTTAATATTTGTCAAAATGAATGGTAGTCTAAAACAAGAATCTTTCCTTGATTTAATATTCGCTGCCATTTTTTTCCCAATTGAGGAGTGAACTCTGAGTTAAAGTGATGACTCTGTATGTTACCAAACCAAGATAGTATATATATATATATACACGGAGCTGTTCTCCAACAGACTAGTCCGTTAACGGACCAGTCTGTATATATATATATATATATATATATATATATATATATATATATATATATATAGAGGAGACTGATCTATAGTCAACGTTGTCAATCTAAATTTATCTTTACAACAGATTGTGACCGTCCTTCCATTGATCAAATGGTTAAATAGAGTCTCCGTCCGCAGTTTAATTTTAAGTATTCCGCAGTTTAATACTGCGAACGGGACAAATGTCCAAAATATCCCTTATTGTAAAAGTCTCCCGTCCGCAGTATTAAACTGCGGACACTAGGTATGGCCAACTGGGAAACCAAATTCAATTTTTTTTTTGTTTTTTAGGCTCCGCAGTATTAAACTGCGGATGCCAAATAATAGAGATGAGTTCCTTAAAGAATTGCAAAAATGGTCTTATTCCACTCTATGACTTGGACTAACTCTACGACTGCATTAGTTTCAGTCTATGATTTCATTGATTCAATCTACGATACATTAAGTCCCCATATATATATATATATATATATATATATATTCAATCAATGATCCATATCTTGGTAATAAAAATGAATGAATAAAATCTTTTCCTTCCCAACTTCTATGTTCTCTCCTTCTCATTTTACGATTTCTCTATTCTCACTGTACGATTTTTCTCTCAAATTCTGGTCTCTGTCTTCTTATTCCCCAATTTTTTTCTTATTTCTTCTTCAAACTGTTCTACTTCTCTATTCTTTACAGATTTCAGTACCACAAGAACCAGATCACAATGATTTGAAAAAGAAAAGAAAAATAGAAGAAGAAGAAGAAGAAGAAGAAGAAGAAGAAGAAAAAGCACAAACTAGCATCGGCTGATATTCATAACTAAAAGGAAGACAATACCAAAATTAAAATATAAAACTCCAATCAAGAACAAATCTAGTCCCACAATAATCAGATCACATTAATGATCTGAAAAGAAAAAGGAAAATAGAAGGAAACAAACACAACTATCTGAATCAGATCTCCATTCTCCATTCTCCACAAACATAAACAATAAAGCAATTTCCAAATCACCATACATAATTGCTCCCTCAAATCGTCAAAAATAATTCAAAAACATCACACGATTACTAGAAATTCACAAAAACATTTGAATCTAAAAAAAATTAGTACTAGAAGTTCCCAAAACATTTTGGATCTAAGAAATCTTGTACTAGTTTTAGCATAAATCTTTGTTAATAACTACAGTCATTTTCAAAAGTCATTTTCTTCTCTCTCATCTGTCAGTAATGATTCCTCATCTTCTTCTTCTTGTTTTAGGTTGAAATTGAAAGGCGCGTTTTGGCCACGCATGGCGGCGACTGTGGCTAATGGGTGGTGGTAGAGTTACCTTTGTGATAAATTGTGGGTGGATCTTTTTGGGATGAGTTGGGTCCATCCACCAGAGTGTTTGTGGATGGTCCGAAGAGAATTGGTGATTTATGGACATTCTAGAGAGAAAGATAAGAGTGAAGGGTATCTGGGTATGCTTGTATCTGGTGATTTATTAATGTGGGAAACTCTGTGTGTGAGATAGAGAGATGGGGGTCACCATCTCTATTATTTGTCATTCGCAATTTAATACTAGGGAACTTTTACAAGTACGGGTATTTTATACATTTGTTTCGTCCGCAGTATTAAAATGCGAAATACTGGAAATTAAACTGAGGACGGGGATTCTATTTAACCTTTCGATCAACGGAAGGACGGTCACAATCTGTTGTAAGGATAATTTTAAATTGACAACGTTGCCTATATATGTATATATGTATATATATAAAAGACTATAAAAAACTAAAACAGGGAACATAAATTACTCTTTCCTCCAACTTTTTACCAGTCTTTCGAGATGTTATGTATTTAATGTGGTTAATCGATGCAGGTGAGGTCAATAGTTGAATCTTATCGCTGGGCGCCATTTATTCCAGTTTCAACAGACAGCTCAATGTTGACTGTCTTATTGCTGCTTTCCAAATACAGGCTGAGGAATGTACCTGTAATTGAAACAGGAAATCCATCCATAAAAAACTTCATAACTCAATCTGCAGTTATACAAGGTCTTGTGGGATGCAAAGGAAGGGACTGGTTTGATTGTATTTCTTCTCATCCTATTACTGAACTGGGTCTTCCCTTCATGTCCAGCGATAAGGTAGATATCCATGACTACTTCAGATTAATTGCTTTCACTTTGCTGGCTGCTAAATGTGGAATTTTCTGCTCATGTTGATCAGATCATTAGCATCCAAAGCAATGAACTGGTACTAGAAGCATTTAAGAGAATGAAAGATAACCAAATCGGAGGTCTTCCTGTTATTGAAGGACCGAAGAAGAAGCTCGTGGGCAGCTTAAGCATAAGGGATATCAAATTCTTGTTGCTCAATCATGACCTTTTCTCCAACTTCAGGTAAATTAAATGACAAAAATCTCAACTTTCACTTGTAGCTACACAAATTCCATGATTCCCACAAGTAGCATCTTGCTTATAAAATATAATCTGTCAGTTCAGGTTGTTGCAGCCACCAAGTCATTGTATATTTTGTAAATTAGTGAAGAAGAATGAAAAATTGCACTAAATTTCATCACTACCCTCATATCTAAAGCAACAATGGAGTTTACCTGATCATTGTTCAATATATGGTTTCAGGCAACTTACTGTGAGGGATTTCATGAACACCATTGCTTCAGCAGCCCGTGAGACTGGGAAGGTAATCACACCAATTACGTGCAATCTGGCTTCAACTCTTGGAGATGTGATACACATTCTTGCTTCCAAGTTAGTTCATAGGATTTATGTGGAAGATGCCAATGGGGGCGAAGTTATTGGGGTGATTACGCTCAGAGATGTGATATCATGCTTCATATTTGAACCCCCAAACTTCTTTGACAACTGTTTTGGATCATTAGGGGAAGAGGTGGTGAACAAGTGATGCTTTCAGAAGACCAAAGGATGTAAATAAATGATGTCAAGAGCTCGATCGTTCATTATGGAGTTCTTTCCACGTCACTCCTATTAAACTAAAGGCAGCAAGTTTTTTAAATAGTCGTTGATTCACTATTTTTCTCGTCGTTTCCACCTTCCCTTTCCCCGACATATATGTTTAACAAAATCAGGCGTGGAGTTTTCAAGCTCAAACTGTGACAGCCTTTTCAGTATCTCTTGCCTGAGCTTGGAATCTGAACAGCATTTGTAATCACAAAGTAATGAAAAGAAATCAGAACCGGAAGGTTCTGGTATTTCTTGCAATAGTACGTACCGAGAGGTCAACCTTTCAGCTACAATGCTCTGTAATTGGGTTCAATCAGACGTAGACTAGAAAAATGAAATTCAAAGTTGCTGAATTTTTGTAAGCAGTCTCCTCCAGCATCTCGTTGATTGATATCGGTTGTCTATCTATCTATATGCTATATGTGAATGTACACATGTGAGTTTATCATATTCATACGGGAGACAGATCCGTATCGAGATATCAATGTGGAGTTGATAACTCTTACCATGAATGTGGCTGGATTAGCAGAATCTTTTCTAGACAGAGATGCAAGACACGTGTCCTTTGAGGTAACATTATAGTCGGGGCATATTCACTAGCCAGCCAGACGAGAGGACTCAAGTGCCTTTAAATTTTTTATATGGAATCAACCTAAAATGGTTTCCAAGGGTTCACGACTTCACGTATGTTACCACTTTTTACCACAATTGTATCAGCTTTACATATAAATTTTCACATGAACACTTCCCTTCAAACACTAAGCTACAGGCACCTTTATTTATTTTTGGCTATGTAACTTTTTTTTTATAGTTATTTTATTTAAGATTTTAATATAATATCAAAGAATTGCAAATGTTGAACAAAATGTAAATACAACTGTTTTCAGGGTTACAAAATTTTGATTTTCAGCGACCATTATCCTTGAGATTGGAACGGCTCTAATACCAATGGTAAGGAACAGACAAGTTGTTAGGAAAACTGAATGGACAATGACAATATATATATATAAACTTATCTCAAGTAAATCAAACTGCAAGAAGTAAATTTATCAAGACTAGTACTTTATACTATGTCTTAAGATAATTGTGTCCTCTTTATTGGTGCTTAGAGTTAGCGACATTTGTCTTCCATAATACAATGACAACGTGTGTTATAATAGCATTACAAATAACACAGACAACGAACTAAAGAAAATACTCTAAACTTCTCTCTCAAAATATACTATGAGTAACTTACGTAATAATGAAGACTAAAATGCTTAAATGCTTGAAAATTGAATGATCGAAATGATTGCCCCCTAGCCTATTTATAGGAGGGGTTAGTGACCCATCAGATAAAACACAACCACTTGAAAAGGCATGAGATGCTTATGAAAATGTATGGCATGACATCCGTTCGGTCAAAACGACGTAGTTTTGGGCCTATCAGAATGGACACTTTCGTTCGGGCAGACGCTTCCCAAAACGACGCAGTAGTAGCGCTTTCATCTGACGCTTTTCCAAAACGACGTAATATGATAATAAAACACTTCTCAAAACGACACAGTTTTGATAATTGAACTAAATAAAACAAAATTTAAAATAAATTTTGCCCAAAAAGATATATATAATGACCTAAACCAGCCCGACCGATCGACGGTGAGTGCGGATTCACATCAATCCTTGGCTAGGTCTACTTCCCTCCACAAAAGTGAGATGCCTCTTGGGACCCAAACCTAAGAGCAAATTAATTGTATATAAACTCATTCAAATTTTAGTTCTTAATCGATGTGAGACTTAACTCCCCATAAATATTTATTATATTTTTCAAGGGTGATCTTTGAGAGTTAATTTTTTATTCATTACTTCATGGATTTGAGTTTCCAAATAATTAAATTTAATTTACTCATGGAGTAAAATACATTGATATGTGAGTGGATTCATTTCAAATGATTAATGAAACTCACTTCAAATTTGACTCAAATTCTAACAAAAGCAAAACAAGTGTAATACCCAGAAAAAAAGAAGAAGTAAATAAATGACAGTTAATTTCATATTTTTAAATATTTTAATTGGGCTTTTTTATGTTTGGGTAAAATATTGTATTTAATTTATGTGGACTATAATAAGTAAAGAATTATATTAAATTGGGCTTTTAAATTAATTTGGGCCTAATTTGTATTTGCGTAAAATTTAAACCCTATTAAATTAAAAGAGTTAATAAAATATTTAAATGACTAAACCTAACCCTACAGTCATTATATTTTTATACGAATTCGGGAGCAGCCGCTGCTACAGAATAAAGAAAGAGAAGAAGAGCAGGTAAATCCTTTGTTTTGCTCATTATTGTATTATCATATTATATATATATATATATCAATCACGTTCCCAAACTTTAATTGATTGAAAATTCAAATTAAGGTTTTAGTTGAATCATGATTTCCTGCAATGGTTGCAACAAGACTACTTAACATATATATATATATATATATATATATATATATATATATATATATAAACGAAATCACAATCTGCCTGCAATGTTGCAGGTCTGCACTTGACCTATATATATATATATATATATATATATATATATATATATATATATATATATATATATATATATAAAAACAAAAAAAACATAATCATTGCCTGCGAAGGACAATGCTACAAGCAACAAGCTTAACGGAATGAGTATTTGAAATTATAATATATATATATATATATATATATATATATATATATATATATATTATAATTCAATATTTATTTGGCCAGAAACTTATTTTAATAATAAATTTAACAATATTATATTATTAAGGGTTAGATTTGTAATAAAATTTTATTTTATTTTGTTTATTTTATTAGATCGGACAGAAGGAGTCTAACGAATAAGTTTTGGAATATAAATTGGGTATTACATTATCGATTCCAGGTACGGATTCCGTACTCCTTCAGCGACAATCCTTTAATTTTGTTATGTTCGTTTTGCTTTTCTTTAGATTTTGTTTATTGTTTCACGTGATTGTTCATTCTCAAATTCACGTGATGGTTTCGTTTTGACGTGGATATTCGGAACTCATATTTGTACTCTTTAGACTAGTGTATCATGTCTAGTGTTTATTTCGATATTTGTAGTAATGTACGTGCTAATATATTTTTGGAGATTTGTGTGGTTGATTCGTTCGATTTAACATGTACGTACTAGAACCCATTTGTGTTGATATTATGTCGCATGCGTTGTGGCATGATATTTTTGTTAGAATATACCGTAGGATATACCTGAGCTATAACCACCTGTGGGGGTACCACATGCATGTCGTCTTGGCACGAGAGGCATGACACCTTCCGTGGCGGTGTGATCAGTCCACGGCGTCTCTGTTTTGTGCTCCGGTGGGAGTTGGCCATTTGGTGTTTTGTTGTGGGAGGCGTATGGGTCGACCCTAGTTTTCTGTTATGTTCTGTTCTGCGGAGTGGCGATGTTTGTGCCAAACACGCCTTCCGATTTTGCATGCATTGGATTCGCGGTCCAATGTGTGTGACTTGCCTGTGTGGCTTTATTTGACTTGCCTGTGTGGTAAGGTATATTTCTGTTTTGTTTTGAGCTCGGTATGAAATAACACCCAGCCATTTGATTCAGCCTATTATTTCATTGTGTTAGTTTTGTTCGTTTCAGTTCATTTATTGAGTTAGTTATTTCGTTTCATTATTCTTGTGTTCTATATCTGTACTGGGCGTTTGGCTCATGCTGTGTTTTTCTTCCGGCAGGTAATCAGGGGGTTCAAGGGCAGGTGTGATGAGAACTCCATTCGATCCAATGATTTAGATATTCTGTTTAGGCTTGATAGATTGATTTTATTTTGAGTTGTAATAAATACTCTAGATTTGAGTTTGAGTCTGTTGGCATTTATTTTGGTTTGACCTTTTGATATTTATTGGTGAAATATTATTCTTTCGTGGCATAGAGGTTTCGTTCGGTTTTGTTGTATTTTGAGTAACCTCCCTTTCTATTTCGGGAAGGGGGTGTTACAGAGTTGGTATCAAAGCTTAGGTTCTTTCTTGTAGAAAACCTATTTAGGTTTGACCTATGAGTTATGGGTAGACTTCTGGGTTAGATTTTGTTCAGTTTGATTTTTTGTTCAGCTATATTCGAATCTGTCTTTAATCTGTTTTGCTTATATTCGTTGATCTTTTCTTAGATGGCTCGTCGATCCGCTAGAGTTGCTGGGAGAAGAGGTAACAATAGGGGAAGAGGTGATGGTCAGACCAATGAGCAATCTAATGACCAGATTAATACTCAGTTGGCTGCCTTGGTGAATCAGGCGGTTAATCAGGCTTTACCGCAGTTGGTGGTGCAGGTTGTACAGGCAATGCAGCAGCCGCCAGAAATTTCTGAGCAGGGAAACTCGGGAAATAATGGTCCACAGGCAAACGAAGAAGAAGGGAATGCGGATGGTCTTGATCAGCAAGTGGTTCCAATGTATGTATGGTTGGAGAGGTTTCAGAAGCAGAAGTCACAGTCTTTTAGTTCTGCTCCAACTCCAATTGATGCGGAGAATTGGATTGCACACCTAGAGAAGATTTTTGATGTGTTGGGTTGCTCAGATAATCAGAGAGTTTTACTTGCTGCTTACAAGCTAGAGGGGGATGCACAGAGGTGGTGGAAAGCGCTGAAAACAACAAAGGGTGATGGGTATGTGGAGACACTTCGTTGGGCAGAGTTTTGTGAGGTCTTTTATCAGCAATACTTTCCAGCTGCTGATAAAGAGGCCTATGCTAGAGAGTATTTGTCTAATCGGCAAAAAGATGATGAGTCCATCACATATTTCTGACGAGGTTCACCAGGTTGGCAGGTTTTGCGGGAACCTCTGCAGGGACTGCAGCGGAACAGGCGGAGAAGTTCAAGTGGCGGATTCATTATAGGTATTGCCAACATCTCATTAACACCAAGTTTGCAGATGTATCGACTGTGGCTAATGCGACCAAGAACATTGAGATGGAGCGGCAGGACTTTCGGTCTTCCAAACCGGAAGGGAGTCGAAAGAGGGACAGAGATGACCACTAGGGTCAAGCTTTGAGTCAGCATGGGCAGAATCAAGGTCGATATCTGGGACCAGCTGGTGGGGATAACCCAAATCTTATTCCGATAGTTCCTTGTGCTACTTGTGGAGCTAATCATTTAGGGAGACAGTGTTATAGAGTTACCGGTGCATGCTTCTTGTGTGGCCAGATGGGTCACGTGGCTAGAGATTGTACCGGGCCACGTGAAAATGGTGGAGGTGGTGATAATGGTGACAATAGGGGTCAGCGTCAGGGTGGTCGAGTGTTTGCCTGACACATAATCAGGCGGCAGGTGCGCCAGGTACTATTTCTGGCACACTTTTAGTTGGCAGTCGTGATGCTTCTGTTTTATTTGATAATTAAGTTTGTTCTTTTCTTTTGATTTCGGGGACGGAATTTTTTTTAAGGGGTAGGTGATGTAATACCCAGAAAAAAGAAGAAGTAAATAAATGACAGTTAATTTCATATTTTTAAATATTTTAATTGGGCTTTCTTATATTTGGGTAAAATATTGTATTTAATTTATGTGGACTATAATAAGTAAAGAATTATATTAAATTGGGCTTTTAAATTAATTTGGGCCTAATTTGTATTTGCGTAAATTTTAAACCCTATTAAATTAAAAGAGTTAATAAAATATTTAAATGACTAAACCTAACCCTACAGTCATTATATTTTTATACGAATTGGGGAGCAGTCGCTGCTACAGAGTAAAGAAAAAGGAGAAGAGCAGGTAAATCCTTTGTTTTGCTCATTATTGTATTATCATATTATATATATATATATATATCAATCACGTTCCCGGACTTTAATTGATTGAAAATTCAAATCAAGGCTTTAGTTGAATCATGATTTCCTACAATGGTTGCAGCAAGACTACTTAACATATATATATATATATATATATATATATATATATATATATATATATATATATATATATATAAACAAAAAAAACATAATCATTGCCTGCGAAGGACAATGCTACAAGCAACAAGCTTAACGGAATGAGTATTTGAAATTATAATATATATATATATATATATATATATATTATAATTCAATATTTATTTGGCCAGAAACTTATTTTAATAATAAATTTAACAATATTATATTATTAAGGGTTAGATTTGTAATAAAATTTTATTTTATTTTGTTTATTTTATTAGATCGGACAGAAGGAGTCTAACGAATAAGTTTTGGAATATAAATTGGGTATTACATTATCGATTCCAGGTACGGATTCCGTACTCCTTCAGCGGCAATCCTTTAATTTTGTTATGTTCGTTTTGCTTTTCTTTAGATTTTGTTTATTGTTTCACGTGATTGTTCATTCTCAAATTCACGTGATGGTTTCGTTTTGACGTGGATATTCGGAACTCATATTTGTACTCTTTAGACTAGTGTATCATGTCTAGTGTTTATTTCGATATTTGTAGTAATGTACGTGCTAATATATTTTTGGAGATTTGTGTGGTTGATTCGTTCGATTTAACATGTACGTACTAGAACCCATTTGTGTTGATATTATGTCGCATGCGTTGTGGCATGATATTTTTGTTAGAATATACCGTAGGATATACCTGAGCTATAACCACCTGTGGGGGTACCACATGCATGTCGTCTTGGCACGAGAGGCATGACACCTTCCGTGGCGGTGTGATCAGTCCACGGCGTCTCTGTTTTGTGCTCCGGTGGGAGTTGGCCATTTGGTGTTTTGTTGTGGGAGGCGTATGGGTCGACCCTAGTTTTCTGTTATGTTCTGTTCTGCGGAGTGGCGATGTTTGTGCCAAACACGCCTTCCGATTTTGCATGCATTGGATTCGCGGTCCAATGTGTGTGACTTGCCTGTGTGGCTTTATTTGACTTGCCTGTGTGGCAAGGTATATTTCTGTTTTGTTTTGAGCTCGGTATGAAATAACACCCAGCCATTTGATTCAGCCTATTATTTCATTGTGTTAGTTTTGTTCGTTTCAGTTCAGTTCAGTTCATTTATTGAGTTAGTTATTTCGTTTCATTATTCTTGTGTTCTATATTTGTACTGGGCGTTTGGCTCATGCTGTATTTTTCTTCCGACAGGTAATCAGGGGGTTCAAGGGCAGGTGTGATGAGAGCTCCATTCGATCCAATGATTTAGATATTCTGTTTAGGCTTGATAGATTGATTTTATTTTGAGTTGTAATAAATACTCTAGATTTGAGTTTGAGTTTGTTGGCATTTATTTTGGTTTGACCTTTTGATATTTATTGGTGAAATATTATTCTTTCGTGGCATAGAGGTTTCGTTCGATTTTATTGTGTTTTGAGTAACCTCCATTTCTATTTCGGGAAGGGGGTGTTACAACAAGGACTTGAGAAAAATTAAGAAAGAAATTTGAGAAAGAAGAAGACAGAGAGAGAAAATCAGGAGATAGAAACGTAGAGAGAGAAATGAAACTTCATAGTATTATTCACCAACTCCAAATAGAATTACAACCCAATTATATATCTACATTAGAATACGACTATTATAGTTATAGACTAAAACATAGTTTGTATCATAAAATTTGCAGGGTAGTTGAGGTTGGTACTCCAATATTTAAAATTTATCTAAGTGCACCCAAAAAATCTTTTATGCTAAGCAAAATGAACCATCTAGGTTTAAACTAGTCAAAATGCACCAAAAAATCTTTTTAGCTCAATAAAATATACCCCAAAGTTTGTTGCGCTAAACAACATGCACCCTCTATTTTGAACGGTTAAAATATTGAAAAGAACTTTGGAGTGCACTCAGATACGTTTTAAATATCGAGGTGCAAATTTTAACAACCTACAAACCTTAAGATTCAATTTGTATTTTAGTCTTACAACTGTGCCCCATTAATCCTATATTTACTTTTATTTGGGATGTATTTTATTGAGTTAAAAAGAATTTTAGGTGCATTTTGACTATTTTAAATTTTAGAAGGTGTATTTTATTTAGTATATTTTTTTTAAATGTACTTAAATTTATTTTAAACATTAGGTTGCAAATATTAACTGCTCCATAAATTTTATAGTGTGTTTTAATCTATAATAGTAGTATTTTAATATAAAATAGTAATTTTATTTGGAATCGGGGAATATAACGTGAACTTTCCTTCCCCTGCGGTTGTATCTCTTGATTTTTCCTCTCTGCCTTTGCCCTTGGGGACCCCCTAACCTCAAATATCTGTACTTCCTCTCTCTCTCTCTCTCTCTCTATATATATATATATGTATATATATATGTGTGTGTCTATATATATTTGACGTCCAAACAAGCCACTAGCTAAGAATCTTCGCCCCCTGATTTATCAATCGTTCGCCGTGGAAGTATTTCTCTAAATATTATCTTTATCATCTCTCCTCTTACTTCATCTGAACCATCATCAATAATTGCCGATCTTCAAACGAACTCTATTTGCTCGTAGTGTTTGTTAACAAGTAAGAGCTAATTGTGATGACATAACTTTCATCTCTTTCTATTATTTTTCAATTTCTCTCCGAATATTTACTGACTTTATTCTTGCTTAAAAGTTAATACTATTGTTGTGCCCTTACAAAATTAGAAAAAACCCTAAATTTTTTTGCTTGATTTGTAAGATCCTTTGTAGATGTTCGGCTTATGTCTTCTGGTAGTTTTGGGAAAGAACGTAATTGTGGATCTAGGGTTTCATGTTCATAAATGAAAATTATTGTCAAGTTTCAAACTTTGATCTTATTTCCAGTTAGTTATGTGTGTGTATATATGTATACACGTAAATATGTCATCCAACTGCCATATAAGCTGTTGGGGTCCTTGGGGATTCGTGTTTGTCCACCAGTAATATTTAGGCTTCACCTTTTAAACTGTTTGCTTGGACTTGCAATTTCATGTATATGTTTGATTTTCATAGTCAGCCTACCCCAACTAGTTTGGTATAAAAGGCATACTTGAGTTCAGTCAAGAGATTTTAAGATATGATAGGTGTAGCTTGGCTTGAGTACAAGTTTATGAGATATAATTATTCTTATAAGTAATTTGGTTAGTTATCTGTGAGCAGAACACATTAACAGATTTTGAGCTGTTCAAAGTGATAACATTTGGTTTGATAAAAGGCCACAAATCAAAGAATTATGGTATTTGATACTTTGCCCATGTATAAAACCATGTTGAAGCTTACAGTATCAGTCTGATAATCCTTTGTGGGCTAAGGGGTCTAGTTTTCAATATTTTTAAACTTGCAATCATCCAGTACTTTGAGCATTTGTGTATGTGTGTGACTTTGAATTCGTATTGAAGCTTATGATAATTACTAAGGGTTGTTCACGTGGTTGGTCTGCAATCTAATATGTAGGTGGTGAGGATGTCAACACCTGCAAGGAAGAGACTTATGAGGGATTTTAAGAGGTTGCAACAGGATCCACCTGCAGGCATCAGTGGTGCCCCTCAGGATAATAATATAATGCTTTGGAACGCTGTTATATTTGGGTAGGCTACAAACAATTTAAATGATGTTTTGAGGTTTTCTTAACTCGTATGACTTTTAATTTTATTTTTTTATTACCTTTTAAGATATTTCGAATTGTAATATCTAATACATTTCATATTTTAATTGCAGACCTGATGACACTCCATGGGATGGAGGTATGTGAAGTCAAGCACTTAACACTGTTTCTTCATTTGAAAGGCAGTTCAAATATATGTTTAATTGAATCATTTCTGTTTGGTTGTATAACCATGAATCCGTTTTGTACGTAGAAAGATTGTTGTAGTACTGCATGCTGTTAAGTATTGTTGTTAAAGTCCAAGCAAGTAAATAATCCAGTCAAATCTTATGAATGAAGCCATAACATGCTTGTTTGAATGTGATATTCTCCCCCCCCCCAGTAATTTGATGGGGTTTTTCTTTTCATATGTGTAATGTATTCTATCTGATTGTCTTAATGAGCTGTTATATTATTCTATATGAATCACATTGTTTAGATTTAGTGTCTTACATGGTATATACATGGATCTATATATGTATTTCTATATTTTCGGTATCATAATTGATTGGTTGCTAGATTTAGGAAACATAAAATTCTCTTTTTTTCCCCATAATGTGGTACCCTGACATAGATTAAGTAGAGTGAAATAGCTTAATAGTTATCACATAATTCTATATGAATGTACTGTTGCACATGTATTTTCTTTTTTTGTTGTTGCTAAATTATGTATTTTCTCTGTGTAGGCATAAATTGGTAACACTTGAAATAATGAAATATACCAGATGGCTTTTAGACTCTGGTCTGTCAATTAACCTTATTAACAAGAAGTATAAGCTGGAACATGAGTCATTTTGCCTTTTTATTTTTCTGTACGCAAGTTCAAGTATTATTCATAGTGGATGCTTATTGCTTTTGTTGGTGGTATTGGTTATGTTATCTGCATTTTTGTGCTTATTTCAGTTGAATTCTTTTGACTTCATCAGGTACGTTTAAATTGACACTCCAGTTTACAGAGGATTATCCAAATAAGCCACCAACAGTGCGTTTTGTTTCTCGAATGTTCCATCCAAATAGTAAGTTGAAACATGAAAGAAAGAATGACACTTGTTTCATATTTGCATTTTGAGCTTTGTTGTTTAATTTGTATTAGTTATTTTTACCTCTTGAACATAACTTATTCTTGCCAACTTCCAGTCTATCGTCTAGAGTGAGTGCAGTTGTAAAACATGGTTATCTCTGATATTTCCTTTTTTGTGTTCTTTCTTTTACTTCTTTTCTCTAATTTGGTGCTTTTGATTTCTATGGCTTCTATTGGCATGCATTCCTTGATATACTTAGGTTGATTACTGCGCGAACCCATGTATTCCACCCACTCCATTTTGGGTGGGGGTTTGTTAGTTATATACCATAATTTGTCTAGCTACCTTTCCTTCTCTTAGAGCCTGTTTCTTAACCAATTTAGGTCCTAAACGCGTTAAGTGATTTGATAATCAAATGTGTTTGATAATGTGAATTGAATCACTTAAATAAGTTGGGCTAAGAACATAGTTGTCATGGCCTTACGACAATATACAGCGGTAGTTGACGGCTAGGATACTTAGGTGATAAGGTGTCTGCCATGACGTCCGTATGACAACAAGTCATTAGCAATGTGCAATTTATAAATTATTTATCTTACTCCAAAATATATTAAGCAATAAAATTTTATATACATTAAAATTCAAAAACGTAATAGCTAACTATAGAATACAATTAAAAACACAATTATACGAATACTTCACAATCAAAATTCAAAAATAAAACACTTGACGTTAAAAACTAGTAGAACAAGTTAACAGACACCGCGTAGAAAATAAAGAATCAACCAAATCATCACCCCTCACAAATTACAAGTCTAGTAAGTAGTAAAAATTATACCACATAGCAAGTTCATGGGTTATGATGAGTCATGGGTAAAAAATGACTTAATCACTTAATTTGGGTCAGCTACCAAGGCGTGAGTCTTGACAACTCGGCATCCAAAGCGTCGCCTTACCCTTCTCCAACATCAGGAAGCCTAGGCGATGCCATGACAACTATGGCTAAGAAAGAGTGAAGATTTTAGAGAATTGACATTTCCAAAAATCCCTCACATGAATGGTACTTACACTCCTGACTCATGTGAGTGCCTGAGCGGTGACCTGTGAAAATATAAAAAAAACTTTACAATTCTCAAATTTGAAGTCATTTGGAAGTCGCTTATTACTGAAGCACTTTGTGTTGGATAACTTTTCCAAGTCTGATCATATTTCCTTTAAATTCGATATTTGATCGTTTTGTACATCAATTCAGTCTTTACAAAGTTATTAATCAGAAACCTTCAAATACACATCCTTCTCCATTTCTCACCTCAACTTCACTTTCTGGTATAAATATTTCATCTGCTTTATTCTTTTGTAGTATTTCAAGAAAGGACGGAACATGTGCTCTAGTTTTCATGGTCACTCTCTTGATTAGTTGAATATAGCTGTTGAGCTCTCTCGCTACATACATGTGTGCATGCATGTGTATTTATGTACATAATTATGTGTATAGAAGTAAACCTGTATATATCCGTGTGCTGTGTAGTTTCATGGCTGCCTATTGAGAGCTATGAAAATAGTGAATGATAGTGTATGAGTTCACGTCCAAAGGTCACGGGCAGCTTTCAATCCTTTTTGTTGTTTGTTTTTATATTTTTTTGGGGGGAGGGCGGGGGGTGGCCTTGTTGCATAGCCAGTCACAAGCCAGGATAAAGGAGGAGGATTGGTGTGTTAGGCCTAGCAAGCCGGTTGTAAAAAATTGCTATTCTTTATGAGCCGAAGCCAACTAATTTGGAAAAGAGAAGAGGCATAATCGAGTAAGAGCAGTTTTGGCGAGTATTGTGAGATCATTTGAGGTGGTGTA
Source organism: Panax stipuleanatus (assembly GCA_020205555.1). NCBI lineage: Eukaryota > Viridiplantae > Streptophyta > Magnoliopsida > Apiales > Araliaceae > Panax > Panax stipuleanatus. The sequence continues at coordinate 3,410,484 of CM035126.1, forward strand.
TTCAGTTGCTGTGGTGGATGAGAGGTGTTATTGACTTTACTCTACCTACCTGTTTTGCTTTGAATTTTTACCAGTTTACGCTGATGGAAGCATATGCTTGGACATTCTGCAAAATCAGTGGAGTCCTATCTATGACGTGGCTGCTATTCTTACCTCTATCCAGGTATGGGATTGCCTACAATTAATGCATTGTACTTTGTGTAGTATAGGTATGCATGTGATTGTGCGTGCAGGTGTATTATGTACGTATTGTAAGAATATGCCCATTTTTTTAGTTTCCTTTGTCTTGAACTAATCCACTTTTCCTGTTGTAATGCAGTCATTGCTCTGTGACCCAAATCCAAACTCACCCGCCAATTCCGAAGCTGCGAGGATGTTTAGTGAGAACAAACGTGAGTACAACAGAAGAGTACGTGAGATTGTAGAGCAAAGCTGGACAGCTGACTAATTCATCCTGGTAGTGCGCTGTTGGATCTCAAAAAAAATCCACGGGCGTTTGAATAACATTTAAACTTCAAAACGATTGTGTTGCAAACTCTTGAATTTCTACTTGTATTACAAGTCAGATTACATTCTGCAGATGTATGTTAAAAACTCCTTGTCATAATGCTCGTCCAAATCACAGCCCCATTTTTTCAGTAGCTTAAGTTATGTACATAAGAACTCTTACAACTGGTTTGTTCGGGTTAATAAATGTTTGATAGTTTGATGTTGAAAATATATGGCTGAGTGTTGTTTGGCAGGCAAAGAATGCAGCTGGAAAGATATTATTATGTAAACTAATATAAAAACTAATTATTTGTTTTTTTCCCATGTCTGGTCTGTTTTCTTGACTTGTTGAAACAAGAAACTTGTCTAAATAGTTTATAGTTTCAATATTTTAACCGAACCACCATAATACATGGCCATGATTAGTAGCAGGTCGTAAGGATTTAAATACATATTACGGCTTTGTATTAAGGTTTCCACTACTGGTCCATTCTGCTTGAACTTGAATTGAATACTGCGTATGCCGAAGTACACGTCTTCTATTGATGGACGCTTGTTAGAATCCTCCCCAAGACGAATCAGGCTAATTTGAACCGCAGTTTTCAACGATTCATATGCGAATGTCCCTTGTATTGAGGGGTCTGGTCTGCTGCCTCTAGTCTTGGTGGTGCTTCTGATAAGTTCAGCTCTATCTGCAAAAGCAAACGAGCCTGTTGAAGCCAATTGAAAGTAGTTCAGGTACGTGTACAGGGGTTTAAAGAAAATATACCTGATGCTTCATTTCAAGCTATTTCTACCTTGGAGTTGAATAGTTTACCGGTAATAATTTGGAGTAAAATGACACCAGACTGATAAATATCATCTTTAAATCATTCCCAAAATTTGCAGGTGCAAGAATTGGATACCCTTTGCAATACCCATTGTGATAGCCATTCTCTGCAGCCACTTGAGGATTTCTCTCTTTTTCCGATCTACCAATCGAGAAAATAATTTAAGTTTGTACTCGTATGATTAGTTTGATGTGGTACTGAAGTGTGAACATCTACTACCACACATACCTGTAAGATGATCAACTAATGATCCCTTTGCTTTGCTATGTATTCTTGAACAACAAAGACGGTGCTCTCCGTGTTGGGGGGTGGGGTTTAGGCATGTAACAGTGCAGTGTCCAAGAACGCTCTCACTAGATGCCGGTGCCTTAGCTTGGATATCATTCCTGTATGCTGCTTCAGTTTTTGAGGTGAATGCTTCTGTTTCACCTTTAGACATTTGACTACAACTGTTGACCCATCTCTATGCCAACATTTAAATAGAAATGAGCTGAGCTGAGGTGAAGTTTCTTCAACTAACAAGTACTTGCACTTAAGAAAGTAAATATGTTCACCTTTCAAAAATATAGAAATGAACTAAATTGAATCCAGTAAATAAAGTATGAACTGGAGACATTTTATCTGTTGACAAGATTGCTGCATATTCTATTAGGAATTCCGACCGGGTACTAAACAGGGGAACTGAATTCTTTACCTGTCCCTGAGAACCTTCTCCTACCAAGTTGAAAGGATCAAAGTTGCTTGTTGCATCTTGTATTTCCTCCAATGCAAAACTTTGATGTCGCCATCCTTCTCATTGTCTGTGGTCTATTCCCTTTAAAACATTGAAGGGTTAAGTTACATTTTCAGGACATTCAGATTTGTGTTCTTTAGCTTTTGTAGCTTCTCTTCTTCTGAAAATGACCAAAATCAATACCCCAGGTGTACCAACAATTCCCGCAATGCCCCCAATGATACCAAGAACAACGCCAAGTTTCATGGTGGCTTGCTTTTCTTGATGCATGGGCATGGCTGCAGGCTTTCTTGATCCGATGCAAGGAGGCAATTTTCCGATCAAAAGGTTCTTGAGACAAATTATTAGCCAAAACAAGATTCTTGAGATTCTTGAAAGTGGGAATTGATGAAGGAATGTTTCCGTGAACGTGATTAGAGCTAAGATTTAGCACTTGAAGCGAATAAAGCTGACTGATCTCAGCCCTCGGGTGGGAATGGTCGAATGGACCCCATAATCCTAAAGAAACAAGTGACAACACTTGAAAGTTTTGTTATAACGGGGAATAATGAATTTATGGAGAAATTCCGAGACAGAGTTTGTTGAGATTTTCTGTTTCCTACGACAGTTAATTCGGTTATGTGATTACCTGAGCAGACAATATTCAAGAAGTTGTTGAGCTTGGAGGAGGTAGTATTTGTGCAATAGAAGAAACCGGAAGAAATAAGGGAGAGAGGAAAACCAGAAACAGGGGATTTTTCTTCTTCATTTTGTGGAAAGTGAGAATCAAGTGTGAGCCTCAAACACCATTGATGTTGTTTTCAGACAAAAATAAAATAAATTGATCTTATACAATACAATACAATACAACTGTATCTGTACTGTATGCATATCCCATAAAGAGAAATAGAATTGCATGGCTGTACTTGTACGGCCATTACCTTTCCCAAATTTCAAACCATCCCCACTTTCAACAATTATGACGCACAATTTTTGTAGAAAACGTACATGCTTGATGCTTACAAGCTAATAGCATTTACGAAATATATAGGTCATTTTTATTTTTCTCAGTTTTAAAACTCTTCAACCCAATAACGCATTCGTTAATTATATATGATATGACACCACATTCAACAAGTTGATAAAAGTCTATATAATTCATTCAAGTTATAAATATATGATAAACAATCAACTTTTGAGTTTTTATATTTCTTTTGTCATCAACCCCGACCAGAATGTGAATTGAAAGAAAGGTGACAAACATAACATAAACCAATCAACAAACCTTAAACATATTCATGTGAAATTTTGTACGGGATAATTAGTAGCCCAAACTGTAGTAGGAAGCTGGTGAGATTTGATTTGATTTTTGGCAAAACAAAACAACAACATGCCATTCAGAACTTAGTTTTGGGCTTATTATATATCATGGGGTAGCCCTTCCCACCATATCCTTATAGTCTAAAACAGTTTGTATTACAAGGAGGGGCCGGCCGGGCCGGGGAACAAAAAGAGTACAAACATGACATTTTGATTGCACGCAGATTTTGTCAACCATTGGCCTCTCTATAAATTGAGCGAAAGTCTTGCCTAGTGTTAAGTCACAACAGTATAACCATCAGGATTGTGAAGCATTGCAGCTGCTTAATTCCTCCAGACCAGAAGAGGGAGCAATCAGACTACCATCAACATTAATCTTGATAGAATTTGGGGGAGGGGAGGGGAGGGGAGGGGAGGGGGGTTACCAACGGATAAAGGAAAGGCACATTGGCTTGTTGTGATATATATATATATATATATATATATATATATATATATATATATATATATACTTTCCGAAGGAAGATCAAGATGGTAGCTAGGAGGTAAATTCAGATGTCAGAGCCAATCCCATGTAATAGAATTATCCATAGAGCTCAACTGTAAATCTTCGTTAATTAGCAAGGGCTGCGTAGGGAGGGACTACGAGCATGCATGCAGTACAATCCCCAGACGAAGAAGGGCAGAAGGGAGAATCCTCAACCTGATCAAAGGATGGAATATTGGGAAATGGAGCATATCATCTCAAGAACTTGATCTGGATCTATTAAAATTCTGAATAGGAGTTGTATCCCACGTACGTTTTATCTGCCGATATTAACCTACTAACCTTAAGCTCATCCCATTGATCAGGCAAGGGGTCAGTCACTAGCTGGCTGAAAGCATACCCACAATACCAATCCACTTGAAAATTTGCTTATGCTACGTTCCAGGAATGGAATTGGTGAAAGAATATAATAGACAAGTGAATGTGGGTTGAATGATTCATTCCATTCTTGGCTGGAACGAGTCATTCCATACCCTATCGATCCCAAGGAATAAAATTCACCAATGAGAATGGTTCATTCCATTCCAATAACATGGGAATGAATTATTCCATTTCCACCTGCGATCCAAACGTCGTAGCATTAATCTTATCAAGAGCAAGGATTTAAAAATTTCACAACACACTACTACTTTTTAGCCGAAGCTTCCCATATGGAGCATTGAGGGAAAAACGTTCCCTTCCACAAATGCCATACAGTATTCATGTAAAAAGCCAGATCTTAGCAAGTTTACTTCTTCAAAATTCAAATGCCAAGACTACCAAACTTTTTGGAAAGACAGACAGTGTCCCAATAGACTCCTTCAATTTTGACTTTTATAATGTTCATAATGTAAATGGAAGTATATCAATTTTAATTAAATATTATTAAAACACAAAAAAGGAAAAACTGATCTTATATTTCATACTTTAGAACAAAGGGATTAATAGCAAAGACTAACAAATTAATTATAGTATGAAACCTAGCTACAAATTAAACAGCATACACATCCTAATCAAAATATGTAAAAGATTGCAAACCCCACATTACTAGCTAGCTATATGTATCTCATAACAAAATACAAACAATAATATCAGCAACTGGATCTCGGAATCCACCAGCTCCTTCCTGCTCAGCTATAAATTAAATAGATCAAATAACCTCAGGAGTTCCCCCAAACACTTCAGTAGGTACGTAAAATATATATGTAAAATTAATAGATATATGAGTACCCAATGAAGTGGTCAGGGGAGCTCTAGGGGAAACCTGATGATCAATTAATCAACTTAATTCTCAACAACTTATATAGTTCTCTCTCTCTCTCTATTATATATATATATATATATATATATATATGTATATATGTGATGGACTTGACTTGTTTAATTTCATTAGGCTTCTCCGGTGAAGTAAGTAATTGGCTACTGATGTTATATATTGTGTATATATATAGAGTACGTAGTACATATGGCAGGCAGGTTTATCACATGAATTCCAAGGTCACGCTTGTGTGTCTATAAATATAAATAAAGCATTGAACCTAGTCGCACTTGTGGGTTAGATTAGATTGTAAGGTAAGAGAATATTCATCATGCATGTAGCATCTTGTGTTGGAATTATTATATTCTAATCTGATATATGATCCTCTCTACACTTTAATTCCTTTCTCAGCAATCAACAAAAGCTGCTATTTTACCACAGTTGAAGTGTATGAGTAGACTGTATATAGTGATCCTGCATGTGCTTTAATTTAGGCTTGAAGTTAGTGTACGTGTGCTCTGGAAATTCTTCCTAGGAATTTTGAGACAAAAGTTGGAGAGGAATGGGCTCTGGAAAGTTCGTGCAGGGGGGAGAGATAAGCAGTTTGTGGTCACTTCACTTGATGCATGCCTAGCCTCTAAATTATTCTCTATCTATACTTGCTCCCAAACTAAAATAATGTCCACATTCATCTCAAAACTGTATTTTCCCAGATTCCCCCCCTCCCATCCCATCCCAAATGTGGTCCTAATTGTGATCACAAAAAAGCCATGTGTTATGTGAATATATCACCCTATCTCGGCCTCCTAAGATTTCTCTAGACGAACAATTTATTATTTTTAAGGATAAATATGAAACAAAAATACGAATTAGGTTCCTCTCCATTTCAAGTAAATGGAGAGTCTCCATTTCATAGTCTAGATTTAAAATGTGCGTTCTCTCTCTTGTCAGCATGATGTCACATTCCTTTACATTTTAAATACGGACCACGAAATAGAGACTCTCCATTCACTTGAAATGGAGAGGATCCTAGTCCAAAAAATACATCATTTATAACATTTGTAAAACTTGCAGATGTGTCTCATTATGAAGAACAGAGGAAAATAATACGCATTATAATATCAAATAAATCTATGGAAAGACTACGCTTTTAAAGCTTGAATTCAAATGGATTGAGATCCATTAATAACTCAATTCAGTATTAGAGTATGGTTTGTTAGTCTTGAGGAACTTGTCATGATCCCAAAGTAGCTTAATTAATTAAAACAGGTTTAGAAGAAAAATACATGCAGAAGTACGTAACGAATATAATTTACTTTCAAAATGGCAGAACACTGTCTTCTCTTAGATTATGGAGTAAATTATATGTGGGCCGATGGCAATCGAGATCAACTTGCAAAAAGTTACTATTCTTCTCACTTGTAGTGCGCAAAAGGAATGATTGTAACATAAAGCAGCCTCGTATATATATATATATATATCGTATCTAAAAGACATATATATATATATATATATATATATATATATATATATATATATATATATATATATATATCAAAGATGAAAAAGACGGGACAAATAAAATCTTTCAGCTCATCCGTTTCCAAATTAGAATTTTTTTTATACTACCTCAGTCCCACAATAAGTGATTTTTTAGGTTTAACATTTTTTCTCAAAATAAGTGATGTGTTAGAACTTCAATACAATTTTTATAATATTTTTTCATATGTGCCCTTATGCATCCAATGGTATTTATTGCGTATTTATTGAGAAGTTGAAAGGTTGAAGAAAGAGAAAGAGAGACCAAAGGCAATAAAAAAAAGTCAGCTCAAACAAAACAAAAAAAGTATATTAAGGGTATTTTTGTCATTTTAACTTGTGTATTGGTATGTGTGATTTAAGCTAAAAAAAGTACTTATTATGAGACGGAGGTAGTATTTTCTAAAATTATATATCCATTTAAATTAAAAAAAAAACTACAAAGTAATATGAAAACCCCAACATATCATTACTTTTTTATATAATTTCTACTATCAAACCACCACTATTAAATTGTTAGCTAATAATTAAGGTTTACATCTGAAAATATAAAATTATCCTGAAAAAAGGTTATCGTTTGGAGGAAGTAGGCGGTTAAAAAATATAGATGGAGATGGAATGCATAGCCGCTCAACTTAGTATGCAATTCTATCCTTCATTTAGCCTGCATTTGCGACTAGGTTCATTGTCCATTTGCATTGAATTGTTTTGCGGAACGAGTTTTAGCAATTAGAATTGAATGTGAACATATTATAACAACTATAACTAGTAGAGACTTGTAGGCAATATTAGCTACCAATTCAGCAACAAATTAAAACCAACTAGTCCAGCACTAGGAGGTAGGTGGAATATTTGATATGAATGGATCATGATCATCAGGTGTCCCCTAGAGTTCCCCGGAACACTTCATTGGGTTGGAGTTTCTTAATTTCAATCTTTATATATATTTCTCCCTACTGAAGTGTTTGGGGGAACTCCAGTGGCTCATTTGGTATAATTAATAAGACGGATCCAGATCTTAATGAGTACGTTGTCTTCTTATATATGGTCTTCAACTACAAACTGCAAGTCCTTGCATTAGACTCTATGAGTTTTAAGGCTTATTCCTGATATATACATGTTGCATCATTGATAGTTTAAAGCTATGAATTAATTCTTATTAAATTTACACATTGCCACTCTCTAAATATATATATATATATATATATATATATATATATATATATATATGAACCATCATTGTTGTCACGGATACTATTCTAACAACCAAATCGTTAGTTATTTATCATGATATTTAAGAGTTATTTATATATATATATTTAGTTATTTATCATGATATCATGATATTTATCATACATACTCTTTTTACCTACCAGAAAAATTATCTAGATATCCTTCCTTCCTAATGTGATACGTACTGCTAGAAGGAACAGCAACAAATTGGTTAATTAAAGTCCAATGGTACCTTGAATAGGCTAGAAGACGCTACCCCCACTGCTCTTTAAGCGTCTTCACTTCTCCATCTTCTTACTTCTCCCCTTTCACATATCTGAAGAAAAAGAACTGAACCCGGCCCCGTATCTCGTAATTAATTCAGTCAGCATGGTCGGACCTTCTCTCAACAATCACAATCCTCTCACCCTCAAATTCCTCTGTAGCTATGCCGGCGGCAAGATCCTCCCCGTCGCCCGACGGAAAGCTCCGTTACCACGGCGGTCAAACTCGTGTCCTTGCCGTTGTTCACTCCATTTCATTCGCTGGGCAGTACCTACGTACCTCATATACTCGTATAGGTTAATTTTTATGTTGTGTGTATTTACTTATAGTATGTATATATAAAGACCTAGAACATTGGAGTAATGACGATATATATATACATACCGCTAATTATTCTAGTGGCAACAACTAAGTTGATTTAAATTTCAACGCTTACATATTTTGATGAATGACCAACAATTTTATTGTTGAAATAATGTCTGTGATAATCGATGAATTGTTACGTATGAATTCCTCTCTCTATATATATTCATCACGTATGAATTCCTCTTTCTCTCTATATATATATAACAATTCATGTGATTTTCAAGATTAATTACATGAATGACAAGGTACATGATAATCATACTCATTATATAATATAATATATATACATCAAAACATAATTGACCAACTCGTGCTTACACATAAGAATACAACTATGTACGTACTTATAACCTTTAATTCCATGGAAGAAAAAGAAATTAAGCAGATTCAAAATTAATTCAAATCTTGATGAACAAACCCTAGTTAAGCAATTAAAAATGAGCTGCAGCTTTGGGCATCTCGTATCGGCAAATAGGGCAAAAGTGACTCTTGACTAGCCATCTTGTGATGCAATCCCCATGAAAGGCATGGGAGCATGGCATGCACGTGACTTGTGTACCAGTAGGAAGATCTTCTAAACACACCACGCACGTCTCAACAACACCATCATCATCATCACCATCTTTAACTTGAACCCTTTTTCTCCTTAGTGACCTAATAGACGACAGCCTCGCCGGTACCATCCTACAGTAATCTATATCAGCCTCCATTGTTGATTAATTGCTTGCTGCAATAATTACTCCTAATTAATGGGGCCTAGTAGCACTAAGTATAAGTATATATAGAGACGGGTAAAAGGCAATCAATATATACATTAATTGAGGCCCAAGTCGATTAAATTAGCACCGACTTACGAAATTTGTGCCCTAATTACCATATTGCTCCTTTCCTTCTCATGATAGGATTGCTTGACTAGCAAGCTACACATTAGGGCTATATATATATATCCCACGGACTAGCTTCTTAATTTGTTGGATGTCGGTTCTAATTGCTTAGTAAAGTCAAACATATAATTAAATTCTAGTATATAGTTCTAAAGACACGTGCAGAAATTAAAAAGTTTCTAGTTATAATTTATACTCCATATCGGAAAAGAAAGGTTTCTACTAATTTAGGATGAGGATTCGTTTAGAGAAGATACTTCTCTGGTTATAGAATACTACTAAGACTGCTGATTAGACCAATAAGCCCATCATTTGATGGTTAATACTAACGAATGCTCCTAAAAGATTGTCGTTTAAGGTTAATGTAAACAGATTAAGGAATGTAATTAATACCTAGCGAAAATACTATACTACCCTTATTAATTGTCTCAACCATTATTCCCTTTCCAATGTTTCTTATTCAATTCAACCAAATACTACTTGGATTATAACATCGAATTGAATAAGAATCATTGGGAAGGAAAGAAAGCTTTAAATAAGAGAAAACTTTAAATAAGGGTAAAGTAGAAAAAAAAATAACTAATGTGTATTGATAAACTCAAAACGACAATCTTTTTGGAACAAAAATTACTATCTAAAACGACAATCTTTTAGGAACGGAGGGAGTACTAACGAATGTGGCTTAAACTTGGACAAAAATTTAAGTCGTATTAGTTTAGGTGTGAACTTAATTGGTCAACAAAAAAACTAAATCTTGGTATAAGTACGGAGGATTAATATAAAAATTATATATATATATACACACTGTTTAGTTAGAAGAAAGGATACAGATGCAGCCAATTGTCTACATTTTACAGTATTGCTTCATGCTACTTGCATGACGCACTATATGAACACATGAATGGATACTATATTATATATATGATCAACCACTATGTAAGGCCGCTTAATCATCAAATACGTGCTGGAACTAATACCATAGATGAGTAAAACAGATTATTTGCACCTCTCATCTGAAAACAAGGGCAGGGTAGCTCAATATATTCATATAATAAAATAAGCGGTGACATCCTTCTTGTGCATAATGCAAGATTCTATGAAAAGATACGGCCAACTACATATACACACACAACAAATATGGCGTATGGAAGCTAGAGATGAAATTTACATGAAAAAATACCCGATCGACTGATATGCTTCTCTGCCTCATCATACAAGCAGGTATTGATGTGAAATTTCAACTGGGTATGCATAGTGTGTTGCACTCTGAGGTGCTTACCAAATGATATGTTTCTCAGCCTCGTCGTACACGTGGAGATTGGCGGTGTGCTCTCAATGGGGATGCAGAGGGTGTTAGATTCATAGGGGAACGCTGCTGCTTAAATGGCGACTTACGTACAGGATCATAAACAATCTGACGCTCTGATTGGGAGTTTTTGAATGCAGTTTTTGGTGCTTGGAACTCTTCTAACTTGGCTAGAACTTCTGACATTTGTGGCCTGACTTTAGGCTCCACGCTCAGGCACTGTAAAGCAAGAGTAGCGGCGGGGTATGCTGCTTTCTGAGGGTACTGGCCCTCCAACTTAGTGTCCATGATCCGAAATAATTTTCTCTTGTCACCCAAATATGGTTTTGCCCAGTCCACAAGATTCTGCTCTACACCAGCCTTTGTCTTGTCAACTGCACGACGGCCAGATAATAATTCGAGCAAAACAACCCCAAAGCTGTATACATCACTTTTTACTGTTAACCGACCTGTTTATAAAGGAGAGATTTAGCAAAATGTAGTGGTTAAAACAAACTACTATACTATAACCTTTTGTACTGAACAAATCAAGATAATACTCTTAATTTACAACCTGTAGCAACATATTCTGGTGCTGCATAGCCATGAGTACCCATTACTTGAGTGGACACATGAGTCCTATCACCTGTTGGGCCTGCCTTAGCCAGACCAAAATCAGATAGTTTGGCATTAAACTCCTGCATGCCCAGAACAAGCTTAGTGTGAATAATATAATTATATAACAGAATAATGAAGAGTATTTTAGGTAACAGCGGATCTAGCAAATGATATTTCTAATTCATGCCAAAGCAACAAATGATTTGCATTTTTGACTCAATGTACCGCATCTAGAAGGATATTAGAAGCCTTGAAATCACGGTATATGACTTGTTCTTTAGCGTCATGAAGGAAAGAGAGGCCTCTAGCAGCACCAATGGCCACTTTAATTCTTATCGCCCAAGGGAGTGGTTGGGGCCCTCCTGTAAAACAAATTGTAACTTTAAAGGTCACCAGATGTTATGCAATTTCAAGCCTAAGAAGTCTGATCATGGTATTCGCACAATCCACGCATGACCTTGTATTAAAATACACCAGTCTCATGCAAAGACTTCAAATGTGCATAATCTAACCTTCCTTCAGGTTGATGGTATTCTATACTTCATTTCACACATTTCACTAGGGGGAGGGGGGGGGGGGTTTAAAGAAACAAAATGCTGGCAAACAATAAACATAAGGTACCCATATTTTCAAGGAAATGCATCAGCTGGAAACAAGAAGAGACCTTAAAATAGGGGAAAAAGGTAAGTTATTTAACAGGTGGAAACTTACTTCTGAACAGATGATTTTCTAAGCTTCCCTTAGGCAAGAACTCATACACCAAAAGCCGATTGTTACCATCTGAACAATATCCAATAAGTTTAACAAGATTTGGATGATGCAGTTGTCCGAGATAATTAACTTCTGTCTGTAAACAATTGCCTATGAGCAAAGAGCCCAAGAATTTGTACCATATATTTAGTTGACAATGATAAAGAGGAGAATACATACCAACCATTCCTTGTGGCCTTGGAAACCCTCAGGTTTAAGCTTCTTAACAGCAACAACCATTCCAGACCCAGGCTTTGCAGAAGAAAGTGTATTTTCATCGATCCATCCTTTGAAAACATAGCCAAATCCACCTTCACCAAGAAGACTATCGGGACGGAAGTTTCTGGTTGCATTCTTTAGCTCATTAAATGAGAAGGCTTTAACATGAGGGGATGACAAAATTTCACTTTCAGATCTTGGAGTGAGAAGACTTTCAAAACTGCTCCTCCAGCTGTTTGATGGAATGGTCACATTAGAACGAGTTGAAGAAGCGTTGGTTTTGCTTCCAATTTTAGAGGCTCCTGAAGTTGGAATAATGGATCCTCATCAAAAATAAAATAAAATAAAGGACTATAATATGGGAAGGAGAAAAAACAGAGTGCTACTCTAAAACTAATAAAAAAAATATGACCAAATAATTGTCATTTACTCGCCATCAACATGGTCAAAAAGAATTACTCCATCCGCCCTAATTTAAATGAGTTCCTTTCCATCATGGGATGTACCAAATAAGTGACCTCATTCTATATTTCTATCCAATTCCCCTACACACAGATTCACACTACTTATACCAAAGTTCTATTTTTATTTTATATAATAACAGTGTCAACCAAATAAAGGCTCTAGTCAGAACGTGAACAAATTAATCTCTACAACTGATGTAACACCCCAGTCCCACATCGAAAGATAGAGTAAAAATTTGTCTGCATATAAGTAAATAAGTTACTACCAATAGTACCTTTAAGTCATGACTTTTTTGGTAAGCTTGTGGTGGGCTAAGATGACCCAAGAAGATACTATTGGGCCAATGGTTTAAAGCCTTACTTTGATGGATTTGTTGATCCAGACTCGGGATTTGACCCGGATTGTTACATATGGTATTCATTCGATCGAGTTACCGGAGGTACCAATAGTACCTTTAAGTCATGACTTTTTAGGTGAGCATGTGGTGGGCTAAGATGACCCAAGCAAATACTATTGGGCCAGTGATCCGATTTCATATTTCATAGTCACTCTTTTTGATTCTATAATCAAGTTTCTAGTAAAGATACGGACTTAGAATTTGACCCGAGATTTGTTCCCGACTCGGGATTTGACCCGGGTTGTTACATCTGAAATTTTGTACCTCCATATGGTCAGAGTTTTCTATTTAAAACTCTACACAAGCACTTAATCTTGTTTTGTACTTCAAAAGTTCAAATATTGATTCATTACCAAAACTTTAATATTTCCCAAGAAGTGTATAGGAGATAGTCTTGAAGACCAATTTCAGAGACAATCCATCATTATTCTGTAGTCAACATTCAAGCTTATTTTCTTAATACAGTTTTCATGCGCTTAAGTTTTTCTTTAAGGGCTTAGATGGAAAAAGCCCTATTGCAGATTGAAACTAAAACTCGGAGTGGTGGCTTTTTGCAACATGAATTTCCAGAATATAACAAATTATATAAAATATCTTTAGCTTAACCCAAATCCAAGCACAGAGAATTGGCAGAGCACATTTAACTACAAAGCAGAAACTCCAAATCCGAATTAAATATGGTAAAATAGGTAGCGTGCATTATAAATTATCGAATTATCTTCGCAAAAACATTTAGAATGAAAACCCAGTAATGAATAATCGTCTTCTTAAAGGTTCAAAAGATTAAATAAAAATAAAACAGACAGTGAAAAAGGATCCATTTCAACAAATCTAAAGGTGATACCAGAAAATATGATTCAGTGAAGAAGCTTAGGAAAGTGAATTGAATTAGAGGCAGTTGGTGAAGTATATCCAAGTCAATCAGGTTTCTCACTTACGAATTCAATTAACCCCATGAAGATCAAATAAAAGAAGAATCTTTACCGGAAGAACAAACCTTAATATTAGCATACAAAGGGATTCCAAATAACAAAACGAAATTTATACATATAGTTCAATTCCAACAAAGCATTAATAAAGTGTCTATATGTAACATACAGAGAGAGAGAGAGATGAAGGAAGATTACCAGAATTGGAGCTGAGAGTGGCATCAACTCTAGCAGAAGAAGAAGCAAAGCAGTTGCCCATTGCTTACTGAAAATACCCAAAATGAAAATTGGGGGAGAGAGAGAGGATGGCTATAAATTAATAGCGGCACTTGCTAGGCAACAATCTCAAATACCAACTTATTATGATGGGACTTGGGAGTAGTCTACACCAACAAAAGGAGTAAATAATGAGAGAGAGAGAGAGAGTAGATGAGAGACTAGTACATGTCCACAACACACACAGAGACGCGTTGACGTCCGTTTGCACCCATTCTTTAAGCAACATGCTCTTAATTAACATTTTACAAAATGCTCCGCCGTTTTCAAATTATAATATCATCATTATCATTTTATAATTAGTAATATTTTTTAAATAATTTATTATATTTATTATTATATTAACTAAATAAAAATAATTTATATTAAATTTAAATTTAAAAATATATTAAGTTAACTTTAAAGTATTAATAATAATTTTATATTTTAAAACAAAGATAATATTTTACTTCTAATTGTACAAAATAAAATGATCAATTTATTTACGTCACTCGTATAGGTAAATAAAGAAGGAATTGTTTTAGGAATTGTTCACTTAAAGAAAATTCATTTATATTATTTGACATCCGTAATTTAATATTGTGGAGTTTAGAAAACTAAAAAAAATTTGAATTTGACATCCACAGTTTAATATTACGGATGAACTTACTTAAAAATGACATCATTTTCCAGTCAGTCATACTTAGCGTCCGCAGTTTAATACTACGAACGAGGAACTTTTACAAGGAGAAGTATTTTTAACATCTGTCTCGTCTGCAAATATTAAACTAAATAATACTGAAAATTAAACTATGAACAAAATTTTTATTAACCGTTCGATCTACGGATGAACAATTAAAATTTATTGTAACATAATTTTAAATTGACAACGTTACTAACAGATCAGCTCACAATTAAGAAATGTCATGTACCCATCATAATTGCCAATTGCCTAAATATTGTTGTGCTTTTAAATTAAGGAATTTCTTAACTTGTGTTCTTAGGGCACATGCTAAACACACAGTTCAAGAGAATATTCTCTTGAATTGTGTGCATATTCCCTTGAACTTTGTGCAAATACAGAAATCAAGAGAATATGCACACAGTTCAAGAGAATATTCTCTTAAACTGTGTGCTTACCATGTGCCCTTAAATTAAAGCTTATCTTTATCTTCATTAAATGTCGTATTATGGGCAAAGTTACAACATTGTCCCCGACGTTTTGGCGTCTCAATTTGTAAATGAACTTTTTGTTTTTCAAAAATGTCCTTAATATTACAGAATGTAGTTCAAATATATTCCTCCAGTTAAAAAAATGTCAGCTAGACAACCGAATGTTAATTTATTTCTAAGCAAGTGTCACGTGGAGAGAGAGAAACAGAAAAAAAAAACCCACAAAGAAATTGAGAAATACATACATACACATAAAACACTCTTTTTGACTGTTTTTTCTTCTAATATACAGATCATAGAACCTAAACCTAATAATTCACCTTTACCCTTATTATTATTATTAATAATAATATAAAATGCTATATCTAGTATCTAGATGTTAATAACATCACCACCATATGTAAAACCATAGAGTAATAAGGAATACTATTATTGAATCGAGTCGAATATTGAATTACTTAAATTTGATTCATGCAATTTATTAAGTATAAATAAGATTTGATTGAGGCTCGTTTAGCTACCGAGTCAAATATGATCTCGAATTGAACCTGAGTAGCTCGAATTTTTTGAACAAATATGATCTGAATATCAATAAAAATTATAATTTAAGGATATTCGAATAATTTATCGAATTTTAAAATTTACTCATATTTAAATTATTTATATTTTAAATTAAGCTCGAATTAAAATTTTAATCAAACAAATACGGATCGAATTCGACTGTTTATGCATTTTATAATCTTATATATAGTTACCTTTATCTTCTTTTTGTCAAAAAGCTTCCATTAAACAAATAATAATGCGGCAGTTACCTTTATCTTGTTTTGTCAAAAAGCTTCCATTAAACAAATAATAATGCGGCCTATTAAAATAAGATCAGGGAGAAGAAGTCAATACCACTTGCCACTTGGCTAAGAATCTTGGACTAAATGACATCAATGTGTATTTTTCTACTATATACTATGTTCTTATTACTGAAATTGAGCTCTAAAAAAAATTGTTTGATCCACTTTGGCAACAAGAAAAGTTAAAGAGACACTTGCGTAGGGCCACCATACATACACAACAGAATTAATAACACACGTGCGATCGGGCAGTTACTTCATGTGGTATGGAGTAACTTCTTTCATCGTTACAAAAACATAATAATAATATGGGTTAAATATTTTTTTGATTACTGTACTATAAGTCAATTTATAAATGAGTTATTTATCTAATTTTTTTTATAATTAACTTACTGTACCTCACTTTACTAACAAAACGTTAGCAAATTCGTTAAATCGTTTGACTTTAGACGGAATGTACACGTAAGTAGTTGACTTGTAAAACAAAAGAAGTTTATGTGTCATGAATTATCCCACGTGACATTGATTATGTGTCATGAATACCAAATGATTTTTAATTTAATTCTTTACAAATAATAATATAAATTAGAAAAATTTGCCAAAAAATAAGAAAATAAATAAATAAAATATATTTAAATATTTTTGTAATGAATATCAAATGAATTTTTGTTTAATTATTTACAAATATAATAATATAAATTAGAAAAGCTAGCCAAAAAAACAAAAAAATAAATAAATAATATATTCAATTATTTTGTAATTAATATCAAATGAATT
This sequence comes from Panax stipuleanatus, assembly GCA_020205555.1. NCBI lineage: Eukaryota > Viridiplantae > Streptophyta > Magnoliopsida > Apiales > Araliaceae > Panax > Panax stipuleanatus. The sequence goes on from CM035126.1 coordinate 3,427,618, forward strand.
TTTATTTAATTCTTTACAAATATAATAATATAAATTAGAAAAGTTTATCAAAAATTAAGAAAATAAATGAAATATATATTTAATTATTTTTGTAATTAATATCAAATGATTTTTTGTTTAATTATTTACAAATATAATAATATAAATTAAAAAAGTTAGCCAAAAAAATAAGAAAATAAATGAGAAATATATTCAATTATTTTGTAATTAATATCAAATGATTTTTTTTTTTTACAAATATAATAATATAAATTAGAAAAGTTAGCCAAAAAGCAAGAAAATAAATAAAAAATATATTCAATTATTTTGTAATTAATATCAAATGAATTTTTATTAAATTTTTTACAAATATAATAATGTAAATTAGAAAAGTTAGCCAAAAAATGAAAAAAATATTTTAAAGTATAATGTAAATTAGAAAAGGTAGCTAAAAAACAAAAAAAATAAATGAAAAAAATATATTTAATTTTTTTTGTAATTAATATCAAATAATTTTTTATTTAATCAAGTGACAGATAAATATAATTAAATAAATAATAAAACATAAAACTAAAAATATGCTAATTAAAATTAAGGGGAATATGAAAGAAATTTATTTTGACATTATATACATACATATTTATAAATTTATTTTGACATTATATACATGCATTCTTACTTGACAAATTAATGAATTATGTATAATAAAAATGATTTTTTAATTAAATTTTAACATTTAAATTAACTAAAAATTATTACTGTCCATCTTCTTCATCATCTCATCTACTCCAAAGCTAGCAACAACACCACCATAATCTATAACCACCGCTACTATAACCACCACCATCAACAACCAAAAATTTTACACTGTAATATCTAACACAATTTAAACTCCACTATAATTCAGATCTAAAAAAAATTCAAACCCATCATTCATCTCCAAAAATCTAGATCTACTAATTAATTCTTTAAATCGTTCACAGTAATCAATTGATTCATGTAACCCATTTCATAGAAATTAATTTGACCACAAAAATGATTCCAAATTTTCGAACCAACAATTCGAAATGACAGCTTAAATTTATGATCTTTTTAGCATCCAAGATCATAGCTTCCATATCACCAAATCAGTTCAAATTTATGAACCATATATTTACGCAAGTTATATATACAATATTAAGAAAAACAAATAATTATATAAACACCGTAAAGTAGCTCTCAAACACCCAATAATTACAATTAAATTCGGAGAGAAATTATAAATATAAATTTAATAGATTCATCTTCAATTCAATATTAAGGACAATAGACATTCTTGTCATCAACTTAATTACAGAAATAATAGCAACATAAGAGAATAGTTAGATCTACCCGGGGTTTACTAAGTAAAAGTTGAACCAAAAAATGTACCCCCATAACGGAATTAATTTGAGATAATAATAGGCTTCGCAATAATCAAAGTCAAAGACTCTCTTATTGTTCAAATTTCACCGGAGATTCAGCAATAGCCAATCCCAGCCACGATTTGCTTTCTACTGGCTTCGAAGGAGCTGCCGCCGGCGAAGCATAAGGCACTCGTGCCGTGATCCTATCTTTCCTCTTCTCTAGGAATCGGGTTAAAGAAGCTTTTCTTGCAATCGGTAGATCTGCTAATACAAAAACGGAGAACCTCACTTGAAGCTCGAAAATTTATGTGGTGGATGGTAGTGATGATGAAGAAGAAGAATTAAAGATGGGGAAGTACATACCTTTCAGATCTAAATGTTGGTAAGAACCATAAACTCTTTTGATGTCTAATTTCTTATTTAATATTGATGAAATTCGTTGGGTCGGATCTGGTGGGCATATGTATACTTGTTTTTGATGGGTGGGTAATAGCTTATGTGTAAAATATTGTTAAAAGTAAATTCCAATTAGGATTCAGTAAATATTTGGCATTTCCACGTCACTTTTTCGTTCAAAAACTTAACCCCGCTAACAAAATTTTGATTTTTTGTTAGTAAAGTATGGTACAATGAGTTGACTATAAGAAAAATCGGTTGAGTAACTCACTTGTAAGTTGACCTATAGTACAGTGAGTAAAAAAGCATTTAACCCATAATAATATTAATTTTTTAAAGTTAATTTAAAATATTTCTTTAATTAAGGTTAAATTTTCAATTTCCAATTTTTAACAATACAATTATATAAATTTTAAGTTACTATTAATTACAACATTTATTATTTTCAAAAGTAAAAAAAATTACATCAATTAAATATCTAATATTAATTTTACAAAATCAAATCATCTTATATTTGGGGACAATGGCCCAAAAATGAGCAAACGTTTATAGTTAGTAATATCGTAGAGGCATACTCCCAAACTTGAAGATGAGATAAAAGAAAGGGTTCTTTATAGTAATATACAACAATTAGTAAGTAATTACACCATTAGTGCATCCACAAAATAATTATAAAAAGAAGGTAATAATGTAAGACCACAAATTTTATGAATAAGATTTAATTTTATTTATATATTATTTTGAAATAGTAAGGTGTTGATTTGATAAATGTGATAAGTTATGGGTGAAATGTGCAAAGTTTACAAAGTAAGTAAATGGTTATAAAATATTCGTTGTGTCGTGGAATATTCGTTTGGTCTAGGAATATTTTTTTATCGGAGAATATTCGTACGACGGCGCAGTCATTGGTGGACCACACAACGGAATGAATGTCGGATATAGAAAGCGACAGAAGTAACCTTTTTATAAAAATAACAGCAAAACTGTTACCGTTAGTATTGTTAAAATACCCGATGGTTAAAATACAGCAATACGTGGTGTTGCACAGTAGCACACGGTATTGCACAGTATTTTGAATTATTGATTCTTACGTAGGAAGGCACTTACTCAATTATTGTTACAGTAATTACTGTTCAATATTTTATATTATTGATTCAATAATTGAATAATATTTTATTGGTTCAATATTTGCTACGTTGATATTTTATATCAATAAGTGCTACTTTGCTATTTTATATTATTGATTCAATAATTGTCATCGAACATTATTTTAAATTATCAAATCAATAATTCATATTATTTGAATAATATTATTAGATAGCATTATTGACAATGTCTAAGGAAGTTCTGTCTAGAAAAGGGGTTGATTAATTGCGCGCCACTAAGAAGAAATCCTTATCGGAAGGCCCCCTCTTTCCTAGGAACGACCTGGTTGTCAATATTGTAGTTCTGTAATATTATTTGTGAATAATTAATTTTTGATATATAAGATAAGGAAATATTTATTCAATGTGGATTTAAACGGAGGAATTTTTAACATGTGACATTTGTTGAAAATTGATATTTTATCTTTTTCGATAACATAATTCATTCAAATATATTGTTATAATATTACATTATAGTAGTATGATGTGATTATATAATAGTATGATTTTTATAATTAGAATGGTAACATTATTATAGTAAATTCATGGTATAAAAGTTAAACGAGGTAGAAGAGTACAAATTGAATTTGAACTCTTAAGATGCAAGCAATGATGTCATTGGAGCGATGAGGTAAGTAATGATGTCATAGATCGATGATGTAAGCGATGATGTCATAAATTATGGCGAAAAGACTATTTTACCCTTACTCTACCGAGCCTATAAATAGAACCTCATTTTTTCATTATTTTTCACCAATTCACTAAAGCTATAGAGAGAAAGTATAGATAGAATAAGAGAAAAAGAAGAAGAGTATTCTGCTGTTACGCTAATGCTGTCTCCAAATTTTAAGGTAAGGGGTATTATTTCTTTCGTATTCATGAATAGAGTTATTTTCTTTCAATATTTGTAAGGGTTGTTATTCCATTCTTATTATTCTGTTAGAATAACCTGTCTACGCGGACTACTGCATACATGGTGAAATTATGTTGTTATTCTATTCTTTATTATTCTGTGAGAATAACCTGTCTACGCGGACTACCGCATGCCTGGTGAATAACCCTTCGTAGTCAGTTGTTATTAATTGTGAAAATAATCTGCCTGAGCGGACTACCGCCAGACGGGCAAAAATCCAATTGCAGTTTCGTATATTGTTTCATTTCAGATTCCTAACTCTAAACTTACTACGGTAAGTATTGCTTCTAGAATTCCTGAAATAATCAGAAATTCCTTGAGTTTTGCGCTTCATCTAATATTATTTCACTGGAATATTGGTTTGAACTTTCTTGTAAAAATTTTATCTTTTTTATGTCGAGTTATTATTCACGAGTTACTATTCATGAGTTATTATTCACGCGGTGCTATTCACGGTAAAAAAAAAAAATTCTTTCCAAATCATTTTTGATTGGATCCAGGTTTTGATCTTCATTCTTGAACTCTGATAAATTCTCTAATATTTATCCTTTATCTCACTGAATTCGTTATTCGTATTGTTTTCATCATCCTTAGTCCTAAATGGTGATATAACTAAATATCTTTGGCCTGTAGTGCAAAGATGAATGATTACTTGATGAATATCTTTAGCCTGTAGTGCAAAGATGAATGGTTACCTGTTGAATATCTTTGGCCTGTAGTACAAAGATGGTCAGGTGTTGAGATGAACATGACCAACTGGTGATACAAATGAATATCTTTGGCCGTAGTGCAAAAGATGAATATTTGATTCGAGATGAATATTGATTGATGTTACAGGGATAAAATATTGATGATGAACTTTTAAATTATAGAAGATAGTAGACATCATTCTCTACTTAACTCTTCTAATGAATTGTCATTTTCGTTGCAGTTGTTGATCTAAAACTGGTTGTCCATAATATTTTATCTAATTTGTTGAAGACTAACAATAATTTATTATTCATTATCTTAGTCATAATATTCTTTATTGGGCTAGTTGTGTTCACCCGTTTCTTCCATTGTTCTCTTCAGGAAATGAGAATATCGCGGGTACTAGTCGGGGAGTGGAGTGATGGTCCGAGTTAAAGATGTAGAAGTCCTCACTATTTTTTTTTAAAATAGTGTGATAATAAATCTAATGAGGACTTAGTTTGAATGTTAATATTTTTTACATGTCTGTATTGACACTCACAGTTGTGTGGTCGTATTTTGCACGACCGTTTGATATGAAAGATTGTATTTGGATTCTGTACCATGTATTTGGCGTCTCAGAATGGGTTGAGTATTGAATCTTTTTTGGGGGCGTCACAGTTGGTATCAGAGCTTAGGAATATGATCTCTGGCGGAGATCTGGGAATAGAACTAGGAGGGGAGAGACGAGTAAAACCTTCTCTAGTGTGTCCTACCTAAGCTTAATTGTTATTTAATTGGTCGGTTGCAATATAGGATTAATATGTGATATGTTAATTTATTTGATTAACCCTTGTTTTGTGACAGTATTTGAGAATGGCAGCTGAAAATTTAAACAATGGAGTGAATGAGACCGTTGAGACACCTTTAATCACCAACGAGGAGAACGTGCAACAGGAAGGCTATATTCCTCCTGTAAACAACCCTACCGAAGAAATGATAAATGACGGGATGTTTAGAAGCTTTTTGCAGTTCATGCAAAACCAGACGAGGGAGACTCGTGTTCATAATACTGGTGGAAATAACAACTAGCGGCTTGTCACTGCCAAGCAGTTTAAAGAGTTGGGACCACTAGAGTTTCAGAAAAAGCCAGATCCAATCAAGACAGAAAATTAGATTAAGCAAATTACCAAGATATTTGATGTCTTTGGATGCACGGAGGAACAGAAGGTTTTATTTGCCACCTTTATGTTCCGTGGAGAGGCAGATTACTGGGGGGAATCTGTGAAGCGTACCCAGCCTGCCGCACTCAAGATGACTTGGGGGGCGTTCCAGAAACTGTTCAATGACAAGTACTTTCCAGAAAGTATTTGTCACATGAAAGAGGTAGAGTTCATCAGACTGGAACAGAACAACATGACTGTGTCCCAGTACGAGACTAAGTTCGCGGAGTTATCCCGGTTTGCACCTCATTTGGTGGAGAATGAGGAACGTATGATGCGGATGTTTCTGAGAGGTTTGAAACTCGAGATTCATCAATACCTCATTTTTTTCACAAATTTTCTCTATATTCGGATGTAGTGAACATGACCCAGTTATTAGAACGAGATAATGATTATGTTCAACCAAGGGACAACAACCAAGGTCGTACCGGTGGCAGCAGTCATCGGAACAATAACAACCACCAGGGAGGAAAGTATCATGCTAGAAGCGGTAAGCACTCCGGTGGTAATCGTGGCCATGATAATAGAAGAAGTGAGTCGGGGGGAGATTTCAAGAAGAGAAGGTACAACAATGAGAACGTGAAAGCATCGACAGCAGCACCAACATCAACTGTTTCTAGGGGAGGAGAACGACCGTCGGTCGTATGCTATAAATGTGGGCAAGAGGGACACATCAACCCCAACTGTACACAACAATCCAAGGTGTGTTATAACTGTGGAAAGAAAGGGCACATAGCTCGAGTGTATCCTGTAGCGAAACCAAGTCCAGCAGGGATGGTGACTCCAAAGGCTATCCCTGACAAGTCAAAGTCAATGGTTCCTGGAATAGCTTTTGTCGTGACTGCCCACCAAGCAAGGAACCCGAACAAGGTTATTACGGGTAAGCTGATAATAAACTCTTGCGAAGTTTACATTTTATTAGATACTGGTGCTACCCATTCTTTTATTTCACCTGCTTGTGCTCAACGTTTGAACTTGACACCTGAGAAATTAGACTTTGACTTATCTGTTAAAATTCCGTTGGGAGAAACCTTCATTACATCTACAGTTTACAAATCTTGCTCGATTCAAATTGGTACCCTCACCCTACCTGTTGATCTTATATCGTTGAAAATACTTGCATTTGATGTGATTTTAGGAATTAACTGGTTGACCACTTATCATGCCAAAATTGATTGTTTTCGTAAGGTTATTAGTTTTCATATTCCTAATGAACCTATTGTGCAAATTCAAACAACCAAACCACTAAAATCAATCAATGTTATTTCAAGTCATAAAGCTATTCGTTTATTGAAAAACGGATGTCAAGCTTTCTTAGCCCATGTAACTGATCTAAACCAGAATACGTCAGGTTTGAATGATATTTCTGTTGTTAATGAGTTTCCTGATGTATTTCCCGAAGAACTTTCCGGTCTACCCCCGGAACGTGAAGTCGAATTCTTAATTGACTTTGAACCCGGTACAAAATCCATTCCTAAAACCCCATATCGAATGGCTCCTATAGAACTTCAGGAGTTAAAGGTCCAACTATAGGAGTTGTTAGACATCGATTTTATACGTCCTAGTACATCTCCTTGGGGTGCTCCTATTTTATTCGTAAAGAAGAAAGACGGGAATATGCGACTTTGTATTGACTATCGGGAGTTGAACCATATCACCATCAAGAATAGGTATCCGTTACCTCGCATTGATGACCTGTTCGACCAGTTGCAAGGTGTACAATTCTTTTTAAAGATTGATCTTCGTTCTGGATATCATCAGCTGAAGATTAAAACTGAGGATATTCCGAAGACTCCTTTCAGAACTCGATACGGGCATTATGAATTCTTAGTCATGTCTTTTGGATTGACTAATGCTCCTGCTGCTTTTATGGATATGATGAACCGTGTATTCAAAGAATATTTGGATCAATTCGTGGTTGTATTTATTGATGACATCCTCATCTATTCCAAAAGCCGTAAAGATCATGAGCACCACTTAAAGCTGGTACTTCAAAGGCTTTGTGAAAATAAGCTATATGCCAAGCTGAAGAAATGCGAGTTCTGGCTTGAGGAGGTAGCATTCCTTGGGCACGTGGTATCAAAACGTGGAGTATCTGTTGACCCGGCGAAGATTGAAGCAATACAAAGTTGGGAGCAACCGAAGTCGGTGACCGAAGTACGTAGCTTTTTGGGCTTAGCTAGCTATTATTGGAGATTCGTTGAAGGATTTTCCCGAATCGCTACTCCATTAACTCAGCTGACTCGGAAAGATACAAAATTCGTATGGAACGATGAATGCGAGAAGAGCTTTCAAGAGCTCAAGAGGAGACTCATTTCGGCACCTATTCTGACGATACCATCTGGTTCGGATGGATTTGTCATTTACAGTGATGCTTCGGGCAAAGGGTTAGGATGTGTTCTCATGCAACATGGAAAAGTCATAGCCTATGCCTCGCGACAACTCAAGGAATATGAGAGGAATTATCCTACTCATGATCTAGAGTTGGCAGTTGTCGTTTTCGCGTTGAAGATCTGGAGACACTGCCTGTATGGAGAGAAAGTGGAGATCTATACAGATCATAAGAGCCTTAAGTATTTCCTCACCCAGAAGGAACTCAACATGCGGCAACGACGTTGGCTTGAGCTGTTGAAAGATTACGATCATACCATCCAATACCATCCTGGAAACGCGAACGTGGTAGCTGACGCGTTGAGTAGAAGATCATATGCGGGAACGAATGCGATGCTTTCAAGGCCTATTTTGTGTGATTTATAAAGAATAGAGATAGAGTTCAAGAATCTGGGGGCCCATGTGATGATGTCAAGTATACGCGTAGAACCAACTTTGATTGATAAAGTTAAAGTTGCTCAAGCTACAGACCCGGAGCTAATGAATATGAGGAAGAAGGTGCAAGAAGGTGCTATTACAAAAGTAAAGATTGATGAAGAAGGAATACTTCGAGTCAACTCCAGACTTTGTGTTCCTGACGATTCTGATTTGAAGTATAGAATCATGATGGAGGCACACAACACACCGTTTGCAATCCATCCTGGAAGTACCAAAATGTATCGTGATCTTCGACATATATTTTGGTGGAGCAATATGAAGAGAGAGATCGCGGAGTTCATCTCGAGGTGTTTAACGTGTCAATGTGTCAAGGCGGAGCATCAAGTGCCAAAGGGTCCATTGCAACCACTTGAGATTCTAAAGTAGAAGTGGGAACACATTACCATGAATTTTGTTATGGGTCTTCCCAAGGTTTCTCAAGGCATAGATGCGATTTGGGTTATTGTTGATTGATTAACCAAGTCTGCTCATTTCTTGCCGATACGAGAGACTTATTCCCTTGAGCGTCTTGCTCATATGTACGTGAATGAGATTGTGAGATTGCATGACATGCCAGTATCCATAGTTTCGAATCGTGACCCAAGATTCACTTCACAATTTTGGGTCAGCTTGCAGAAAGCTATAAGCACGAATTTACGATTTAGTTCGGTATATCATCCACAAACGGACGGGAAATCGGAAAGGACTATCCAAACTCTTGAAGATCTATTGAGACTCTGTGTTCTAGACTTCAAAGGTAGTTGGGATAAGTACCTACCATTGGTGGAATTCTCCTACAACAACAGTTATCAGGCAAGTATAGGCATTGCTCCATTCGAGGCGTTGTATGGACGAAAATGTCGTTCTCCAGTATGCTGGGACGAGGTGGGTGAAGCAACATTGTTGAGACCGGAGTTAATACGTATGACTATGGAAAAAATTCAAATGATCCGGCAACGTATACAAACTGCACAAGAACGACAAAAGAGTTATGATGATGTTCATCGAAGGGACGTGGAGTTTAATGTCGGAGATCATGTATTGTTACGTGTTGTTCCATAGAAAGGAGTTACGAGATTTGGAAAAAGAGGAAAGCTCAACCCACGATTCATTGGTCTATTTGAAATCCTTGACCGAGTTGGAAATGTGGCCTATAGACTCGCCTTACCACCAAACATGTCTCGTGTTCATAATGTTTTTCACATATCTGTGCTTTGTAAATATGTGAAAGATCCAAACCACATTATTGAATTAGAACCAGACGAGATAGCCAAAGATTAAATATATGAGGAGGTACCTGTCAAAATCTTGGATAGGAAGGAACATGTCCTACGCTCAAAGGTTATACCTCAAGTTAAAGTTTTGTGGAGGAACCATGATATCGAGAAAATGACCTGGGAGTTAGAATCGAAAATGAAAACGAGGTATACTCACCTTTTCGACATACTAGGTACGTACGTCAATTTCGAGGATGAAATTTCATAAGGAGGGGAGGTTGTAAGACCCCAAAGTTTATGAATAAGATTTAATTTTTTTTATATATTATTTTGAAATAGTAAGGTGTTGATTTGATAAATGTGATAAGTTATGGGTGAAATGTGCAAAGTTTACAAAGTAAGCAAGTGGATATAAAATATTCGTTGTGTCGTGGAATATTCGTTTGGTCGAGGAATATTCTTTTTGTCGGAGAATATTCGTACGACGGCGCAGTCATTAGTGGACTCCACAACGGAATGATCGGATATAGAAAGCGACAGAAGTAACCTTTTTATAAAAATAACGGCAAAATTGTTACCATTAATAATGTTGAAATACCTGGTGGTTAAAATACAGTAATACGTGGTGTTGCACAGTAGCACACGGTATTGCACAGTATTTCGAATTATTGATTCTTACGTAGGAAGGCACTTACTCAATTATTGTTACAGTAATTACTGTTCAATATTTTATATTATTGATTCAATAATTGCATAATATTTTATTGGTTCAATATTTGCTACGTTGATATTTTATATCAATAAATGTTACTTTGCTATTTTATATTATTGATTCAATAATTGTCATTGCACATTATTTCAAATTATCAAATCAATAATTCATATTATTTGAATAATATTATTAGATAGCATTATTGGCAATGTCTAAGGAAATTATCTCTCGGAAAGGGGTTGATTAATTGCGCGCCAGTAAGGAGAAATCCTTATCGGAAGGCCCCCTCTTTCTTAGGAACGACCTGGTTGTCAATATTGTAGTTCTGTAATATTATTTGTAAATAATTAATTTTTGATGTATATGATATGAAAATATTTATTCAATGTGGATTTAAACGGAGGAATTTTTAACATGTGACATTTATTGAAAGTTGGTATTTTATCTTTTTTGATAAAATAATTCATTCAAATATATTGTTATAATATTACATTATAGTAGTATGATGTGATTATATAATAGTATGATTTTTATAATTAGAATGGTAACATTATTATAGTAAATTCATGGTATAAAAGTTAAACGAGCTGGAAGAGTGCAAATTGAATTTGAAATCTTATGACGCAAGCAATGATGTCATCGGAGCGATGAGGTAAGCAACGATGTCATAGATCGATGATGTAAGCGATGATGTCATAAATTATGACGAAAAGACTATTTTACTCTTACTCTGCCGAGCCTATAAATAGAACCTCATTTTTTTTTTATTATTTTTCACCAATTCACTAAAGCTATAGAGAGAGAAAGTATAGATAGAATAAGAGAAAAAGAAGAAGAGTATTCTGCTGTTACGTTAATGCTGTCTCCAAATTTTAAGGTAAGGGATATTATTTCTTTCGTATTCATGAAGAGAGTTATTTTCTTTCAATACTCGTAAGGGTTGTTATTCCATTCTTATTATTCTGTTGGAATAACCTGTCTACGCGGACTACTGCATACATGGTGAAATCATGTTGTTATTCCATTTTTTATTATTCTGTGAGAATAACCTGTCTACGCGGACTACCGCATGCCTGGTGAATAACCCTTCGTAGTCAGTTGTTATTAATTGTGAAAATAATCTGCCTGAGCGGACTACCGCCAGACGGGCAAAAATTCAATTGCAGTTTCGTATATTGTTTCATTTCAGATTCCTAACTCTAAACTTACTACGGTAAATATTGCTTCTAGAATTTTTGAAATGATCAGAAATTTCTTGAGTTTTGCGCTTCATCTAATATTATTTCACTGGAATATTGGTCTGAACTTTCTTGTAAAATTTTTATCTTTTCATGTCGAGTTACTATTCATGAATTACTATTCACGAGTTACTATTCACGGGATACTATTCACGATAAAAAAAAATATTTTTTTTTCTTTGTAAATCATCTTTGATTGGATCCAGGTTTTGATATTCATTCTTGAACTCTGGATAAATTCTCTAATATTTGTCCTTTATCTCACTAGATTCGTTATTCTTATTGTTTTCATCATCCTCAGTCCTAAATGGTGATATAACTAAATATCTTTGGCCTGTAGTGCAAAGATGAATGATTACTTGATGAATATCTTTGGCCTGTAGTGCAAAGATGAATGATTATCTGATGAATATATTTGGCCCGTAGTGCAAAGATGGACAGGTGTTGAGATAAACATGACCAACTGGTGATACAAATGAATATCTTTGGCCGTAGTGCAAAAGATGAATATTTGATTCGAGATGAATATTGATTGATGTTATAGGGATAAAATATTGATGATGGACTTTTAAATTATAGAAGATAGTAGACATCATTTTATACTTAACTCTTCTAATGAATTGTCATTTTCGCTGCAGTTGTTGATCTAAAATTGGTTGTCCATAATTTTTTTTCTGATTTGTTGAAGACTAACGATAATTTATTATTCATTATCTTAGTCATAATATTATTTACTGGGCTAGTTGTGCTCACCATTTTCTTTTATTGTTCTCTTCAGAAAATGAGAATAGCGCGGGTACTAGTTGGGGAGTGGAGTGATGGTCCGAGTTAAAGATGTAGAAGTCCTCACTATTTTTTTTAAAATAGTGTGATAATAAATGTAATGAGGACTTAGTTTGAATGTTAATATTTTTTACATGTCTGTATTGACACTCACAGTTGTGTGGTTGTATTTTGCACGACCGTTTGATATGAAAGATTGTATTTGGATTCTGTACCATGTATTTGACGACTCAGAATGGGTTGGGTATTGAACCTATTTTGAGGGCGTCACAAATAAATTCAAACCATTCAATTTCATATTAATAAGGAAACCTAAAATCAAGGAGAAATAACCACTATAATTCAAAATTCAAATCAAATATTTGGGATCTAACAACAAAAATAAATTCATAATTCAAAATTCAAATCAAAAGAAGAAAAAAATAAAAAATTATCATCTCTATCCTAATCTTCATCTTCCTCATCATTTTCCTCCGTCGCCTCCTCATTCTCTTCATCACCGCCTCCTTTCTCCTCCCCTTCATTATCTTTCTCCGCCGTAAATCTCGGGAAGTCTTTGGTTGCGTCGCCGCTACATCGCCCTTTCCTCCCCTTCATCATCCTCCTCTGCTGCGAATCTCTGAGTTACTGTTCTGATTTTTTTTTTGACAATTTTGTTACCCACAAAAACTAAAATGGTTACCTTTGTATGAAAGTTTGGCTACCAACTGCATCACATTCAAAATAAATTTGTAATCTAATAAAACTGAATTGGTAGCCAATAGTCAAAAACTTGAAAAGAAGTAATAAGTGAATAAAACAGATACAATGTCACCTTCCAATGAGAAATTATTTTTTGGAACTCCTCATGAATTAGTTGACAAACAAGTTGCAAAACTTACCAAAAAGTTCGTAAATTGATTGGGGTCTATGCGGGTAGCAGACTCGGTCTAAACATCAGAAACGCCTGCAGGATGAGATAATGAATCATGTGGATCAACCACTCCCAGTGTCACAGGTTCATCCCACATGTTGATAGTAGCCTCAATACCAACTTGATTCATGTGCTCCTTCAATTGCGAGTAATATGTATTATATGGTGCGACCTGAAGGAAAGTGGTCAGTTAATCAGAATGGGAGATTTCAAAGAACGTCCAAGGGAATGAAGATAAAAATGCAGGAATGATAAGGGTCAAAATGAATTGTGCTCCTATACTCAACCATAATTTGTAACCTGTAAGACCCCAAATTTTATGAATAAGATTTAATTTTTTTTATATATTATTTTAAAATAGTAAGGTGTTGATTTGATAAATGTGATAAGTTATGGATGAGATGTGCAAAGTTCACAAAGTAAGCAAATGGTTATAAAATATTCGTTGTGTCGGGGAATATTCGTTTGATCGAGGAATATTCTTTTTGTCGGAGAATATTCGTACGACGGCGCAGTCATTGATGGATCCCACAACATAATGAATGTCGGATATAGAAAGAGACAGAAATAACCTTTTTATATAATAACGGCAAAACTGTTACTGTTAGTACTGTTGAAATATCCGGTAGTTAAAATACAGTAATACGTGATGTTCACAGTAGCACACGGTGTTGCACAATATTTCGAATTATTGATTCTTACGTAGGAAGGCACTTACTCAATTATTGTTACAGTAATTACTGTTCAATATTTTATATTATTGATTCAATAATTGCATAATATTTTATTGGTTCAATATTTGCTACGTTGATATTTTATATCAATAAGTGCTACTTTGCTATTTTATATTAGTGATTCAATAATTGTCATTGCACAGTATTTCAAATTATCAAATCAATAATTCATATTATTTGAATAATATTATTAGATAGCATTATTGGCAATGTCTAAGGAAGTTCTGCCTAGAAAAAGGGTTGATTAATTGCGCGTCAGTAAGGAGAAATCCTTATCGGAAGGCCCCCTTTTTCCTGGAAACGATATGGCTGTCAATATTGTAGTTCTGTAATATTATTTGTGAATAATTAATTTTTAATATATATGATAAGAAAATATTTATTCAATGTGAATTTTTAAATGAGAAATTTTTAGCATGTGACATTGATTGAAAGTTGGTATTTTATTTTTTCTGATAAAATAATTCATTCAAATATGTTATTATAATATTACATGATAGTAGTATGATGTGATTATATAATAGTATGATTTTTATAATTAGAATGGTAACATTATTATAGTAAATTCATGGTATAAAAGTTAAACGAGGTGGAAGAGTGTAAATTGAATTTGAACTCTTATGACGCAAGCAATGATGTCATCGGAGTGATGAGGTAAGCAAGGATATCATCGGAGCGATGATGTAATCAATGATGTCATAGGATTGATGATGTAAGCGATGATGTCATAAATTATGACGAAAAGACTATTTTACCCTTACTCTGCCGAGCCTATAAATAGAAGCTTATTTCTTCATTATTTTTCACCAATTCACTAAAGCTATAGAGAGAGAAAGTATAGAGAGAATAAGAGAGAAAGAATAAGAGTATTCTGCTATTATACTAGTGCAGTCTCTAAATTTTTAAGGTAAGGGATATTATTTCTTTCTTATTCATGAAGAGAGTTATTTTCTTTCAATATTCGTTAGTGTTGTTATTCCATTCTTTATTATTCTGTTGGAATAACCTGTCTACGCGGACTACCGCATGCATGGTGAAATCTTGTTATTATTCCATTCCTTATTATTATATGAGAATAACTTGTCTACGCGGATTACCGCATGCCTGGTGAATAACCCTTCGTATTCAGTTGTTATTAAATTGTGAAAATAATCTGTCTGAGCGGACTACCGTTAGATGGTTGAAAATTCAATTGCAGTTTCATATATTGTTTCATTTCAGATTCCTAACTCTAAACTTACTACGGTAAGTATTGCTTTTAGAATTCCTGAAATGATCAGAAATTCCTTGAGTTTTGCGTTTCATCTAATATTATTTCACTGGAATATTGGTCTGAACTTTTTTGTGAAATTTTTATCTTTTCATGTCGAGTTACTATTCACGGGGTACTATTCACGGTAAAAAAAATATTTTTTTTCTTTCCAAATCATCTTTGATTGGATCCAGATTTTGATCTTCATTCTTGAACTCTAGATAAATTCTCTAATATTTGTCATTTATCTCACTGGATTCGTTATTCGTATTGTTTTAATCATTCTCAGTCCTAAATGGTGATATAACTGAATATCTTTGGCCTGTAGTGCAAAGATGAATGATTACTTGATGAATATCTTTGGCCTGTAGTGCAAAGATGAATGATTACCTAATGAATATCTTTGGCCCGTAGTGCAAAGATGGACAGATGTTGAGATGAACATGACCAACTGGTGATACAAATGAATATCTTTTGGCCATAGTGCAAAAGATGAATATTTAATTCAAGATGAATATTGATTGATGTTACAGGGATAAAATATTGATGATGGACAATTAAATTATAGAAGATAGTAGACATCATTCTCTACTTAACTCTTCTAATGAATTGTTATTTTCGCTGCGAATATTAATCTAAAACGGTGTTGTCCATAATATTTTATCTGATTTATTAAAGGTTAACGATAATTTATTTTTCATTATCTTAGTCATAATATTCTTTACTAGGCTAATTTAGCTCACCCTTTTCTTCCATTGTTCTATTCAGAAAATGAGAATATCGCGGGTACTAGTCGGAAAATGGAGTGATGGTCCGAGTTAGAGCTGTAGAAGTCTTCACTATTTTTTTTAAAATAGTGTGATAATAAATGTAATGAGGACTTAGTTTGAATGTTAATATTTTCTACATGTCTGTATTGACACTCACAGTTATGTGGTCGTATTTTGCACGACTATTTGATATGAAAGATTGTATTTGAATTCTGTACCATGTATTTGGTGACTCAGAATGGGTTGGGTATTGAACCTATTTTGGAGGCGTCACATAACCTAATAAAACTGAATTGATTACCTTGGTCTGAAGGTTTGACAACCAACTGCATGAAGGTTTGGCTACCAACTGCATTACATTCAAAATATATTGGTAACCTAATAAAACTGAATAGGTTACCTTGGTATGAAGGTTTGACTACCAAATGTACTATGAAAAAAAAAATCTAGGTAACACTTAGAAACTGTTCTTAAATTAATTGGTAACCTAATAAAACTGAATTGGTTACCTTGATATGAAGGTTTGGCTACCAACTGCACCACATTCAAAATAAATTGGTAACATAATAAAATTGAATTGGTTACCTTGGTATGAAAGTTTGGCTACCAACTGCATGAAGGTTTGGCTACCAACTGCATCACATTCAAAATAAATTGGTAACCTAATAAAACTTAATTGGTTACTTTTGAATGAAAGGTTTGGCTACAACTGCATTATGAAAAAAAAAATGTACCGACGACGACCGTTGCAGAAACCAATAAAACTGTTTATGGTTGCACATGTTGAAGAAAACAAATTCAGGTAACACTTGAAAACTGTTCTTAAATTTTTTTATAATTAATTGGAAACCAAATAAAATCAAATTGGTTACCTTTGTGGTTTAACTACCAACTGAATTATGCAAAAACATTTGCTGTAAGAGGTCCGGCAAACAAAGCTAGTGCGTAACAAAAAAAAGACTCAAATGTGTAAGAGTAAGACAAAGACTCAGATGTTTAGGTGCGCAGTGATAATGTTTCAGAGGGATCTGGAGTGATAACAAAACCAGGCAAAGCAGCTGAAGACTGCATCGGTCCTGTAACTTGGGATACGGCAGAGGCAGACCAGTGAATGGGTGTATGCTTTCTTTGTGCTCATTAAGAAAACATATAGAGCAGAAATCAGAGACAACAACCATTTTTAGGAGCTTTTTGTGGGTATGGATGAGCTGCTTTCCTCTTTGGACGAGGGGGAGGGACATGTTCACTTGTCCCATTCTTTTGCACCTTCAGAAAAATACTTCTGTGCATGGCTACGTATCTGCAGAGATTACCTTTTAATATGTGGCATATAGAGCGAAGAGGTTGTGGTGTTGGCGGTGACAGTGGAGGTCGGCGGTGTCGTCGGATAAGCGAAGGATGTAGATGGAGAAGAAGGCAATGAAAAAGAGGGTGGTGAAGAGAACTAAGATACTGAGGGCCATGTAAGAATCATGCAATTCAAAAAAACCAATCCGAACTAAAACTACGGAACCGTTTTTTAATTAGAAAACTGATTTGCCATGTCACCACCTTATTATTAATTAGCTAAATTAAAAAAATACTAATTACATTAATTTTGTAAATAAACTATTTAAAATGTATTAATTATGTAAATATTTTCTGAACACACTTTAATTATAATTTTTTCTTAAAATATACTAATAATTGTAATTAATCCTAAAAGAAACTAGTGAGCCAGACGGAGGTTTGGGTCCAACAAATGAATTGGTTTGGGCTGATACAAATTAACCTAATTCACAGAAAGAATTAATAATATGGGCTTTCGAGTAAAAGCCAACTTTTCCGTAGTATTATTAGGAGAAGAACGAGTTGGGTTCAGGCTCCATTTTACTTGGATTGAAATTGTTTTGTCAGTCGGGTAATCCATCCGCGTTTGTTCAACCAATAGGAGCTTAAGCTCAAGTAGTACCACCAATGAAAATCATACACGTGGAAAACGAAACGTAGCTTCGAAATATTGTCCCAGTATATTAATTACTTAAGATTTATGAATGAGTATGATGGTCAATCTGTATCTTCGCTTCTAATTGCATCCGTAGTCATGATCCCAAGTTTAGTTGGGTTAGCAGTTTCTTTTTCTCTGTTTCTGAATCTAACCGACTATTGAGTCAGTCTTCTACGAATTTACCGGATTCCCGGATCTGCTCTTTCCGGCGATTATTCAAGCCCCTAATGGAGTCTCACGGCACCGGGCTCCGCCGTATTCTGGTGCTGGCTTTTTGTGTGGCCGGCATTTGGTCAGCTTATATATTCCAAGGCGTACTTCAGGAGACTCTGTAAGTATATTTCGTCACGGGAATTTTATTGGCACTGATATTCGGAATATTTATCAAATAGTACATTTTCATAGCAAAAGTGTATCTTTGCATACATTCCGTTATGATTTAATGCAACACTTGTTATATTAATAGGAGTTTTTCATTTTTATTTCATAGTTAATGTCTTCTTTGTAGTTTAGCAGGATAATGTACGTCTCAGGAATTTCTTCAGTTAATCAGTTCAAACATTGAATTTAATTAGGAAACTAATTTGCAGATTTTTGGATCTGTAGCTACATAACTGATTTCTTTTTAGTATATGTATTATGTATAAAGGTGGAGTCTTGAAAGTTTTGAGTGTTAATGGTGAAGGTTAAAAGCGCATTGACAAGCCTTTCTATTTCGTTTAATTTGTGTAAGAGAAACTTATGCACATTTTTGTGCATATGAATTTGCAATACCCATTGGATTAGAATGTCCTTGTTATTGAATTTTTTTTATATTATTTTGTGGCTCTTTTGGATTACTCATTAGGGTTCCCCAATGATGATTTTTTTCCCTTTCATTTGTTATTACTTATTTTCAGGTCCACCAAGCAGTTTGGCCTAGAAAAAAAGAGGTTTGAACACCTAGCATTTCTGAACTTTGCACAAAATGTAGTTTGTTTGATATGGTCCTTCATAAGTAAGTCTCCCCTCCCCTGCTCATTTTTCTCAAGTAATTTCTTTCTCTCTTAGAATTTTTGATTGTTTTGTTCTTTTACTTGGATTGTACTTTAAATAGAATTTAGCAACTGAATCAAGCGATCAAATTATTTGCTGTCTTGTTAAACAGTGATTAAACTATGGTCCAGTGGTAGTGGGGGTGGTGCTCCATGGTGGAGTTACTGGAGTGCTGGCATTACTAATACTATTGGCCCTGCTATGGGCATTGAAGCACTGAAGTACATCAGTTACCCTGCACAGGCATGTTCAAAATTTCTCTGTACTGGGCATCAGTTCTCGGTTTCTTTTTTCCCATTTCTGCTTTTGCCTTTTAGGCATTCTGAACATCACTTGTGAATCATTTTTTTTAATGAATTCATGTTTCAGTCGAATTTTAAAATCATATTATCATTAAATAATAATTCCATAGTTCTCCTTAATTTCATATGAATTCTGTTTCACCAAAATGTATAAAAGAAGAGTATTTCTATTTTCAATTGGACGTAGCCAAGGGGAGACTTCTTGATTTCTGCTTGCGAGTTGTAAAAAAGTTTAGTTGTCAGTTGTGATAATATAGTAGGGGTGATTAGGATGCATGTTTTACAGGGCTAGCTAGTCCACCCATGTAACTATTTATGGCCTTTATGGTGTAGCCAGATTCCCCTCTGAGCAGCAAGGATCATAGGTTAATTCATTATTGTTTCCTCGATGTTAAATATTTTGCCATCGGTATGGATTTGCTAATCATAAAAATGTTAATTAAGGAACTTTAGTGTCAGTTTAATCAAATCTTTATTTATTTTTATAGTTTCAAGGTAAACAATTTGAACTTTAGTATAGCTCAAATTTTCTAGTACCCAAAGCCATGGATCATATTTTTGCTCAATTTACATACACACACATACATACATATACGTATCATTTCCCTCCTTTAGCTTGTATAAACTGGTACCTATATTTTGCTTTAGTAGAAGTAGCCCTAATTAGTTGTGCTGTAATTATTGCTTTCAGGTGCTGGCAAAATCCTCAAAAATGATTCCAGGTGAGCGATGACATGATCAAAGGTTTTATCTAATAAAAGAATTTATCTAAAACAAATTGCCGTGCTGAAATAATGAGTATGTGTTATACGTATAAGCAGTTGGTTAAAACTCATTTATTCAGTACCAATACAATTGTAAATTTACCTCTTTCTGGAACCTTGGTGTTTACAGCCTTGAAACTTTATATGATTATAAAGTGGAATGTTATGTCTTTATGCAGTGATGCTGATGGGTACACTAGTTTATGGTATCCGCTATACGTTTCCAGAGTATCTTTGTACTCTCCTTGTTGCGGGTGGAGTATCGGCATTTGCACTTTTAAAGGTGAGGGATATTTAATTAATAATATTGCATCTAGTGTTCGGGCCCTTGTTTCCCCTTGTTATTTCTCTAGTTATTTATTTGCATTGCACTTGTTAATTCTTCTCTTTACTTCGATCTGTTCCAGACTAGCTCGAAGACCATAAGAAAACTGGCAAACCCAAATGCTCCACTGGGATATGGGCTGTGTTTCCTAAACCTTGCCTTTGATGGGTTTACCAATGCCACACAGGATTCAATTTCAGCTAGGTATTTGACTAATAACTTCTTGTTACTTGCCAATTAATCGTTAGAACCCAACAAATGGGAGGTAGAGTGATATACTAATCTAGAATAATAATGAAGTTCCATTTCAAAGTACACTATCATTGGGCAGTTTTAATTATACTGATGTGGATTTTAAACTTGATCTATAGATAATGTTGTATCAGCTGTAGATATGTGTGTATTTTTTAGGACACATCATATTTGGGAAACTATGAGTTCTTGGTTTGGGGCCTTTCTGGGGACCTGGGTTTCTTCTTGACAAAGCCTGAAAATTACTATTAGCATGGAACTTTTAACATCATATTTATAAACATGTTCATTTAGATCATGAATTGTGTAAGACCATTTAATCAATTTTCTTTCTTTCTGTTTTACTTTTGAAAACCCCACTTGGAGGGATATTAGTACAAGTACAAATTAATTTCAAAATTATTATCAGTTTCAATATTAATAAAACAAACACAAACAAGCCTCACAAATGCTGCGACTCTGTCATGAACAAGGGTCTATGCATGCCAACTGCCTCTTTGAAATTTTCCTCTCTTCTCCCATTGATGCAAAACTAATATACTTGCTCATTTGCTTGGTGACTTTTTATGTGTTTTCTAGGTACCCAAAAACAAGCGCCTGGGATATTATGCTGGGAATGAATTTGTGGGGAACCATATACAACATGGCCTTCATGTTTGGCTGGCCTCGTGCCAGTGGATATGAGGCGGTTCAATTCTGCAAGCAGCATCCAGAGGCAGCGTGGGACATTTTTCTCTATTGTCTCTGTGGTGCAGTGGGCCAGAATTTTATATTTTTAACCATAAGCCGTTTTGGTTCTTTAACTAACACCACCATCACCACAACCCGCAAATTTGTCAGCATAGTGGTGTCTTCTCTGCTGAGTGGCAATCCCCTGTCCACAAAGCAATGGGGGAGCGTTGGCATGGTCTTCAGTGGATTATCATACCAAATTTACCTAAAGTGGAAGAAATTGCAGAGATTGCAGAAGAAGAGGAAGCCCATTTAGGAGCTGTTGTGGTTTTGAACGTAGGATTTTATGCGTCTCCCTTTGTTTTCTTCTTCAAATATTCAATTGTTATAATCTGAATATAGGCCAATGTATCTAAAAGTCTGAATAGTTGTTATAATTGTAATCCCCAAGATATTTGACATGCTTTCTCGTTGTCTACTTCAGTAATGAGGAAAATGATGAGGTCGCTTGAGTTGTGGTGGATGTTTTTAGGAGAGCCATGAATGAAGGAAGGATATGTGAAGTATCAGAGCAGCAGATGAGCTAGTGTTGAACAATAATGTCATATTGAGTCTGAAAATTGCCACTCAGCTAAATGGAGCTAGAGCCGGTTAGAGAATGTACCTTGAATGAGCAAATGCTTGATTCAAGGAGTTAAACATGTATGCATGCTGTGTATTCGTGATATATATGGAATTATGGATCCGAATGAGTTTGATTGAGTGATTGCTTGCTAACACGGTGGACCCATTTTTGTTGTAATCGCATCATTTTAAAACCAAACTTGTTTCCATAATGGGCCATGCTTGGTTTTTGAGTGGGGCCAAACGATCACCATCAAGAATTACACCTTAACAAAGATTCATAACACTTAGATTTAACATTTTTCTTGATATTAGGTTTGTTGAATACATTTCATCTTTTTCAGTCTTTTTTTTTTGTTTGCTATAAATTTTCATTTCCTCTTTCTCTATATTTAGTTTTCCTACTTCGATCAAAGTTCCAAAGAACAAAAACCTTGACACATTGCTCGAGAGAAAATAGTTAATGGCGAGACTTAGATTTTTCATAAACATATCTATCTTAATTCCACCAAATAAGATGAGAAACTTAGTTGAGAGAAGGGGAAATCATTTCCTCTCCTATTTTCCCCTACCCTTTTCATTCCTTCCATTTATATAACATAGGTAAAACATGCTTTAAGGATGTTGAGAGAAAGTGGTTGCCAGTGAGTGCATGCTTTAATTTGTACCGAATTCCCTCTTTCCTCTTTTTTTACCAATAGCTTTTTCGTTGGTTGTAATCACTGTTGTCCCCCACCTGACCGATTTAAATTTGTATTAACAGATTTCTCAGACCCCAACCTCTTCCCCACAACACTCTGTCTCTTACAAATCAGAGAGTGAAGAAGAGAGATGGCAAGAGAGACGAGGAAAAGAAGCTTACCCATACTCACAGCCTGACAAAAGTTTCAATTTTCTGCCTTCCGCAAGTAAGCCTTTTTTATCCCTCTCTTCTCGGTAGCTTTAGTTTTTTTGTACTCCAGTTCAATATACAATACAAGCTTGTGTTACTCCTCTATGAAACAGAAAAGAAAACAATGCTGCACACCAACCACCATATAAATCACGCTCTCTCTCTCTCTCTACTCGAAATCATTGTATGTCACATTACATAGCCAGTAAAACCTATACCCATATGCAGACTTAAGAAACAAATAACAGGAGTCCAATTCAACTCGTTGATCCTCCTTTCAACTCTTTCCACATTTACTATCTCCCCTTATTTTCATCCTTTTTCTCTATAAGGGGTAGTATTGGCGAGGTGCCGATGTATAATTACACTCTGAAAAACTAGGGAATTATGTTGCAGGTTCTGTACAAAATGGAATCAAGGCCAAAAAGTTATGGGATTGAATACCCAAATTCAAATCCCATAACAAGATACACAAAAGAATGACACTAACAAGGCACACTGGAAATCTATGTGGGTATTAGGGTTGGTAACTCAAACACGAACGCAGAACATAGGACTAGATCTTTCAAAGGAAACTAGAACGCACCACTGCAATCTAGATTCGAAGACAGATCTTAAGTAGACCTCTCTGTAAAAACTCAGGTTGGAATGACTGCGGTCCAAATGAAAAAGAACAAACTCTACGTGTGAATTTCACCAAAATTCTGTAAGTGAGATGCTTTGATCAGAGACTATGGAGAAGAGCCCTTTTGCAGGGTGGAGACTGTAAAGCTTTTGTGCTTGGACTTGGGGATGCCGAATCCACACCAAGTGTTTTCAGTAGGAAATGCTTCTCCTGAAAAATCCATCCAAATATAGAGGATCAGTCTTCTTTCCATTGACATCAAATTATACTGAAGATTATGAAGAAAGAAAAAAAATTACAGAAAAACAATTCGTGATGAAGTTCAACTGTAAACAAATTAACATCGTGACAAACAAGAACAGTGAACATTTTCTTCAACTACTATAAAAATAAAAACAAAAAATCATGTAGGAATTCCTAGACAGTACTCCGAACTCTATTAAGATAAATAGTTATCAACTACCGGACCTAGTTTGTTCCTGAAATTTTATTAGAAGGTTTGTGCATTAAGAAGTTGCCAAAGGCCAAATAAGTGATCAGGAATGGATAAAGGGCCAAATAAGGAGGTCCATGCCCACATAGAAAATACAGCATGTAAATGTTAATGAAGAAAGAAAGAGTTTGGGTGCAAATAGACCTCTAGCAGCCATACCCACATATATAGGTCCATGGCCACTGCAGCCACTTCAGCTACAAGCTAAGAGGCAATGAAGTCCATTACCACATAGCTACTGAAGCCATTGTGGATCTTGAAATTTGGGCCGAGTGGGTAACTTACACCTACAAGTACAACTTACAAGAATATTGACATGGTCTGATGACTAGACAAGCAGCCTAGTTTCCCTCAAGATGGCTAGGGAAAGGAGCACACCATCTTGGTATACAAGTGGAGATACCCCCGGCATTTAAATTCTGTGCTACAGCTGCCAAGCCAAGACCCCAGACCCAGTGTTAGAGGCATGCTTCCCAACAGCCTTCATAACCCAAGGTTAGAAGGGTGGGGTATGTGGAGCAGCTCATCAGTGCCAATGCAGCCAAGCCATATACACTTCATGGACCCTTCTCCTAGCACAGGAAGTCATATAGCATCATAATGCTTTTGCAGACTGAGTAGGAACTGACCCATTCCCACTTGCTCATCATGACGATTCATTCCGATATGTGACACATGGTGTTACTCTGGATGTCCACAAATTGGAATCCCGTTAATTGTGGTCTGCCCATTGGCAGCCTGTAATTGGCCATTTACAAAAGATTAATTATCATCAAAAGTTATCTTACTAAATAAGCATTAGTTAAGAGAAGGTTGGTTACATAATAATTGCAGCATAATAACCCGAATACATAAAATTTTGGTTATATCACCCTTTGGAGTCACAGCTAGATCACGTAAACACGACCTCATGACCACCTAGAGCCCCAGAAATAAGAACTTTTGAACATAAAATTTATTTAAACTAATTTTAAAACCTTCCTTGTTAGCTGTTTAACACACATACAAGATGGACAGTAGTCGCAGTACCTATACTAGATTTACTCTGCAAATTCTATTCATCAAGTTGGCAGGCAAGCTCACACCTTCTTGGGTCTGCTTTGAGCAATACCACCAACAATAAAAGAACGTTGCATTAATTGAGATCATTTCAGCAAACATAATGTAAAATCCTATACATTTTTCTCAAATCTCTTTCATACCTTTTCTTTTTTAACAAACAGTCTCTCCAAAGGAAGAGGAACAGGGATCAGGTCTCAAAGACAGTGTGTCCCCTTGTGAATTAAGGAAAAGTAATCTGTATCTCCCTTTTCTTTTACTTTTGGCCAAAACTCAAGTCCTTTTCAAAAGAAAGATACTATTCCAGGAATTTTCTCAAAATATCCAGATTAAAGTAAAACATGAACTTAATTCCAGAAGATTAGAAGCCTATACTTTAAGTTAGAATCTGTAAATCTGACTGAACCGAATAGTTGAATTAATTGAATGTGACAGAAAACTAAATAATTTACATAATGTATATTGATTCTTCAGAGACTAATATGGTTATTACTGCTACTAACTGGAACTAATAGAATGTCTTTTCTGTAATACTCGAGCCTACAGATCAGATCACCAGATACAGATTGGAGATATTAGTGATGCTGAATTAGCTGCCCGTCACTGCCGCTAGCAGACTCAGGAAGTCTAATTAAAGATGCCATTATCAGAAAGCAAGTATTATCCCTGCCACTTTTATACTATGTAGTAATAATGTAAACAATACTAGTTTTTGGTGGTTGAGTTACCAGCATACCCAAAGTTCTACTACTAATGCTACTTGGGGCTTAATAACCATAATGCAGAACTAATTAACTTACACTTTCTGAAAACTGTGGGCTGGGAATCCCTGATGCCAATGATCTGAACAATGGAGTTAATTGTAATGGGGAGCTGAACTGAATATTTGAGAAGGCACAACCAGCTCCATCATAAGTTTTTAAGTCATCACAAGGTAATACATCTGCTGCAATAAGAAGAGAAATTCCTTCAGCCAAATGTTACACCGCTATCTTTCAATTCTATGATGAGAATTTATATCCAATAAGCTTTCATCTTACATGTTAAAATTTCTCTACTTTGATTTGTAATTGCACAGGAGAAAATTTCCTTTTTGGCATCACCATGACCATTTGAATGTCCTATATGAGTTGGTTGCAGTTCAGCTTCAGTGTCCTGCTGTATAGCACATACATCAGCTTCACTACATGCTGTTTTATCACATGATACATGGTTTATGATTGTTGATCCGGTACTATGCTCAGAGCTATCTGGAGAGTCTGCATATAAATCTGATTGCCTGCATTAACCATCAGTTAGTATATTGTGGTGAAAATATCCTGCTTAAGCCTAAATCCAAGTCTGGGCCATAGTTACTACCTCCAAGATGGTCGACTGCCTTCTTTACTACTCTTTAAGTCCTCTGCCAAGTGTTTAGAATTCTCAATTTGATAATCCATATCAGAAATTCTTAATCTGATCACATCACCTTCTTTGCTTTGATTGAGAAAATCTTGAAGAGTCTGAATATTATACGTGATGCAATATTAGCCAGTATGGAAACATGTGCATGTTATAGTTATTTAGAGAGCCTCTAAGTTGGTGCACAACTACATTAAGCTCATTTTTTATGGAAATTGTCAGCATCACCTCAACCATTCTTCTTGAGAGCATGACACAATTTAGTGAAAAGTTTCCTTTGAAATTCTAGTTCTGAATATCTTAGTAACGGCTACAAAGTAAAATTTAAAAATATAACTTTTGGTTTGCTTCAATCATTGAGGTGTAAACTATCATTGATACACCAAGAAAATGAATCATATGATTTCTGCTATCAGCAGATTAGTGAATTATAGTTAAAACATAAAATCAAAATACCAACTTCTTACCTTCCAAGCATTTTCAAGACTCTGGTCTGTGTTCTCTGTGTTAACTTTGAGCGCAAGCGAGCTAAGCAGTTGTGCTTGTTGCATTAATGCAATAATCTTTGGGTCATCCTTCTTGAGGTACATTCCTTGAATCATGTCATTACCGGCTGCTTCTGGATCCAAGAAGGATAACTACTCAGTTATGGTTATCAATTATGCAAAATTAAATCTTTTGAATTTTGAAGATGGATACTATGATGACTAAAGAGCAAGCAACCTAATCAATCTCTATTACAGTTTTATTGTGATATATTACCATCTTTGGCAACCCTTGTGGTGTTGTTGGCATAGTTTTGAGTTGGCAAGTCCCTCAAAATGTCGAAGTTCTGAACCAGCACTGCAAATGGAGATCTTAGTTGCAGATTTGTTTTCCCACATTCTCCTTCCAGTTTTTCTCCACGATCGCAATTTTCTGTCATATTAGAGATGTGATTCCGCCTACATCACATAAGTTTAGGATTATTTCATAAATCTTATTATCTTTATCTACGAACTGGAAACATGCTACTCAACCAGTACCTTATCTTCTTGAAAGGCACTCCAGTTTCTGATAATCCATCCGCATTAGACGCATTTTGAAATATGACCCTTTTGTTGTTCAGGTTGATGTAAGAAGTGTTGTTTTCTTTTGCTAAGGCTTCAGCCTTTCCTCTCTTCTTACATAAGGTAGAGAACCGATTCTTCACAGCATTATCCGTTCTGTGTGAGCAAAAGAGAAGTAACAGTGACATCCATATTCTTTACTCAGAAGAAAAGAACAATCGTTTGCAACTGCATTTACCTGCCTGAAACTACTTTTGCTATTTCAGTCCATCTGTTGCCAAAAACCTTCTGAGCCTGTATACCATCTTTAAATATCAAATCACCACTTCCTACTAGGAGTATAATAGTACTATGACTATCTCATGGAACCGGGGTGGTAGTTTCTTGTAAATATTTTAGACCCAAAGCATAGTAATAGCTTTAGGCTTGCCTTACTTGCGATAAGATTTGTTTTTCTGAGCGGAGTGCAACTGAAATGTAAGGTAACCCAATACTACTAGAAGAAAGATAGTCTAACAAAGATGCTCCATTACAAAATAAATTCCTGGAGGTTGTAATCAAGTTGCGAATAGATTCAATTTACCTCACATAAAAGCATGTCTTCTTCTGGTGACCATCCCCCTTTCTTGAAATCAGAATTCAAATAAGTGTACCATCTGCACAAGGGGAAAAAAAATCCCATCTACATCAGAGTGAACTCAATAATAAAAAAGGATAGGATAAACAAAAGAATATTGGTTGGATGGGAAAATCAGACGACAGATAGAAATAAAATAATTTTAAAAAACCAACCTTCTTCGACATTGTCTGGTTGTTTTATCTTTGAATTTGGACGCAATAATCGCCCAACTGCACATATATAATAAATAAAACTCCTTAATTACATCCATTTAGAATAACCGGGGCTCACTATTTGATTGAATTAAACCAGAGGGTAAAAATGAAACAGAAAAATCAAAAGAGAGAAACTTTACTTGTCAGTTCCATGGATGCGGATTTGGTGGCGTAATATATCGTCCTCCTGCAACACAAAATCATCCATCTTAGCTAAAACTAGGCAAAACATGAACATAACCGATGAAAATTGATCATGACCAAAAATGAAAAATAAAAATAGAAGACCTCTTGAGACCAAGTAACGATGTGTCGAGTCTGCTTTGGAACTTCAATGCCGCCGCTAATAGCATTCTTCTTCATGTTGTGGATTCTTTAGGTTTTTCTTCAATAGCGTTCCTCAGTCCTTTATAGATTCCGTGTTCTTGCATGCTAAAGTCGGAGTCCTTTTGATTGTATTATATAAGGCTAAGCACAAAGAAGGATTACTGTTTGCGGAGACGGAACAGCCGAAAGAAATTGCCTCGGATTCGAACTTTTCAATTACCTTTGATATCTAAACATTCATTCATAGAATCCAAATTAGGATTCAAAATTACAGACAGATTGAACAAAATCAGGACTAATTATAAGTCTACACATATATATATATATATATAGAGAGAGAGAGAGAGAGATACATGATTGGATGAAGGATGAATGAATTCGTGGTAAATTTCTCGAGAATCGATAAAGAGGAGATTTGGTGAGTATGTATGTATGTATGTAGAATCTGAAAATTTAGATCTGAAAGTATGAGCTTACGAGTATTGTGTAGAAAAACAATACGATTGGAGCGGGTGAGGGTGAGCTGGAGGAGGAGAGAGAGAGTTTGATTTTCCTCGTCTCTCCCAAAAAAGCTTGATCTTTCTGTTACTCTCTCTCTCTCTCTACAAAGATGACTTTCTGCACTATCTCTCTAAAAAATGCTACTAGTACTAATATAATAGTACTAATATAAAAAAAATACTACTACTAATAAGAAATCATCAAACGGATAGTATGAGTATGTGTACATATGATGAGTATGTTTTGAGCGCGGGTGGGAAGGAGGAGAAGTTTGAAAAATAAATACTAGTAGTAAACAATAACACTGAAATCCACGAGACTATAATTGAATTATTAATGGACTGACTACTCCACTCCACTCCACTACCCAACATTTGCACTTGCAACTTACTACTATTAGAAATAGATGGGTGTTGGTGCAATAGTACACACTAACCCCACTCGCAATCCCACCCCCACTCCCACCCGCACCCCCACTTTTATATATATATATATATATATATACGAATATTTTTTTTGGTTTTTATAGGATTTATATTTTTTTCCTCTACTCTCAAATATATAATTAATATTTATATTTTAAGATCATATTAAAATATTTTCAAAGTTAAATTTAATATATATAAATTAACTTTGCTTTAGATGATGAAATTATGACTATTATAAACTAACTTAAAAAATTATTAATTATAAAATTTATTATTTTTAAAAGTTAGATGAATAAAATCAGTTTTGAAACTAAAAATATCTTAATTTGACATAGAAAAATCAAATTTAGTCTAATAGTATTTTGTAACGGAAAGAGTATTTAGAGGTGGGATCGTACTTAATTCTTATATATACACACGGTGCAATTATAATTCGACAATTTTTTTTTGCTAATTACTACACTAAACTATTTATATGTTATTATTTGTGTTGTTTATAAATTATAAAATATGTAATCAGTGCGAGTAAAATTCAAGTAGAAGTATCGCTTTTTAACCGAACATGATGTTGTTCGTGACTCAACCAACGAATACGCCATACAAATTCATTCCCTGTAAAAAAATCAGTTTGAATATTAATGGATGAATGAGTCCATTGTTTTGTGGTGTGGTGTTATTTTACGCTCGCTCCTACTGCGTGATGTGTGTAAATGTGAATGGCATGGGGTGAATATTTCTTCCACCTCTAGCTAGCTTTTCAAAAAAAGGAGGGAGGGATGGAGGGATGGATATATTCAAGTAGCAAAACTACAAAAGTAAGTTTCTTTAATATATATATCGATCATCGATCTCTTTCTCTTCTCATAATATATATATATATATATATATATATATATATATATATATATATATCAACACGTACGAATGAATGAATGAATGTATTGATCGCTTAAGACAAATAGATATATAGAGAGCTAGGAAGCATGTGATGTGGACAACCATGCACAGGCACAAGGCACAAGCAAGCTTAATTTGAAGATAGATAGATTTACGGAATCTGATCAGGCTACGTACTACTACTTACTACTAGAACCAAAATTTCAAGGGTCGGTCGTGTTTGTCCCACAATTAATCAGCAAATTGACCTTCAACAAATATTTATATTCTCATATATGGAACCCTAGGCAATAAAGCTTCTACACTCTCCCCACCCCTTCTTACTTTTCAAAGTTGATTTATTATTATCATTATTATTTTTTAAAAATAATAATAATAACACTACCTACCTACCTAGCCAGCCATACATAGCTCCAAAAACCTATATAAATGTAAAGTGAAATGGGGGGAATAATAGTATAAAAAAATATGTTATTAAAGGCTCAATCGTTAATTTTGTAACGACATATATCTATATATATATATATATATATATATATATATTTCTAATTTGGAGAAGCTACGGACCTTTTATAAAAGGGTCCTTTTAACAAGTGACTTTAGGGCGGAAGTGGTTAGCATGAAATTTATTTTGGGGTAAGTTGGTCAATTGGCCAATAGAATACTAACACACTGTATGTGTGTCAGCATTCTATTGGCCAATTGACTAACTTACCAAAAAAATAACTTCATGCTAACCGGATCCCTTTAGGGCACATGTTAAGCATACAGTTCAAGAGAATATTCTCTTGAACTGTGTACATATTCTCTTAATTTCTGCATTTGCACCAAGTTCAAGAGAATATGTACACAATTCAAGAGAATATTTTTTTAAACTGTGTGTTTAGCATGTGTCCTAAGAGCGCATGTTAAGAAATTCCTTTATAAAAAGCTAGCCAACTTAAGCTTATTTGGTTTAGATTGGATCCCTTTGTACTTTTGACAGTCCTTTATGAGGGATCGGAGCTGGGAGCTGTTTTGTTAAAAGGAACTACTACAACTGTTGCAATACTGTCGTTAACTGCATTCAAACCATTCATTCAAAAGTCGAACCCAATGTCCGTCCTAATCATGATCCCACAACTTGAATCAGGCCGGCCGGCCCGGCCGTTTATAATTAATTTTTCATTTTTTACCACAACTTGACATGGTGCGATTTAGAGAGACTGCTTATATTGATTTTAAAGCAATTAAGTACTTATCAATATTAGTACTCCATATAATTAACAAGTCAATAGAGGATCATGCATGCATGTAATCAAATTAATTTGGTTGGTCATACAATTATTAAATTCGAATTGATTACCAAGACCGTTGAGTTTGCTATTAAATTATATAGTTAAGCTGATTAAATTTCAGAGGGTGTAGTGTAGGGCTTACTTACAAAGTGGAGTGGCCTTTCATTATCTTAAAATGTTGTGGCTAAACCCCCCCCCCCCCCCCCCCCCCCCCACCCCCAACACACACAAATATAACGCTGGAGGAATGATTTTCCTGGCCGTCTGCGCCGGTAGCATTTCCCTACGACCAAAGTTTATCATAATTGACAAAATTCTTAAATAAATAAAAATCATTTGTAGGGAAAGAGAAAAAGGGTATAAAGCCACTTTGAAAATATACTCGCGTAAGAGTTTCATTTTGACTTTAAAGAAAATAATATAAATTCATTTTGCACAAGTTAATATACAAGTAGAATTATTACAAACTATCTAAAAAAATATCTAATTATTACACTATATAGTTCTATTTACTCCAAGGTTTACTTAATTTGCTAATTTTAGACGACTCTTGAATGCAATGCAAGTTGGCGTAAGCGGGAAATGAGATAAGTAAGTACCCGTGATTAGCAGAAAATATAAAATAAAATAAACATGGGGCACGGTTAGTATTAGTATAACAATGAGGAGGAAGAAAAGGAAGGAGTAGAGTTTGGTAAGGAGGACCAAGTTCCCAAGGAGATTGGAGTGGGGTAAGCTTAATTAATTCATAAAATACCTAACCGCTCCCGTAGATGTAAATGTCTTTGTTGTCGTGTGCGTGTGTGATTCGATACTGACACTATAATACTCCGTGTTATGTACTCCCTCGCCTCTGTCTCTCTCTTTTTAAATGTAGTTTTGGAGATATATTTTTGTCATTTAAAAATTTCAATTAAACATTAATTATTTAATTTTTAATATTACTCAAATATTAAATATAATTTTAATTCTTTCGCTACTTTCTATTCAATTAGTAACACTCTATTTTCAATGTAAAAATTTTATTTTTAACTAAAGAACATATTATCAATTGTTTTTGTTAATAGGTGTTGTGTTGTCATGTCAACAAATCACAGAGCGCCAAACGTCCCACCCTCTCAACTCAAGCTTTGCTTTTGTTATTATCAAACTGCACAAGAAGAAAATTCCATATAAAAATCACGCGGGCCTTTTCTTTTCTCAACTTAAGTTGAGCTTCTTTTTCACACTCATCATACATACTACACACAGCGACAGAGAACCAATTGAGAAAATATTCGAATTAATTTACAGCAAATGGGTAAATACTAAAATAAATATAGGTTGTTATAGAGAAAAGGTAGATAAAACACCGAGTATAGAAAGAAATGGAGATCGAGGAGAATAAAGATGAACAAAAGAGGGGAAATTAAGTTGAAAGAGTAGTGCTGAACTACTTATATATAATTATATTTATATTTAATAAATCGTGCATCACATCGATTAGAATAACTTTAGTTCAAATCCAAATTCTAATCAGATATATAATTTTTCTTTTGGTCTTACAACTTTAGATATATTATTATTTTGTCATTTTTAATTTACATTTTTCTATTTAGTCCCCCTAATTTTGTGAAGTTATAAATTTTACCCACATAACACGGATGCTAGTATAGGTATAATCAGAAAAAGTTAGGACTAGGATCCTCTTCATTTCACCCTCCGTTTCATGATTCATATTTAAAATGTAAGGAAATGTGACATCATGCTGACAGGAGAGAGAAAGAGAGAACACACATTTTAAATCTGGACCATGAAATGGAGGGTGAAATGCCTAATTCCCACTAAGCAATCTAGTTAGTACGCTCTCCCCCTAAACATATATACTTTTTTTCTCAGGACTTGCGGAAAGGTGGAGAATTAAAGAAGAAGAAAGGTGAACAATATTTTGGCCTACAGATAAAGTTTAATTGAAGAAAATGAAGAGTAGAAACAAACCACTTTTCATTCAATTAATCTCTTTGTTATGCTTTTACACGTGAATGAGAATGGAGCTCTACCTAATAAATATATACGCGTATTTAATTTTATTGTTTGTGCGCTACAAGCTGGTTAAAATTTGTGTTTACAATCGATTCATAAAATTTAGAATGCAATAATATTTATCATTTAAAACACTATTCGTGGTAATTATATTAATTATTTTTGTCGGTATATTAATTAATTAATTTATTTATAGAGTAGTTAATATATTTGAAAAGAATGCACAGGGGTTGGGATCAGTTTGATTGCTTGGGATTCCTTAAGCTACATCCACCCACGTACTTTTTGTGGACATTAGAGAGGGAGAGAGCTTCATCAACCTTTTTAAGGTCCTAACTAGCTATATTCATTCGCTTCTCTTTTTTTCATATATATATATATATAGGGGTTGCATCCACAGCAACCGGTTGCTGAGAGCAACCACTTTATATGGAGTTTGGGAATCATTATTATAATAGGACCCACTGTACTTGGAGGATAAATTAGGTCAAAAGCTCCTACAAAGAGTGGGATAAAGTAGTTTCTTTCCGCAACCGGTTGCTATGGATGCAACTTCATATATATATATATATATATATATATATATATATATATAAAGGAAGAAGGAGAAGGAGAAAGAGTTGGAGAAAAGTATAAAGTGTAAAGATGTTTGGGAATCCTATGCTATTTCCCTTGTCCACTTAAATTTCATGCATGTTTTTCATCCTCTTGTTATTGTAATATTCCTCCCTCTTGAGATGATGTTAGATTCTTGGTAATTGCATGCATGCCACTAGTCTAGTCTAGTCTCATGTGTTTGTTTATGTTGCATTTGGTCTTTTCCATTTATTGTCTCATGCATGGCATGGAGGATATATACATACATACTTCTAATAAGATAATAATGCTAGCTACTAGTAGTTGCTCTTGACATAAAACATACAATACACATTCAAAATAACCAAGAAAAAAAACCCTTGGGAGGTCTGTTATTAAATGTTGACTTAATTAGGTCCATATGCATGAGAAGGTGGAGCCTGTTTTGTTATGTTCAAGTATTCAAACAAGTGGTTCCCATCCCGTGCAGTTTATCGTTCTGATGAAAAGGAAGTTAAGAACATAATTAGAGTTGGACAAAACTTAGCCTTGATAAATAAAATATGGGAATTGCTGAAGCAGTAACCCCAGCTCTGCCTCCTTTAAAGACTTTTTAAATTTAAGTAATTGGTCCATTAATCGAAATACCTGCTCAATTTAAGTTATCTTTGCCTAAGAGTGTGGGGGTGGGGGTGGGGGT
The DNA here is from genome assembly GCA_020205555.1 of Panax stipuleanatus. Lineage (NCBI taxonomy): Eukaryota > Viridiplantae > Streptophyta > Magnoliopsida > Apiales > Araliaceae > Panax > Panax stipuleanatus. The sequence continues at coordinate 3,462,797 of CM035126.1, forward strand.
GGGGGTGGGGGTGGGACTGGGGAATTGGGGATGGATGTCAATCAATCTATATAAGAGTGGACCTGACTAGTATATATACTAAAATTTATATTATCATAGTAATTAATTGAGAGATGATATTTCCAAATCAGAAAAACACTAGGTATTTTTTTAATACAATGTACAATATTCAAAACACATAACACATGTTACAACCGTGAATTGCATGCATTCCACTGGAAATGACATAGTAATTCATCCAAGAAATTAAACATATTACAACTGTGTATTGCATGCGCTCCGCAGGAAATAACATACAAATTCATCAAAGAAATTATATTTGTTTAAAGTATTATTATTATTTTGTGTATACAATCATCCTATACCTTGCAAATGAGTCTCACTTCCCAATTGCACAAGTCTCACGTGAGAGATATTTCATCAAAACAACATTCTGAATACACAAGAATTAAACTTATACGGAAATAAATAAAAGAGGGAAAGCAATGAGCTCCATCCCAGTATAATTCTCGCTAAAAAGGAAGAGATAGGAGGAGCCTAAATTTGAATGATTGCTTACTTTTACAGAGAGCTTCTTAATATAGGAGTAACACTTTTACACAGATCACAAGTAAAACCATAATTTCATACAAAGGTCCATTCATTTTCATTGTACCTGTAAGCGGCTAGCTGAGTTTGATTGTACTCCCTACTCATTAAAGTTTAGTATATCAACTTGTTCATGTCGATGCAAGCCCATGCATGGGGACCCAAACTCTCTCTCATTGAGATCATGACTTGGAACTTTATTCTATGACATTAAAGCATAGATGTAGGAAAAAATATCAGCAGGGTACACATCCAAACTGCCACTGAAAAATCAAAAACTTACATGTCCACAAACTATGGACAAGGAGGACACAATGGTGCGTAAAACTAATTGTCATGTGAGTTTTTGGTTTGTTCCAGCATGCATCTACGGGCCCAAGTAACTGGGTATTGCCATATCTAGTACTCAAATATGATCCAAACTTATCTAACATTTCTATACCTACAATGTTTTTCATTTTCTAACTAATACTCCCTCAGTTCCAAAATTAAAGCTGCATGTTAATTATAAATCTAAACCTAGTATGTAATCTACCAGACAGGATGTGGTTGATATGTATGATATTAGGCAATTTTGGTATATTCACTTGTGGGCTGAGAGAAGCCAGGTGAGAGAAACTCTGACATAATTTTATGAAATACCATGGTAAATTGTTTTCATCTCCCTTCGACATTGTACTGTAAATTTTCTTTGTTGTAGTTATGCTTAACATATCCTTTAGGTTGATTGTTGTGCAGATTAATTCTTTTTCCTTTCAAACTAGCAGAATCACTTGTTCACTCTAACATATTGTCCCAAACAAACACTTGCTAAACTTTGAGATATTATTTCATTGAGATTTTAAACATCTCCTTTCTAATATGCTGTATTTCCATCCCCTGCTAAACTCAATTTCCTCGTTCCATCTCCTACGTCATCTATGGACTTGCATCTTGTTAACAATTCTTAGGACTATTTTAACAAGATTTTTCGTTGTAGTTGTGTTCTGCCTTGTAAAATTAAGATACTTTTTGTTGATTCAGCCCATAAGTACTTGCAAAGACATCTAATATAACCAACAAAATTAGTGAAACCAAGAATTATTACCTCTCTTCAGTCTTGTTCCATACAGCGATGACATGACAAATTATCCTTCAAAGTTTTCAAATTCATTGAGAACAATACTAAGTTTTAAACTAATTTACTCCCCTAACTGCACTTCACTATAACTAGGGCTTCACTAAAATGTGTCAATATCAAACCCAAAGCCTCAATTGATGCAAGTGCAGGGGTTGATCACGACTATGTTATAAAAGATTCTGGGTACGTTCACTAGAACCTCGGGGGACAGGAACGTTCTCCACAATATCAGCGCCAACAAAATTGCAGTCCAAACTTCAATTTCCCAACATTTCAGGACTAACAAAAGTGACATTTCCTGGCTTGGATAATTGCTCATCAATCCACTGGAGCACCAACCAATCTACTGGATGCAAGTGGTTCTGCTCCTTTTTCCGACTTTATAAACAACGATTCTGTGATATTCGGGTTGTTATACCCCAGAATATTATGTCTGCAGCTTAATTGTTTCTATCAAAATTCTTTTTCTACCAGGGTAAAAGTGTTTCTCATGCCGTATGGTTCTTGGCTCAGCGGTAACTCTTGTCTTATGGTTTCATGAGGTTGGTGTGTGAGTGTGGTGTGTGTGCGGAAATTAGTAAAAAAATAAAATAAAATTGTTTCTCCATTCAATTAGATAATGTGGTCTAGAGTTTCGAGTCAATATTATTGGATTATACACCCTTCACATTTCTTGTTACCAATATTAGTTCTCTGTATGATCCTGTCAATTAATTGGGTTTTCAACGTTTTTCCCCACCCATTTTTCCCTTCTGAATAGCTAAGCTTTGCCCAAGTCCTTTTTCCACTAACCAGCACTAGTAATACAATCATGGATCAAGGACTCTGGGTTAAACACTTTTTCTATTTCTGATTTATGTTATCATAAGCTTAAATGATAAATATGAAACAATGTAAAAGGTGATACACAATAACCCCATCTAGTTGAAAAGTAGAATGGTAAAAAACATAGTAACAATTAAAAAATTATCTTCGATTATTTAAATAAATAAAAAATGCAACATCATATTTATAGTTCTCAGCATATAACATAAACATACAAAAAAGAAGAGGGGGGGGGGGGGGGGGAATCACCAATATTTTAGTGCTAAAATTAGCAATTATGAAAATGTACATACCTCCTAAAGAGAGTGCAATGTATTAAAACCAAATCAAAGTCAACCTCAAAATCCTTTAGGACCTTTCTCTTTCAAAACAACAGGTTGTTCAGCCATGGAGAGACAATACTTGGCAATTTCCCTGAATTGAGGAACACTTCTCAAGTCCACCTTCGTACCATCTTTCAAGGTAATTATAATGTCCCCCCATTCACCAATAAACCTCGGCACAACTTGAACATCTTTGATCACTTTGTAAGAGAAATCACTCCTGTCTTGACCAGTTAGGCCAGAAATAACAGTGACCCTCAAGTTTGTGAATCTGTACCTCAAAAAGAAGGCCCTGAAAACCGCAGCTAAAGTGAGGGGCAACCAGAGGAGGGTGAAACCCAGTAGAAGGTTGGCCACTAGGTCACCGTAGTGGGCTCCACCGTCGAAAAAGATTGTTTCTTCCGTGGGTTTTGTGGCGGTGGCGGTGGCGGCGGTGGGTTTGTTGGTGGGGGAGGATACATAGAGTTTCGTGATGGGTCTGATGAATTTTGAGGATGAGGGTTTTTTGGTGAAGGAAATTTTGAGAGAATTAGTGGAGAATATTTGGAAAGATTGGTGGCGGACCGTGGTGGAAGGGGAGAGGATTGGGGTGGCGGAGGTGGTGCTGGCCGCCATGGATTTGGTTTTATCCGTTAAGAGAATAGGGAAGGTGTGGACTAGAACGTTATCAGTTGGAGAGTAGGATTATTATTATTATTATTATGTTTTTTCCTCCCAATTTTCAGTTGCTTAAGAGGATTATTTTACGTGGCATTTTCCTGCCCAATATTTCTGCTCGAAATTCCAATACTTGAATTAGAGCCTAGAGGAGAATAATTAATTATTCAAAAAAAAAAATTAGAAGAAAATCCAGGTCGTCATATATTCCATTAAGAATATTTTTATTCATCCGTGATATCCATCGGAAAATAACAATTAATTTTGTTATCTTTTTATATGGACACAATTAAATATATATATATTTGCTAAGTCAATTAAATAATTTTTGCAATAGCATTTCGTTAATATTAAACTTTAAGATTAAAAATATTATGAAAATTAATAAAATAAATATGTAAAAGAATATCTAGTACAGACTTTGATACTGGTAAAAAAAACATAGTAGATTTTTTTAAAAGGACGAAGGGATTATTATTAATTTTCTTGATCAAGGAGGGAGTATGACTTTTCCACTACACTTGGGCTTGCTTACATGTTTGGAACCCTACCTAATGATCTAGGATTAATTACATATAATAGTATATTTTAATAAAATATTATAAAAAAATACATAAATAAAAAATTTATAAAATTAGTGCATATGCAATACTTAATTACAAAAAAGAGTGCAATCTTATCCCTTTAATTATGATCACGATTATCTCCCTTATCTCTCCCACGATTCTCTCCTACTCCATTTCCGCCTCCCTTCTCCTCCTCCCGCCCCCGCCCCAACCCCACCCCACCCCAACCCCACCCCACCCCACCCCACCCCTCCCCTCGCCTCCCCTCCCTCCGCCACCCCCTCCTCCCGCCCCCCTTTCTCCTCCATCTGCCCCCTCCCCACCCCTCCCTCTCCTTCCGCCCCCTTTCTCCTCCCTCCACTTCCCACCGCCCTCCCCCCTCCTCCCGCCCCCGCCCCCGCCCCACCACCTCCCCTCCCTCCGCCTCCCCCTCCTCTAGCCCCCCTTTCTCCTCCCCCTCCTCCCGCCCCCCTTTCTCCTCCCCCCCCCCCACGCCCCACCCCTCCCCCTCCCCCTCCTTCTCCTCCCGCCCCCTTTCTCTTCCCTTCGCCTCCCATCACCACCGGTCCATTCTCCACCGACAACCAAACCTTCATACGTTGGTAACCAAACAGTCATACCAAGGTAACCAAACATTCATACCAAGGTAACCGAACCTTAATATGAAGGTTCGGTTACCTTGTTATGAAGGTTTGGTTACCTTGGTATGAAGGTAACCAATTTAATTTTATTAGGTTACCAATTTATTTTGAATGTGATGCAGTTGGTAACCAAAATTTATGCAGTTGGTTACCAAACCTTCCGATAAGGTAACCAATTCAGTTTTATTAGGTTACTAATTTATTTTGAATGTGATGCAGTTGGTAACCAAACTTCATACAGTTGGTTACCAAACCTTCTGATAAGATAACAAATTCAATTTTATTTGATTACCAATTTTATTTTGAATGTAATGCAGTTGGTAGCCAAACTTCGTATAAAGGTAACCATTTTAATTTTTGTGGGTAACCATTTTAATTTTTGTGGGTAACCAAATCGTCAAAAAAAATTCAGAATAGCAACTCCGATAATATAGCGGTGGTGGCGCCGGCGGAAGCGGCGGCGGGAGGCGGTGGAGGAGGATGATGAACATTAACTCCTTCATAATATTTTGTTTTTAATTTTCTCATTTTGATTTGAATTTTGAATTATGGATTTGAAATTGTTGTTAGATCAAAAAGATTTGAAATTGAATTATTAATTATCCTTGATTTTAGGTTTCCTTATTTAATTTGAAATTGAATGGTTTGAATTTTTTGCACTTTTTTTGTAATTATTTTGTGAATGCACTTTTTTTGTAATTACTTTTTAAATGTTGTATAGTTCTGTAAAGGACTCTGATCTATCTCTAGCCCAAAGGTGCAACCAAACACGAGAAAGCATGTTGGATTACTTCTAAACTAAAAGAAATAAATTGGACTAGTTTTTGTAAACCCAATAAAGACTATGTATAATTAAATGAGGTAGGGAAACTTTTAAATTTATATTGATGAAATTTAAAGCTAATAGTTCTAAATATCAATAATTAAATAATATGTATTAGATTAGTTAAATGACATAATTAATCGTAATCCATCAATATTATGGAGTCATATTCTTCAGATACTAAACAAAAGATTTAAGACACTTATATGTTTGTTTGTAAATATTACACTTGGGATGGGAATATTAATCTCAAGTGATATGTTTGTTTTTAAATTTGAGCTTGGGACTATTAGTCTTAGGATTATAAAATAGCTTAGGATGTGGAATTATTTAATACCATCTCCTACCTGGTATTATAATCCCTACCATTTGGATTTAAAAATTGCTAGACAAAATTACCCCTAGACTTTTTTCTTAATATCCTATTTTATCCTTTCCGTATATCAGTCGATCAATTTTTTCAAAATATTATTTATTGATTATGTATACACCTCCACCCCGCACACCAACCACCCGCCCCCACTGCCCCACCCCCCCACCCACCCATCCAACCCAAAAAAATAATATTTATTGATTATGTATACACCCCCACACGCCCCCCACCCCCTCAAAAAAAAATATTTATTGATTATGTATATACTCCGCCACCCCCCCCCCGCCACCCCCTGCCACCCCACCCCACCCCACCCCACCCCACCCCACCCCACCCTACCCTACCTCACCCTAGCCCACCCCCACCCCACCCACCCCCACCCCCACCCCACGCCACGCCACAAAAATTAAAAAAATAATATTTACTAATTATACATAAACCCCACCCCACCCCCCCTACCCACCCCACAAAAATTAAAAATATAATATTTATTGATTATATATATCCCCACCGTACCCCACCCCACGCACCCCACCCCACAAAAATTAAAAAAATAGTATTTACTGATTATATATACACCCCACCCTACGCCACCCCCACCCCACCCCACCCCACCCACCCACCCCCACGCCACCCCACAGAAATTAAAAAATAATAATATTTACTGATTATATATACACCCCACCCCACGTCACCCCACAATTATACAAAAAATATTTACTGATTATATATACATCCCACCTCACCCCACCTTACCCCACCCCACCTTACCCCACCCCCCACCCCCACCTCACCCCACCCCACCCTACCCTAACCCAACCCCAACCCATCACAACCCACCCAACCCACCCCCACCTCACACCACAAAAATTAAAAAAAAATATTTATTGATTATATATACACCGACCTTACCCCACCCCACCCCACCCCACCCACTCCACCCCACTCTACAAAAATTAAAAAAATAATATTTACTGAATATATATACACCCCACACTATCCCACCCCACACTCACCCCCACCCCACCCCACCCCACCTCACCTCACCTCACCCTCTTAAAAAAAATAATATTTACTAATTATGTATACCCCCACCCCGCCCCCACCCCGCCCCGCCCACTCTGTGACGCCCCCAAAATAGGTCCACACTACCAGCCACCTATTCTGAGTCGTCAAGAAATACATGGTACAGAATTCAAATACAAATGTTTTATATCCAATTGTCGTACACAATACGACCATACATAAAGTGTGAGTTTTAATACGAATACAGTACCCACACTCCTTATCAATGATACGTTACATAAAAGTATAGTCAATAACTGTTTTAAGAATTAAAATCTTTAGAAAATGCTCAAAGAAACCTTCGTACATGGGAGGCCATGCATCTAAGTTATAATAGATATCATAGGACTTGAGAATTAACATTGGTTGACCCAATAGACCCCAAAGAAGAATGAGAAGATTACTATCCTGTTCATTTCAATGGTAGATATTCTATTGCCATATAATTATCTCAATTTTCTCAAACTGAGGATTATATTCCAACCATACTCTAAGATTATATAAGTAGTGCTCATAGATATAATCAGCAAGTGGATGCGCACAACTATGTCTTATAATAACATGAAGTTGTATGTAGTTAGATATCTTGTATGATAGTGGCAACATACCCTTCCAAAGTCGGGTTCACCTCACCTAAGTCGGGTCACCAAAATCAACTGTTAAAAGACGTATAAAATACGACACACAGATTTAAAGTTCTGAATACAATTATATATTATCATGTTGTTTTATAATATATTGAGAAACTTCAATAGCCACCGACCATTACTCTATTCCCTTGTTATCCCCGCTCGACCCAGCTGCACTCTTATTACCTGAAAGAAATTGTGAAGTAAAAGGGTGAGCACAAACAGCCCAGTAAAGAATATTATGACTAAAGATAATTAAATTATCAATAGCCTTCATCAGTAATGAATCAGGCCTTTAGAACATATGGTAGATGATAAAAGTTTTCAACCACAGTTGCAGCGGAACAAGCAATCCATTAGAAGAGTCAAATAAATCAAAATGTCTATTATCTTCTCCATGTTAAAAGTCCACCAATAATATTTTATTCCTATAACATCAATTAACAATTTCTCTCCATAATTATGAAAATAGTTCATGATCATAATCATGTTGATAAATTCCTCTTCGCACCTAGAAAGAAGATAATTTTCATCACCTGTCTTTACCTGAAACACCAAAGATCATGATTATACCAAATCACAGTTCTTTTACATAATTATGCTAATAAATTCATCTTTGCACTTAGGCCAAAGATATTCATTTGTAACATCAATAATCATGATTATACTAGTCTACAACCTTTAGACATAATCATATTAGTCAATTCATCTTTGCACTACGGGTCAAAGATATTCAACAGTAACATCAATGGTCATGATTATGCCAAACACCTGTCCATCTTTGCACTACGGGCCAAAGATATTCAACAGTAACATCATGATCATGCCAAACACATGTCCATCTTTGCACTACGGGCCAAAGATATTAAAGATAACGATTAAAATTTAATAAGAAGATTCTGGTAAATAAAAATTCAAGTGAAATGATATTAGATGAAACTCAAATCTCAAAGGAATATCTAATCATTTCAGAATTTATAGATGTAATATTTATAACCATGTTGATCAATTCACCTTGGCACTTAAGCTAAAGATATTCAATTGTAAAATCAATGGTCATGATCATACCAGTCAACAATTCATCTTTACATTTAATATTCTAAAATAAATATTTTTTTAAAATATTTTTTAAATATTTTTTATTTTTAATATTTTAAAAGTAAAAAATAATTTTGTAAATATTATTTTTAAAAATAATATTTACTTTTAAAATATTAAAAATAATATTTATTTTAGAATATTAAAAATAATAATTATTTTAGAATATTAAATATAACATTTATTTTAGAATATTAAAACTAATTATTTTTTTTATTTTTTTGAATAATTATTATATTTATATTTATTTTAATTTTTTAATATTCTAAAATAATTATTATTTTTAATATTCTAAAATAAATATTTTTAATAATTATTATTTTTGACGAAAAAATAATATTTAATATTCTGAAATACTTATTAAAAAAATTATTATTTAATAATAATAATTATTAAGATTATTTTAAGTTTTAAAATAATAATTATTAAGCTTATTTTAATTTTTAAAATAATAATTATTAAGATTATTTTAATTTTAAAAATAATAATTATTAAGATTATTTTAATTTTTTTAATAATTATTAAATTATAAATTATTTAATTTTTTTAATAATTATTTCAGAATATTAAATATTATGTTTCCTTCAAAAACAATAATTATTAAAAATATTTATTTTAGAATATTAAAAATAATAATTATTTTAGAATATTAAAAGTAAATATTAAAAAATTAAAATAAATATAAATATAATAATTATTCAAAAAAAATTTTATAAAAAAACTAAGCTAATTCTTATTTTTAATATTCTAAATAAAATATTATTTTTAATATTCTAAAATAAATATTATATTTAATATTCTAAAATAATTATTATTTTTAATATTCTAAAACAAATATTATTTTTAATATTTTAAAAGTAAATATTATTTTTAAAAATAATATTTACAAAAATATTTTTTACTTTTAAAATATTAAAAATAAAAAATATTTAAAAAATATTTATTTTAGAATATTAAATATAATTATTAATTTTTTTATAAAAAAACTAATATTTTATTTTAAAATATTAAAAATAACTATTTTAAAAATAATTATTTTATTTTAAAATATTAAAACAATTATTATTTTAATAATAATAATTTATTTTAAATAATTAAAATAGTACTTTAGAGACGATTTTGAAAGTGGGTGGCAACTTGGAGGGACAGAAGTGCCAATCAGCCTTGTTTTAATTTCACCCTCTATTTTATGTTCTATATTTAAAATGTAAGGGAATGTGACATAATGCTAACAGGAGAGAGAGAGCGCACATTTTAAATCTGAACTATAAAATAGAGAGTGAAATAGAAGGTGAAATAAAAAGGATCCTAATTTCTATTAGGGGGACAAGATTTGTCACCTAACACACCAATAGATATTATTATTTTTTCAAAAATAAATTAAAAAATATCCATGGTAACCATTTAAGCCGACAAAATTAGTAATATTATCCGAAGTGTCGTGCATGCACTTGGCGACCTTTTCCATCCCTGCTCTAAATTGATGTGATTCCTTTAATTTTTGAATGTACTAAATTTTTATTCTTAACTTGGGTCTTACAAAACTTAAAATTTAAAATATAAATTGTACCAAAATTGAATAATGATAATATCTAAAACATTCTAACAAATTAAATGAACTTATCAATTATAAATTTATTGATATTTTAAATTAATTTTAATAAATAAGACTCAGCACTATATTTTAGAACTGAAGGGAGGAAGTACTATATAGTTGTGAGTGAAGGAATCATGTTGAATTTAAGTTTTGGCCACATATTTTTGTTGGACACTAATAGTATCTCCTGTGGGTATATATATATATATAAGGGTTGCATCCATAGCAATCGGTTGCTGAGAGTAATTCCTTTATATGAGATTTGAGAATCATTATTATAATGAGGTCCACTGTACTTGGGGGATAAATTGAATCAAAAGTTCTTACAAGAAGTGGGATAAAGTGGTTGCTCCCAGCAACCGGTTGTCGTGGATGCAACCCCATATATATATATATATATATATATATATATATATATATATATATATATATATATATATGACGTATTTAAAGCACTCATCTTAAAATAGCATTCTCATAAATAACACTTTTTTTATTAAAATTACGTCGTTTTAAAGATTCTTTTAAAAAACAAGTGGGACCGCTGGTGACATTTTTGAATCCGGATCCTCTATGAGGATTTCTTTGTGAGGATCTTGTGAGGGTTTTGCACATTAAAGAGGAAATCCAATAACTCACAACTCCTTTCCTTGTATGTGTATCAAAACGACGTCATTTTAATAGGAATTTTTTTTTACAAATTGACAAAAAATTGAAAGTATGTGATCTCCTTTTTAATACACAGACATTGGAAACGACGTCCTTTAGCACAAAAGACTTGTAAAAAAAATTCTATCAAAACCACGTCGTTTTGATATACAAACAAGAAAATGAATTGTGAGTTATTGGATCTCTTTTTTAATGTGTTGTTAATCCCATAGCAAAATTCTTACAAGATCCTTACAGAGAAATTCTCATAGAGGATCCGGATCCGGATCCGGTATTTTTAAAAATAAAAGGAAAGTAAGTGGGACCACTCTATTTTAATATTATTTTATTCTTTAAAAGAATTTCTAAAACGACGTAGTTTTAATAAAAGAGTGTTATTTAAAAGGAGTGTTTTAGATCCGTTATATATATATATATCGCTTCGTATACGGGTGGTCAGCATGCGGACTATATTTAGCGACGGACAAAAACGTCGCTAAACCCGTTACATTGGGTCTGAACCGGGCTATAGCGACAATTTTGGGCTATGACAACGGTTCAGATCCTATGGCAACAGATTTAGCGATTATTTTATTCGTCGCTAAAAGTGGTCCGCATGCGGACCACCAGCATAAAAAACTCTGTGTATATATAGGGTAGTGATTTATATAAGTAAACGGTTGCTATGGATATTATTTCAGTAAATATATCTTACACTGTTCAACAGTCTACACAAAAAACAAATTATTTACTAGCCGCTACTCTTAGTAGCAGCTAGAGAATTTTTTTTGGATCACTAGTAAGAATAAAGGGCAGGAGAAATGTCTTAAACACCACCTCATTAATTAAATTTAAATAGTTTCAATGTATAAAATATTTATAAAGTAATTCCAAGTTATATTACAATATAGAGTTTAAATTTTAAACAATCAAATTGTCACAATAATTGACAATGTTAAATTATATTACACAAGAAATTATTTATAAAAATATTTTATAAAAATAAATATATTAAATATAGTTGACAATGTTAAATTTTATTTCTTAAGAAATTATTCATACAAATAAATACATTGATTATATTTGACAATTTTATTACTTAAGAAATTATTTATAAAAATAAATGCATTATATATATATATATATATATATATATATATATAGTTGACAATGTTAAATTTTATTAATTAAGAAATTATTTATACAAATATTTTATACATTTAAACTATTTAAATTTAACTAAGATGGATGTATTTTAGACATTTCTTGTAGTCGCTACTCTTAGTACGTAAAGGCCATCAAAAAAAAAAATTTATCTACTAAATGTTATGACCAATTTCTTCTTAAACTGTTTTGAATCTCTGAATTAACGATGTAATATTTATTTAGTGAAATAGTGTTTACAACCGTTTATTATGGATGATTATATCTATATATATATATATATATATATATATATATATATATATATATATATGTTTACGCGTGGTGATGACGGGGTTAATTCTTTCATGTAGGTCCATAGTGTCCCACCACCTCATGATATATTTATTTTAATTTTCCATGGCCAAAACCCAAAAGACAACCTACTCTCCATCACATGACTTTATTAGTTGGAATTGGAAACTAAAGGCCCTGGGTCTGGAATATGGGGTGGATCCATGTTCTCACTTCCTGCTTTGCTTTGCTGCTCTTTAGTCATTTCTATATTTATATTATTATTATAGTACTGGCATATACTATAATGCACTACATTATTTTAATTATACTACTAGTATATATATATATATATATATATATATATATGGGACTTAATCCATAGCAACCGGTTGCTAGGAGTACTATTCAGCAACCATAATCTCCACCATTGATCAATAAAATTAATGGCTGAAGATTGGAAATAAAAAGGTCCAGCCGCTACTCTTAGTAGCGGCTGACTCTCTCTCTCTCTCCTCCTTATATATGCACTCTCTCTCCTCTTTATATATTATAAAAATATATATTATATATATAATATATAATATATCAACCGGCCGCTACTCTTAGTAGCGGCTGGCTCTCTACTCTCTCTCCTCTTTATATATTATATATTATATTCTATAATTATTATAATATTCTTTTGACATTATTATATTATCATAAGAAAAATAATTTTATCAAAATATTAAGTGTCTTTTAAAATATTAAGATGTAATAATTTAAAAATATTAATAAATATTTTGGTATGAGAATATTTTTATTATAACAATATTAATAGTCTTTTTTTAATGTATGTAGTACGAAATTATAAATTTTAAGACATATTAAAAATTTTTATAATTTTTATAAATTATAAATTTATAATTTTTACAAATTTTTAATATTTATAATTTATAAATTTATAAATTTTAAGACAAATTTTATAATTTTTAAGACAAATTTTTAATATTTATAATTTATAATTTATAAATTTATAATTTTAAGACAAATTTTTAATATTTATAATTTATAATTTATAAATTTATAAATTTTAAGACAAATTTTTAATGTCTTAAAATTTATAATTTCGTACTACATACATTAAAAAAAGACTATTAATATTGTTATAATAAAAATATTCTCATACCAAAATATTTATTAATATTTTTAAATTATTACATCTTAATATTTTAAAAGACACTTAATATTTTGATAAAATTATTTTTCTTATGATAATATAATAATGTCAAAAGAATATTATAATAATTATAGAATATAATATATAATATATAAAGAGGAGAGAGAGTAGAGAGCCAGCCGCTACTAAGAGTAGCGGCCGGTTAATATATAATATATAATATATATTTTTATAATATATAAAGAGGAGAGAGAGTGCATATATAAGGAGGAGAGAGAGAGAGAGAGAGAGTCAGCCGCTACTCTTAGTAGCGGCCGGTTGAAAATAATTAATATAATATTAATAATGAGGGATATTTTGGTAAATTACTATGCTGAAAAAGTTGATGTAACAGCCGCTACTAAGAGTAGCGGCTGGACCTTTTTATTTCTAATCTTCAGCCCTTAATTTTATTGATCAATGGTGGAGATTATGGTTGCTGAATAGTACCCCCTAGCAACCGGTTGCTATGGATTAAGCCCCTATATATATATATATATATATATATATATATATATATATATATAGGGAGAGAGAGATGTATTGGAAAATTAATTACTTTAAATAAAAGAAAGACTTAAATAGATCTAAATACTGTGGATCCACATGGCCCATCAGCTTGTGGTGCGTTCAGATTAAAACTGAAACCCATGTGCTATTCTTTGATTGACGTCACTTTCTCTCTCCTCCTCAACATAAAGATAGTGATTCGTCAACAACTTTCTGCTACATGCATGAGAACAATATGGAGTATATTTTTCTCTTTTCGTGAGCCATTAATTACTATCCGTTCACCTGGACCCTGAACATTTATATATTCATGAAGTGAGTCTCTCCCTCTCTCTCAATCCTAGCCCGGCCCAACCACTTTCCAGACCCAGACCCACATCCACTACGACACAACTCTAAATATAATAATAAGGAATTTCTTATCATGTGCCCTAAGGACACATGCTAAGCACACAGTTCAAGAAAATATTCTCTTGAATTGTGTGTATATTCCCTTGAACTTGGTGCATATACAAAAATCAAGAGAATATGCACACAATTTAAAAGAATATTCTCTTGAACTGTGTGCTTAGCATGTGCCCTTAGGGCACATGTTAAGAGGACTCTTTTGTTTTGATGTTATATGTAAGACCTCAACTTTTATTAAATAATTTTTAAAAAAAAATTATTATTCTAAATAATAAGATGTTAAATTGATAAAATGTTAAAAGTTAATGGTGATATATACAAATTATAAAATAAAATATGTCGGCGAATATTCGTTATGTCGAGAAATATTAGGTAAAGTACGATGACGTCGAAATAATCAATCATTAATGGACCCCACAATAAAATAATTATCGGATGTAAAAAACGACATACATAACATTTTTAATAAAAATTGTCAACGGATCTAACATTTTCAACTGTTAAAATACTCGGTGATAAAGGAACAGTAGTACACTGTACTCTACAATAGAATGCGGTACTCTAGAGTAGCACATGACATTTCACAGTACCACACGGTATTGCACAATATTTCGTATTCTTGTCATAGTAGAAATTGCACAATATATCATATTATTGAACAAAGTATTGCCACAGAAGCAATTGCATAGTGTTTCACCAATAATTGTCACAATAACAATTGCACGATATTTTATATTATTAAACTAATAATTATCATCGTAGCAAGGGTAGTAGTAAAAAGTTACGTAATTAAAAAGTCACAGATAATAAGTAGTTAGACAGACTCGTTATTTGATGAACACTAATATCAGTGATATTAATACATTAAGTCAATAATGCAGAAGATAGATAATATAATAATAATTGTTGAATAATTGAAGATGTGTGGATAATTTAAAAGTGTGAATAATTAATGAATAAAATATTGAAAATGCGTGAATGATAGATGAAAAAAATATTGAAAATATGTGAATAATTACGAATAATTGTTGAAAGATTAAAAATGTGTGAATAATTGATGAATAAAATATTATAAAGATGTGAATAATTGTTGAAAGATTGAAAAGATGTGAATAATTGATGAATAAAATATTTAAAAATTTTGAATAATTGAAAATGTGCGAATAATTGATAAATAAAATATTGAAAAGATGTTAATTAAAGATAAGTGCAATAATTGATGTGTGGTAGACGTTGGTTAAATTTTTGCTATAAATATTGGGGGACTTACCATAATGAGTTTCATAACTTTCTTGTTAATTTATCCATCCTTTTACTCTTTAAAAATTGCTTAGTGTAAGTTTCTCTCTAAGTGTTCGACTACCTTAAGTATTAGTGAATATCAGTAAGAGTGCAAGAATTGTTCAAATTGATCAACAACATAGAAAACAATATTTACTCTAGTACTAAGGTAAGAGATATCATTCTCTTTCATACTCCTAAATTTATGATAAAAAAAATTATTATTTGTTTCTATAGCCTTATTATTAAACGATGAAAATTTCTGAAATGATTAGAATATTTTTAATAGTTTGTGATTCATCTAATAGCTTTTGACTTAAATTTTCCTATTACATTTTAATCGTTATATTTAAACTGTAAACCTTATATATTTCTTGAACTTGAAGTAATATTCTGGATATCATGTTGATAATTTAGACATTATTGGACTTTGAACAAATTAAATTGATAGTGTCTAATTAATGTTTATTTTTTAATCTTTTTATTCTGAATTTTGATGATTTATGTCCATCATTCATATCATTGTTATGAAAGTAATATGCATGTAAGCCAATCATATTTGATATGATGTTGCATATATTTTGTAATCTTATTCGTTTATTCATAAAAGAATTAATTATTTAAAGGCATTATCATTATCCACAATATGTTGTTATATTAAGTGTGATAAACTCATAGTTTTGAGCAAAACTTTTAGAATCAAGATGATGATCATGCAAATGAGATCTAAATTCTAAATAGTTTAAAACTAAAATAGTTCCCAATCATTAGATTCCTAAATTGAGGATAAATGAATCTGGATAGATTGATACATATTATGCTTGCTATTAGGAAGAATATGATTGATCTCATAATCATTTGTATGGAGACACTAAAGCAAATATGTAGGTGTTTATTAGAGAATAAGTTCACTGAATGTGACTCGTTAAAGAAATACCTAATGAAGTTTTACTCATCTATCAATAAGAATTCCTTAAATAATAATAGTACAAGTGATTCTTGAACTTCAGATCATTATAGCATCTTGTGTATGATGAGTTATGCTTTGACATATTCCTTAAGACCCTTAGGCCATGTTTGTTTGCAAGGATTATAATCCCGGGATTATAATCCATGGAATTATAATCCCGGGATTATAATCCATGGAATTATAATCCAAGACTATTAATCCTAGGATTAAATAGTCCTAGTCACATGTTTGTTTTTTATGGGATTATTCATGGGATAACTTAAAATAATCCCATGTTATGTTTATTTTTTTCAGGATTAATTAAAGGATTGGATTAAAAAATATCGTTTGGACTATTAAACTTGTGACGCCCCCAAAATAGGTTCAATACTCAACCCATTCTGAGTCGTCAAATACATAGTACAGAATTCAAATACAATCTTTTATATCAAACGGTCGTGCAAAATACGACCACACAACTGTGAACGTCAATACAGGCATGTAGAAAATATAAACGCTCAAACTAAGTCCTCATTATAATTATTATCACACTATTTTATAAAAATAGTGAGGACTACAACTGCTTTAACTCGGACCATTACTCTGTCGTCCGACTAGTCCCTGCGACATTCTCATTTTTTGAATAGAACAATAAAAGAAAATGGTGAGCTCAACTAGCCAGTAAAGAATAAATTATCGTTAGTCTTCAACAAATCAGATAAAATATTATGAACAACAAGTTTTAAATCAACAACTGCAGCGAAAATAACAATTCATTAGAAGAGTTAAGTAGAAAATGATGTCTACTATCATCTATGATTTAAAAGTCCATCATCAATATTTTATCCCTGTAACATCAATCAATATATTCAAATCAAATATTCATCTTTGCACTACAGGCCAAAGATATTCATTTGTATCACCAGTGGTCATAATCATATCAACATCTGTCCATTTTTGCACTACGGGCCAAAGATATTCATCAGGTAATTATTCATCTTTGCACTACAGCCCAAAGATATTCATCAAGTAATCATTCATCCTTGAACTACAGGCCAAAGATATTCATCAAGTATCACCATTTAAGACTGAGGATGATGAAAAATATTTTAAAGAACAAATTCAGTGAGATAAAGGACAAAGATTAGAGATTCGTAATTTAGTTTATCTAAGTTCAAGAATACTCAACAATAATCAATTGTGGAGCAAAATTCAAGAATGAAGTTCAAAATAAGGATCCAATCAAAGATAGGAACCATAACATGCAACTTGGACAAAGAAAAAAAAATTTAATTTTTTTTGTGAATAGTACCATATTCGTGAATAGTGCCATATACGTGAATAGTACCGTATACGTGAATAGTAATCCCAACACGAAAAGATAAAAATTTTATAATAAAATTCATACCAATATTTCGGTGAAATGATATTGAAAGAAATAACATCATTTACATGAAAAATAACATCATTTACAAGAAAATAACATCCCTTATCTCAAAAAAATATTCGATCTAATTGGAATATCGGATATTATGATGAAAAAAACTTGCACTGTTATCAATACTCAAAATATCTAAATACTCACAAGAAATACACTCGATATTATAGAGAAAGAAACTTCTGATTCTAGTGTGATTTTTATTTCTAACTAAGCACCCTATTTATAAAAAAATGCTAGCACACCAAAAGCTGACAAATAAATTTTTACGGATATAATTTTTGAAAATCAAATATCAGCAAAAAAAAAGACAATGGGGCCCATCAACATGTTTTACATGTTTTTGGTTTCAAAAATATTTATAACACCAAAAACCATTCAGATCTAATTTGCTCTCTTCCTCCTCATTTTATTCATATACCGTGAATTTATTGTAAAAATATTATCATTTAAATTATAAAATTATACTATTATATTATCACATTATACACTTAGAATGTAATATTATAATAATATATTTGAATGAATTATTTTATAAGAAAAGATAAAATGTCAACTTTCAACAATTGTCTTTTTTGCTAAAAATTCCTCCATTTATATCAAAATTGAATAAATATTTACTTATCATTTTTATCAATAATTAATTATTATTTACAAATAATATTACAGAATCACAATAATGACAATCAGGTCGTTCCCAGGAAAGAGGGGACTTTCCGATAAGGATTTCTTCTTACTGACGCACAATTAAGTGACCAAACTCCTTTTCTAGTCAGAATTTTCTAGACATTGCCAATAATGCTATCAAATAATATTATACAAATAATATAGATTATTGATTTGATAATGTAAAATACTGTGCAGTGACAATTATTAAAATATAAAACACTGTGCAATACCGTATGCTACTGTGCAACAACGCGTATTACTTTACTTTAACCACCGAGTATTTCAACAGTTTAACGGTAATAGTTTTGCCGTTATTTTACAAAACTTATTCTTGTCGTTTTCTTCATCCGACAGTTTTTCGTTATAGGGCCCACAAATGGCTGCGCCATCGTACGAATATTCCCCGACAACAAGAATATTCAACGACCAAATGAATATTCCCAGACAACAATGAATATTTTATAATCACTTGCTTATTTTGTAAACTTTGCGAATATTACCCATAACTTACCACATTTATCAAATCAACACCTTACTATTTCAAAATAATATATATAAAAAATTAAATCTTTATTCATAAAAGTTGGGGTCTTACAATACTCTTAAAAATAATAACATATTCTAAACTATAATTTAAACTTATTTATTCATCAAAAAATAATAAAAAAATTAATTAAAAACTTTTAAATAAGTGATTTTATTATTCAATAAAAATTATTTTTTTTGAGAGGGGGTGGGGGTGGGGGTGGGGGCAGGGCGGGGCGGGGCAGGACGGGGTGGGGTGGGATGAGAGTGTATACGTAATCAGTAAATAATATTTTTTCGAGGGAGGAGGGGATAGGGGGTGGGGGGTGGGGGGTGGGGGTGGGGGGTGGGGGTGGGGGGTGGGGGGTGGGCGTGGGGCAGGGTGGGAAGTGCCGGGATGGGAGTGTATACATAATTAGTAAATATTATTATTTTTATTAAGGGGTGGGGGTGAGGGGGTGAGGAGGTGAGGGGGTGGGGGTAGGGTGGGGTAGGGTAGGCGTGGCGTGGGGTGGGGTGGGGTGGGGGTGTATATATAATCAGTAAATATTATTTTTTTAATTTTTGTGGGTTGGGTGGGTTGGGGTGGGCGTGGGCGTGGGTGTGACGCCCCCAAAATAGGTTCAATACTCCACCCATTTTGAGTCGCTAAATACACTCAATAAAATACAAATACAATCTTTCATATCACACGGTCGTGCATAATACGACCACACTACTGTGAGTGTTAATACAGACATGTAGAAAATATTAATATTCAAACTAAGTCCTCATTACATTTATTATCACACTATTTTAAATAAAATAAATAGTGAGGACTTCTACAGCTCTAACTCGGACCATCACTCCATTTCCCGACTAGTACCCATGATATTCTTATTTCTTGAAGAGAACAATGGAAGAAAAGGGTGAGCTCAACTAGCCCAGTAAAGAATATTATGACTAAAATAATGAAAAATAAATTATCGTTAGCCTTTAATAAATCAGATAAAATATTATGGACAACAAGTTTTAGATCAATATTCGCAGCGGAAATAATAATTCATTAGAAGAGTTAAGTAGAGAATGATGTCTACAATCTTCTTTGATTTAAAAGTCCATTATCAATATTTTATCCCTGTAACATCAATCAATATACATCTCGAATCAAATATCCATCTTTGCACTACGGCCAAAGATATTCATTTGTATCATCAGTTGGTCATGTTCACCTCAACACCTGTCCATCTTTGCACTACGGGCCAAAGATATTCATCAGGTAATCATTCATCTTTGCACTACAGGTCAAAGATATTCATCACGTAATTTTTTATATTTGCACTACAGGCCAAAGATATTCAGTTATATCACCATTTAGGACAGAGGATGTTGAAATACAATATAAAGAACGAATCCAGTGAGATAAATGACAAGGATTCGGGATTCGTAATTTAGTTTATCCAAGTTCAATAATACTTCGTAATAATCAATTGTGGAGCAAAATTCAAGAATGAAGTTCAAAACTTGGATACAATCAAAAATGATTTGGAAGAGAAAAAAAATATATTATTTTTTTACCGTGAATAGTAACCCGTGAATAGTAACTCGTGAATAGTAACTCGTAAATAGTAACTCGACATGAAAAGATAAAAATTTTACAAGAAAGTTCAGACCAATATTCCAGTGAAATAATATTAGATGAAGCGCAAAACTCAAGTAATATCTGATCATTTCAGGAATTATAGAAGCAATACTTACCTTAGTAAGTTTAGAGTTAGAAATCTGAAATAAAACAATATACGAAACTGTAATTGGATTTTCATCCGTCTGGCGGTAGTCCGCTCAAACAGATTATTTTCACAATTTAATAACATCTGAATACGAAGGGTTATTCACCCGTCTGGCGGTAGTCCGCTCAAACAGATTATTTTCACAATTTAATAACAATTGAATACGAAGATTCACCCATCTGACGGTAGTCCGCTCAAACAGATTATTCCAACAGAATAATAAGGAATGGAATAACAACCCTTACGAGTATTGAAAGAAAATAACTCTCTTCATGAATACGAAAGAAATAATACCCCTTACCTTAAAATTTGAAGATTGTACTAGCGTAATAACAGAATACTCTTCTTCTTTCTCTCTTATTCTCTCTATACTTTCTCTCTCTATAGCTTTAGTGAATTGGTGTGAAATAATAAAAAAAATGAGCTTCTATTTATAGGCTCGGCAGAGTAAGGGTAAAATAATATTTTCGTCATAATTTATGACATCATTGCTTACATCATCGCTCCGATGACATTCTTGCTTACCTCATCGCTCCGATGACATCATTGTTTGCATCATCGCTCCGATGACATCATTGCTTGCATCATAAGAGTTCAAATTCAATTTGCACTCTTCCACCTCGTTTAACTTTTATACCATGAATTTACTATAATAATGTTACCATTCAAATTATAAAAATCATACTATTATATAATCACATCATACTACTATAATGTAATATTATAATAATATATTTGAATGAATTATTTTATCGGACAAGATAAAATACCAACTTTCAACAAATGTCACATGTTAAAAATTCCTCCGTCTAAATTCACATTGAATAAATATTTTCTTATCATATATATCAAAAATTAATTATTCACAAATAATATTACAGAACTACAATATTGACAACCAGGTCGTTCCCAAGAAAGAGGGGGCCTTCCGATAGGGATTTCTTCTTATTGGCGCGCAATTAATCAACCCCTTTCCTAGACAGAACTTCCTTAGACATTGCCAATAATGCTATCTAATAATATTATTCAAATAATATGAATTATTGATTTGATAATTTAAAATAATATGCAATGACAATTATTAAATCAATAATATGAAATAGCAAAGTAGCACTTATTGATATAAAATATCAACGTAGCTATTATTGAACCAATAAAATATTATGCAATTATTGAATCAATAATATAAAATATTGAACAGTAATTATTGTAACAATAATTGAGTAAGTGCCTTCCTACGTAAGAATCAATAATTCGAAATATTGTGCAATACCATGTGCTACTGTGCAACACCATGTATTATTATATTTTAACCACCGGGTATTTCAACAGTACTAACGGTAACAGTTTTGCTAATATAAAAAGGTTATTTCTGTCGCTTTCTATATCCGACATTCATTCCGTTGTGGGATCCACCAATGACTGCGCCGTCGTACGAATATTCTCCGACAAAAAGAATATTCCTCGACCAAACGAATATTTCCCGACACAACGAATATTTTATAACCACTTGCTTACTTTGTAAACTTTGCACATTTCACCCATAACTTATCACATTTATCAAATCAACACCTTACTATTTTAAAATAATATATAAAGAAAATTAAATCTTATTCATAAAATTTGGGGTCTTACAGTGGGGGGGGGGTGGGTGGGTGGGCGGGGTGGGGGCAGGGTGGAGTTGGGTAGGGTAGGGTAGGGTAGAGGGTAGGGGGTGGGGTGGAGTGGGGTAAGGTGGGGTGTATATATAATCAGTAAATATTATTTTTTTTAATTTTTGTGGGGTGGGATGGGGTGGAGGTGGGTGGGGTGGGGGTGGGGGTGGGTTGGGTAAGGGTGTATACATAATTAAAAAAAAATTGAGTGGGGGTGGGGGATGAGGTGGGGGGTGGGGCGGGGGGTATACATAATTAGTAAATATTATTTTTTTTGAGTGAGGAGGGGGTGGGGGTGAGGGTATACATAATCAATAATTATTATTATTTTTTTAGGGGGGGTGGGGTGGGGTAGGGTGGTGGGGGTGGAGTAGGGTGCGTAAGGTGATGATGTATATATAATTAATAAATATTATTAATTTTTGTGCCGTGGGGTGGGTAGGGTGGGTGCGGTGCGGTGGGGTGGGGGTGTATACATAATCAAAAAATATTATTTTTTTTGAGCGGAGGTGGGCATGGGGGGTGGGGACGACGGGGTGGGGTGGGGTGGGGTAGGGGTGTACATAATCGGTAAATATTTTTTTTTTGAACGGGTGAGGGATGCGCGAGGTGGGGGTGTATACATAATCAATAAATATTATTTTGAAAAAATAGATCGATTGATATACGGAAATGATAAAATATAATATTAAGAAAAAGGTCTAGGGGTAATTTTGTCTAGCAATTTTTAATCCCAAATGGTAGAGATTATAATACTAGGTAGGAGATGGTATTAAATAATCCCACATTCTAAGCTATTTTATAATCGTAGGACTAATAGTCCCATGCTCAAATTTAAAAACAAACAAGTCACTTGGGATTAATAGTCCTATTCCAAGTGTAATACTTACAAACAAACATAGCCTAAGGATATATCAAAGAGTATGCTTAGGTATAATAAGTTGTACATGGAGATAATAAATGATCAACAAAAAAATCTACCACTTCTGGTAAAAGGAGAGAATGTCCTATGTGATTCGATAATTGACGACTCAGTAATCATTGGCCAATGTAGAATGAAATTAGAAAGGAGTTTCTAATTTGCATTATTTATTGTTGTGCGTTTGAGAATTAAAATACATATAATTAAATAAAATAATACTTGACAGTAATTTAATATCTTATATTTAATTGGGACATTGTATGACAGAATGATTGAATTATACGGTAATTATTCACTAAAATATTCTTTTGTGATTAATTTTAAAATCTATATTATCTTAAAAGTCGTTGATCGCTAAGGGGGTTTACCCTTATTGTATAATAAATATTATTTATTTAAATGAAATAAATAGTTTAATTTATTTATATAAATAAGATTATAATTGTTCTAATTTATTTATTCACAATCGGTTTAATATGGAGAACCTAAAGGGTCACACCGCAAAAAAATATATTTATTTAAGAAGTAAATAGCATAATCGTAATAATAAGTTAAATATATTTAATTTAATCTATGGTGACAGAATAAATTAAAAAGATCGATTAATATTTATTATTTAATATTTTAAAAATATTAAATATAAATTAATAAGAGTAGTCTTATTATATATTATTATTATTATTACTATTATTATTATTATTATTATTTTAATTCCTAAAAGGGTTTAAGAATTAATTAATAAAAATACTCTCATAAGTTTCTAATTGGATTAGAAGCTTAATTAATTAAAAGAGTTTAATTAAAATCAAACCCTATTCCTAAATAGTTTAGAAGTGTTGTCTACATCTATAAATAAGAGAAGTCTTATTACGAGTTAGGGTTAGAATAGAGATAGAAAACTAGGGTTTTGTCATCACTTATCTTCTTGAATACATTTTATTCCTTGGTGAATCACCTTTAGAGACCAAATACTTGGGTGACTAATGTTGATCAAAGGAAGGAATCTAAACGATGAATTCAAAAAGGACGCGAAGGATTTGGAGTTAAACTCGTACATGAGAAAGTACAATTCTACAAGGGTATGATTTTGATTCTCTATCTCTTTTGTATAATTGATATTTGAGCACAAGAAAAAATCATGGTGATAGTTTGTATAAAATTTTAAAATTCGATTTTATAGCTCTTTCGCTATATTTGTGTAATTTGATTGCATGGTCGCGTTATATACAAACCTAACATGTTATTTGTACTAATCATCAATACTAAGTTGTTGTGAATGTCTTTAGCCTGGGTACAAAGACAATATGATTATCGAGTATTTTTAGCCTGTGTTGCAAAGACACGTGGTGAAAGTTCCTTTTAGTTTAGCGAACCTTAAATAGCAAACCAAGAACGAACCTCCTATAACAATATTTTTTTGAGCTATAACGACAGTTTTTTCCGTCACCATAGCTATGTCGTCGACTTTGCATTATAACGAAAGAAAAAACCGTCGCTATAGCCGGTTTGTTTTTGGTTCACTGTTTAAGGTTCGCTGGAGAAGGGGACCGTGTATATATATATATATATATATAAATGGTTGTTAAACTCTCAAAATCGCAGAGGTAGTTTAGATCCGTGAGAAAGGAAGAAAGTTGTCCAGTCGATACTGAATATTACGCTCAGAGTCCGCAGTTTAGTTCTGTAGATTGGTTGTTCACCGAAAATGACGCCGTTTGAATTATATCGTTAATAGACTCAACGTCCGCAGTTTAGTTCTGCGGGCGGGCCGTATGACCTAAAACGATGTTGTCTTCAAGATTTAACAATTGTCATATATAACGTTCACATGATTAAACTACAGATTGACCAGGGGTATTTTGGACAATTATCTTATCTGCCGTATGAAACTGAGGACACCTACATATTAAACTGTGGATGAGATGTCCTTCTTATCGTTTGATCCGTGAATATACGTCTAAAATTAATCTCTTATAAAAATAATTGTATCCTTACAACGTTGGTTATAAACTACGGTATAACCGATAGTTGTTTTAGTAATAGTAATCAAATGAGGATATATAAAGTTGGCATATATATGAGGGTATGCCCCTATGCTTTTGAATCTTTTCTTTTTTGTGCTTTATATATAAACTAGTAACATTTATCCAAAAGATAAAAAGAAGAGAAGTAATTCAACATAAATATATAGTTTTGTATTAAAATTCCTAATAAATAAACCAAAGTTCTTTATTTAAAAAACAAAACAAGACAAAACAAACTTAATTAGTAGCATTTGTAGACGCTCGTGTTAATTGCGAACTCTTCAAATTTTCAGAATTAATGAAACTCATGAAATTTGATATCTGTATATTAGTATAATAGCTACAGTATATTTAGTCCAAACTCCATAGAAAAGTTATGTAACAACAATAAAATTAATATAAATATATGTGAATAAATAGAAATACATATGAGAATACCAATTCAAACTCCAAAAGCAGAGTTATATAACAAAATACACAGAACTAAATGCATATGACATGAGAGCGATAGCTGGGATTGAAAGAATGAAGAGACATAACATAAAAGGGAAAAGGGACATAGGACATAGGGCATGATGTACTACCCCCCCCCCCCCCCCCCCCCCACACCACCACCACCACCACCACCACCACCACCTCCACCTCGGCTCCAGATCGCTTCACACCTTGCGGTGCTTACACCTTTCGCCTATCGAAGTTCTGTTCAAAAACCACGTTCGAGAACTTGTATAGAGAAGAATTTCTAGCGGCACAACAGTTCTTCCATACCAACTTAACTGCCCGGTGCTGCTATTAGCACCCCTCACCTCCCCTCAAAGTCATAACCGACTAGTTTCTTTTCCCATATTAAAATGTCTATTTTACCCTCTTAACAATTATAAATGACTAAGAGAATCGATATTTTCACACAAAAAATTAATATTTTTACATGATTCTGCTCACATGAATAATGAGCGAGTCTCACTTTCATGTGAGAGATTCATATGAAAATTTCATTTTAACATGTGAAAATATTAGTTTCCATGACTAATGATTAGATGTATTATATATTTTAGGAAAAAATAAAATATATGAACAACTATACATAATAGCTACCACCCTTTCCATTTTCACATGTAATTTGTCTCAACTACCGTGTGTGTGTATATATAATACTTCCTCTGTCCCAAAATAACTGTTTAGTTTTGACTTTTTAAAGTCAAATTGATTATTTTTTAAAATTATTTTTATTATTATTTTTGTCAGAATATAGGTGTAGAGGTTATAACAAAAAAAGTATATACAATTTACTACTAATACCAATTTTTATAATGTTAAAAATATATTTATACATGCTTAATTATTAATTTTAAAAATAGTCAATTTGACTAAAAAAAGTCAAAACTGAACAGTTATTTTGGGACGGAGGGATTAACATATATTCTTACAAGTACAAAATTTTGTTTGTTAACTAAAATCTATTTGATTCTCTTTTACATTAATAAATTAAGTCCGTCTTCCAAATGAAGAAGTTGGTGATTAAGCCTTTATGAAACAATTATAGGAAATCAATAGTTGACAAGATAGAGAAGAAAAGTCAAGTGATTGAGTTTCAAAGTGTAAGGCATAATTGGTTGGGCCACGGCCTTTCTATGTCACAGTTTAACTTGGCTCAGCCCAGCTAAAGCACCTGAAGCAAGTTCACTGCCGAACGCAATTAATTGACCCCGCGGTGCATCACCGGTGTTAGGTGCATTTTATTTTGCAAAAACTATACGTGAACATGAAAATTGGAATGGGTGTATTTAAATTTTATTTATTTTTATTTTGACCTCCAATAATAAATAAAAATATAAATAAATAAAATTCAAATATACTCATATTTCCGCCTAAAAGAAATCCTTATTTTGAGATCCAGTGGAGACAAAGCGGACCCGGTTCAAACACTAACATCATGCCTCCCATCTCTCGTAAACTAACATGCAAATTGACGTCGGGACAAAATCACATGTTAGGTACCTT
Organism: Panax stipuleanatus; assembly: GCA_020205555.1. Classification (NCBI taxonomy): domain Eukaryota; kingdom Viridiplantae; phylum Streptophyta; class Magnoliopsida; order Apiales; family Araliaceae; genus Panax; species Panax stipuleanatus. Next base: position 3,490,536 of record CM035126.1, read on the forward strand.
TTGAGTTTTGGCTTTCGAGGTTGACCTTAATGTATCAACCTCCCATCAACATTTATATGTAATATTTCTATTTTTATAATATTCATTACATTTCACCAAAAAAAAATCATTTGTTATAAAAAAGAATTAATTTTTTTTTTATTATTATTATATTAGTACAAGTGTAAAGTGACATAATATTTTTAAATATAGCAACACAATTTAACTATTATGTCGCCCCTATTAAATTTAAGAGACATGCACTATGTGTGTGTGAGAGAATAGACATGAGAATTATATATATATATATTCTAATGTTTATAAAATTTTCAAATGGTGCTCGTTTAACAATAATTATTCAGTATTCATACTTTTTGTTATTGCCATCCCTCACTAAAGTCTTAATTAGCGATGGGAACCATGCATCATTGCATTGAGAGAGGAGCAGACCAAGTAGTAGTATTAATTTTTCTTAATTGCTGGTCAAAGTCGAGGATTAATTTGAAGTCACAGCTAGCTAACCTAGCCTAAGAGGCAATTTTCAAATGAGTGATATATATATATATATATATATATATATATATATATATATATATATATATATATATATATATATATATATATGGGACTGATCCATAGCAAACGTTATTAATTTAAGGTTATCCTTACAACACATCGCGACCCTCTATGGGAAGATCGAACGGTTTAATAGGACTCCCGTCCGCAGTTTAGTTTCTAGTAATCCGCAGTTTAATACTGCGGACGCCACAGATTACCAAAATGTCCCTCCCTTTAAAAATCTTCCGCCCGCAGTATTAAACTGCGGACGCTAAGCATGGCAGACCAAATTGGGCTAAGCCAAATTCAAATTTTATTTAGTTTGCTAGGCTCAAAAGCCTCAAGACGATGGTGGACTGTATCGGGAAGGATTCAGAAACTACTATATTGGCTTAAGAGTTGAATTGACACAAGACAACATTCACATGTAAACCCTTCCACTACAAGAAATAGAGCTATTTTCGACGGAATTAAAGTCGACCGAATGGATTCGTTCGGAATTAGTGTATTCCCGATAGAATATTCAGTCGGGCATAAATCCCTCGAGAATAAGACAAAATCAATGGAATTCCGTCGAAATAAAACCAAGGCTAGGGCGCGAACGTTTCCCGCCAGCGCGAATAACAACCTCGACGGAATAGTTATTAAGATCGACGAATTGTCCGTCGAGGTTATACTATGGTCGACGGAATTAACCTTGACTGAATTTCATCGAAAATATCAGTTAAACCTAATAACTATCAGCTCCGCCTCACTTATCTCAGCTCACACTCTCTCTCTCAGCTCACTCTCTCTCTCAGCTCACTCTTTCTCTCTCGTCCCTCTCTTCGTCGGCAGCCGCACCTCCGGCCATTCCCTGCTCCTCCGGCAGCTCCTCCAGCATCCTCTTCCTCCGGCAGCCTCTCCCACCTGCCTCCTCCCTCCGACAGCCTCTCCCTCCTCCTACTTCCTCCCTCCGGCCGGCAGTCTCTCCCTCCTCCTTCCGGCAGCTTCTGCCTCCGGCAGCCCCTCCCTCCGGCAGCTCCTTCATTCAGTAGAAAGGTCCTTACCCAATTAGTTTTGCCCAATTTTTTTTACCCTAATTTGATACTTTTGTTCATTATTACATGTGGCTAGAATTGTTGTAGCTAGAATTGTATATTTGATTTTGTTACAATTAATTTTGCCCAATTTTGTTAATTTTGCCCTAATTTGATACTTTTGTTCATGGTTACATGTGGCTAGAATTGTTGCAGCTAGAATTGTATAGTTAGAATTGTTACATTTTGAAGATTTTGTGATACTGTATATTTGATTTTGTGATACTATAAATATATTTTGATTTGTTATCATTTTTGGATTGATATATTCTGCAGATTGGGTATATACACATTTTAACTGTTTGATTTATGTTATTTGGGTTTGATTTATTAGGTATATTTGCCTTATTACCTGCTGCTAATATATTGTATATACTGATTTTGGGTCATATATATTTGCTATTTCTGACAGAATTCTCGACGGAATTCTGTCATAATTATTCAATTTCAAAATCTAGGTCCCACATGTATTTATGTATTATTATTAAACTAGTATAATATTAGAATAAACTAATTAAACATATTATTATATATAAATAAAATAAATTGAAAATAGAATAAATTAAAATAGTAATAAAATACAATAATAATAATAATAATAATAAAATAACATAATAATAATAATAATAAAATAAATTATAATTAAATTAAAATTAAATTAAATTAAATTAAATTAAATTAATTAAATTAAATTAAATAAAATAAAATAAAATTAATTTATCCTAATTTAAATTAAATTAATTTAATTTAATTTAAAATAAAATAAAATAAAATGTAATAAAAAAATATGATTTAATTTAATTTAAGATAATACAATTAAAATAAAATAAATTATATAATATAATATATTACAAAATAAATTAAATTAAATTAAATAAAAAATTGACTTAATTTAATTTAAAATAATATAATACAAAATAAATATAATTAAACTGAGTAGCATTTACTTAGTTAAATAAAATTAATATAAATAAATAAATAAACTAATAAACTGAGTAGCACTTACTTAGTTAAATAAAATCAAAATAAATAAATAAATAAACTAATAAACTGAGTAGCACTTACTTAGTTAAATAAAATCAAAATAAATAAATAAATAAACAAACTAATAAACTAAGTAGCATAAACTGAGTAGCACTTACTCAGTTTATATCATTGAAAAAATAAAGTGAGTAGCATTTGCTTAGTTTTTCACAATTAATGCATATATATATACTTCATGTGCATGTAGTATTAATAGAAGCTTAGAAACCCGTTCGACATTCACTCGTTAGGAGTGAATGTCGAATAGTCCCCAGTTTAGGACTGTTACTGGATGTTATGTCTCTCACTTAGGTCGGTGCCAATGCACAGGGTGCGTTTTTATAAATTTTGAGGAACTTTCAGCTGGTGTCTCTACATGTTCTCCGAGTGCATACTTAGACTAAGTTTTCTTAGTCTATTTCGTGTACTTAGAGACCATGGGGAGGTGCTGCTGAATTTTTTTGAAAATAGTAGAAATGTGCTTAAGATTGGCACTAGTGAGGAGACGCATCCGGAAACAGGATAGAAGCATAACCCCTGTAGAGTGGAGATATATACTAGGTTAACTAAATTCATGCTTGGACTACATTCATGATTATTCTTGATCTAATTGGGTATTTTCTTCAATTAAAGATGGATGCCGACCGGAGTTGGATGTACCGTAGGATAAAGATTGATGGGAGGGTATTAGTTGATGCGTACCGTGACGGGGTGTCCAATTTTATGAACAAAGCAATAGAATATGCTGATGATCCAAACGAAAAGATGAGATGCCCGTGTCTTAAGTGTAAGAACATGATATGGAAGACTGTCGATGAAGTGAAATTTGACTTATATTCACATGGGTTTGTGGATAGGTATTCGGTATGGATTCATCACGGGGAATCAGTTGAGTTTAGAGAACTGACAGACAGTACTGTAGACCAACCAGTTCACGAGGATTCCCAATCAGATAACTATGATGCCATGGAGATGTTGGTAGATGCATATGGCTCTACCAATATCGACTGTTCTGAAAATGAGCATGTGTCAAGCAGTGCTGATCAACAAAAGCCAAATGATTCAGTAGCTACCTTCTACAAGATACTATCTTAATCAGGGACCCCATTGTATCCTGAACACGACAAGCACACCAGGCTTTCTGCAGTGACGAAGCTTTTACACTACAAGAATGAGCATGACTACAGTGAGAGAGGATTCAATGATTTGATTGCTATTATCGGGGAGTTCTTACCTAAGGATAATACCCTGCCTGTGAATTACTATGAAGTGAAGAAGATGGTTAAGGGGTTGAATCTCGGGTATGAGAAGATAAATGCTTGTGAGCAGGACTGTATATTATACTATGGAGAGGACAAAGATAAGGTGCAGTGTGATATATGCAATTTGCCTCGGTATAAGATCACAAAACGTGGGGGGAAGGAGAAACATGTTCCGAAGAAGATATTACGGTACTTTCCTCTTGTGCCGAGGTTGCAGCCGCTATTCATGTCTTCGCATACTGCACCCAGTATGCGTTGGTATAGGACAAGGGACGTCGTCCCTGGTCAGCTTACTCACCCAGCAGATGGAGATGAGTGGAAGAATTTTGATGCCAATTTTTCACAATTTGTCGACGAAGTTAGGAATGTCAGGTTTGGTATGGCTAAAGATGGATTTTATCTGTTTAATAATTTTAGTCAGCCATACTCTGTTTGGCCAGTGATTGTGGTAGCTTACAATCTTCCACCATCAATGTGCATGAGTGTGACGCCCCCATAATAGGTCTAGTCAACCCAACCCATTCTGAGTCTCCAAATACATGGTACAGAATTCAAATACAAACTTTATATAACACGGTCGTGCAAAATACGACCACACAACTGTGAGTGTCAATACAAATATGTAAAAAATATTAACATTCAAACTAAGTCCTCATTACAGTTATTCTCACACTATTTATTAGAAATAGTGAGGATTACTACTGCTTTAACTCGAACCATCACTCTGTCCCCCGACTAGTTCCTGCGACATTCTCATTTTCTAAAGAGGACAATAGATGAAAAGGGTGAGCTCAACTAGCTCAGTAAAGAATATTATGACTAAGATAATGAAAAATAAATTATCGTTAGTCTTCAACAATTCAGATAAAATATTATTGACAACAAGTTTTAGATCAATATTCGCAGCGGAAATAATAATTCATTAGAAGAGTTAAGTAGAGAATGAAGTCTACTATCTTCTATGATTTAAAAGTCCATCATCAATATTGTATCCCGTAACATCAATCAATATACATCTCAAATCAAATATTCATCTTTGCACTACGGGCCAAAGATATTCATTTGTATCACCAGTGGTCATGTTCATCTCAACACCTGTCCATCTTTGCACTACGGCCAAAGATATTCATCAGGTAATCATTCATCCCCGCTGGTTGTCATTGCTCTGATGACTGCTGCCACCGGTACGACCTTGGTTGTTGTCCCTTGGTTGAATATAATCACTATCTCGTTCTAACAACTGGGCCCTGTTCACTACATCCGAATATAGAGAAAATTTGTGTGAAATGAGGTATTGACATATTTCGGATTTCAAACCTCTCAGAAACATCCGCGTCATATGTTCCTCATTCTCCACCAAATGAGGTGCAAACCTGGACAGCTCCGCGAACTTAGCCTCGTACCGGGACACAGTCATGTTGTTTTTTTCTAGTCGGATAAACTCTACCTCCTTCATATGATGAATACTTTCAGGAAAGTACTTGTCAATGAACAGTTTCTGAAACGCTTCCCAAAACATCTTGAGTGCGGCAGACTGGGTACGCTTCACAGATTTCCACCAGTAATATGCCTCTCCACGGAACATAAAGGTGGCAAATAGAACCTTCTGTTCCTCCGTGCATCTCAAGACATCAAATATCTTGGTAATTTGCTTAACCCACGTCTCCGTCTTGATCGGATCCGGCTTTCCCTGAAATTCTGGTGGTCCCAACTCTTTGAACTGCTTGGCAGTGATAATTCGCGTGTTGTTATTATCTCCACTTGTATTTTGCACACGAGTTTCCCTCGTCTGGTTTTGCATGAACTGCAAAAAACTTCTAAACATCTCATTGTTTATCGTCTGATCAGCGTTGTTTTCAGGATAAACATTGCCTTCTTGTTGCACGTTCTCCTGGTTGGTGATTAAAGGTGTCTCCACGGTCTCATTCACTTTGTTGTTAACATTCTCAGCTGCAATTCTCAAATACTGCCATAAAACAAGGTTAATTAAACAAATTAACATATCACATATTAACCTTATGCTCCGACTGACCAATTAAGTACTATATAAGCTTAGGTAGGACATACTAGTGAAGGATTTACTCGTCTCTCCCCTCCTAGTTCTATTCCCCGATCTCCGCCAGAGATCATATCCCTAAGCTCTGATACCAACTATGACGCCCCCCAGAATAGGTCCAGTCAACCCAACCCAACCCATTCTGAGTCGTCAAATACATGGTACAGAATTCAAATACAAACTTTATATCACACGGTCGTGCAAAATACGACCACACAACTGTGAGTGTCAATACAAATATGTAGAAAATATTAACATTCAAACTAAGTCCTTATTACAGTTATTCTCACACTATTTATTAAAAATAGTGAGGACTACTACTGCTCTAACTTGGACCATTACTTTTTTCCCCGACTAGTTCCTGCGACATTCTCATTTCCTGAAGAGGACAATAGATGAAAAGGGTGAACTCAACTAGCTCAGTAAAGAATATTATGACTAAGATAATGGAAAATAAATTATCGTTAGTCTTCAACAATTCAGATAAAATATTATTGACAACAAGTTTTAGATCAATATTCGCAGCGAAAATAACAATTCATTAGAAGAGTTAAGTAGAGAATGAATTCTACTATCTTCTATGATTTAAAAGTCCATCATCAATATTTTATTCCTGTAACATCAATCAATATACATCTCAAATCAAATATTCATCTTTGCACTACGGGCCAAAGGTATTCATTTGTATCACCAGTGGTCATGTTCATCTTAACACCTGTCCATCTTTGCACTACGGCCAAAGATATTCATTAGGTAATCATTCATCTTTGCTCTACAGGCCAGAGATATTCAGTTATATCACCTTTTAGGACTGAGGATGATGAAAAACAATATAAATAACGAATCCAGTGAAATAAAGGACAAGATTAAGGATTCGTATTTTAGTTTATTCAAGTTCAAGAATATTCCATAATAATACTTTGTGGAGCAAAATTCAAGAATGAAGCTCAAACCTTAGATCCAATCAAAGATAGTAACCATAACAGACAATTTGGGACAAATAGAAGAAAATTTAGTTTTTCCGTGAATAGTGCCGTATACGTGAATAGTAACCCTAATGGAAAAAGTAAGAATTTCATAATAAAATTCATGCCAATATTTTGGTATAATGATATTGAAAAGAATAACATCATTTACGAAAGAAAATAACATCCCTTACCTCAAAAGAATAGTATTTTTGACTGGAATATCGGATATAAGGCTGAAAAAAACTTGCACTGAATAGCAACACTCAAAATATCTAAATACTCACAAAAATACGCTCGATATTATAGAGAGATAAAACTTCTAATTCTGGTGTGATTTTTAATTCTAACCTAAGCACCCTATTTATAGGAAAAGTTTAGGATGCCAAAGTAGATTTTTTAATAAAATAATATTTTTTAAAAAAAAAAAATCCGCCGCCTGCCAAAAGCCATCAGCCACCGGTGGGGCCCACCTCCTATTAAAAAAATATTTATTTTCTGAAACTTCAATAATTCATAATAAATAGCCCTTTTGTCAGAAAAATACAAATTCTATGTCCTTTTTATAGAAAATTTAATTCTCTACAACTTTATAGAATGACGTTTTTCCAAATTCCAAACATAAATTATCCGAATTTCATAAACAGATGATTTTTCACACCAAAATACTGATAAAAATACATCAGCACTAATTCCTTCTTTTATATCCACAAAATAAATATTTTCTTATCATATAAATCAATAATTAATTATTCATAAATAATATTACAGAACTACAATATTGATAACCAGGTCGTTCCCAGGAAAGAGGGGGCCTTTCGATAAGGACTTTTTCTTACTGGCGCGCAATTAAATAACCCCTCCTAGACAGAACTTCCTTAGACATTGTCAATAATGTTATCTAATAATATTATTCAAATAATATGAATTATTGAGTTGATAATGTGAAATACTGTGCAGTGACAATTATTGAATCAATAATACAAAATATCAACGGTAGCAATTATTGAATCAATCATATAAAATAGCAACGTAACAATTATTGATATAAAATATCAACGTAACAATTATTGAATCAATAAAATATCATGCAATTATTGAATCAATAATATAAAATATTGAACAGTAATTACTGTAACAATAATTGAGTAGTGACTTCTTACGTAAGAATCAATAGTTCAAAATACTGTGCAATATCGTGTGCTACTGTGCAACACCGCGTATTACTATATTTTAACCACCGGATATTTCAACAGTACTAACGGTAACAACTACGCCGTTATTTTATAAAAAGGTTATTTCTGTCGCTTTCTATATCGAACAGTTATTCCGTTGTGGGGCCCACAAATAGTTGCGCCGTCGTACGAATATTCCCCGACAACAAGAATATTCCATGACCAAATAAATATTCCCCGACAACAATGAATATTTTATAACCACTTGCTTATTTTGAAATATTTGCATATTTCACCCATAATTTTTCACATTTATCAAATCAACACCTTACCATTTTGAAATAATAAATAAAGAAAATTAAATCTTTATTTATAAAATTCGGGGTCTTACAATGAGGGATCCGTATCTTTTCTTGACTTTACTAATACCGGGGGATAAGAGTCCTACAAAAGACATCAACGTGTACCTTAGACCGTTAATCGATGAACTTAAGATGTTGTGGGAAACAGGGGTTCAGACTTTTGATAAATCTGTCGGGCAGAATTTTTTGATGAAGGCAGCCTTGTTGTGGACTATCACTGACTTTTCGGCACTGGGGATGATCAGTGGTTGGTCGACCATGGTAAGTTGTCATGTCCAGTCTGTATGGGGGATGTGCAGGGCACACAATTGCGTTATGGGTGGAAAACTAGTTTCTTTGGAACTGCTTGAAGATTCTTGCCTGTTGAGCACAGTTATAGAAATATGTCTACACAGTTCAACAGAAAAATAGAAAAAAGGGGGTTGTTGGTCGCTTGTCGGGCAGTAATATACTGGGATGGCTCAATGATCTGACATTTTCACCGCCTGGGAAGGAGCATGGTAAGTTGAGAGCAATAGGGTACGGTAAAGCTCATAACTGGACACACTCACCCATTTGGTTTGAGTTGCCATACTGGATCACACTAGCACTTCGTCATTGCATAGATGTCATGCATACGGAGAAGAATGTGTTTGAGAACTTGTTTTACACTGTGCTAGATACGAGTGGTAAAACAAAAGACAATGATAAATCACGTAAAGACTTGGAGGAAATGAACATCAGGCGGGAATTGTGGCTCCGACCTAACAACTCAAAACCAAAAGCTCCATTTTGTCTTACCAAGCAACAGGTTGAAAACATTTGCAAGTGGCTTAGTGCATTGAAGCTACCAGATGGTTATGCTTCTAACATCTCTCGTTGTACTAAGGTTGAGCAGTTGAAAATTACCGGGTTCAAGAGTCATGACTGTCATGTATTCATGCAGAAGTTAATTCCAATTGTCTTTTGTGAAGTATTACCGAGGAATATTAATGATGCCTTTAGCGCACTTTCAAATTTCTTTCGGGATATTTGCTCAACTGTTATAAGGTACAGTGATGTGGAGCAGATGGAGAAAAATATAGTGTTGACAATGTGCAAGCTCGAAATGATCTTACCTCCGGGGTTCTTTTACTCGATGGAGCATTTGCCTATTCATCTGCCATATGAACTTAAGCTTGGAGGACCGGTGCAATATCGATGGATGTATCCTTTTGAGAGGTAATATCACCTACATTGTGTATAATCATCACCTGAATAATTATTTTAGCCGATATATTGTCATATTTCAGGTATATGCGTCGATTAAAACAGAAAGTTAAAAACAAAGCTCGTGTAGAGGGTTCTATTGTTGAACGTTATACGGAGGAAGAGCTTGTCAACTTCTGCTCGCTATACTTTGACGATGTAGTCTCAACGAAGCACAACTGCCTAAGTCGGAATGAGGTCGTCGTCGATCCCCAAACACGTGCTGATGAGTTGGATGTATTCACTTATCCGGCCAAACCATTTGGACATGAGACGAGGACTTACCTAACCAATAAAGATTTAAAGATTGTATCTACATACGTGCTTCTAAATATGCCTGAAGTATCGTCGTACATCAAGTATGTATTAATTCAAGTTGAAAATGATTTTTCTTACCTTAATTAAAAAGTAAACAATTGCCATATTATTGTACGCAGTTCATTCGAATTGGAAGCGCATGCTTCTAACCCGGGTTGACTACATCACAGATGGAAGCATTCACTAATGAAAATTTTCATATGTAGTTTAAGAGAAGGGTCGAAGAAGAGAACGCTTATGAGCGTTTTAGAGATGTCATTTTAGGCCCGTACAAACTCGTTAGTTCATTTCCAGGTTGTATCGTGAATGGGTATAGATTCAAGGTTGATAACTTGAATGAATTGACATCAGTCAACTCTGGCGTTGTTGTGTTGGGAAGTTGTTATGGAGATTCTGAGTCCAATTACTATTGAAGATTAGAGGAAGTTGTTGTGCTCAATTATCCAGGGGCTAAAACGGTCGTTACATTTAAGTGTCACTGGTTTGATACTGCAAAGGGTGTTAAAGTTGATCGTAATAGAATCGTCACAGTAGACATAAAATCTAAGTTACAGTCTGATGACGTATTTGTGTTAGCCAGCCAAGCAACTCAAGTGTACTACGCCCCTAATGTCGTAAAATATAGAACCCCCTGGTATACAGTTGTGACAACGAAGACTCGGTCATTTGATGGTACTAATCTATTTGGAGCGGATGACCAGTTACAAGTTAGCAATCCCAGCCACATATTGCTATATGATGATGATGTGTTGGTTGAGGATATCGTTGACGTACCCGATGTTGACGAAGTCGAGGAAGATGTGGTTGTCAGTCCGTATGTGATGGTAGAAGATGATACTGAAGAAGAAATTGATACAGAAGAGGAAGAGACAGAATCAGAGGATGAAAATGATTTTGATTCTAACGGGTTTGACGACGTACTACTTCTTCACTAATTGGAGTATTGTCAATATTATTATACAACTAAAACCAATCATTATATATAATAATTGCAATAAAATTTAATTAATTTCATTGTATCTATGTCTGTTATTTCAGTAGTACAGCTATGCCTCGACATAACGGTGCAGGTGGCTGTGGTGGCGGCCGCTCCGGATCCAGTGACGGCTCCCAGGGCGGGTCGTCTTTAGATGCTAGTGAGTTGATTTTCTTTTTAGACTCAGTAACACTTTTTTTATAACTATATTAAGCATTCATTTATTATCTCATAACTATATTAAACATACAGATGCTAGACGTCGGCGTCAGCGAGGGCCTAACTTCGGTCGATTAGGTCGTCCGCCGACAGTGCCTGACACAGTTTCAGTTGATGTCGGCTCGTCCGTGTAGGTTTCAACTATAATATATCACTTATGTTCAATTAGAATGATATTACTATGTGATTAATAAATTAAAATGTTCTTAATAAACTTTGTATTCTAGTATTATGGATCCTGTCGCTAAGGCGAAGTCGTACACGCCATCTGCCTGGCGCATCTCCCTACCGGCTGTATGCGATTTGCCCTGTACTCGCGCTACGATGCCGACTTTATGGTGACAGTGTTGCTGGAGTTTCACGTAAGTCAAATTACATATATTAAATCAAGGTCCATGTTATTTACATATTGTTTAAATAATTAATTATACGTATGTTATGTCTGTTTGATAGAGATACTATAGATACGAGGCCGGTATCACTGAGGTGGATGGTGACGCCGTTATCATTGCCCACATCTCGAAGAATTATGTTGGCTGGCTGTACGAGATTCGACAGAGGGCAGTCCGGGCGGTAGAAGAATCGCCCGGGACTACTATGCAAAATCATCAGCCGCCGACAGTATCAGATGCAGCATGGGCTGCAATGTGTGCGTACTGGGATGATGCTGCGTTTAAGACCAAGTCGGAGCAGATGAAGAAGAATCACGGCAAGCTGCGAGTTGTACATACTTCTGGCTCACAGTCGTTTCAAGAGGTTAAGTCGGTATTTATTTCCCTTTAGTTTAGTTTAATATTAAACTGCAACTATAGTAAAGTAAGGTGATATTACTTAATGTATATGATTTAGGCCATGCGGAGTAGCTTGGGCAGACCTCCTACTATGATGGAGTTCTGGGATAGAGTCCATACGCCGAGGTGCTCTACTTCGGGGTCGACGATATCTCCAGCAGCACTAGCTATACGGGTAATACATTTACTATAATAAATATTATTTAGGATCATATTACGTAATTTATATGATGATACCAAGATTACTCAAATGTAAATATATCAAATTACAGGAGCGGTTTGAGAAGCTCCTCATCCAGCGTATAGCGGAGTTGCAGGCTACTAGGGGCGATGCTGAGACGTTAGATTCCACCGTCCCTCCGTCCGAGATTAGTTTATCTCAGGATGAGGAGACGGCTCTTTGGGTCGCGTCTAAGGATACTCCTACTGTTTGGTTTGTACAAAATTGTGACGCAATTAAATTGTAAAAATTAGCGGAAGCATGTTATATCAGAGTTTAAGAAATTTCTACAAAACCATCACCCGGATCATCCTTTATGCAAATTATTAATTTAAAACGATAAATAAGAAGTTATAAAATCATACCCTTGTAGAACGAAACTTCCACAGGTACGAGTTCAACTCCTTGTTCTTCATGATCTCCTTGAATTTTCGGGTTAGATTCCTTCCTTTGATCAACGTTAGCCACCCAAGTGTTTGGCCTCTAGAGGTGATCCACCAAGGAAGATAAATTATCAAGAAGGAGGGTGTTTGACTAAACCTTAGTTTTTTATCCTCTATAGAAAAGAAGTACTCTCCAACCATTGGAATTTCATCAACTGATATCTATTATAAGACTTCATTTATATAGATATTGGTCAACCGTTCTAATCCTATTAGACATGGGATTTCATTTAATTAATTAAACTCCTTTAATTAATTTAGGCTTCCCACCACATTGGGAATAATTAATTAAATTTATTTAATTAATTTGCCTCCTAATCTTATTAGAAATATATGAGAGTACTAATATTAAATTAATTACTAAACTACTTTAGAAATTAAAATAATAATAATTGTAATAATATTAATAAGACTCCTCTTATTAATTTATATTTAATATTTCTAAAATATTAAATAATAAACATTAAGCAATTTAATTTATTCTATCACCATAGATTAAATTAATTATATTTAATGCATTATTACGATTATGTCATTACCTTCTTAAATAATTATTCTTCCTTTTATGGTGTGACCCTTTAGGTTCTCCATATTAAACCGGTTGTGAATAAATCAATTAGAACAATTCCAATCTTATTTAAATAAATAAATTAAACTAATAATCTATTTAAATAAATAATATTTATTCTACAATAGGGATAAGCCTCCCTAGCGATCAATAACTTTTCAGATAATATAGATTTCAACATTAATCATAAAAGAACCTGTGAGTAAATAGTTACCGTACAATTCAATCCTTTCACCATACAATGTCCCAATTAAATATAAAACATGGATTTACTGTCAAGTCTTATTTTATTCAATTATATGTATTTCGATTAGAAAATGCACAACTCCAAATAATGCAAATTAAAAACTCCTTTCTAATTTCATTCCACCTTGGCTAAGGATTCCTGAGTTGTCATTTAACGAATCACATAGGACATATCTCCTCTTTGACTAGAGGTGGTGGATTCTTTATTGATCATTCATTATCTCCATATGTAACTCATTATACCCAAGCATACCCTTTTATATACCCTAAAGTATAATTCATTACATACAAAATACTATGATGATCTCAAGTCCAAGGATCACTTGTACTACTATCAGATTAGGAATTCCTATTGACAGGCGAGTAAAACTCCATTAGGTATTCCATAGCGAGTCACGTTCAGTGACCTTATTCTCCAATAAGCACCTACATACTTGCTTTAGAGTCTCCACACAAATGATCATGAGATCAATCATCCTCATCCAATGAGCAAGCAACATATGTACCAATCTATCCGGATTTACTAATCCTCTTTTTAGTAATCCCACGATTGGAAATTATTTTAATTTTAAGCTTTCTAAGAATTTAAATCTCATTAGCATGATCAACATTATGATTCTAAAAGCATGGCTTAAAACTATGAGTTATTTACATATTATAAAAACAGCACCATGTAGATAATTAAATGCCTTTAATAAATAAATATTTTTATTAATAAATAAATAAGATTGTCTCCAAAGTATATGCTTTATCATCATACATGATTGGCTTGTATGCATACTACTTTCACCTACTAGCACTACCGATCGGTATCGAGTGCTGCGGCTACCGAGGATACCAGCCTATACACTGCCAGGAGGTATAATATTTTAGTTTATTTCTTGTTTATGAATAAAGTAAACTTATAATATTATTCATGTTATATTTATTTTTGTAGGCTCTAGTCAGCGTCTGCGTCCGAGAGTCCCTGTGGGACCATCAGCTTCGGGCGCTGACTTAGACGATGCTTTGTTCCAGCGTGTTATGGCCGCGGTGTCGGAGAGGTTTGAGACCGATCCGATGTTCCATCGTCAGGACCTGTCCAGCCGTTCTCGCCTCCATCAGCTTGCGCAGGACGTTGCAGCTGGTGCCACCGCCGAGACTACGGGTATCCCTCCGGAGTAGTGGGCTGCGATACGCGACGAGATTGTTCGGATGGTGGTTACGTTAGTCGAGGACGCGTTTGGGCCGATGTTGAGTCAGCGCTCGACTGCTCAAGTATACTATTCGTTTTAAATATATTCAAGTATATATTCTGCATGTTATTTAATTTTTATTTAGTTAATTATCTTTAACTGTATCATATATATGGACTAATAAGTTACATTATATTGTATCAACAGGGTGACAAGCGGGCTGACAAGCGGACTGACGATGCTGAGCGGTCGGACGATGACGGCCTGTGACTTAGTTTGTAGAGATGATTTGTACATATTTATACTTTAGTTCATTGATCAGCTTCATGTGATCTAAATTTATATAGTTTAGTTGATGTTTGAGATCTTTACTTTAGTTTAAATGCATATTTGATATACTTTAGTTGATTTGAACTTTAGTTTGATGTCATATTCATGTTGGCCTTGAAATTATTATTATTGTTGGCCTTAGTAGTTTGGCCTTGGATTATAGTTATGGCCTTGGAATTATTATTGTTGGCCTTGGATTATACTCCCTCCGTCCCAAAATAACTGCTCAATTTTGACTTTTTTTAGTCAAATTGACTATTTTTAAAATTAATAATTAAGCATGCGTAAATATATTTTTAACATTATAAAAATTGGTATTAGTAGTAAATTGTATATACTTTTTTTTGTTATAACCTTTGCACCTATATTATGGCAAAAATGGTATAAAAAATAGTTTTAAAAAATAGTCAATTTGACTTTAAAAAGTCAAAACTAAGCAGTTATTTTGGGACGGAGGGAGTAGTTATCTTTTATGTGTTGTTGGGACAGATTTACAGGTACAAAAATGTGGGTTATTACCCTGGATATTGCACAAACAAATAAAACATTTTTAAAAAAAAACTTATTCTCGACGGAATAAGTGTAAACTCGACGGACTTCCGTCGGAAATAACCCCTGAACATTTTGGCCAGTTACCACGTGGCACGCATATTCTCGACCGAATAAATTTAACTTCGACGGAATTTCATCGAAATTAAAGGCCGTGTCCATTTTTCCCAGGCTGACACGTGGCATGATTAGTTTCGACGGACTAGATTTGACGGACGAAATTCAGTCAAAAATAATAGTAAGCCCGACTGAGTATTCAGTCGATATTAATTCCGTCGAGGTTAAGTAGTTCCGACCGAAAGAACGACGGACTTAATTTCGACCTGCTTATATACAACCGAATTTTTGACCGAATATTCCGTCGAAATTAAGGTTAAACTCGACGGAATATCCTTAATACCGACGGAATATTCCGTCGAAAATAAGCTTTTTTGTTGTAGTGTTCATCATGTGTAGCCCTAATGGATTTTGCCCCTCGAGTTCCCCAAAATCCATATCGGGCCGACCAATTCGACGAGGCCGATGACTCTTAAATTTGAGATATATGGAGTAGCTTAATTAAATTGAAACAAATGATTAACCAACCTATATTGAGAAGTATGAGCAAGCTTTTGAACCCCAACAATAACGGAATCTTGGATTCTGACTTCATAAAGATCAGCTTCACGCTCCGCACGAATCCCATCGATATGGTTCCTCAACGAAGCCATAATCATCATCTCCACCTTTGTGTTTTTGAGTGGCTGGTAATTGAAGCAACTTCTAGGCGGAGTTCGGGAGGAGTCGGGAGGGTTGAGAGGGGTTCGGGAGGGGTCGAAAGGGTCGGGAGGGTCGGGAAGGTCGGGAGGGTCGAGAAGGTCGGAAGGGGTCGAGAGGATCGGGAGGGTCAGAAACGGCTAATTCAACGCTGGAGATCTCAGTTTGGAATGGACCGTCGGAGAAATTTCTATGCGTAGTTTGCTTCGATCTCTCCGATGTCACCATTCGTGATCCTTCGGACAGTCCTTTAGCTTCTCAGTGTTACCGCCTCGAAGGTCGGGAGGGTCGAGAACTACTGAAGCCATTATTTTCCCCTGCTTTTCTCTCTCTATTCTCTTTGTTTCTCTCTCTTATGTAGTGGAGCAATAATATGATGGTGCTCTGCTTTGTTTCTCTCATAATTTCATCCCCAAACAAAGCGTTAGTTTAGTTTGGTTTGTCCCGCAAAGGCTCACAGCCTCCCACTTTCGATTCCTAACTGCAAGGACTACCAAGGACTAGAATTAACGAGGATAACAGCCTCCCACTTTATGTTGATTCCTAACTGCAGAATACTTTTAATAACCGATTTCAGACGTAATCCTCAATGTCAAAATGTTGTTTTCCTTTTTAAAAAGAGACCAAATGTGATGATATGGTTTTCCAAAATTGGTGTTAGTTTTTTCTTGGCAGCAACCAAGTAATGGATGCAACTTGTGTAGTGAAAAGTTGAGGGTTCATTTTGGTGGCATTGGCTTGTGGAAATTTGATAACTGTCTTTTGTGATACAGTTGATGCTCTGTTTTTTCAAAGAGAGGAGAGAGAAAAAATGCAGGGAAAGGCTCCGCAGTTTAATACTGCGGATGTCTTTTGATTTTTATAAGGAGAGGTATTTTGGTAATCCGTCCCGTCCGCAGTATTAAAGTGCGGATTACTAAAAACTAAAATGCGGACAAGCGTCCTATTAAACCGTTCAATCTTCCTATGAAGGGTCGCGATGTGCTGTAAGAATAATCTTAAATTGACAATGTTTGCTATGGATCAGTCCCCATATATATATATATATATATATATATATATATATATCCAGACATTAATTAAGAGTAGTATTTAGTACTTGTCCAACACAATATCTACAACATGGACCAAAACCTGAGATTTACATACATATAAATAACCACAAGCTGTTCATATATGTGCCTATATTTATACTCTCCCTCTTTTAAATTATGTCACAATTTTTTTGGTTGAACTTGTGACACCCCCAAATCCGGGTACTTCAATTTTCACGGGACTTGGTGTTCACTGTACAAATATCATCTATCTATCTACCCATAATAAATGCAACCATGAAATAAATAGAAATAATCCTCCCCTTATGGGGTTACAACATCTGAAAATAAATATATCAATCCCAGGTAATACTAACCTTAAACATCTGTGCGGAACATAACAAATAAATAGTCTTACATAACTTTAACATAGAGCTGAAACATAAACATATAAAATAAACAACAAGTCTTCATCACTTGTTGACCTTGCCCTTGCCTTTACTAGTAGAAGGCTCGTCGGACCTTTCGTTCTTAACTGCAATGTTATTATTACGCAAGAGTGAGCACGATTGCCCACAAGTATAATAATATGACAACAATATAATAACATGCGAGTGAATCAAAGACATCTGAATAAAGAAACTCAACTTTTGACTCGAGGATAAATAACAGGAATCAAAAGAACATCTGAGGGTCATAAAACCTTGAACTATGTCCTAGGTTGTAAAGTGTTTATACTTTAAACCTTTAACAGTCATAAGACTATGGACTCTACTTCTCGTACTTAGGGGGATCAGCCCTTAGTACCATACTGTGCACAATATCTCAACGCTAAAGCGTAAATAATCCCCTTTTCCAGGGTTGTTCATCTCAGTTTTGACATCAGAGTCCGCACCAAAGTAAGTTTGGTTTGGATAAGCTCAATAAGTATTTTAGAATTTAGAACGTTCATCAACTATGGACTAGTCGAATCAATAAGGGTTCACTAGTCCTATAAGGTTCAACAATAACATCGATATTCAACTTGAATAATAAATTTCAAGAGTATACAATCGAATAAGTATTGTATAACTGAATCATGCTTTTAAAAGAGTTACAATATATAATATAAATTTCGAACTGGAACAATTAAGAACACGAGCTTACTCGATATAGAAACACAAGTCTGAGACTTAATAAATGAATAAATTAGAATTTAGGGAACTTGCTAAATCAATAAGTTAGGGATAGGATACTTGTCTCTTGCACAAGCTACAAATATAATTACAATTCACTTCCTCAACGTCCTACACATTACATTATGTATACGACATCGATTAGTTTTCATAACTACCATGTTTAACTGTTGAACTATTCACTTAAGTTCGACTTACAACTTGGTTTATAATATTACTCAATGGCTAACCACATAACATGAATATAAACTCACAACATGCATATCACATATGTATAGCCTTTTAAACAATCATAATCAAGTTTTACAATTACGATATTCAAGTTCGCACTTAGTTTGTTAACTTGAACCTTCACATTATCTTATACATGTCAATAACTTAATTTATTAATCATGAATTTCAAATCATATAATATTCATGTATGTAACTTAAAACAACATCTTTTATTATCGAGAACACTACACTTGTGTCCGTGCATGTCTGAAGCCCTCCGATTGCCTCCGAATACGCATCAGTCACAAAGATGGCCATTTTTACCCATTTTAACGATTTCAAATTGAAAAACTTAAAGAATGAAAGTTGTAGGTCTACTCGTTATCTTTCCGAATTATCTTAAATCGCCTTAATCGGAGTTCGTATGGAAAAGTTATGCTTATTTTACTACAGGAGGTCAAAACAGTCTCGGAAACCAAAAAAAAGGCTCCCGGACAGCCCTTATACCCGCTGGGGCGGGTCTTAATGCCCATGAACACCCACTGGGACGGGTCCCCTTGCTGGTGCACTCCCTGGTTCGCGATGAACACACAGAGTAGCCCAAATAAATCCAAATTAAACTAACGTAATGAATTATAAGGCTACTCATAATGTAAAAACTCCACAGAAACATTATATAACATTTCCAGCATGATCTTAGCATTTTAAATCACGTATTTACACAATCCAAGACATCTATTTTTACTGTTTTCAATATTTTGTAAAGTTTTGAAGGAAAACAAGAAATTCAACGTTACGGATTCGTTATAACACCGAAACCGTTCGTTTAACTTCCATTTTGTTCGTTTAAACGTACATAATTACATGCAAGTATCAATTTAAGTTAAATGAACGTATAAGGCGTGTAAATTTTGTACGTAAGGGTCATATGGGCCATATGTACAATTTCTACACTCTGTAACTTTTGAAAACCCAATTATCAACAAAATTCCATGGTGTGATCACTGAAAGTGATGCATATATGGCATATAATATGTTATAAACACATATGAACACACATATAGCCATATAATGAACAAATATCAATTTTCCCATTCACAGAGAATTTTTAAAGCACGTAAATGGAAAAACTCTGTAAAATTTTGAAAACCCAATTAAGGCCTAATTACATGAATTCGATTATTTTAATTCATTCATACTAAATACAAAATATGTTATAATGATATAATAACACATATATAAGCATATAATCAAAAATTGCTAATTTTTTTCTCATACACAGGGAACTCAGAATATATGTTCATGAAGGAAACATAGTACGTGAAATAAAACTGGGACAAAGGAATTACCCCTTGCAAACTCTGTGAAGATGATATGGATTCTAGTTTCAATCTCTCAATTCTCTCTGTGTATTTCTCTCTGAAATGTGAATATTAATATAGAACTGATATGATATGTATATAAGATATAATATAATATGTATATACGTAATATACGAAGTGGGTAGAGTGAGTGGTCAGTTGGTCCCTTAGTGGGTTAACTGGCTAACTCCTCCTAGGGCCGTGTTTGGCTTGTCCCTTATTCCTCCTTTCCCATTAATTTAATTACTTCTTATTATATAGTTAATTAATGTCACACCAAATTTAATCAAATAATGTTATTTAAATCAATTAAATTAAATAGCATAAATCCATATTAAATCACATAGTCACATAATTAAAATTCTCATTCATTAATTATGCAAATCATTAAATCTCTAATTAATTATTTAAATTAATTAGAATAATATTATACTTATTAATTAATATATTAATCAAATAAGCTCAATTAAATACATACTTTGAATATAAAAATTCACCACATTAATTTAACTAATGTGACACATATAATTAAATTAATCTACCATAATTTCATCAATTAATTATTTAATTCAATAATTAAATCATCGAAAAATATTTATTTAATTCAATAAATATTCAAATTAAATTACAAAAATCGTGTTCGTCACAGAACTCGACAAGTATTGTATATATATATATGGAAGCTGTCGTTTACACTCCTAAATTAGCACAGTAGTAAGCAAGGATCGATCCCACAGAGAATAAGTTTGTTTTAGATTTATTCTACTATTTTAACATAAAATAAAGATTGGGAATTTTTGAAATTGTTTTAAACTAAGAAAAACAGAATTTAAATAAAGAGATTAACCAAATATGTAAAAATTTCAGTTCTGTAGTTCAGTTTCACCAAGCACAGCAATAAATTAATTAAGTTATTATTCTTTACCCTTCAATGAAACTATTAACCCTAAATAACAATAAGCTCTGCTATCCTAAATTCTCCTTAGATATTCACTGTATGAAACAAGCTCTTCACCAGATTCAACTAGCATATAACGTAGAACAAGCTCTCTAGATTTAATATGATAGAAGCATTAAGAAATAGAGAATTAGGCTAATCCAAGCAACAAACACATAAGCTCGATTTGTTTAACTTGTTTTCTGATAATCTTAGCAATACACAAAAGCTTGTCCACAATTAGTATCACTAATTTACTACTTGTGATGAAGACAGTTATCAATTACACGTAATACCAATCTTAATCTAGCATATGATAATGATTAAATTAACTCAATTGGCCATATCAAATTAATTAGATCAATTAGCATGCAATTAATGAAAACAGATTATCAGAAGAAATTTCATACAAGAAAGAATAAATAATAATACTTAATTAATCAATTACTTGTAACAAGGTTCCACCTCCCTTTAGAACTGAATAAAGAAACTAGCCTGACATGCTCCAAGTCTGCACTTCAATGAGGTATGATAGTTGGTAGAAGATTGAATGAATAAAACCTTAACTATCATCCTCTATTTATAGTGCTAGACAAGGGCCTAAATCCTATAAGAACTAGGAATCCAAATCCTAAAAGGAATTACAATTATAACTAGTTTCCATAAAAAAATAGAATCTAATAAGGAAATAAAATCTTAGTTCAAAGAAGTCCTAATTCTAATAGTAATATCAATCCAATTCCATGTAGGAATCTCCAAATATTGAGAAAGTCAACTACTGGTCAAACTCCTCTTCAATTCAACTCCAAATCAACTTGTTTCCATTCTTTTAGCTTTAATTCACCTGAAAATAATAAACAACTTATTAAGCTCATATACACATGAAACATGTAATAAAACCAAATGTAAAAGAATAAAAAATCATGAATATTGTGTACTTATCAATATAGGATGCTAAAATTTTAAACAAAGCTGCCAGCTTATAATTTGTCATGAAACTCATACGAGTGAGAACATAAAGATGATCATGAAAAGACTTAATGGCTGAAAAAACCCATTAAACTCTTGTCAAACTATCCCAAAAAAAGCATGCAAATTATTTTTTTTGCACCAAAAGCCATTGAACATTCAAAAAATGTAAAAAATAAACAAAATTTGACCAGATGAATTGATGTACATGTAAGCTGATGTGTACATATGATGTGGTGGTCAAATTTTAGTCTTTTTTGGCATTTTTTGAAAATTCAATAGTTTTTGATGCAACAAAAATAGTTTTAATATCTTTTTGATACCTTGATAAGAGTTTAATGAATTTTTTAGTCATGTTAAATAAAATACATGCATTAATTTTAATATCCAAATATTGAGATATGGTTACGTTCAATAATTACTTATATTTAACAGAACTTGTCACGATAAGTATATATCTCAACACTGTGAAGATAACATTTAATCATAAATAGGGGATTAAGCGTCATTCACCAAAGAAATTAAGTACTGAATAAATCAAAATTGGCAATTCCAAAAGTTGAGAACTAGCTACAAATACACTATAAACGCGAGCAAGCGAGCTTTTTATTACATATGGGTTAACTTAAAAACTAGTAGTACGTAGTACATGCATGGTCTATGCATAGACAAAAACAAACTAAAAGGATATACAAGCATGAAGATCAAGTAAATTGATAATTTGAACCGAAAAAGCTACTTAATTATTGATAATCAATCATAAGGAGGAGGGATGTGTTCACATAAGCAAGCTCCTTATAACGGCTGCTTGGTCACTGTCGGTGTCAGTGGAGTCAAGAAGCTCCGATAGTCGGTCGCTCAAGTCATCCACTTCTCTGTGTAAATTTCTAATATAATTACAAGTCTCTTGCAGCACCTTTGAAGCTGAAACCTGCATGCACCCCGCCCAAAATTATATTTACCAACTTAATACGTACATTAGTTAATTAATTATTACACTAGGTAGCTAGGGCTAGGAAGTAGTATTCATTAATTAATAATTTGTATTAAGAAAAATCATGAAATTAAGAATTACTCTATTACATATATACTTGAGTTAAATGAGGGGGGAACCAGTAGAGACCCACAACTCATGAAAATGCGAGTGTGCCACCAGAATTAAATGCGTGCGAGCAAGAAAGCTAGTTTGTGGGGGTTACCCAACTTGTTATCTATCTACCAATTGGGGTATAGCTATATATATATATATATAAGGGTATATATGTATGTATGTATGTGTATATCTTACCTATAGTCTAGCTAGCCAAATGAATGAAAGCCACACAAAATAAAATGCGAAGAGGGATGAGGTTCAAGTAGCTAGTAAGAAAATACGAAATGAATTAATTGACGTACGAAAGAGGATGTACCTTGTCGGAATTACGCCTCCTATTGCGAATCTCGGGAATAAGTTGTTGCAACTTGGAAACAAGATCGGCGATCTGATCGTCACTTATCCCCGAAGCTCCTCCTGTTGATTGTCTGGAACGAGACCTTCGGTTAGACATTCTGCCTTCTCAAATTAATATTACTACAGCTGGTACTAGGTAGCTAATTGAACTGATCAGAGCTATATATGGTCAAATAGGGCTTAATTTGTCAGGCTTACTTTGTCAGACGAGTACGCGGGTATATAAGTAGTAATATCTAGCTGCTACTTATGTTGATGGTACTGGGTATATATATATATATATATCCAAAAAAAGAAGACGAGTATATGAGAAGAGGTACACAAAAGTATTTTGGGACGACAAGTTATTGTGGTCGGAGAGATAAGAGAAGCTATCTAGAGGATAAAAATAAGGGAGAGAGCAAATTAAAGGTGGAGAGAAATAAATAAAGAAACAAGTAGGTGTTGGAGGTGATGAAGACAATTGCATTGGAGACAGCAGTGGGCTGCCTCCGCTACTTTAAATAGAGTTTGAATTTGGAGGCCTGGATGGAGCGAGACACAAACTCAGGAATCATATATACATGCATCAACTCGGATGGATTCGGTCAAGTTCAAATTTCATGTCAAGTGATCAGAAGGATACGCCATACTGTCTGTCCACTTGTGTGTCCCCAAACTGGGGTTAAGGGATATGTGCTTGTTTATCACCCAACTTTGCGGGCCTCTTTGTGTCAGCCCCAGCACACAAGCCCATGCTCTCGGACCAGGACCATCTTCATTTCAAATAAATAGAGACTCTTTATTTTATGGTCTAGATTTAAAATCATCTTTCTCTCTTTCGTCAGCATGATGTCGCATTTCAACACATTTTAAATTTGAACCATGAAATAGAGAGTCTCCATTTATTTGAAATGGAGAGAATCCTAATTCCCCTCCCTCAATCTTTTAATATAAGTCATTTTAGAGCAGTATTTTTATCTCTTAATATAAATCGTTTGAGAATTTCAAGTAAGCAATAATGGCTTAATTTTCAATATTACCCCAAATATTAAATTTAACTTTGATTCTCTCATTATTTTTTGTCCAATAAATAATACTTTACGACTTATATTAAGGGACGGAGGGAGTATTACTTATATTATCCCCCTTCGATGTCATTTAAATAATTAATTTCACCTCCTCTTCCTATATACACATACATATATAAGATTACTACGTACTAGAATAAAATATACAAATACATATACCATAAGGCATAACTCATACGATTCACAATATAGAAGAATCTTTTTTTCACTTTCAACTAGTACCAAACTGCTAGATCAAAAAAAAAAGAGGGAAAGAATTAGATTAATAATTAATCAAGTACTCCGTCTGGTATGTTAATTCCATTTTACTTATTCCCGTTTCTTTTTCGTAGTGTCTAGAGTGTATGAAAGCCAAATGCGGTGCAATTAAATCTGTACGGGAGATCTAGCCAGGATATACGTGGAACACTTTGCAATGATATTAACTAGATATATTTAAGAATTTACTTTTGACTTTAAGCCACATCTAAGCAGTAGAAACGTACATAATATTTATTTAACAAAATATAAATAATTTTAAATTTTTTGCTCACTTAATAAATTATTTGAGTCTTTTAAAATTTAAAATAAATTTCACCGTTAATGTAGTGCCGGAGTCACGGAATACAACTAGTATATATATATATATATATATATATATATATATATATATATATATATATATATGAGAATCTAGAGACCGACTGTACTATACATGTAAGCAAGAGAGCTTACCATTGTTGACCGAGCATAGTAATATCGTAGATATATTTATGGGAACTCATAATATATATATATATATATATATACGCATACATATATAATTAGTACTACTACATGCATGCATGCTAGCTCATCAAAAACAAATAGTAGGCGTACGTACGTGGTGTCTTGTAATCTCTGCGTTATATATTAATTGAAGTGAGATTTTGTTAGTAGTAGTTAAGTTACTTAAGCTGAGGATGATGTCAAGGTATAGTTTAGTGTTATTACTCCAATTTGGTACATTTGATGTTGGTCAATGGTTATCGGTTAAATAAATATAAATAAATAGGGTTGAATTTTTGTTTGGTAGTTAAAAATGACATTACATGTAGTACGTGTGTGTATATATATATTTCCGCACGCACGTGATGGGTGTTATGTTTTACATTTTTCCGGCGAGATTCCTGGTATATTTTTGTGACACAACACAACAATGGGCGCTTTGTTGCGGCCATCAAAACCCCAACCACATTTTCATTCAGAACTAACGTAATGGACAAAGTTCAACATACTATTAATATAAGTAACCGTGTCCTGTTAGTACATCCAACTTTTTTTATATATATATTTAATTTATCAAATAATGCTACCTTTAAACCTTATTGACTCTCCAACTTTGGAACTTTTAATAGCCTATTAGTAGTAAATAATTCTATCTTGAATCAAGTTTGATACCGCTATATATCTATGTACTCGATCGTATTACATGAGTACTAGCCACTAGGTGTACAATAACATCTCATTAATGTTATTTTAATAGAGTATTCTTTAATACATTAAATTACTCTTAAAGTTAACCAAAATTAATACAAGCAATTTCCAACGTCATTTATCTAAACCATCCAAAAAGTTGGCTGAATAAACTAATGTCCAAAAAGTAGACATGCTTTCAGATCTAGCGCAATGGAGTAGTAAATAATTTAGTACGTACAAACCTTCAGCCTTTACCTTCCTAAAATCAGTAATATATATATATATAGTTCTA
This sequence comes from Panax stipuleanatus, assembly GCA_020205555.1. Lineage (NCBI taxonomy): Eukaryota > Viridiplantae > Streptophyta > Magnoliopsida > Apiales > Araliaceae > Panax > Panax stipuleanatus. The sequence continues at coordinate 3,516,751 of CM035126.1, forward strand.
CGTGCAGGTTGCCTCTAGATGATCAAGTAATTGTTAATTCAGATACCTTTTATGGGAATCAAATCATGATATATTAATTTATAATCAACTATACATACAAGCTAGTACGGAATTGTGGAATCAATTGGAAACTAAACTTTCAAAGAACTGAAAGGGTCACACAAAATAATATGCATGGTGCATGCGGAAACAGGTCATGCAATTAGTTGAGTACCTTCTATATATATATATATATATATGTTCCGCGGGGTTGCTCATGAACCGGTAGACTAAAATTTAATTTCATTTCGGAGTTTTATAATGTTATTTTTTAGGGTAAAATTAAATATATCATAATGTTATTAATAATTACAGAGTCAAATGAACTTTCTGTCTCTGTCTTAATTCATGTACGTGCATGAGCTGCATGTGATATTCGATGTAGAAAAATGGTGTCCTAGTTGGGCCAATGTGTGCTAACTAGAATATACACATTACATTTTGATATAGTTAATTTGCTAAATTATATATTTGCTGAACACGACATATTTTGGTGATCATAAATTGAGCTAAACACTTGAACACTTTAATTCCAATTGTATATAATTCTAAATAATAAACTATAACTATAGCCAGTGGAGCACATGAACCAATATATATATATATATATATATATATATATATATATATAATTCAAAAAAACAAATGGATCACATGAACTCAAATTAATGGACAGCGATGTCTTGTCCAGAAATGAGACGACTGCACTGAACCAATGCAGCCAACCCTTATTAGTTTATTCTTTCTTCTACATAAATCTGAAAACAGAAGCCGCTGAGAAAATCTTTAGACTCCTCAGAAGATCTTTCTTAATGTACATGAGATTTACTCAGCAATTATAATAATAACAACCAAATTCCGGATTCTGCGTAATCTTCAATATTCAATTAGTTTATGATTTTAACAATCTGGAATTGCCATCAATTAAGCAAAAGAAAAACTATATATATATATGGCAATCATCCATAACATTTATTTGATATGAATTAAAAAGGGGCACACCATATCTATAGCGTCCGTTCCATATATCAACGGGCACGATTAAAAAAAAGAACGTGACGTCTGCTAGTAATACTAGTGGACGTTGTAATGACACCAATTGGACCATTATACCCCAATTCAACGAAAGTCAACACATCAAAAAATTACCTCATCCGGTAATATTACTAGCGGACGTTTTAACACCAGAAACTGCTCTAGCAAAACCCTTCAATTGGCAACAAAATTACAAAATTTGCATACAATTTTGAAAGATTTGTATTCTACATCAACTTAATCAACTAAGATTTAGAGTTTATTAACTACAGTTTAAGATTTATTAACCAGAATTTAAGATTTATTAAAAGAAGTAATTATAAGCCCCAAGCTCTAAACCCTGATTAATAAATTTTAAACCTTAATTTATAAACCCTAAACTTTAGTTAAAAAAATTTAAACTTTAATTAATAAAATCGAACACTTATTTTGAGATTAGACTGAGATCGATTAGTAAAAATACTCGTCTGCTAGCGGACTATTTAATTGTGTAAGTTGTTTACTTAGTGCCCTCCCTCCTAATCAGGTCAATTGTCACAAATTGTGTTACATGATATATCTAGAAGTAAGGACGATACATTAATATAAAAAAAATATGGAATTTCTTAACATGTGCCCTTAGGGCACATGCTAAGCACACAATTGAAGGAAATATTACCTTAAACTGTGTGCATATTTCTTTGAATTTAGTGCAAATGCAGAAATTAAGAGAATATGCACACAGTTCAAGGGAATAATCTCTTGAACTGTGTGCTTAGTATGTGCCCTACGGGCACATGTTAAGAGGACCCAAAAAATATATACCATGAGCATGAGCATGAGCATGAGCATGCATTAATTTATATATATAATATATATATTAGATGCTCATCTACTCATATATAGACTACTACTATATATAGTCTGTTCTGTTTAGTCGGTCTTCTAATGCATCCAACAAATATACTAGTAGTGAAAACGACCACCTTCAGGCTTCATACAGGCAAGGCAAGGAATTGAAATTAATGGAGCAGCCACATACAATGAATACTAATGTAGTACAACAATTTAATGCCACATATATATAATTAATTATCTTGGAATTTTTCACGGAAAATTTGACATGACGCGATATTATTCAGACCAAACAATATTCATGTTACGAATTTATTACTCCCCCACAGGCCACAGGATTCTTTCACTGTAAATTCTGTAATATCGCACGACCAACCCTACATGTATATATATATATACACACACTGCACACACAATGCCAACACGGCAACACCTATTAAGTGAACCTCTTCTTCTTCTTGTTTCCATTTTTGTTTGTGGGGTCATACGGTGATGGGCGAACTAGGAAACATAGTGGCCGGATAAACTATATATGTATATTATTTTTTATATGGGAGATACATACATACAAACACAGTTTACGTCCTTTCTTATATTTGTAATTTCTAATTTCCCTCATCCACCCTCAATTTTTTTTTTCTTAAATTACTTTGTATTTTTGGAATTGCTCACACAATGTATGTGCACTAATAATTGATACACACAGAATTATTTATAACAATAATTATAGTGCATACGTATAGTAGTATTGTTTGTAGAAATAACTATCATAATATAAAAAAACATGCATTCTAACTGTTATATATTTCCTGTTACAAATTTCATCTGGCTCCCATGCATGTACTACACATGTTTTTATTAAAATACTTTCAAGTCGAGGTTTACATCGGTGTTATACTGAACTTTGGTTTATTCATACATATCATGTGATACCAAAGAGTACCTTGATATATATATATATATATAACCGATCAGAAGCATTACTCCTTAAGTAACATTATTCCTTAAGTAGCACTACCATTTAAAAATCTCCTGTTTTTCAATTTATTGCATTCTCTCTCCTCAAACTTCCTTCTTCAAATTACTTTATAAAAATATATTTAATCCTCCATTGATATATTTGATTCAACAATATATCAAATTACATCATATTGATATATTTGATCCAATATTGATAAATTCAAGCCAATTGATCTGATACATTTTATTACCGTTCTGATACATTTTATTACCGTTTTGATATATTTTCAATTGATCTGATACATTTCATTACCGTTCTGATACATTTTCAATTGATCTAGTACATTTTATTATCGTTCTGATACATTTTCAATAAAATATATCAGATCAATTGAAAATGTATCAGAACGGTAATAAAATGTATCAGATATAAGTCGAAATCAAAATCAAGGAGTAGATACTGATTCTTTTTCGGCCGAAGTCAAGATCGCTGTTGAATCAAGTCGAGACCTGCTTTGGTCTGAGTTGGTCGAAATCGGATGTTATGTTTTGTTCTGAGCCGAAGTCGAAGTCAATTTGTTCAACCTAGATGCCGAAGATGCGTGAATCATGGTGATTTGGGTCTGAAATGAATCGTGATTGGATTTCGGAGAAAATTTTTTGTATTTTGAATTGAAGCTTGTTATGTGTTTTGTTTTGGAGAGAGAAAGAAAAAGCCGTGATTTTTAATTGGAGCCAAAATCAGGTGATAGCCTTATATAGGTATATATATACAACGAAAGATAAAGAGTTAAAAACAAAGTAAGTAAATTAATTGAAACGGTTGGTTCAACGAGTACAAATTGAAGCCGTGTTTAAACCACCAAGAACAGAAAAGGATATATATGATGATACTAGGGAAAATGTATGGCGGCTGCATAGCTAGCTACCTAGCTAGCTACTTCTGAACCAAGAAATTTAATTAATTTTGCATAAAGAATAAGCCCAATAGTTAGGGTTTTCAGAAGCACGTGTTCGAATAAGGGTTTTCAAAACATATGGGTATGGGTTGCCATACTCGACCGGTCATGTGATCACACTATTCCAATACTCAAATGGCGAACCTTGTTTTTCTAAGTCAAAGGGTCCCAAAACACACCATTCATTTTATACACCAAGTCTTCACGAGAACTCACTGTCCTAAACACCCGGACACCATCCCGCCCTCTTCATTTGTCGTCTCTGCGCTTAGCCTGAAATTAATATTAATATAATAAAATCTTTGACAGTCTACAATTATTTACAAATATAAAACTCTGTTGCCATAGCGGATAGTGCTAAGAAATTGAAGCTTAATTTACTCCAACAATCAAGTGAAGAATCTGAAACAAACTTGTGTTACCCTGATAGGTCGTGTCCTAGGACATACTTTTCAGAAGGCAATGTTTATGTAGTGTCACAGTTGAGCATTTATCATAAATTTTTAGTACATGTTTGCAAGCATGTGCTGCACATGGATAATGTCAGCAAAATAATGTAAAAAAAAAAAAAGAAGAGGAAACCGGGCAGTTAGTATGTGGACTATCTATGCCGTGAGAATTACTCAATGATTTAGCCAGTATTTTGCCACAACTTCATGAGCCAGCAACCTTTTTTGTTTTCTGGATTTCGCTATTTGGAATCTTGTAGCTGTTCAACAGAAGGATAAGATAAATCTTTGCTGATCAACTTTTCTGAATCTGATCCTGTATAATTTTCTCTAACATTGATGAAAAAGAGTCCAGATCTAAATATAACTTACAGACGGAGAATCGGACATTCTTCAGGTCTTTCTTAGCTTGAGTAGTCATGGAAAGCATTTCATTCTCTGCAAAACTTTATTGCTTTAATACAACATGTTCATTCACGACTAAAACATAGTACCGCCTCCAAGTCGTATTGAACTTGCACAACAAGGAATACCTGTCTTTCAATTTCAACAGCAGACGCTGCGAGCCTTCTTCTCAACATTGATTTTTCCTGTTCGCAAGCTTCCATCTCAGAATCTAACAGAAAAATCAACCCAATATATTTAGAAACATTAAAAATAACATTAATACACACAACATTTCATCTCCGAATCTGGCATAAATATCAACCCAACATATTTTAGAAGCATTAACAATAACATTACTATATGACCACACAACATTTCATCTTCTGTTAGACTAAAGTCACTAAACATCTCCCTCCGTCTCGGAATCTAGCAAAAATTTCAACCGAGATATTTTACAAACATTAAGATCAACTTTACAAGTAATAATACTAGACATAACATTTCCTCCTCTGTTAGCTTAAATAGCACCCTCAGTTCCACACAAAGTCTCACTTTTCGGTATTAAAATAAGCGTCGCTCATTCAAAAGTCAACAAAAATTTAAATGTAAACAGTCAATAGATGTGAAGTTTAAGGGATTTTGTGGATCCCATTCTGCAAGTAAAGTGCACGGATGTTGTGATGTATCTAAAGGGTATATGAGAAATAAAAGCATAAATACATATTATGGACAAAGTAAATTATTTCCTTAATTTGCCCAAAATAATCATAAGCGAATTTTTGTGAAACTGTGGGAGTATTAACAAGCTAAATGAGGCCCAATAAAGAAACAAAGCAATGTTAATTAACCTTCCATTATTGATTCACAAGAACACAATATATCCTATACCATATCCGATCAGTTTGTCTTTCTAACTTTCAAATATATTTGAAGTATTGTGTAATTTATTATTTATACTCACAACTTCTAACTGTCGTGTCAACACAAAGAACTCATGCGCAGCTGATTGGCATGTGGGTTGTGAATATAATGTGACAGGACTCAACAAAAGTTTCTGGTGGTTGGAGTTTCCTTTTACATTCTACTCATCTTTTCTTTTGATTTAGATCATTCAAAGGTCACCACAGATTTCTGTAATGATTAATGAGATAATTCTGTTGAGACAAAGAGCCAAACCTAGTAACAGCTCAAACCTTGTTAAAAGTGACTAGAAAGTACAATGAAAGAATAAGACAACCAAAACATCATGTCCTCTTGGGTTATATGTAATGTGATTCTATGAGTCGATATAATTTAGTATAATAATGTTATTTTATGACTGATAACGATGTTTAGTCCTTTTAAAATGAAACCTTTTGACTATGCTTAGCGGGAATTACTACATCGTGTAGAAAGAAAAACAACATATTTCCTGAAATTGCAGCCTTTGAAGCATCCAATCCCAAGAAGTTGGAAGAAAAAATTGTCAATGTGAAGCTTACGGGTGAGCTTACGCTTACTCTCAGCCAAATATGTTTGTTGATGATTATATGAACTAACATATAAACTATTCATTATCTCATACTTCCTTGACTGATAAAAAAGTGAAGCAAAAAAATAGAATTTATCAATCACAGATATATATATATAGGATGTTAGATATATGATAAACCTTTAGTGAATATTAGCCTGACAAGTATTTGATTATGTCAAATATAAATTTAAAACACAAACATACACGGTTTACTTTGAGGAAACATTTATAACACAATATGAATTAATAGTCACATCAATTGGTAAACTGACTCCCATGTTAAAAAAAATGTGCAGGTTTCGAGTCATATGGACAAAGTTAGGGAGCCTAAACAATGGGTTGGTATAAAAAATTGATCAGCAGAAAATATAGCGTAAATAGGTTGCTAAATTCTCACCATAATAGTAGGATGACAGAATGGTAATGCGCTCAGTTGGCTGAAAAGAAAATATAAAAGAACAAGTTTATGTAAGACAGCAATTATATAATTAAAAGGTAAACTTTTAAAATACAATTTAGAATTAGTTAGTAGATCAATGAAATCCAAGATATTGGTTTGGAGTGATAGCACAAAGTGAAGGGTATATAAATATCCACCTGATCGTCCTTATCAGTAAGATTTAGGTGACAGATCCATCTTATGGTCACAAACAATTGATGCACATTCGCTAGTTTATACACTATAACATCCACTGATCAGGTATTTAGCTCTTCATGGGACCAAAATGATAGCTGAACCAAATATATGTACAACAGAAGTAGTCTGCTTCTAGGAAAAATATGTATTCTTAATTCTTCTAGTCTTCCATTGCACGAAAAATTTCATTCACTATTTTAATATAAATATTACTATATGTAAGTCAGTTACATAACGACCACCTGAATTTTGATAAACACAACACATGACCCCCCCTATATTTGTGCAAACTGACCTGATGCCAAAGCTAAACGACATTAGCAGAGAAGGTAACCTGACTTTCACAGTACTTGAGTACTGAAAAGAAAAAAGAGGGAGGGGGGGCCTAATAATGTATTATACCACCATTGCACAACGGAATATACACTTGCTAAAAATGAAATCGCCTTTGTTTCAGAGGGAACACTAAAGAGAGGATATAAAAAGAGGGATACAATTGGAAGTTTGTGTCAAATAACCCCTTTTACCTTGCTTCCAGTTCTAATTTTCCTTTTGAAGCAAGGTAATCTTCATAAACCTCGAAACAATGAAAAAATTAAAAGAAGGATAGAAAGATACCATTACAAAGATCCCTTCCCGGCGAGTAGGGAGTTGCTCAAGCTTTTTTAATGCCTCATCGCCTTTAGTAAGTTTACCAAATATTGCATACTGAAAGGAAGTTGAGGAAATGCCAGAAATCATATGAGATGAGTTTTTAAAATAATCTTTCTCACCAATAGTTAGAGTAACCAACATACCTGGCCATCAAGATGTGGGGCATCTCCAAGAAGTATTGAAAATGAGGATCCACCGCTGTTTGGATCTGAATGCCTACACCAGATAAAATAGGCTTGAGCTGGAAAGGAAAGAAAATTAGAAAATATAAGCAAACAACAAAAAACATGTAGTAGGACAGCAAGCACTGTTAGGATTGAATGAACTTAAATATCAGGGAAATCACTTGTAACACTTTAAGAAATTGAAGTGGAGTTCTACATCAGTCTACACTATCCTTGAGTTTGCTGTATGTTTAATTACTAGTGTATAATATGTTAGGACATTTGTGGGTGTAATTCCAACCTCGTTTAAATATTTTTACTATGCAATTAATGCTGAGTAGGAGATATAGAGACCAGGTAAAAAAAACATAATACCAAAGAAAAGCAACAACACCAGATCCAAAAGTAATTATACATTGGTGTCACTTGTTCTACTTCAAATTCTGAGAATATATGGAGCCTTTGAATTTGTAATGTAGTAATCACTATGAGCACCTGCTAGAATGTTAAACCTTAATACCTATTCTAATATACTTGGTAAACACAGAACATCCCTTACCCCTTTACGCTTACCCAGTGATTGATATTGCAACTTTGTTTTTCACATAAACCATCTACCATTATTTTGCAAAAAAGTTTTAGATACTGTTCCGCATAATAATGTATGAAAGTAATTACTACTTGCAAAAGTCTTTACCTCCCCATCGAAAGGATACCTCTTACATGCTTCATGTCGCTAAATTCGCTAACAACAGTTTTGTATGCTTCCTCCCTTTGCTCTTCATTCATAGGAGCTGATCTTCCGCTAGCAACATCAGCAACTTGGGCAACAAAGCCTTTATCTACCTGTACCATACTTTTCTTACCCATATTAGATATAGTAAAACAATCAGCCTACCAAAGAAATTTTGTCATATTAAGGTATCAGTAAAGTACCCGGAAGAAATGGTTGGTGTTGTAGCATCCCAGACGAACAAGTTTGTAAATGTGTTCAACTGTTTTGGGAGCAAGGCTAGGGAAGAAACCAAATTCAATATCTCCATAGTTTGTCTGCATCCAAAATGCATCAAGGCATTCCAAAAGTTCAGCATCCTACATTAACTGGAGACTGCTTGAAAGGTTACGATACAAACTTAGGGTACCAGGGAGCATGAGTGGCAGCGAGAGCACCAACTTGAAAATTGAACTACTCCCTCCATTCCACAAAAAGAGTCCCATTTGCAAATTTGTAATCATTAAGCATGTATTTCTATTCCATATTTACCCCTAAAACTATTATTAGTTTAATAGTGCTAGCATGATAATAATTGAGGACATGATGTCATTTTATACTATTATCAATAAAAAGAGGACTCTTTACAAAGAAAAAAAGAGAAGGAAAAAAAGAGGCAAATGAGACTCTTTATGTGAAGCAAAAGTATTCCTGGAGTCCTCGAGCGTTACCGTGTGTGTGTATGTAGAGGTGTATAGATACGATTTGCTGTAGTTATGAATGTTATAAAGTTCAGTCTTGTGGTTGGTGTTTAAAGTTTAAAGTTTAAACTATTTGATATAGGTTTGTAAATCGTTACAATCACGTAACATCCTCAACAATCAACCTTATATATATATAGTGCTTATAATTTAGAAACCCACATCAATACTCATCGATATATCCTTAATAATGTTTTGCATATTGTTAGCATTAAGGTAAAACTGTCCAATTTACAACGTACTTTGTCATATTCATGAAATAAAATTATTAATCCGCCAGTTTAGTTCTCAGACCTCAAATCCCTGAATACCCTAACCCTACCTACCCGGTGAGTTGTGTATCATATGCTATGAATATTACACAAATACCTTGAAGTACACACCATGAAAATGTGGTGGTAAATACTAACTTTAATTTTGAGACTCTCTATCTAGGTCGGAGGGGTTACATAGTAGCAAAATAGTTTCAAGGTGCTCTAGACATTAGTATCAGAGCTCTTCTAATTTGCTAATTAATATCTCAAATCTTTCTACAAAATCATCGAACAAGCCAAAGAAGCAGAAATTTGAAGATTAGCACCATTACATGACCAGACAAGCGTAATCAGAAGGTAATAAATGATCGGCTGATAAAAATTATAATCTCTTAGATAATTAAGCAGCATATATAAATATTAAAGATGAATAACATGATTAATTATTGAACATGTCCGTGAGTGTGTATATATATCCAGTAAAAAATATGAACCTGAAAGACGACACGAGCAGATCCGAGTTCTGGGGGTTGAGCAAATGAAGCTGAAAAAAGAATGCAGACGATTATTAGATATGCGATTGAGACCGATACTCCTTTGCCTCTCCACATTTTCCGTAGACTCGAATTTGGGGCCTTGAACAAATTAATGGAGGAGTACAAAAATTATACTGTCAGACTGTCACCAGTTCTCATTTTACTACTCTACTCCTCCTCCTTTGAGTCTTTGACCTTCCGTTTCAGCTAAGGAAGACGAAGACGCGCGTGACAACTGGGTATGGAGCGTATATGGTGCAACCAAAATGAATATCAATTTCATTTTAATTAATTAATTATACAAACATGAAACATGAGTTATTTTCTTATATATTTTTTAGTTATAGAAATAATTTAATTATAAGTTTATCTTTTAAATAATTATATATATATATATGGCATTAATAATTTTTATGATTTTATTTTATTTTATTGTAATATTCATACATGAATATATATATATAAAAAGGATCTCAACCTTAACCATTCCAAAATTCCTTAGTCCTTACATCTTTACAAATTTAACCAAGGATTGGGCCTAAGACTGTGTGAATTTTGTGCCAATTTTTTTGTAGGCTGGCATGGGCTTATTAAAGTCCAGCCCAGCTCCATTTATGGACAAGCCCATCAATCAACCCATTTCTTGTATTTAAGATATATTTGGTACGGAAGACTTTTTGGAACATAACCAAGAAAATTTAGAGCATTTGATTGATTTAGGAATATTACCAAAATTATAGCAAAGTTTACTGTCACCACGTGCTGGCATTGCTCATTAGTCATGATGGACAATAAGCTTTACCACTTCTTTCGTAAAACATGTCAGTCAGTCAGACTAATTCTGGATATTTAATTGAGTAGTTAGTTTATCTTAGACAAGTCTTCTTCCCAGTTCCCACCCAACCCAAGTAATTAATTAAAGCATATACACGACGTAATAAAAGCAAATTTTGTGGAAAGCCTTAAAATCTTTCACCTCTCTCCATTTCTGGTTCTGGTCATAATTGAATGAACAAGAGTCACTTGTTTATCATTCATAATTACTCAACTACAAAAACACTACTACCATCCAATCCAATATATATATATATATATCCCTTTGCATGTCCAAAATCAAGAGTTCCATTTGATTTTTCACATTTAATTTTGAATATAATAATCGAAGTTATATATAGACATATTAAATTATAAAAACCAAATATTTGTAATAAATAAATTATAGGCAGGCATAACTATTATTGTGGAAAACCTTTTTATTTTTGGCGAAAGCAACTGCAACCACAAGTCTTTTTAATGAAATGCATGCATGCATGTGTATATATAGACTCATCCTAAAAGAAAGTGTATATAAATCAATAATAATGTTAATATTCTTATGCATGTGCTGCATGCAGATATGCTATATTTACGATGCTGAAATGGCCACGACAGTTAGATCCTCTTGTGTTTCATGGAGAATGAGATAGATAGATAGATAGATAGATAAACGCTAGCTTTTGTTCCATTGCAAACAAAATACCTAGCTACTTCCTCTAGCCTAGGAAAAAACATATTTAAAAGCTACGTACGTACTTCGTACCCCTAAATATAAATAATAACACTACAAGAAAAAGAATTATTAGCGACCGTCGGTCGCAAATGGCTATCTGCGGCCGTATTCGATCGCAGATAATGGTCGCATATTATCTGGTAGCTGACTGCTCGGCGACGACCACTTTTAGCGACCGGAGTGTCAACGACCGACAGATAGCGACCGATGTCGTCGCTAAGCTGAGTCAAGTCTCATTGTTGACGTGGCCCACGTGTCCGCGACCACCATTAGCGACCACCGCGGTCGCGGATATGGCCAAGTCACCCCCGGTCGCTGATACGTATCAGCGACAGGATGCGGTTGCTGATTAATAAAATAAAATAAAAATATTTTGTGGATTTTTCAAAAAATTTATACTTATTTGTACTTATTTTATATCTCATCAACACACAGCAGTATATATAAATCACCAAAACTATTAAAATTAATCGATCCACGTCCATAAATTAACCAAGACAATAAATAAATCGCTCGAGCGACTAAAATTTATATAAATTATATATTGAATCTAAAACTATAATTATGGACGTTTGCCTTTGACATCAAACAACTCAACAAGCAAACGATTAGAAACTCTTACCAATCATATTTATAGACCTCCTGCAAAGAAAAACAGCTTCCTGAAAAAAAAAAATACAATAGAAGAACCATAAGTAACTAAACATGCATGCATAAAGCTAAATTCACTACAAAATTACCTCGGCAATATCATCATCAATATCCTGCTGTATTGTGTTAACGTTCACCACTGCATAAGCTAGTTAATGTCCGCGCCAAGTGTAAGAATTGAAGTAGATTACGATCTTGATAGTCGTCGGTCGTCGTCCTCGATAAAGTTTGATCGTATTTTGTGGAACAAAATCTTTTTATAAATAAGACTTTCTTATGGAATATATATATATATAAGATAATACTATAAGAGTTGATCGAAATATTGTACCCAATGCAAATCTTAACGAAAAGAAACTAATCTCAAGGAGTTACTCAAGTGATAGCTAGTTTAGTTAGCTTCTATGTATACTTTATAATTTTAAGGAGACGCTTTGGGGTTGAGATTTTTAGTAAATACTTAAAAGGTAGTACTCGTGAATGCCGCCTATGAAACTAAAAGAAAATAATATTTCATTAGTTCTAAAATATAATAATAATTTTAATTTATTTTAAGTCAATTAATATGAGTATTATTAAATTTAAAATTTAATATAAATTCATTTAATCTTCTTTTCTAAAAATAATTACTAGTTATAGTGTTTAGTACTACCATTTTAGAAGTTTAAATTACTCGCATCACTTCTAAATTTGAAATAATTTTAAAAGTTAAAAATTAATATTATATTCAGGAACTGAAGGATGATTTAATTTATTTATTTATTTTTAGTTATGGAGGTGGAAGTAAATTGGTGGAATTAATTAGTTTGCTTAATCAAATATAACAAAGAGCTAACAGTACTGGAGTACTTACTAATTTAGCTTAGAAGAGGGAGAATTCCATTCTCCACATCTGCTTGCTTTTCCAAGAGATCTTAACATTACCGATTGCATTCAATTAAGCTAAGTACGTTACGTATTTATAAACAAAGAATATTCAAACGTTCATATATATATATATATATATATATATATATATATATATATATATATATATATATATATATATATATATATAGTGTGTGTGTGTGTGTGTGTGTCATTACACCATTGATCAGGTTGCAGAAAAGTGCAAAAAGTAAGTGAATGCATGCATGCATGAGCTGCAAGCTTTTCCAGATCAAATAGAAAAAAGAAATTCTCTGACGACTTCTCAAGGGAATTTTTCTTTAACCTTCTTAACAAATTTACTTTAGTAACGATTGATCAATACCTCTAAACAAGATTTACTCTTTTTAATTTTAATGCAAAAAAGAAGTTAAGACTCTAAACCTTAATTACCAATTTAACTAATACGTATATATATATATATATAGTTTTCTAAAAATCCTTCTATGTGCTCACTCAGTCCAGCTTATGCCCTTCAGGCGCCTCGATTTGGCCTAAATTTAGACACTCAAGATTAATTGTTTTCCCCTCTACTTTTTTAAAAAAACAAAAGTATTTTTTTTTCATGATCAACTATAACAACAGTAATATTTTCATGATCAACTATAACAACAGTAACAACAGTCCAGCTTATATGTGTGTGTGTGTAGCACATGAATCTGATTATATTTTTTTTAGTGGAGGGTTTTGAAGATGAACATGCTAATATTCTCTCTTCCACAATGATCAAATTAAAGCCCAAAGGAATGCATACATCATCATCCTAAATTAGAATCAAATCTACTCAATGTGGTTCCGCATACACCTAAAAGATTCCCCACTTATTAACATCAGCAACCCATGATTTAACAGAGCTTGATTGATTTGATGCTGTTTTTTTTGTGTTTTTTTTTTTTTGACATGTTGAAGATGTTAATATTAGAATCCTACGCTACGAAATGAATTAATTAGTGGATCTAATTTGGAAAATAATAATTAGAGGTAATGCTAATCCCCCCCCCCCCGGGCCCCTCTTTAATTCTCCTCCTTTAGATGTGTTGGGCCATGAATATCTCGGGTTGGTCAATTCTTATTCATTGTGGGCTTTCCGGGTCAGACCCATTTTTACTATTGGAGTATTGGGCCATTGTCTAAATGATTATTTAGATAAACTTTAGGTTGGAGCTGGTAGTGGATGACAGGTGGCAGTTTATAGACTAAAGATTACCCCTAATCTGTGGGATTAGCAGACGGCTGATTGAGGTGATGGGCCCAGCCGTCTTAAGCCACCTTCATTAATGAGGAGTTGACATAATGTTGACTGGGGGAAGAGCAAGTGGGAAAAAGCCTGCAGGCAGCCAACTGACGTAAACATCGGGGGAAAACATGCAAGGTGGTGAGACAGTATATGAGGACAAAGCACTACATGGAAAGGGAGGAGGAACATATTTTTCTCTCAGAACACTAAAGCACACAACCTCCATTGTTAAACCATTTTTCTCAAAATCTGTACTTATTCTCACACCGGAGCGATCCCCGACGGCCCAAAACCGTCGAGATCCGGTGCTGACGTGTTCATTGTGCAGGATCAAATGTGCTTTTCGTGATTGAGGCGCGTGGCGAGTCGGTGGTGTTAACATTGGCGTTAGAAGGAGGGCTTAGTGTTTCTGTTTTTCAATCACAACGTACTGAACAACTTACCTCGGAAGCTATGGTAAAAAGTAAGACGATCACGGCTGAAGGACAACCAACGGATGCCAGCTCTTCTTTGCAAAGAATTTCGGTGAAAGACAGATTAGGACCCTCAAAAAGCGTTCATGATAGACTTGGGTCGCAGAGGGTTCTAAGAGATTCTCAGGCTAGAGACCATGGGGATGCCAAGAGGAAGTTATTTTCTACTGCTAGCAAAGGTTCCGATAACGATCGGAAAAAGATGATGGACACACCACTTAAGGCCCGGCATCGAGAAGGCCATACGGACAAGATTTCTATCTTGGCAAAGAAGGCTCAAGAAACCGACACGGCTTTGAAAGCCCTTATGCAACAGAGGGAGGAGATTTCTAAACAGATGATTCTTATGGCTGAGAAAAAAAACGAAGCTTTCAGTTACACTCGACCGGAGAGATGGAGTAGATCACATGGTCGAAGAGCAAGGAAGAATGAGTATACCAGTCGAGATGACATTGAGTCTTATAGTCATTCTCCTGATAGGAAACCAAGTATGTTACAAGAATATTCTCCCAGAATTTCGAAAAGGGCACCTCGTATTTAGTATCATAGAGAAAGTAGAAGGGATGAACGACGAAGTCGATCAAGAAGTCATTCTCTAAAAAGTCCAAAGAGGATACACCATACAGGGAGTTCTTGGTCCAGCCGAAGTACAAGACGAAGTCCTTCGGCGTCGTTTAAACCGGATGAAAGAGACCGGATTAGACATAATAAAGCGAAATCTCCGGATAAGAAAGCTACTTCTTCGCCCGAGATGCTGGAAGACCTATCAAAAGAAATAAGAGAGCTTCGAAAGCAGCTAACGGAGATTCAACAAGGAAAAAAGGCTTCGGATAAAAAGGCGTCCCCCTTTTCATCTGAAATTCTTAAAGAGAAAGCGGATCCCAGCAAAAAGTTACCTCATATGGAAAGTTATGATGGTTCTGGAGATCCGTTTGACCATAGCCAAGCATTTGATAGATTGATGGATTATTACGACTATTCATATTCAGCTAAATGTCAGACATTCTGGTTGACCTTAAGAAAAGATGCAAGGCAATGGATGGGGACTCTGGCTTCGGATTCGATTACGTCATGGGCGGATTTGTGTGACAAATTCCATGCTCGCTTTGGGAGCAATAAGAGAAGAGGAAGACCCACGGGATCGTTGGCCCAAGTAAGGCAATATTCGAGTGAGACTCTGGGGCAGTATGTGAAGAGATTTCAAGAAGCTGTAGGGCAGATTTCAGATCTTAATGATCTTCAAGCAGTAGGGTTATTCCAGAATGGCTTAGATCTGGTGAAATCGAAAAAATTAGTAAAAAAGCTGATGTTCAAACATCCAAAGAGTCTGGCCGAAGCGTTTGAAAAGGCCGAAGGTTTCATCGTGGTGGAAGAGGCAATGGCTAGCTTGAAACAAAGCTCTTCGAAAAAAGTAAAGGAGAAAGACAGGGAAAAGCCTGACATTAATCAGAGAAGAAATAATACCGGCAATGATCGAACCGAAGGGAATCAGAAAAGGTATAATAGTAACTGGATGCCCAGGGGAGATCATCCACCCATTCCGACTCAAAAGGTGAACAAGGTATACACACAACTTAACACGGATCGGGCCACCATTTTGGAACAAATTAAAAATCAACCGTACTTCGAAACGCCCAAAAACAACCTTCGACCAGGGTCCGGAGATCCTGCCTTATATTGTAATTACCACCGGGCGGTTGGGCATGATACAAATTCCTGCTGGAGTTTGAAGGAATTTATTGAGAGAAAAGTTCAAAGTGGTACTTTGATACATTATGTAACAGGGCGGGAACAACAAAGGAATCAACCGGAGAATAAGGAATTGGCTCAAGTCGCCCAGCCTGTTCAACCAGTGCCAAACCAGGCGGTGCGGCATGTTGTGGATGTGATATCTGGGGGGAACACAGGAAAGGTTGCAGGTAAGAAGAGACGAGGGTATCTGGACTCTGTGATGTCTTTGGCAGATAAGCCTACGAAGGTCGAAAGGGCATATCCGGGTTCCATAATTTCCTTTACAGATGAAGACTTCCCTACGGAACCTATCGAACCACATGAAGGAGCCTTGGTAATCACGACCCAAGTAGGTTCTGTGGATATGAAGAGGATGATGATTGACAATGGCTCTTCGGTGGATATATTGTATGCTCATGCTTATCACCGAATGCCTGCAGATGGCCAGAAGATGGAAATTGGGCAGGAGACCCCTCTGTATGGTTTCAGCAACGATCCCGTCAAGGTAGCAGGAACCATCGAGCTGCCAGTTGTCTTCGGGACAGTTCCCCAACAGGTTCAAATCCTCTATAAATTTTATGTTGTACATATTGATTCTGCCTACAACGCTATTTTGGGGAGACCTATTTTGACAGCTCTACAGGCGGTTACTTCAATACCCCATTTTAAAATTAAGTTTCCTACATCCCACGGAGTTGGCGAAGTGGCGGGGGATCTGGACTTAGCAAGGAGATGCTATCGGAATGCTCTAATCACTTCGGGGGTAGGAATCAGTAAACTGAAGCATACAATGGCCATTGAGGTGGAACCATTTACAGAAAGCGGAACCGAACCTTTAGTCGTGCCCGATGAGGATACCGAAGAGATCGAGTTGATTCCGGGGAAGAAAGAGAAAACAGTGAAAGTCAGTTCGGGACTTCCAGAACCTTTTCGAACAAGCCTGCTGAAGTTGCTTCGGTGCTATGCCGATGTCTTCGCTTGGATCCCCAGTGACATGCCGGGAGTAAGTCGAAAAGTAGCGGAGCACAGATTGCAAGTGGATCCAACTAAGAAGCCAGTTAGACAGAAGAGAAGACTCTTCGCATTGGAGAGACAGAAGATAATTGATGAGGAGATCATTAAGTTGTTGGATGCAGATTTCATCTTCGAGATCGATTATCCAGAGTGGATGGCCAACGTGGTTCTGGTCCAGAAGCATAATGGCAAGTGGCGAGTATGTATAGATTACACCGATCTGAATAAAGCCTGCCCGAAGGATTTCTATCCTCTGCCTCATATCGACCAACTCATTGATGCAACTTCGGGGTATGCTTTTCTTAGTTTTATGGATGCTTTTTCAGGTTATCATCAAATTTCTATGTGTAAAGAAGATATACCAAAGACAGCTTTCATTACTCATCGGTCGGTGTACGCCTACAAAAAAATGACTTTCGGATTGATCAATGCGGGAGCTACATATCAAAGGATGATGAACCATATATTCGAGAAGCAGCTAGGCAAGAATATGGAGGTTTACGTTGATGATATGATTGTTAAAAGCATGTCGGTTCGTGGTCATCTGGATGATCTAGAAGAATGTTTCCAGACGGTGCGCCGTTATGAATTGAAGCTGAATCCTACTAATTGCACTTTCGGACTGGGGGCAGGCAAATTCTTGGGATATTTGGTCAGTAAGAGAGGTATCGAAGCCAATCCAGAGAAGATCCAGGCTATCTTAGACATAAAATCACCCCAGTCATACAAGGATGTTCAACGTTTAACTGGTCGAATAGCATCGTTGCGACGATTCATGTCTAAGTCAGCAGAAAGGTGCTTGCCGTTCTTTAACACGTTGAAAGGGCCGAAGAATGCGAAGACCTTCCGATGGACTTCGGAGTGCGAGGAAGCTTTCCAAGGCATCAAAAGGTACTTGTCTTCGGCACCTCTATTAGTGAAGCCAGTTCCTACGGAACCTTTGTATTTGTATCTGGCTGCCAGTTCATTTGCCGTAGGAGCAGTTTTGGTGCGGGAAATTGGGGGTAAGCAGCACCCGGTTTACTATGTAAACCATGCCCTTAGGGATGCAGAAACAAGGTATCCAGACCTTGAGAAATTTGCTTTTGCTTTGGTCGTTGCTAGTAGAAAGCTTCGGCAATACTTTCAAGGTCGGACAATAGTGGTGTATACAGACCAACCACTGAAGAAGGTGTTGGGGAAGCCAGAGGTTTCGGGAAGGCTTGCTGCGTAGACGATGGAATTGTCCCAGTTCTTCATAGAATACTATCCCCGGACGGCTATTAAAGGCCAAGCCTTGGCTGATTTTGTGATAGAATGCTCGTTTCCTGAAGCTGATGGCAGCATGATCGAAATGGAAGGATCTCCGGAGACGGTGGCCATACTTCAGCAGGAGCACGATTCTTGGACTTTATATGTGGATGGATCTTCTACTTCGGATCTTGGTGGTGCCGGGATAATTCTGACAAGCCCAGAGGGATTCAAAATACAGCAGGCCGTCAGATTTGAATTCAAGGCAACAAATAATGAGGCTGAGTACGAGGCGGTATTAGCAGGATTGCGTCTGGCTCATAGTCTGGAAGTTCAGAAGCTGATCATTTACAGTGATTCTCAACTGGTCATCAAGCAAGTTTCGGGGGAGTACGAAGCTCGAGGCTCTAAAATGGTTAGATATCTTGCAGAATTGAAAGATCGACTTCAACACTTTGGCTCATGTGTATTTAAAAGTGTTGGTCGAACTGATAATTTCAACGCTGATGCATTGTCGAAACTAGCTACTACTGAATCAAGCGCCTTTGAAGGAATCGTTTACTTGGAAATCCTGAAACAAGCCAGCATCCAGAAAGAGGAAGTAACGTGCGTAGAACAGTCAAATTGTTGGATGACTCCATACATAAACTATTTAGCAGATGGCGTACTACCTTCGGATCAGATGTTGGCTAAAAAGGTGAGATACAAGAGCGCAAACTTCATACTGATTGATGGAGATATGTATCGAAGAGCTTATTCCTCTCCATTACTGAAGTGTCTGGTCCCGTCTGAAGCTGAATATGCCCTTCGGGAGGTCCATAAAGGTATCTGTGGTGATCATATGGCCGCGAAGTCGTTAGCATATAAAGTACTTCGTCAAGGTTTTTATTGGCCGACAATCTTCAAAGAGGCTACTGATTATGTGAAAAAATGCCCCAAATGCCAGCTGAATAGTTCGATCCCACATTAGCCACCAGAGGATTTATACTCGGTTTTATCTCCTATACCCTTTGCTGTCTGGGGGATAGATATACTGGGTCCCCTTCCAAAAGCAAAAGGCCAGGTCAGTTTTGTTATAGTAGCAATTGATTATATGACTAAATGGGTAGAGGCGAAACCCCTTCGGCTGATAACAGAACAAGAATGCTTGAAGTTTCTCAAAGAGTCAGTAGTATTTCGATTTGGAATTCCTATGGTAGTAATTTCAGATAATGGACGCCAGTTCGTGGGGTCAAAATTTGAGGCGTTCTTGAAAGAGTTAGGGATTCAGCATCGAAAGACTTCAGTTGCCCATCCACAATCTAATGGACAAGTTGAAGTAACCAACAGAATACTCCTGAATGGAATCAAGAAAAGGCTGGATGACGCCAAAGGAAGATGGCCCGAAGAATTACTTAGCGTGCTATGGGCTTACCGAACTACACCAAGGACTACGACGGGAGATTCCCCATTTAGACTAGCATACGGTACTGATGCTTTAGTTCCGATAGAAATTGGATCTACAAGTCTTCGGGTCAGTCAATTTAAAGAATTATACAATGATGAGGGACTCAGAGCTAACTTAGATCTGATCGAAGAAGTTCGAGAGGCAGCCTTGATAAAGTTGGCCACATATCAACGTCGTGTGGCTAAATACTACAACAAAGGTGTAAAGCTTCAGAGATTCGAAGTTGGAGATTTAGTTCTTCGGGAAGTAGAAGCTTCTACCCCTCAAAATATGGGTAAACTCATGCCAAATTGGGAGGGCCCTTATGAAGTCATCAGCGTATCAAAGCCCGGAACTTACCGGTTAAGAACTTTAGATGGGTCTGAAATCAAGAATACCTGGCATGCCGGAAGGCTCCGCAAGTATTTTCAGTAAGGCTAATATCAAAATATGGAAGTCTGTAACTACAACGACAATTATTAATAAAGATGGCTCTCTTTGTCTCTCCAATAGAAGTTTTTATTCACCAGATATAAGGTTGGATCCCTTCGACTCCTCGTAGCGAAGCGGAATATCTTTTGGGTTGAACCTGTTCGGCTCTCGCAGAGAACGAGGTTGCCAGCTTGGTATAAGGATGGATTCCTTCGTCTCCTCGTAGCGAAGTGAACTATTGATGGTCCAACCCGTTCGGCTCTCGGAGAGAACGTGGTCACCAAATATAAGGTTGGATCCCTTCGACTCCTCGTAGCGAAGCGGAATATCTTTTGGGTTGAACCTGTTCGGCTCTCGGAGAGAACGAGGTTGCCAACTTGGTATAAGGATGGATTCCTTCGTCTCCTCGTAGCGAAGTGAACTATTGATGGTCCAACCCGTTCGGCTCTCGGATAGAACGTGGTCACCAGATATAAGGTTGGATCCCTTCGACTCCTCGTAGCGAAGCGGAATATCTTTTGGGTTGAACCTGTTCGGCTCTCGGAGAGAACGAGGTTGCCAGCTTGGTATAAGGATGGATTCCTTCGTCTCCTCGTAGCGAAGTGAACTATTGATGGTCCAACCCGTTCGGCTCTCGGAGAGAACGTGGTCACCAGATATAAGGTTGGATCCCTTCGACTCCTCGTAGTGAAGCGGAATATCTTTTGGGTTGAACCTGTTCGGCTCTCGGAGAAAACGAGGTTGCCAGCTTGGTATAAGGATGGATTCCTTCGTCTCCTCGTAGCGAAGTGAACTATTGATGGTCCAACCCGTTCGGCTCTCGGAGAGAACGTGGTCACCAGATATAAGGTTGGATCCCTTCGACTCCTCGTAGCGAAGCGGAATATCTTTTGGGTTGAACCTGTTCGGCTCTCAGAGAGAACGAGGTTGCCAGCTTGGTATAAGGATGGATTCCTTCGTCTCCTCGTAGCGAAGTGAACTATTGATGGTCCGACCCGTTCGGCTCTCGGAGAGAACGTGGTCGACCAGTTATAAGGTTGGGTCCCTTCAACTCCTCGAAGCGAAGCGGAATATCTTTTGGGTTGAACCTGTTAAGCTCTTGGAGAGAACGAGGTTGCCAGCTTGGTATAAGGATGGATTCCTACGTCTCCTTGTAGCGAAGTGAAATATATTCTGGGTTGAACCTATTCTGCTTTCGGAGAGGGATGGGATTATCCAAACTGTTATGAAGCCGAATAACATTATAAAGCTCTTCGGAACTAATATATTTTAGTACTCCCAGGATGGATCGCAAACGGTGTGTTGTGTGCCTCCATCATGATTCTATACTTCAAGTCAGAATCGTTAGGAACACAAAGTCTGGAGTTGACTCGAAGTATTCCCTCTTCATCGATTCTTGCTTCTGGAATTGCACCTTCTTCTTCATCTTCATCAGCTCCGCATCTGTAGCTTGAGCAGCTTTAACTTTATCAAGCAAAGCTGGTTCTACGCGTATACTTGACATCATCGCACTCGTTCCCACATATGATCTTCTACTCAACGCGTCAGCTACCACGTTCGCTTTTTCAGGATGGTATTGGATGGTATGATCGTAATCTTTCAACAGCTCAAGCCAACGTCGTTGCCGCATGTTGAGTTCCTTCTGAGTGAAGAAATATTTAAGGCTCTTATGATCTGTATAAATCTCCACTTTCTCTCCGTACAAGTAATGTCTCCAGATCTTCAACGCGAAAACGACTGCTGCCAACTCTAGATCATGAGTAGGATAATTCCTCTCATATTCTTTGAGTTGTCGCGAGGCATAGGCTATGACTTTCCCATGTTGCATGAGAACACATCCTAACCCTTTGCCTGAAGCATCGCTGTAGATAACAAATCCATCCGAACCAGATGGTATTGTCAGAACAGGTGCCGAAATAAGTCTCCTCTTGAGCTCTTGGAAGCTCTTCTCACATTCTTCTCTCCAAACGAATTTCGTATCTTTCCGAGTCAACTGTGTTAATGGAGTAGCGATTCGAGAAAATCCCTCTACGAACCTCCGATAATAACCAGCTAAGCCCAGAAAGCTTCGTACTTCGGTCACCGACTTAGGTTGCTCCCAGCTTTGTATTGCTTCAATCTTCGCCGGGTCAACAGATACTCCATGTTTCGATACCACGTGCCCAAGGAATGCTACTTCCTCAAGCCAGAACTCGCATTTCTTTAACTTGGCGTATAGCTTGTTCTCACGAAGCTTTTGAAGTACCAGCTTCAAGTGGTGTTCATGATCTTCACGGCTTTTAGAATAGATGAGAAAGTCATCAATAAAGACAACAACGAATTGATCTAAATACTCCTTAAATACACGGTTCATCATATCCATGAAAGCAGCAGGAGCATTAGTCAATCCAAAAGACATGACTAAGAACTCATAATGCCCGTACCGTGTTCTGAAAGCAGTCTTTGGAATATCCTCAGTTTTAATCTTCAACTGATGATATCCAGAACGAAGATCGATCTTTGAAAAAAATTGCGCTCCTTGCAACTGGTCGAACAGGTCATCAATACGAGGTAACGGATACCTATTCTTGATGGTGACATGGTTCAACTCCCGATAGTCAATGCAAAGTCGCATACTCCCGTCTTTCTTCTTTACGAATAACACAGGAGCACCCCAAGGAGACGTACTAGGACGAATAAAACCGATGTCTAACAACTCTTGTAATTGGACCTTTAACTCCTGAAGTTCAATAGGAGCCATTCGATATGGGGCTTTAGAAATGGGCTTTGTACCGGGCTCAAGGTCAATAAAGAATTCAACTTCACGTTCTGGGGGTAGACCGGGAAGTTCTTCGGGAAATACATCAGGAAACTCATTAACAACGGAAATATCATTCAAATCTGATGTATTCTGATTTAGATCAGTGACATGAGCTAAGAAAGCTTGACATCCGTTTTTCAATAAACGAATAGCTTTATGACTTGAAATGATATTGACTGATTTTAGTGGTTTGGTGATTTGGATTCGCACAACAGGTTGATTAGGAATATGAAAACTAACAACCTTACGAAAACAATCAATTTTGGCATGGTAAGTGGTTAACCAGTCAATTCCTAAAATCACGTCAAATGCAAGTATTTTCAAAGATATAAGATCAACAGGTAAGGTAAGGGTACCAATCTGAATCAAGCAAGATTTGTAAACTGTAGATGTAACAAAGGTTTCTCCTAACGGAGTTTCAACAGATAAGTTAAAGTCTAATTTATCAGAAGTCAAGTTCAAACGTTGAGCACAAGCAGGTGAAATAAAGGAATGGGTAGCACCGGTATCTAACAAGGTATAAACTTTGCAAGAGTTTATGATCAGCTTACCCGTAATCACCTCGTGTGGATTCCTCGCGTTTTGGGCTGTAACGACAAACGCTCTTCCAGGAATCACCGACTTTGACTTGTCTGCAACCGCCTTTGGAATCACCACCCCCGCTGAACTTGGTTTCGCAACAGGACAATCTCAAGCTATATGTCCTTCCTTTCCACAGTTATAGCATCCTTTGAACTGTTGTGGGCAGTTTGGGCTGATATGTCCCTCTTTCCCGCATTTAAAGCATACGACCGGTGGTCGTTCTCCTCCCCTCGAAACAGTTGATGCTGGTGCTGATGTTGACATCTTCGCGTTCTCATTGTTATACCTTCTCTTTTTGAAATCTCCTCCCGATTCGCTTCTTCTACTATCATGGCCACGATAACCACCGGAGTGGTTACCGCTTCTGTCATACTTTCCTCCTCGCTGGTTGTCATTGCTCCGATGACTACTGCCACCAGTACGACCTTGGTTGTGGTCCCTTGGTTGAACATAATCATTATCTCGTTCCAATAACTGGGCCCTGTTTACTACATCCGAATATAAAGAAAACTTATGAGAAATGAGGTATTGACGTATTTCGGGTTTCAAACCTCTTAGAAACATCCGCGTCATACGTTCCTCATTCTCCACCAAATGAGGTGCAAACCTGGACAGCTCCGCGAACTTAGCCTCGTACTGGGATACCGTCATGTTGTTTTGCTCGAGTCTGATAAACTCTACTTCCTTCATATGACGAATACTTTCAGGAAAGTACTTGTCATTAAACAGTTTCTGGAACGCTTCCCAAGACATCTGGAGTGCGGCAGGCTGGGTACGCTTCACGGATTCCCACCAGTAATCTGCCTCTCCACGGAACATAAACGTGGCGAATGGAACCTTCTGTTCCTCTGTACATCCCAAGACATCAAATATCTTGGTAATTTGTTTAATCCACGTCTCCGCTTTGATCGGATCCGATTTTCCCAGAAACTCTGGTGGTCCCAATTCTTTGAACTGCTTAGCAGTGACAGCTCGCGTGTTGTTATTATCTCCACCTGTATGTTGCACACGAGTCTCCCTCGTCTGATTTTGCATGAACTGCAAAAAACTTCTAAACATCTCATCGTTTATCGTCTGACCAGCGTTATTTTCAGGATGAACATTGCCCTCTTGTTGCACGTTCTCCTGGTTAACGATTAAAGGTGTCTCCACGGTCTCATTCACTTCGTTGTTAACGTTCTCAGCTGCCATTCTCAAATACTGCCATTCTCAAATACTGCCATAAAACAAGGGTTAATTAAACAAGTCAACATATCACATATTAACCCTATGCTCCGACTGACCAATTAAATACCACATAAGCTTAGGTAGGACACACTAGCGAAGGATTTACTCGTCTCTTCCCTCCTAGTTCTATTCCCCGATCTCCGTCAGAGATCATATCCCTAAGCTCTGATACCAACTGTGACGCCCCCAGAATAGGTCCATTCAACCCAACCCATTCTGAGTCGCCAAATACATGGTACAGAATTCAAATACAAACTTTATATCATACGGTCGTGCAAAATACGACCACACAACTGTGAGTCTCAGTACAAATATGTAGAAAATATTAAGATTCAAACTAAGTCCTCATTACAATTATTATCACACTATTTATCAGAAATAGTGAGGACTACTACTGCTCTAACTCGGACCATCACTCTGTCCCCCGACTAGTCCCCGCAACATTCTCATTTCCTGAAGAGGACAACAGATGAAAAGGGTGAGCTCAACTAGCCCAGTAAAGAATATTATGACTAAGATAATGAAAAATAAATTATCGTTAGTCTTCAACAGTTCAGATAAAATATTATGGACAACAAGTTTTAGATCAATATTCGCAGCGGAAATAACAAATCATTAGAAGAGTTAAGCAGAGAATGAAGTCTACTATCTTCTATGATTTAAAAGTCCATCACCAATATTTTATCCCTGTAACATCAATCAATATACATCTCGAATCAATATTCATCTTTGCACTACAGGCCAAAGATATTCATTTGCATCATCAGTAGTCATGTTCATCTCAACACCTGTCATCTTTGCACTACAGGCCAAAGATATTCATCAGGTAATCATTCATCTTTGCTCTACAGGCCAAAGATATTCAGTTACATCAACTTTTAGGACTGAGGATGATGAAAAACATTTTAAACAAAACGAATCCAGTGAGATAAAAGACAAAGATTAGGGATTCGTCATTTAGTTTATCCAAATTCAAGAATAATCCATAATAATACTTTGTGAAGCAAAATTCAAGAATAAAGCCCAAAACTTGGATACAATCAAAGATAGTAACCTTAACAGACAATTTGGACAATTAGAAGAAAAATAAATTTTCCCGTGAATAGTGCCGTATACGTGAATAGTGCCGTATACGTGAATAGTGCCGTATACGTGAATAGTAACCCCGACGGGAAAAATAAGAATTTCATAACAAAATTCATGACAATATTTCTGTATAATGATATTGAAAAGAATAACATCATTTACGAAAGAAAATAACATCCCTTACCTCAAAAAGATAGTACCTCTGACTGGAATATCGGATATAATATTGACGGAAACTTGCGCTGAATACTAATACTCAAAGTATAGAAATACTCACAAAAATACGCTCGATATTATAGAGAGAGAAAACTTCGAATTCTGGTGTGATTTTCAATTCTAACCTAAGCACCCTATTTATAGGAAAAGCTTAGGATGCCAAAGGAGACTAAAATAATAAAATAATATTATTTTTACAAAACTTCTCCAGCCGCCGGCTGCTTCAAACATCTGATTTTTTCAACAAAACAACAAAAGTGGGGCCCACCATTTATAAAATAATATTTATTTTCCGAAACTTCAATAATTCATAATAAATAGCCCCTTTGTCAGAAAAATACAAATGATGTGTCCTTCTATAGGAAATTTAATTCTCTACAACTTTGCAGAAGAAATTTTTTCCAAATTCCCAACATAAATTATCCGAAATCCATAAACGGATGATTTTTCACACCAAAATACTGATAAAAACACATCAGCACAAATTCCTTCTTTTATATCCACAAAATAAATATTTCCTTATCATATAAATCAATAATTAATTATTCACAAATAATATTATAGAACTACAATATTGACAACCAGGTCGTTCCCAGGACAGAGGGGGCCTTCCGATAAGGACTTCTCCTTACTGGCGCGCAATTAAATAACCCCTCCTAGACAGAACTTCCTTAGACATTGTCAATAATGCTATCTAATAATATTATTCAAATAATATGAATTATTGAGTTGATAACGTGAAATACTGTGCAACGACAATTATTGAATCAATACTACAAAATATCAACTGTAGCCATTATTGAATCAATACTACAAAATATCAACTGTAGCCATTATTGAATCAATCATAAAAAAATAGCAACGTAGCAATTATTGAGTCAATAAAATATCAATGCAGCAATTATTGAGTCAATAATATAAAATATCAACGTAGCAATTATTGAGTCAATAATATAAAATATTGAACAGTAAATACTGTAACAATAATTGAGTAGGTTCCTTCTCACGTAAGACTCAATAATTCGAAATACTGTGCAATACCGTGTGCTACTGCGCACCACCGCGTACTGTATTTTAACCACCGGGTATTTCAACAGTACTAACGGTAACAACTACACCGTTATCTTGTAAAAAGTTATTTCTGTCGCTTTCTATATCCGGCAGTTATTCCGTTGTGGGGTCCACAAATAACTGCGCCGTCGTACGAATATTCCCCGACAACAAGAATATTCCACGACCAAACGAATATTCCCCGACAACAAGAATATTTTATAACCACTTGCTCATTTTAAAAATATTTGCACATTTCACCCATAACTTTCATATTTATCAAGTCAACACCTTACTATTTCGAAATAATATATAAAGAAAATTAAATCTTTATTCATAAAAGTTGGGGTCTTACAAGATATATCTCATTAAGCATAATAAAGTCAGTACATTGTCATTAAAATCTATACCAGTCTACAAAAGATAAATTTCTGTCACCATTACTCCTCATCTTCATCTTCGGAAGAATCAAGGAGCAACGGGTTTACAGCAACGGCTGCTAATTTAGCTTTACCCTTGCTTCGGGCTGCTTCGTAACCCTCCGCGTACATTTGAATTATTTCGTTAGTTAAAGAAGGAGATTTCCGATACTCAGCCTGAATCTCCTTGCGAAGTTCCTCAGTGAGAGGAGGACCCATCAACCTCAGATTACGAAGCTCCTTCTCAGCTTTTCCTCGGAGATCCAGATGATATTCTTCGGATTTCTTAGCATCTGACACGATTAAGGCCAGATTTCGGTTATTCTCAGTTAATTGTTTATTGGACCGCTGAAGTTCTTCATTCCGTTGCATGATCGTGTTTTGAGAAGCTTCAGACGCGGCCAACTGCTCTTTCATCTTTATGAGGTCATTCTGAAGACCCTTGCAATTGAAGCGAATATTTTCATGATCGCTCCTCTCCTTGGCCAATGCAGACTTTAGAATGATGTTTTCTCTTCGGGCTGCCTCTTCCTCGACTTCGGCTTTTTTGTACTTCTGATAGAGACGCCCGAAGATCCCATTTGCCTGCAGACATTCTGAATTAATAAAATACTGGAAGAATATATATCTATGAGCAGAAATGGTCAAAAACTTACTCTAGCCTGATGGGCCAAGCCTTCTTCCAGCAGATCGGCTATGGTACTGTTGCCGAACCTATGGTTGTCTGTATCCAGAACGAAAGAATTATAGAGATGCAGGGGGAAGTCTTCATTCTGGTCAGGCCATAGGCTAGGTGACCGAGGAGCTCCAGATGTTGAACCAAAAAAAGGAGGATTTGCTCGTTGAGGAGAGGATGTTGGCTGATTTTCAGGTAAGGGCTGGTCATCTGAAGGATATTTTTTCTTTCGAATAAGAGGAGAACTAGGTTCAACCTCAAATTCGTCAGGTTCTGTGGGCGAGAGTGGACATGGATGTAGATTCGATTTGGAAGGAGGCACTCTCAATTCTTCGGTTGTGAGAGGTACAATGTTGACTTTAGCCTTTCGCTTCTTGGTAAGAAGAATCTTGACACGATCAACAGCGGGCATGTCAAGGAGGCTCTCGGTGAGTATAGGAGCTGAAGTGTGTTTAGGCTTTCGGGCGGCTCTCTTTTTTCAGCGAGGCCGACCAACCTCTTCGGCCGAGTTTAATTCGGCTACTGATGGGTCGGTGGATTGAAGCTCGAAAGCTTGTGCTTCGGTTTCTTGAGCTTCAGGAAAATCTTGAGCTGAGGGGGCAGACAGAGATTGCTCTATATCTCTTCGGTCAGGAGATGAAGGCCTGATCAAGGATACTGTACACAAAGAAAAATATTTCAAGATAATGATCAAAGAGAAATTGAGAAAATCATACAAAATTTGGGTTGGAAACTTACGTTTATGATCGAATAACCAAGTGTGATCGCCTAGAAGGTTGAAGCTCCATTCTTCCATGGGAAGCTTCTCCATGAGCTTCGCTATCTCCTTTATGCGATCGTCTGGGAGGTCGCCTAGGTCCGCAGTGGCATGCTCTGAAGTGGTCCAATCGGGAATAGATGATATTTCAGGTCCTTTGATGAAGAACCATTTCTCATACCATTTCTTGTTACTCGAAGGTGTATCCATTAGAGGGCGTTTACTGAATTTAGAATTAGGTCTTGGGGCTTGTTTACCCAGAACCTTGAAACCCTGTTCGCGAGATTTGCCAAGAACGAACAGGTTGAAAAAAAAGTCAATAGAGGGAGGAACCCCTGATTCACTACAGAAAGCAATAAAAGCTAGAATGTGGATGTAGGAATTGGGGACCAGTTGGGGACCAGTTGGGCAAATCCCACACCCATAAACCCCAGAAGGGTAACGATAAAAGCATGAAGAGGAAATCGGATTCCTCTTTCTAAGAAAATGAGAGGCATGGCGGTCCAACCGTCGGGACGATGATACATTCGGTCGGAGAGGGTAGGCGCTTTTAAATGATGTGTATCTGGAATAAAATAACGTTCTCGGATGGTTTTGAGATCATTTTCTGTTAGTTTTGAAGAGCTGTTGGCGATGGGGTGCTGCTCCTCATCCTCGAATTTAAAAGGGGGGGTACAGAAACAGGAGATATAGGATTTTTGCCAGATGCTGGTATAGACCTAGGGTTTGGCACAGTCGGGATGGAAGATGAATAAATCTCGGAGGTCAAAGCAGCATTTTCTTTATTTTGGGAAGCCATTGTTGACAGACAAGTTAATAAGAAAATCAGAGCAAGAAGAAGAAGAAAGCTGGGATATTTCGAATTTCAAATGGACGGGTAAAATTGTCTGATTTGGGGGTTTGAAAATCTTATAGAATTGCCTTTCTGAAAATTCACGAAGTCCAAAGGCTGCACATTTAATAGAGATAATGATGGGGAAGATTAACCGCCGGCGTGTCCTCTCGGAATTGAGAAAATATCATTTATTTTTGAAATTTAAAGAAATTGGTGTCTGATTTTGGGTTCGAGGGGTCTGCATTCGAATATGGGCCTTCTATTAATTGGGCTTTGCTGAGTCTGTGCGGATTCTCCTTGATAATTGGCCCGGGTTCCTATACTCTTTCATTAAATATTTTGTTTAACGAAAAACTAGGGGGCAATGTTGGGCCATGAATATCTCGGGTTGGTCAATTCTTATTCATTGTGGGCTTTCCGGGTCAGACCCATTTTTACTATTGGAGTATTGGGTCATTGTCTAAATGGTTATTTAGATAAACTTTAGGTTGGAGCTGGTAGTGGATGACAGGTGGCAGTTTATAGACTAAAGATTACCCCTAATCTGTGGGATTAGCAGGCGGCTGATTGAGGTGATGGGCCCAGCCGTCTTAAGCCACCTTCATTAATGAGGAGTTGACATAATGTTGACTGGGGGAAGAGCAAGTGGGGAAAAGCCTGCAGGCAGCCAACTGACGTAAACATCGGGGGAAAACATGCAAGGTGGTGAGACAGTATATGAGGACAAAGCACTACATGGAAAGGGAGGAGGAACATATTTTTCTCTCAGAACACTAAAGCACACAACCTCCATTGTTAAACCATTTTTCTCAAAATCTGTACTTATTCTCACACCGGAGCGATCCCCGACGGCCCAAAACCGTCGAGATCCGGTGCTGACGTGTTCATTGTGCAGGATCAAATGTGCTTTTCGTGATTGAGGCGCGTGGCGAGTCGGTAGTGTTAACAAGATGGAATATTTGCATTGAATAACATAATAAAATTGAGATTTTCCAGCTTGTTGAAGGTGTTAAGACCATATTTCGCCAACTCTTAATTGGACTTGACCCAATGAGCCTAACTAAATATATTCTACCTTCCCTCGAACTTGAATATGGCCAAAATATTTACATCCTTGACATTGCTTGTCAATCAAGTACGTATCGGCTAGTAATATGGATTCCATATATACCTACATGGAAATATCCTTTCCCACCGAGACTCAAGAACGGACAATTCCTTAGTTAACTCAAGTAAGAATCATTCCCTCTTAATTAATACGGTATAGAAACTCTATAAATACAATGTATATGAGGTGCAAAACACATGCATGCACAATAATATTACTACATTATATTAACTCTAAACCCTAATGCCTTCACGATTAATCGTTTATTTTTCTTCCAAACCTTGTATTGATTCACACTGGAGGGTTCTCCCCGGCGTGTGTTTCTTTGTGCATATTTATTCCACTTTGGCATTCGGTGACAAGTCTTGGACGAAATCTAGCGTCAACACTTGGAAAATGAAATTCTTTCATTGTCAGTTTCAATTTTCATCGTGATTTAGTTTACAATGAAATTATACCAAGTGGAACCAAATATTGGGAGATGCTTTAATTTGACAGATGATGGTATTAATGTGAAGCAATAGTATTATATGTTGTTCCAAGTCATATCAATATTATTAGTATGAAGAATAAGGCATCTACTAGTTTATTGGGCTTTTTTTAATTTTGGAGGTGAACTCAAGTCTAAAGCGCGATGAATAGAGTAGTAAGGGGAATTGTATAGATCAAAAACTAATAAAGATGGCAGAACGTTTATACCCTTTTAGGAGTATATATATATATATATATATATATATATATATATATATATATGATGATGATGATGATGCATGAATGCAGTAGTTATTATCTTTCAAAATGTCTCTTAATTGAATTTAATGGATGGGGAAAATATTGTCAGCTGTGTGTCCTTTTCAAAGGTTTGTGGCCGTTTAAATGACTCTAATCTTTTTCGTCTTTTCTTTCTTTTTGATCAAATTATAAGTCAGTCGATTTAGTTAGGCGAAATTCACGAATTTCTAGTTCACCTCTTTATTAAATCTGAAGTTGACATAAAGCTAGCTAGCTAATACTATGATCAAGGTGGTATTATATATATATATATATATATATATATATATATATATATATATATATATATATATAATACACACCCCTCATAGTCATAAATACACTATCACGGATAACAAGTTGGAGGCGGAAGGGTTCCATAGCGTAGGATTAAAAGTATTGTTTTGTGTGTTTGCGTGTCAGAGAAATAAAGAGAGAGTTGAAGATGACAGTTTCCTAATAATTAATGAATGTTTAGGGCTAGATACTTTACTTAATTTTCGTCGAGAGGAAGGAGGAGGGCACAAAGAATACGTCTCTTCTCTTGACCATTGCACCTGCCATTTGTCAAGGCATGCAATTGACTGTATTGAACCGTTCATCGAACGATGAACAACCATAATCTGTTATAAGAATAATATTAAATTTAGAACGTTGGGTATACATCATCCCCTTGATTCGATTTTCATAAGGATTAGAAAAGTTTTTGACTTTTTGTCAAAGTTATACAAAAAAAAATTAAAACATTAAGAACAAAAAATTTGACCAAACTTAAACTTTGGTAAAATCAAAAATTCATGAAGAGAGAGAGAGAGAGAGAGGGGGCAGAGAAGAACCACTCTCTCTTCCAAATTGAAATATTCGGTTTCCTTTTTCTTTTTTTTATACATTCTCATTTTTAACTCCATGCATGATAAAACTCCATATTACTCCCTCCGACTTTAAAAATTGTCGTTTAAGATTTTGGCACATGAATTAAATAAAATCATTTAATATTAGTAAAATTTGTTTAAAATTTCATCACTACCCCTTTATGGGAAATTGAAAATTTTTAATACAAGAGAGAAAATTTATTGGGACAATGAGAGAAGATAGGAGTAATATAAAAAAGTAAATAATTTATTCTTCTAGGAAGTTGTAAACGACGAATATTTTGGAACAAATTTTTTCTTCTAAAACGACAATCTTTTAGAAACAGAGGGAGTATATTTTTGGATTCAGTTATTATGAAGTAAATTTTATGATAAGCTAGTCAATTGACTAATACAGTGCTGACACGCAGAAAAAGATCACTTACAAACCTGTGTGTTGACACTGTATTATTGGTCAATTGACAAAAATTAAATTCATCTTAACCACTCCCTATATTTTTCTTTTTCAAAAGAGAATGAAACAATCATATACAAACTGCATACATGTATAGGATACAAAGTTAAAATAATACTCCCTCCGTTCCTAAAAGATTGTTGTTTTAGAAGAAAAAATGTGTTCCTAAAAGATTGTTGTTTACAACTTTGTAGGAGAATAAATTATTTACTTTTCTATATCACCCCTACCTTATCTCATTATTCCAAGAAATTCTCTCTTGTATTAATACAGTAGTTTTCAACTTCTCATAAATCAATAGTGATAAAATTTCACACAAATTTTAATTATTAAATAATAATAATACTCAATAACTTTCTTAATCTATATACAAAAATCTTAAACCACAATCTTTTATGAATAAGAGTACATACATAATAGTGACTACGCCAAGGAAAAAACGAAAGGTGTACGTATAATTAATAATTTTTGAGGGATCGGTTATAAACTTAGATGATGTTGGAATGGGCCCTTTGCCAGATAAAACCCAAACTAACATGCAATCACATGGCTACGTAGGCCCCAGCCCCCTCAACCTCAACCTCCTCTATTTATTTTCACTTCAAAACAACTATATAAAATGTGTAAATAAATTGAGTCGAACTGAGTATCGAGTTATTTATATTTAATTTATAAAATTTATCGAATATAAAATAAGATTTGATTGAGGCTCGTTTCACTACCAAATTGAGCATGATCTCAAATGATCCTAGTATCAATAGAAAAATTATAATTTGAGGAGGTTCAAGTAATTTATCAAACTTTAAAATTTGCTTATATTTGAATCATTTATATTTCGAGCCGAGCTCAAATCGAACTTTTAGTCGAGCGGGTACGAATCGAGCCGAACTGTTTGCTCATTTTACAACCTTACTTATAATACCCCCAATAAACGCAAACACATTCGGATATTCCTATTTATTATTTTTGGCCATTTTTTCAGCCGGCTGCACATAATTAATAATAAAAAAAATACTACAACTATTATGGTTGCAAATATTTAGAAAGCAAGTTGTACCTCAGTTGTACAAAATCAAATGAGGAAAATTCTTTACACAAAATATTTTCTCAAAAACCATTTTTGTAACTAAAATTAATCGGCCGCATATGTGAGTTTAACTGTTTTTAACGATTTATTTCCTTTTTAATTTTAGTTAATAAGCTAATTAATTAAGGGTTGTTGCTCAAGGAATGAAAAAAATATGTATAAAAATATATGATAAGGTCTTGTTTTATAGTAAATGGATCAATCACACAAATATAAATATATGTATAAACAAGATTCATGTATGATACTTGTTATAGACATATAAATATAACAACATGTGTATATATTATGCAAGTCAATGAGGGGGATGGGGAAGCCTTTAATTTTATTTCATTTCCCAATATTTGGAGAGGGGAGAGGAGAGAGGGGAGAGGGGGGGGGGGGGGGGGGGGGGGGGTCTGTTAGTACTACTACTACTTTTTTTAGGAGTAGGAGTATTTGATAAAAATTGAATTAATTTGAATTTGAATCTGAATAAAAATAGTTGTTTGATAATTAACATGTCTGAAACATTTGAATGACATAATTTTATTATTTCACCCTCTGAAAAAATTCAAAATTGTTATAAATTTATTTAATAGTACTTAATATAATAGTTGATATTTTTTTTATTTTATTCAGCTGCTCATTCAGTCAAAAAAATTTAATTTAGCCATTCAACTCAATCATCTGATCGATTCAACCATTCAGATAATTTTTTTTCAAAATAAACGCACTTAATAACTGACGGATTCAATCTTTCAGTCGTAAACAAAACGCCCATAAATATTACTCATTGAATAGATACAGTAAACTAAATTTGCCAAGTGTGGGAAGGGTTAGAGTTGCAATTAAGTAAGCCCATTTAATTATTTAATTATCCACTTTCTCATCATCCAATAATGCTTCACATGAGCACACGTCTTTACACAAGTGG
Source organism: Panax stipuleanatus (assembly GCA_020205555.1). Lineage (NCBI taxonomy): Eukaryota > Viridiplantae > Streptophyta > Magnoliopsida > Apiales > Araliaceae > Panax > Panax stipuleanatus. Next base: position 3,552,171 of record CM035126.1, read on the forward strand.
TTGACACGTGGTCGGATCTGATTGGACGATAGGGGGCCTCGATCCATGAGGGAGGATTATTATCATAACTGGTTAGTGCACGCCAGAATCTTTTTTGTGAGTTGGGGGGATGATAGTGGAGTCTCTTGTTTTTGAAGTTTGTTTTATCATTTTCTTTGCTTTTTGTAAATTTTTATTAAGTCCTTAAAAGATGATGTGTGCACGTGTCTCTGTCTTCCAATTGTTACTCTAATTTTTTTTCTCTTACCAATTTTGTAGTAGTAATTAAACCCTAAAACCATTTTTAATTGTTTAGGCACGTACTCGCGAATTATGTTGGGTATGTTCCAATCAAAATATATACTCCCTCTAAAAACTAAAAATGAATGAATGATCCAACTAACTTATGGTAGTTACTTTCAACTTTATTTAAACGTAGTAACACTTGTTTATTATCATATACATACTTGAACATAAAATTTTAATAAAAATCTTTTTAATATGAAATTTAAATATATATATATATATATATATATATATATACGTAAAAATATAAAAAGTAAGACCCTTATTTTTGAACCAATGGTCAAGTATATCCTTACTTAGATATATACTCCATCTGAAAATTAATGAGTGATCCAATTTCTAGTTATTTTCTTAACTTTCTTTAAACATATTAATATTTGCTTATCATATATTTGGATATAAAATTGCTTTAAAATTAATTTTAAATATATACGTAAAAAAGAGAATCGGAAATAAGGCCCTTGTTTTTAAAGTACAGATTGATCAAGCGTATCCTTACCTAGATCTTCATGTTATCCTTTCAGATTATAATAAACTTGGATATATATCAAGTGCAGAGAAATGACATGCATGTTTTATATATATACACCATTGCCTTTGTTAGTTTGTTAGTTTGTTACTTCCGAATGATGAGATTGAAGAAATGGAAAGATAATTAAAGTATAGGGAAGGGAGCTTTTCAGCTATAATTAAAAGCATATAACTGTGTTGATTGTACTTTTATTCTAATTTTAATGGACAACAGGCTAACTCTACTGAAAAAGTTTTGATAATCACTAGACGACGCTAGTCCTAAAAAATTTAATTAGGCCACTAGCTAGCTATACTACTTTTTATTAATTTCATGAATCTATGTATCAATATTCTTTTTCAATACATTAATTAGTGATCGATGTTGTTTTGAATGCCATTGTTATCTAAATTTGTGAATAAATTCTAGAAAAGATATCAATGTTATATATATATATATATATATATATATATATATATATATATATATATATATATATATATATATATATATATATATTAGGATTAGTTAGAATTATACTATTCAGAATATCTGTTTTTATGTTATATTCATGCACCTACGTCAATTCATCAATATATATATATATATATATATATATATATATATATATATATATATATGTGTGTGTGTGTGTGTGTGTGTGTGTGTGTGTGTGTGTGTGCGTGTGTTTTTCAAATGGAATATATCTGCATGCAGTGTTTTAATTGTCAACTTAATTATCAAAAAAACATTCACATGCAAGTCTACGATGTAATTGTGTTGTGCGCATAAGATAGTTTATAGAATATATATATACCATATGAGTGAGGGTCAATTTCGTGGTGTTACTTGTACGAATTTGCATTGTGATCATATTTGATTTGGATTCCTGTTTTAATTTCTGCAAAAGTAACAATATATCATCCATGTTTCGGTACGTACGTACTTCAATCTTTATCATTTATATTAGTATAATTAATAATAATTTAGTAAAGGTCCAATGTCGTCTTAAGCATGCAATGTTTATAAAAATTGACAGCTAGCTATGGAATCGAGAAACTCATATATACTTGAGCGGAATGTATATATATATATATATATATGAGAAATGTTCTATAATTCGCGTTAGCTATGGACACTGTTCCAATTAGATCCAGTCGTTCAAGATAAGATCAAATGAACAAGGCGAGAGCCAACCGCTACTCCTTCAAGCGGCCAGAGATTTTTTTTTTTGCTGGCCGCTAATCTTTCTAGCGGCTATGAGTTATTTTTAGTTAGATTTAAATAGTTTTAATGTACAAAATAACTGTATAAATAATTTCTTAAGTAATAAAAACTAACATTATCTACTATATATAATGTATTAATTTTTATAAATATTAAAATTTAAAATTATTAATTATATTCAATGTATTTATTTCTATGACTAATTTCTTAAGTAATAAAAATTAACATTATCAACTATATATAATGTATTTATTTTTAAAAATATTTTTTATAAATATTAAAATTTAAAAATATTAATTATATTCAATTATTTATTTGTATGAATAATTTCTTAAGTAATAATTTTTTAATGTATTTATATTTAATAATTATACTTAAGAAATTATTCATACAAATAAATAATTGAATATAATTAATATTTTTAAATTTTAATATTTATAGAAATAAATATATTATATATAGTTGATAATGTTAGTTTTTATTATTTAAAAAATTATTTATACAACTATTTTGTACATTAAAAATATTTAAATCTAACTAAGGTGGAGGTATTTTAGACATTTCTCCTGGCCTCTACTCCCTCCTGTGGTTAGCGAAAAAAATTTCTCCTCACCACTAGAAAGAGTAGCGGCCTGCAAAAAAAAAATCTCTGACCGTTAAAGGGAGTATTGGCTGGGCGCACACCATATAGTTAACCAAAATCACTTGGATCTATTAAGTTGGTTAACTAGTTTTTAAGTGATGGGTTGGTTTGGTTTTGGACCCATATTATTATTACAAATATGGGTTGGATCTAGTTTAACTATTTTGACCCATATTAGTTTATAATAGTTTTTTGCACTTTGAAGAACTAATACATCAACATGTATGTATTATTACACTACATTCTTATATAACACATATACATTATACATATTACATTATATATATATTACATACTTTTATAATTTATACACTTGTAATTATGTGTAAAAATTATTTCACTAATTATGAAATTAATCCATAATAAAGTTAATTAACACATTTAGTGTAACGAATTACTAATTTAAATAATTAATATATAGTCCCTTAATTAATTAAAAAAACCCATTTAAATTATAAAATTTAAATTATATAATTAAATTTTATTTCCTCCTTCTCTCCATAAATTATTTTATAGTATATTATATAATTTAATTTAATTTTCCTAACCCCACCCCCCACCCCTAAAAAAATAATATTTATTGATTATGTATACAACTCCACCCCCACCCCCCCACCCACCCCCCCGTCCCTCCGCCCCACCCCCCACCCACCCCCAAAAAATAATATTTATTGATCATGTATACACTCATGGGCGGATCCAGCTTGGAAGTTCAGTGGAGGCAAATTTGAAAAAAAATCCTTAAGAATAAAAATTTAATAAAATAAATCAAAAAACTAAATAATTCTCAAATATTATTTACAATAATATTTTTCGAGGTTTCATAGCTTGAAATTGTTGCATGATATCCTCATTTTTAATAGTTACAAAAATATCACGCTCAATGTATAGATTCAAATTTTTACGTTTAGTTATTGTAACCCAATTACGTATGTCCATGCCTGATTATTAATAAATATTTTAAAACTAATTCAACATCAAAACAAGATCAATATACAATATAAATAGTCAAGTGTAATTAACACCAACAATAAACAATCTCAATTAAACCACTAACAAGTAACAAGCAACATTACAAAATAAATTATAAAATTTAAAAAAACTAAAAATAGAACAATCTTTTAGGAAATTATATAGAGGAATAATGTGAGTGAGGTCCATGAGAGAATGTGGGATTGGTCTTTTAGGAATTATAATAGTTTTTAAGTCTAAAATATTTATTTATTATGTATACACCATCACGCCCCCCGCCCCACCCACTACCCAAAAAAAATATTTACTTACTATATATAGACTCCAAAAAAAATAATATTTATTGATTATTGTAATAAAATTCTCAATAATTTCATTAATTTTAATTAACATAATAATTATTAATGTAATTTTTTTTTGAAAGTGCCTATAATCACAAAATTAATATTTTTAATACTCAAATTAGTCACATCAATTAAAAAATTTAGTTTCAAATTTGGGTCTAAAAAATTAAAATAAGACTCTTTTAGTATAACATAAATTAAGATTTTAGTAAAACCATAATTTGAAAAATAGGTCGACCTAGATTCGACCTATAACCATTTAAATCCAAACCACATAACTCATACTACATCCGTCCCATAATAAGTATTTTTTTTAGCTTAAATCACACATACCAATACATAAGCTAAAATGACAAAAATACCCTTAATATACTTTGTTTATTTTATTTGAGACTTTTTTTATTGTATTTTGGTCTCTCTTTCTCTTTCTTCAATCTTTCAACTTCTCAATAAATACGTAATAAATACCATTGGTTGCATAAGGGCACATATGAAAAAATATTGTAAAAATTGTATTGAAATTCTAACACATCACTTATTTTGGAAAAAAATATTAAGCCTAAAAAAGTACTTATAGTGGGACGGAGGTAGTATTAAATATAGGTATATATGATTTTGGTTCCAAAACCAGCCCAAACCTATTTTATGTAATTCAAAACCAACCCAAACTTATTTTTTGTCAGGTCTAGCTCACCTCGTTCATTGAATCTTATGTTGGACGATTGTATCACAGTTAGCTGATCAAACAGTGCTCATAACTAACGCGAACTATAGAGCACTTCTGTGACGCCCCCAGAATAGGTCCATTCAACCCAACCCATTCTGAGTCGCCAAATACATGGTACAGAATTCAAATACAAACTTTATATCATACGGTCGTGCAAAATACGATCACACAACTGTGAGTCTCAATACAAATATGTAGAAAATATTAATATTCAAACTAAGTCCTCATTACAATTATTATCACACTATTTATCAGAAATAGTGAGGACTACTACTGCTCTAACTCGGACCATCACTCTGTCCCCCGACTAGTCCCCGCAACATTCTCATTTCCTGAAGAGGACAACAGATGAAAAGGGTGAGCTCAACTAGCTCAGTAAAGAATATTATGACTAAGATAATGGGAAACAAATTATCGTTAGTCTTCAACAAATCAGATAAAATATAATGGACAACCAATCTTAGATCAATATTCGCAGCGGAAATAACAAATCATTAGAAGAGTTAAGCAGAGAATCAAGTCTACTATCTTCTATGATTTAAAAGTCCATCATCAATATTTTATCCCTGTAACATCAATCAATATTCATCTCATCAAATATTCATCTTTGCACTACAGGCCAAAGATATTCATTTGTATCATCAGTGGTCATGTTCATCTCAACACCTGTCATCTTTGCACTACAGGCCAAAGATATTCATCAGGTAATCATTCATCTTTGCTCTACAGGCCAAAGATATTCCGTTACATCACCTTTTAGGACTGAGGATGATGAAAAACATTTTAAAGAACGAATCCAGTGAGATAAAAGACAAAGATTAGGGATTCGTCATTTAGTTTATCCAAATTCAAGAATAATCCATAATAATACTTTGTGGAGCAAAATTCAAGAATAAAGCCCAAAACTTGGATACAATCAAAGATAGTAACCTTAACAGACAATTTGGACAAATAGAAGAAAAATAAATTTTTTCGTGAATAGTGCCGTATACGTGAATAGTAACCCCGACGGAAAAAGTAAGAATTTTAACATAAAATCCATGACAATATTTTTGTATAATGATATTGAGAAGAATAACATCATTTACGAAAGAAATAACATCCCTTACCTCAAAAGAACAGTATCTCTGACTGGAATATCGGATATAATACCGACGGAAGCTTGTACTGAATAGTAATACTCAAAGTATTGAAATACTCACAAAAATACGCTTGATATTATAGAGAGAGAAAACTTCTGATTCTGGTGTGATTTTCAATTCTAACCTAAGCACCCTATTTATAGGAAAAACTTAGGATGCCAAAGGAGACTAAAATAATAAAATAATATTATTTTTAAAAAATCCTCCAGCCGCCTGCCAAAAATTCAAAAGCCATCAGCCACCATAAGTGGGACCCACCTTCCATTAAAAAATATTTATTTTCCAAAACTTCAATAATTCATAATAAATAGCCCATTTGTCAGAAAAATACAAATTCGATGTCCTTCTATAGGAAATTTAATTCTCTACAACTTTGCAGAAGAAAGTTTTTCCAAATTCCAAACATAAATTATCCGAAATCCATAAACAGATGATTTTTCACACCAAAATATTGATAAAAACTCATCAGCGCCAATTCCTTCTTTAATATCCACAAAATAAATATTTTCTTATCATATAAATCAATAATTAATTATTCACAAATAATATTATAGAATTACAATATTAACAACCAGGTCGTTCCCAGGACAGAGGGGGCCTTCCGATAAGGACTTCTCCTTACTGGCGCGCAATTAAATAACCCCTCCTAGACAGAACTTCCTTAGACATTGTCAATAATGCTATCTAATAATATTATTCAAATAATATGAATTATTGAGTTGATAACGTGAAATACTGTGCAACGACAATTATTGAATCAATACTACAAAATATCAACTGTAGTCATTATTGAATCAATCATATAAAATGGCAACGTAGCAATTATTGAGTCAATAAAATATCAATGTAACAATTATTGAGTCAATAATATAAAATATCAACGTAGCAATTATTGAGTCAATAATATAAAATATTGAACAGTAATTACTGTAACAATAATTGAGTAATGACTTCTCACGTAAGACTCAATAATTCGAAATACTGTGCAATACCGTGTGCTACTATGCAACACCGTGTATCACTGTATTTTAACCACCGGGTATTTCAACAGTACTACCGGTAACAACTACGCCGTTATCTTGTAAAAAAGTTATTTCTGTCGCTTTCTATACCCGACAGTTATTCCGTTGTGGGGGCTCACAAATAGCTGCGCCGTCGTACGAATATTCCCCGATAACAAGAATATTCCACGACCAAACGAATATTCCCCGACAACAAGAATATTTTATAACCACTTGCTCATTTTAAAAATGTTTGCACATTTCACCCATAACTTTCATATTTATCAAAACAACACCTTACTATTTCGAAATAATATATAAAGAAAACTAAATCTTTATTCATAAAAGTTGGGGTCTTACAACCTCCCCTCCTTATGAAATTTCGTCCTCGAAATTGACGTACGTACCTGGTATGTCGAAAAGGTGAGGATACATCGCTTTCATTTCCGATTCCAACTCCCAGGTCATTTCCTCAATTGCATGGTTTCTCCACAAAACTTTAACTTGAGGTATAATTTTCGAGCGTAGGACATGCTCATTCCTATCCAAGATCTTGACAGGTACCTCCTCGTACGTTAAATCTTCGGCTATCTCGTCTGGTTCTAACTCAATAATGCGGTTTGGATCCTTCACATATTTACGTAACACGGATATGTAAAACACATTATGAACACGAGACATGCTTGGAGATAAAGCAAGTCTATAGGCCACATTTCCTACTCGGTCAAGAATCTCAAATGGACCAATGAATCGTGGGTTGAGCTTTCCTCTCTTCCCAAACCTTGTAACTCCTTTCCATGGAGCAACACGTAATAACACATGGTCTCCAACATTAAATTTCACGTCCTTTCGATGAAGATCTGCATAACTCTTTTGTCGATCCTGTGCCGTCTGTATACGTTGTCGGATTATTTGGATCTTTTCTGTAGTCATACGTACTAACTCTGGTCCCAACAATGTTGCTTCACCCACCTCATCCCAACATACTGGAGAACGACACTTTCTCCCATACAACGCTTCGAATGGAGCTACGCCTATACTTGCCTGATAACTGTTGTTGTAGGAGAATTCCACCAATGGTAAGTACTTATCCCAACTCCCTTTGAAGTCTAGAACACAAAATCTCAACAGATCTTCAAGAGTTTGAATAGTCCTCTCTGATTGTCCGTCTGTTTGAGGATGATAAGCCGAACTGAATCGTAAATCCGTACCCATAGCTTTCTGCAAACTGATCCAAAATCGTGAAGTAAATCTGGGATCACGATCCGAAACTATGGATACTGGCATGCCATGCAATCTCACAATCTCATTCACGTACATATGAGCAAGACGTTCAAGGGAATAAGTCTCTCGTATCGGCAAGAAATGAGCAGACTTGGTTAATCTATCAACAATAACCCAAATCGCATCTAAGCCTTGAGAAACCTTGGGAAGACCCGTAACGAAATCCATCGTAATGTGTTCCCACTTCCATTTCAGAATCTCCAGTGGTTGCAATGGACCCTTCGGCACTTGATGCTCCGCCTTTACACGTTGACACGTTAAACATCTTGAGATGAACTCCGCGATCTCTCTCTTCATATTACTCCACCAAAATGTATGTCGAAGATCACGATATATTTTAGTACTCCCAGGATGGATTGCAAACGGTGTGTTGTGTGCCTCCATCATGATTCTATACTTCAAGTCAAAATCGTTAGGAACACAAAGTCTGGAGTTGACTCGAAGTATTCCCTCTTCATCGATTCTTGCTTCTGGAATTGCACCTTTTTGCACCTTCTTCTTCATCTTAATCAGTTCCGCATCCGTAGCTTGAGCAGCTTTAACTTTATCAATCAAAGCTGGTTCTACGCGTATACTTGACATCATCGCACTCGTTCCCATATATGATCTTCTACTCAACGCGTCAGCTACCACGTTCGCTTTTCCAGGATGGTATTGGATAGTATGATCGTAATCTTTCAACAGCTCAAGCCAACGTCGTTGCCGCATGTTGAGTTCTTTCTGAGTGAAGAAATATTTAAGCCTCTTATGATCCGTATAAATCTCCACTTTCTCTCCGTACAAGTAATGTCTCCAGATCTTCAAAGCGAAAACGACTGCTGCCAACTCTAGATCATGAGTAGGATAATTCCTCTCATATTCTTTGAGTTGTCGCGAGGCATAGGCTATGACTTTCCCATGTTGCATGAGAACACATCCTAACCCTTTGCCTGAAGCATCGCTGTAGATAACAAATCCATCCGAACCAGATGGTATTGTCAGAACAGGTGCCGAAATAAGTCTCCTCTTGAGCTCTTGGAAGCTCTTCTCGCATTCTTCTCTCCAAACGAATTTCGTATCTTTCCGAGTCAACTGTGTTAATGGAGTAGCGATTCGAGAAAATCCCTCTACGAACCTCCGATAATAACCAGCTAAGCCCAGAAAGCTTCGTACTTCGGTCACCGACTTAGGTTGCTCCCAGCTTTGTATTGCTTCAATCTTCGCCGGGTCAACAGATACTCCATGTTTCGATACCACGTGCCCAAGGAATGCTACTTCCTCAAGCCAGAACTCGCATTTCTTTAACTTGGCGTATAGCTTGTTCTCACGAAGCTTTTGAAGTACCAGCTTCAAGTGGTGTTCATGATCTTCACGGCTTTTAGAATAGATGAGAATGTCATCAATAAAGACAACAACGAATTGATCTAAATACTCCTTAAATACACGGTTCATCATATTCATGAAAGCAGCAGGAGCATTAGTCAATCCAAAAGACATGACTAAGAACTCATAATGCCCGTACCGTGTTCTGAAAGCAGTCTTTGGAATATCCTCAGTTTTAATCTTCAACTGATGATATCCAGAACGAAGATCGATCTTTGAAAAGAATTGCGCTCCTTGCAACTGGTCGAACAGGTCATCAATACGAGGTAACGGATACCTATTCTTGATGGTGACATGGTTCAACTCCCGATAGTCAATGCAAAGTCGCATACTCCCGTATTTCTTCTTTACGAATAAAACAGGAGCACCCCAAGGAGACGTACTAGGACGAATAAAACCGATGTCTAACAACTCTTGTAATTGGACCTTTAACTCCTGAAGTTCAATAGGAGCCATTCGATATGGGGTTTTAGAAATGGGCTTTGTACCGGGCTCAAGGTCAATAAAGAATTCAACTTCACGTTCTGGGGGTAGACCGGGAAGTTCTTCGGGAAATACATCAGGAAACTCATTAACAACGGAAATATCATTCAAATCTGATGTATTCTGATTTAGATCAGTGACATGAGCTAAGAAAGCTTGACATCCGTTTTTCAATAAACGAATAGCCTTGGGATTTGAAATGATATTGACTGATTTTAGTGGTTTGGTAGTTTGAATTCGTACAACAGGTTGATTAGGAATATGAAAACTAACAACCTTACGAAAACAATCAATTCTGGCATGGTAAGTGGTTAACCAGTCAATTCTTAAAATCACGTCAAATGCAAGTATTTTCAAAGATATAAGATCAACAGGTAAGGTAAGGGTACCAATCTGAATCAAGCAAGATTTATAAACTGTAGATGTAACAAAGGTTTCTCCTAACGGAGTTTCAACAGATAAGTCAAAGTCTAATTTATCAGAAGTCAAGTTCAAACGTTGAGCACAAGTAGGTGAAATAAAGGAATGGGTAGCACCGGTATCTAACAAGGTGTAAACTTCGCAAGAGTTTATGATCAGCTTACCCGTAATCACCTCGTGTGGATTCCTCGCATTTTGGGCTGTCACGACAAACGCTCTTCCAGGAATCACCGACTTTGACTTGTCTGCAACCGCCTTTGGAATCACCACCCCCGCTGAATTTGGTTTCGCAACAAGACAATCTCGAGCTATATGTCCTTCTTTTCCACAGTTATAGCATCCTTTGAATTGTTGTGGGCAGTTTGGGCTGATATGTCCCTCTTTTCCGCATTTAAAGCATACGACCGGTGGTCGTTCTCCTCCCCTCGAAACAGTTGATGTTGGTGCTGATGTTGACATCTTCGCGTTCTCATTGTTATACCTTCTCTTTTTGAAATCTCCTCCCGATTCGCTTCTTCTACTATCATGGCCACGATAACCACCGGAGTGGTTACCGCTTCTGTCATACTTTCCTCCTCGCTGGTTGTCATTGCTCCGATGACTGCTGCCACCAGTACGACCTTGGTTGTGGTCCCTCGGTTGAACATAATCATTATCTCGTTCTAATAACTGGGCCCTGTTTACTACATCCGAATATAAAGAAAATTTATGAGAAATGAGGTATTGACGTATTTCGGGTTTCAAACCTCTTAGAAACATCCGCGTCATACGTTCCTCATTCTCCACCAAATGAGGTGCAAACCTGGACAGCTCCGTGAACTTAGCCTCGTACTGGGATACCGTCATGTTGTTTTGTTCGAGTCTAATAAATTCTACTTCCTTCATATGACGAATACTTTCAGTAAAGTACTTGTCATTAAACAGTTTTTGGAACGCTTCCCAAAACATCTTAAGTGCGGCAGGCTGGGTACGCTTCACGGATTCCCACCAGTAATCTGCCTCTCCCCGGAACATAAACGTGGCGAATGGAACCTTCTGTTCCTCCGTGCATCCCAAGACATCAAATATCTTGATAATTTGTTTAATCCACGTCTCCGCCTTGATCGGATCTGGCTTTCCCAGAAACTCTGGTGGTCCCAATTCTTTGAACTGCTTGGCAGTGACAGCTCTCGTGTTGTTATTATCTCCACCTGTATGTTGCACACGAGTCTCCCTCGTCTGATTTTGCATGAACTGCAAAAAACTTCTAAACATCTCATCGTTTATCGTCTGACCAGCGTTATTTTCAGGATGAACATTGCCTTCTTGTTGCACGTTCTCCTGGTTAACGATTAAAGGTGTCTCCACGGTCTCATTCACTTCGTTGTTAACATTCTCAGCTGCCATTCTCAAATACTGCCATAAAACAAGGGTTAATTAAACAAGTCAACATATCACATATTAACCCTATGCTCCGACTGACCAATTAAATACCACATAAGCTTAGGTAGGACACACTAGCGAAGGATTTACTCGTCTCTCCCCTCCTAGTTCTATTCCCCGATCTCCGCCAGAGATCATATCCCTAAGCTCTGATACCAACTGTGACGCCCCCAGAATAGGTCCATTCAACCCAACCCATTCTGAGTCGCCAAATACATGGTACAGAATTCAAATACAAACTTTATATCATACGGTCGTGCAAAATACGACCACACAACTGTGAGTCTCAATACAAATATGTAGAAAATATTAATATTCAAACTAAGTCCTCATTACAATTATTATCACACTATTTATCAGAAATAGTGAGGACTACTACTGCTCTAACTCGGACCATCACTCTGTCCCCCGACTAGTCCCCGCAACATTCTCATTTCCTGAAGAGGACAACAGATGAAAAGGGTGAGCTCAACTAGCTCAGTAAAGAATATTATGACTAAGATAATGGGAAACAAATTATCGTTAGTCTTCAACAAATCAGATAAAATATAATGGACAACCAATCTTAGATCAATATTCGCAGCGGAAATAACAAATCATTAGAAGAGTTAAGCAGAGAATCAAGTCTACTATCTTCTATGATTTAAAAGTCCATCATCAATATTTTATCCCTGTAACATCAATCAATATTCATCTCATCAAATATTCATCTTTGCACTACAGGCCAAAGATATTCATTTGTATCATCAGTGGTCATGTTCATCTCAACACCTGTCATCTTTGTACTACAGGCCAAAGATATTCATCAGGTAATCATTCATCTTTGCTCTACAGGCCAAAGATATTCCGTTACATCACCTTTTAGGACTGAGGATGATGAAAAACATTTTAAAGAACGAATCCAGTGAGATAAAAGACAAAGATTATGGATTCGTCATTTAGTTTATCCAAATTCAAGAATAATCCATAATAATACTTTGTGGAGCAAAATTCAAGAATAAAGCCCAAAACTTGGATACAATCAAAGATAGTTACCTTAACAGACAATTTGGACAAATAGAAGAAAAATAAATTTTCCCGTGAATAGTGCCGTATACGTGAATAGTAACCCCGACGGAAAAAGTAAGAATTTCAACATAAAATCCATGACAATATTTTTGTATAATGATATTGAGAAGAATAACATCATTTACGAAAGAAATAACATCCCTTACCTCAAAAGAACAGTATCTCTGACTGGAATATCAGATATAATACCGACGAAAGCTTGTACTGAATAGTAATACTCAAAGTATTGAAATACTCACAAAAATATGCTCGATATTATAGAGAGAGAAAACTTCTGATTCTGGTGTGATTTTCAATTCTAACATAAGCACCCTATTTATAGGAAAAACTTAGGATGCCAAAGGAGACTAAAATAATAAAATAATATTATTTTTAAAAAATCCTCCAGCCGCCTGCCAAAAATTCAAAAGCCATCAGCCACCATAAGTGGGACCCACCTTCCATTAAAAAATATTTATTTTCCAAAACTTCAATAATTCATAATAAATAGCCCCTTTGTCAGAAAAATACAAATTCGATGTCTTTCTATAGGAAATTTAATTCTCTACAACTTTGCAGAAGAAAGTTTTTCCAAATTCCAAACATAAATTATCCGAAATCCATAAACAGATGATTTTTCACACCAAAATATTGATAAAAACTCATCAGCGCCAATTCCTTCTTTAATATCCACAAAATAAATATTTTCTTATCATATAAATCAATAATTAATTATTCACAAATAATATTATAGAATTACAATATTAACAACCAGGTCGTTCCCAGGACAGAGGGGGCCTTCCGATAAGGACTTCTCCTTACTGGCGCGCAATTAAATAACCCCTCCTAGACAGAACTTCCTTAGACATTGTCAATAATGCTATCTAATAATATTATTCAAATAATATGAATTATTGAGTTGATAACGTGAAATACTGTGCAACGACAATTATTGAATCAATACTACAAAATATCAACTGTAGTCATTATTGAATCAATCATATAAAATGGCAACGTAGCAATTATTGAGTCAATAAAATATCAATGTAACAATTATTGAGTCAATAATATAAAATATCAACGTAGCAATTATTGAGTCAATAATATAAAATATTGAACAGTAATTACTGTAACAATAATTGAGTAATGACTTCTCACGTAAGACTCAATAATTCGAAATACTGTGCAATACCGTGTGCTACTATGCAACACCGTGTATCACTGTATTTTAACCACCGGGTATTTCAACAGTACTACCGGTAACAACTACGCCGTTATCTTGTAAAAAAGTTATTTCTGTCGCTTTCTATACCCGACAGTTATTCCGTTGTGGGGGCTCACAAATAGCTGCGCCGTCGTACGAATATTCCCCGATAACAAGAATATTCCACGACCAAACGAATATTCCCCGACAACAAGAATATTTTATAACCACTTGCTCATTTTAAAAATGTTTGCACATTTCACCCATAACTTTCATATTTATCAAAACAACACCTTACTATTTCGAAATAATATATAAAGAAAACTAAATCTTTATTCATAAAAGTTGGGGTCTTACAACCTCCCCTCCTTATGAAATTTCGTCCTCGAAATTGACGTACGTACCTGGTATGTCGAAAAGGTGAGGATACATCGCTTTCATTTCCGATTCCAACTCCCAGGTCATTTCCTCAATTGCATGGTTTCTCCACAAAACTTTAACTTGAGGTATAATTTTCGAGCGTAGGACATGCTCATTCCTATCCAAGATCTTGACAGGTACCTCCTCGTACGTTAAATCTTCGGCTATCTCGTCTGGTTCTAACTCAATAATGCGGTTTGGATCCTTCACATATTTACGTAACACGGATATGTAAAACACATTATGAACACGAGACATGCTTGGAGATAAAGCAAGTCTATAGGCCACATTTCCTACTCGGTCAAGAATCTCAAATGGACCAATGAATCGTGGGTTGAGCTTTCCTCTCTTCCCAAACCTTGTAACTCCTTTCCATGGAGCAACACGTAATAACACATGGTCTCCAACATTAAATTTCACGTCCTTTCGATGAAGATCTGCATAACTCTTTTGTCGATCCTGTGCCGTCTGTATACGTTGTCGGATTATTTGGATCTTTTCTGTAGTCATACGTACTAACTCTGGTCCCAACAATGTTGCTTCACCCACCTCATCCCAACATACTGGAGAACGACACTTTCTCCCATACAACGCTTCGAATGGAGCTACGCCTATACTTGCCTGATAACTGTTGTTGTAGGAGAATTCCACCAATGGTAAGTACTTATCCCAACTCCCTTTGAAGTCTAGAACACAAAATCTCAACAGATCTTCAAGAGTTTGAATAGTCCTCTCTGATTGTCCGTCTGTTTGAGGATGATAAGCCGAACTGAATCGTAAATCCGTACCCATAGCTTTCTGCAAACTGATCCAAAATCGTGAAGTAAATCTGGGATCACGATCCGAAACTATGGATACTGGCATGCCATGCAATCTCACAATCTCATTCACGTACATATGAGCAAGACGTTCAAGGGAATAAGTCTCTCGTATCGGCAAGAAATGAGCAGACTTGGTTAATCTATCAACAATAACCCAAATCGCATCTAAGCCTTGAGAAACCTTGGGAAGACCCGTAACGAAATCCATCGTAATGTGTTCCCACTTCCATTTCAGAATCTCCAGTGGTTGCAATGGACCCTTCGGCACTTGATGCTCCGCCTTTACACGTTGACACGTTAAACATCTTGAGATGAACTCCGCGATCTCTCTCTTCATATTACTCCACCAAAATGTATGTCGAAGATCACGATATATTTTAGTACTCCCAGGATGGATTGCAAACGGTGTGTTGTGTGCCTCCATCATGATTCTATACTTCAAGTCAAAATCGTTAGGAACACAAAGTCTGGAGTTGACTCGAAGTATTCCCTCTTCATCGATTCTTGCTTCTGGAATTGCACCTTTTTGCACCTTCTTCTTCATCTTAATCAGTTCCGCATCCGTAGCTTGAGCAGCTTTAACTTTATCAATCAAAGCTGGTTCTACGCGTATACTTGACATCATCGCACTCGTTCCCATATATGATCTTCTACTCAACGCGTCAGCTACCACGTTCGCTTTTCCAGGATGGTATTGGATAGTATGATCGTAATCTTTCAACAGCTCAAGCCAACGTCGTTGCCGCATGTTGAGTTCTTTCTGAGTGAAGAAATATTTAAGCCTCTTATGATCCGTATAAATCTCCACTTTCTCTCCGTACAAGTAATGTCTCCAGATCTTCAAAGCGAAAACGACTGCTGCCAACTCTAGATCATGAGTAGGATAATTCCTCTCATATTCTTTGAGTTGTCGCGAGGCATAGGCTATGACTTTCCCATGTTGCATGAGAACACATCCTAACCCTTTGCCTGAAGCATCGCTGTAGATAACAAATCCATCCGAACCAGATGGTATTGTCAGAACAGGTGCCGAAATAAGTCTCCTCTTGAGCTCTTGGAAGCTCTTCTCGCATTCTTCTCTCCAAACGAATTTCGTATCTTTCCGAGTCAACTGTGTTAATGGAGTAGCGATTCGAGAAAATCCCTCTACGAACCTCCGATAATAACCAGCTAAGCCCAGAAAGCTTCGTACTTCGGTCACCGACTTAGGTTGCTCCCAGCTTTGTATTGCTTCAATCTTCGCCGGGTCAACAGATACTCCATGTTTCGATACCACGTGCCCAAGGAATGCTACTTCCTCAAGCCAGAACTCGCATTTCTTTAACTTGGCGTATAGCTTGTTCTCACGAAGCTTTTGAAGTACCAGCTTCAAGTGGTGTTCATGATCTTCACGGCTTTTAGAATAGATGAGAATGTCATCAATAAAGACAACAACGAATTGATCTAAATACTCCTTAAATACACGGTTCATCATATTCATGAAAGCAGCAGGAGCATTAGTCAATCCAAAAGACATGACTAAGAACTCATAATGCCCGTACCGTGTTCTGAAAGCAGTCTTTGGAATATCCTCAGTTTTAATCTTCAACTGATGATATCCAGAACGAAGATCGATCTTTGAAAAGAATTGCGCTCCTTGCAACTGGTCGAACAGGTCATCAATACGAGGTAACGGATACCTATTCTTGATGGTGACATGGTTCAACTCCCGATAGTCAATGCAAAGTCGCATACTCCCGTATTTCTTCTTTACGAATAAAACAGGAGCACCCCAAGGAGACGTACTAGGACGAATAAAACCGATGTCTAACAACTCTTGTAATTGGACCTTTAACTCCTGAAGTTCAATAGGAGCCATTCGATATGGGGTTTTAGAAATGGGCTTTGTACCGGGCTCAAGGTCAATAAAGAATTCAACTTCACGTTCTGGGGGTAGACCGGGAAGTTCTTCGGGAAATACATCAGGAAACTCATTAACAACGGAAATATCATTCAAATCTGATGTATTCTGATTTAGATCAGTGACATGAGCTAAGAAAGCTTGACATCCGTTTTTCAATAAACGAATAGCCTTGGGATTTGAAATGATATTGACTGATTTTAGTGGTTTGGTAGTTTGAATTCGTACAACAGGTTGATTAGGAATATGAAAACTAACAACCTTACGAAAACAATCAATTCTGGCATGGTAAGTGGTTAACCAGTCAATTCTTAAAATCACGTCAAATGCAAGTATTTTCAAAGATATAAGATCAACAGGTAAGGTAAGGGTACCAATCTGAATCAAGCAAGATTTATAAACTGTAGATGTAACAAAGGTTTCTCCTAACGGAGTTTCAACAGATAAGTCAAAGTCTAATTTATCAGAAGTCAAGTTCAAACGTTGAGCACAAGTAGGTGAAATAAAGGAATGGGTAGCACCGGTATCTAACAAGGTGTAAACTTCGCAAGAGTTTATGATCAGCTTACCCGTAATCACCTCGTGTGGATTCCTCGCATTTTGGGCTGTCACGACAAACGCTCTTCCAGGAATCACCGACTTTGACTTGTCTGCAACCGCCTTTGGAATCACCACCCCCGCTGAATTTGGTTTCGCAACAAGACAATCTCGAGCTATATGTCCTTCTTTTCCACAGTTATAGCATCCTTTGAATTGTTGTGGGCAGTTTGGGCTGATATGTCCCTCTTTTCCGCATTTAAAGCATACGACCGGTGGTCGTTCTCCTCCCCTCGAAACAGTTGATGTTGGTGCTGATGTTGACATCTTCGCGTTCTCATTGTTATACCTTCTCTTTTTGAAATCTCCTCCCGATTCGCTTCTTCTACTATCATGGCCACGATAACCACCGGAGTGGTTACCGCTTCTGTCATACTTTCCTCCTCGCTGGTTGTCATTGCTCCGATGACTGCTGCCACCAGTACGACCTTGGTTGTGGTCCCTCGGTTGAACATAATCATTATCTCGTTCTAATAACTGGGCCCTGTTTACTACATCCGAATATAAAGAAAATTTATGAGAAATGAGGTATTGACGTATTTCGGGTTTCAAACCTCTTAGAAACATCCGCGTCATACGTTCCTCATTCTCCACCAAATGAGGTGCAAACCTGGACAGCTCCGTGAACTTAGCCTCGTACTGGGATACCGTCATGTTGTTTTGTTCGAGTCTAATAAATTCTACTTCCTTCATATGACGAATACTTTCAGTAAAGTACTTGTCATTAAACAGTTTTTGGAACGCTTCCCAAAACATCTTAAGTGCGGCAGGCTGGGTACGCTTCACGGATTCCCACCAGTAATCTGCCTCTCCCCGGAACATAAACGTGGCGAATGGAACCTTCTGTTCCTCCGTGCATCCCAAGACATCAAATATCTTGATAATTTGTTTAATCCACGTCTCCGCCTTGATCGGATCTGGCTTTCCCAGAAACTCTGGTGGTCCCAATTCTTTGAACTGCTTGGCAGTGACAGCTCGCGTGTTGTTATTATCTCCACCTGTATGTTGCACACGAGTCTCCCTCGTCTGATTTTGCATGAACTGCAAAAAACTTCTAAACATCTCATCGTTTATCGTCTGACCAGCGTTATTTTCAGGATGAACATTGCCTTCTTGTTGCACGTTCTCCTGGTTAACGATTAAAGGTGTCTCCACGGTCTCATTCACTTCGTTGTTAACATTCTCAGCTGCCATTCTCAAATACTGCCATAAAACAAGGGTTAATTAAACAAGTCAACATATCACATATTAACCCTATGCTCCGACTGACCAATTAAATACCACATAAGCTTAGGTAGGACACACTAGCGAAGGATTTACTCGTCTCTCCCCTCCTAGTTCTATTCCCCGATCTCCGCCAGAGATCATATCCCTAAGCTCTGATACCAACTGTGACGCCCCCAGAATAGGTCCATTCAACCCAACCCATTCTGAGTCGCCAAATACATGGTACAGAATTCAAATACAAACTTTATATCATACGGTCGTGCAAAATACGACCACACAACTGTGAGTCTCAATACAAATATGTAGAAAATATTAATATTCAAACTAAGTCCTCATTACAATTATTATCACACTATTTATCAGAAATAGTGAGGACTACTACTGCTCTAACTCGGACCATCACTCTGTCCCCCGACTAGTCCCCGCAACATTCTCATTTCCTGAAGAGGACAACAGATGAAAAGGGTGAGCTCAACTAGCTCAGTAAAGAATATTATGACTAAGATAATGGGAAACAAATTATCGTTAGTCTTCAACAAATCAGATAAAATATAATGGACAACCAATCTTAGATCAATATTCGCAGCGGAAATAACAAATCATTAGAAGAGTTAAGCAGAGAATCAAGTCTACTATCTTCTATGATTTAAAAGTCCATCATCAATATTTTATCCCTGTAACATCAATCAATATTCATCTCATCAAATATTCATCTTTGCACTACAGGCCAAAGATATTCATTTGTATCATCAGTGGTCATGTTCATCTCAACACCTGTCATCTTTGTACTACAGGCCAAAGATATTCATCAGGTAATCATTCATCTTTGCTCTACAGGCCAAAGATATTCCGTTACATCACCTTTTAGGACTGAGGATGATGAAAAACATTTTAAAGAACGAATCCAGTGAGATAAAAGACAAAGATTATGGATTCGTCATTTAGTTTATCCAAATTCAAGAATAATCCATAATAATACTTTGTGGAGCAAAATTCAAGAATAAAGCCCAAAACTTGGATACAATCAAAGATAGTTACCTTAACAGACAATTTGGACAAATAGAAGAAAAATAAATTTTCCCGTGAATAGTGCCGTATACGTGAATAGTAACCCCGACGGAAAAAGTAAGAATTTCAACATAAAATCCATGACAATATTTTTGTATAATGATATTGAGAAGAATAACATCATTTACGAAAGAAATAACATCCCTTACCTCAAAAGAACAGTATCTCTGACTGGAATATCAGATATAATACCGACGAAAGCTTGTACTGAATAGTAATACTCAAAGTATTGAAATACTCACAAAAATATGCTCGATATTATAGAGAGAGAAAACTTCTGATTCTGGTGTGATTTTCAATTCTAACATAAGCACCCTATTTATAGGAAAAACTTAGGATGCCAAAGGAGACTAAAATAATAAAATAATATTATTTTTAAAAAATCCTCCAGCCGCCTGCCAAAAATTCAAAAGCCATCAGCCACCATAAGTGGGACCCACCTTCCATTAAAAAATATTTATTTTCCAAAACTTCAATAATTCATAATAAATAGCCCATTTGTCAGAAAAATACAAATTCGATGTCCTTCTATAGGAAATTTAATTCTCTACAACTTTGCAGAAGAAAGTTTTTCCAAATTCCAAACATAAATTATCCGAAATCCATAAACAGATGATTTTTCACACCAAAATATTGATAAAAACTCATCAGCGCCAATTCCTTCTTTAATATCCACAAAATAAATATTTTCTTATCATATAAATCAATAATTAATTATTCACAAATAATATTATAGAATTACAATATTAACAACCAGGTCGTTCCCAGGACAGAGGGGGCCTTCCGATAAGGACTTCTCCTTACTGGCGCGCAATTAAATAACCCCTCCTAGACAGAACTTCCTTAGACATTGTCAATAATGCTATCTAATAATATTATTCAAATAATATGAATTATTGAGTTGATAACGTGAAATACTGTGCAACGACAATTATTGAATCAATACTACAAAATATCAATTGTAGTCATTATTGAATCAATCATATAAAATGGCAACGTAGCAATTATTGAGTCAATAAAATATCAATGTAACAATTATTGAGTCAATAATATAAAATATCAACGTAGCAATTATTGAGTCCATAATATAAAATATTGAACAGTAATTACTGTAACAATAATTGAGTAATGGCTTCTCACGTAAGACTCAATAATTCAAAATACTGTGCAATACCGTGTGCTACTATGCAACACCGTGTATCACTGTATTTTAACCACCGGGTATTTCAACAGTACTACCGGTAACAACTACGCCGTTATCTTGTAAAAAAGTTATTTCTGTCGCTTACTATACCCGACAGTTATTCCGTTGTAGGGGCCCACAAATGGCTGCGCCGTCGTACGAATATTCCCCGACAACAAGAATATTCCACGACCAAACGAATATTCCCAGACAACAAGAATATTTTATAACCACTTGCTCATTTTAAAAATATTTGCACATTTCACCCATAACTTTCATAATTATCAAAACAACACCTTACTATTTCGAAATAATATATAAAGAAAACTAAATCTTTATTCATAAAAGTTGGTGTCTTACAACTTCCTTATATATATATATATATATATATATATATATATTACTGATAACATACATAGAATCCTCTCAAATTACTCATACATCACCATTTTGGACATTCACAATCTGCGTGCTTATAATTTTGTTTTGAACCTATAACGAGGAAGTGAATAAAAACGTTACATGCATTACCACTTAGCTAAACATGTGATAACGTTAATTGACATAAAAAAGAAAGAAAAAAAAGGTTAAATTAGAGAAATTTTGGAATGGAAAGGTTTTTTTAATTTGGTCTAATAATAACAATTTTGACTATTGTGGAAGTAGTCAAGTTAATATTTATTGCAACTAGTCGATGACGTGATGATGTTTTCAGAGATTTAAGAAATTGATGACACTTTATCTATAGAAATAGATAAAATAAAGGTAATTGTTGGTTTTCTAGGGGTCGTAATAAATTTTCTCTGATAAAATTTATTATATACAATATTATCGATTATAATTAATAATAGTATATATTATGAGTATTAAATATGCACACCTATAAAATAAAATGTAATATACCAGTTTATCATACTTAAATAATAAACAATATTTACATATTAAATATGGCATAAAATTAAAAATAATGCTACTAATTTTTGGTACCCATCAAATCTGTGCCTTACATGCATAAAGGGCTAGTTTGTAGAAATAAATAAAATTTGTGGATTACATTAATTGTTTCGCAATTCCGTGGAATAGGATCATATATTCTTTCTCGATTAAGTTTTAATTGAAATTTTAGGACAAAATATAAAATTAAAAATATAATTAGTGTTTTGTTAAATTATGTATAAAATCTCAATATTGTCCTACTAAAATGTATTAAATATACACAAAATATAATTAAAATTATATACAAAATTAATATTCAGTTAGGGATAAAATGAGAAATTAAAATTTTAAATCTTTCCAAACATTTAAAATGAACAAATAAAAAGAAACAATTTTGTATGTCTAGAAAAATGGATAAAATAGAATCGAGGGAGTAGATTTAACCCTAAATTTGTAATTAAGCTTAAATTCGTATTCAAAAGCTCAAGTGAATGAACCTTAAATCGTCTATATATTAAAAAAATACACTTAAAATATATATTTCCTTTGGTGTATATGGGACTTTATTTCACTCTATTACGAGGTTTGTATTTTCACTTGTAGAATATAAAATATACTTAATGTTAAAATTATTATATACTAATTTATTGTATTTATACTCATATCCTTTTTAAAAAATAAAAGAATTAAACAAATGAAAATATGGAAGGTGGGCGGCGGGCAGGAACGTAAAATCACAAAAGCATGGATGAAGGGATGAGATTTATCAAAGACGGCCGTTTAATTAATTATTACTCCACTATTAATTAATAGAGAGTGCTTATAATAGAATTAGGAGTAAAGAAGAAAGATTAGTTGCTTTTTCTTCTTTTTTTACCTTTGGAGCTTTCTTTCGGTGAGTCCTTCTCACGTGCGCCGACACGTGACCCGCAATTCTAGATCGCTGTCTTTGCCCCCAAAACTCCGATGACGACACGTGTGTTTGTGTGTCTTGATCAGATCCCTCCCACCAATCACATGCGCGCCTCCGGCTGGTCATTTTCTCTCGAGTAAATTTGAATATTTTTGTCTTTTTTTGTTGGTTAATGCACAATTAACCTTCTACCAAATAAAAAATGGGCCTTCTTAACATGTGTCTTTAGAACACATGCTAAGTACACAGTTTAAAAAAATATTCTTTTGAATTGTGTGCATATTATCTTGATTTTTGCATTTACACCAAGTTCAAGAGAATATGCACACAATTCAAAAAAATATTCTCTTGAACTGTGTGCTTAGCATTGAAAAACAAACTTTATTTTATACTCGATAAATTTAAAGATATTGTGTCATTTAATTTCACACTATTAACAACAATATAAAAATTGTGTCCTAGTTTTTTTATTTATTTATAGTTTTATAAACAAGACTTTATTTGTGAAACGGAGATGGTATCTTTCTATCCTTATTTTGGTCATTCGATCACTGGTAAAAAATGGTACTGGAGTTGGATATTGGTTCCTTTCATATATTGATTATGACATCCAACAGATTATCACAAACCACTCTCTCACTCAAATCTTAAACAGGACATATTCATCTAATACTCCTAATACATACGCATTATCATACATATACATATCACCATTTGGTCGGTTTGGGCTCTTTCTTAGCTGCATTGACAGTGTACGAACACTTGGTTAAATCTGAAGGAATTTGGAAAAGGGGTTTTTGGTTATCAGGGGCGCCTAATATTACAAAACAACATAATCACATTCATTATCCATTTATAATTATAAGTTTAAAACTCGCATTGACTTTATATATTATCAAATTAGTTGAATTGTGAGTTCCACTTTTAGATTATATGATATTAATGTTTTTATGATTTTTTTTTAAATATTGCGATATTCATGCATGCATGCATGTATATATAAATATCAAATTATAATTATATTTATTAAATTTAAATATATATTATTATAATTATGTAATTTGTAGTTAAAAATTATAAATTGATAATCAAATTACCTTTGAAATACCCAACAAAATCAATTTGATTATATGATGAAATAATCTTATATACTATACTAGTGCATATCAATATATACGGTCCGGATCTTAAACTTACCATTTATCCAACATACATATCTTACCCCCTTTAATGACGGACCGGATGACGGTTCGGTCCGTCGCTATATATATAGCGGTCGTCTTAATTTTTAACGGCGAACAACGTATAGCGACGGCTAACATATAGACAACGGTTGTATATATAGCGACGGATCGAATCATCGTCCGATCCGTCACACGCTAAAGGAGAGTAAGCAAGGTATATTGAATAAAATGATAAGTAAGAGATAGCCAATACCAAATTGGATGTTACTTTTGTGATTGACTCGTTCATGCTTGAATCACTTGACCAAAAACTAAATTGAAATTAATTGAAACCAAAGGCTTGCTTAGTTTAACATACGTATGCTCTGATTCCCCGAATATAAATGTAGTATATACGTAGTTAGTTAGTTAGAGGA
Source organism: Panax stipuleanatus (assembly GCA_020205555.1). NCBI lineage: Eukaryota > Viridiplantae > Streptophyta > Magnoliopsida > Apiales > Araliaceae > Panax > Panax stipuleanatus. The sequence goes on from CM035126.1 coordinate 3,576,910, forward strand.
CGCCAACGTCATATATTAATTGAATGGGTAGACATATCGGTCAAAGTTGATAGTTAGTAATACCACCACGTCAATTCTTCAAACTAAGTTAATTAATCCATAGTATAATATATAAATGTTCCCATATTTATTTAAAAATCGAACCAGTAAGATAATCATTTGGTTAATATTTTTTTCTCATCAAAAAAAGAAGGGTTAAGTTCAGATCACCACCTGGGGTTTGACGTCTTTCCCACTTAACCACCTGTAATCAGTAAAACTACATTTAAACTCCCGATTTTTTGAGTTGAAGTGAAAACGTCACCTTTTCCATCCAACTTAACTGTGCGTATATGTCAGATGCCAAAAGCGCGTGAGAAGGGGCTGTAACGGTCAAAAAAGATTGGTAAAGGTCTGAAATACCCCCTTCTTCTTCCTCTTGGCTTTTAAAAGACATTCAGCTTCATTTTTTTCTAGCCCATTGCAGCTCCATCGCAAACGAAATTGAAGGCTACTAGCAGACGAAATTGAAGGCTACTAAAAGACCAAATTCACATCTAAGGTATGCACATCAACTTATTTCTTCCTTATTTCAATCTAAAAGTGATTTCAATCTAAGGTATGCACATGAACTACTAGCAGATGAAGTGATTTTAATCCATCTCTCAATTTTGACCCATCTTTTCCATTGATCTGCATATCCATTATCCTCTTCTCTCATGTTTTTCAATCCATCTCTCAATTTTGATCTGATTTTGTTCGGAAAGATCACAGATTTGTTTGTTCCCGAATATTTTGTTGGATAGATTTGCGATTTTCTGAAGGTAATTTCATCATAGTCGATTTGTGAGACTATTATATGGTTGATTTACTTATGCATATGATTTATGTTGAGAGATGGATTGAAATCACTTGGCAATGTTGAAGAGAGAATTCAGTGAAGTTGAACATATATATACATTTATGGTCTCCTCTTTGATATTATTCTTCGTGTTGTTTATGTGAATTAGGAGTCATGTCTTCGTCAAGCAATGATGTAGGAAGGATGAATGGTGACTTGCGCTACATACCTAGGCGATGTAAATGTGGAAAAAAGGCAAGTGTAAGAATTGTTGACTCGAACAAACCATCGAAGGGGAGGTTATATTTTGTATGCGATGAGTGTGAGTTTTGGGCATGGTGCTTGCCTTCTACAACAACCTCAAGTGGAATAGTCAGTGGCCCCAATGAAGACAATGACAGAATGGGGACATTGGTGAGTGGAACAAAATGCAAGTGTTCGTGTGAGCTGAATAACATACCAAGTAGGATGATAGTTGTTGAAAGTAATGTGAAGATGATAATTGTTGTTGGACTTGCGTTGTATTTCATGTCAGTAATGATGTATTTTATTAGTAACAAATGAATGTTTGTAATGTGTAATGGTAGGTAATGTTTAATGGTAATGTTTAATGTTTAATGTTTAATGGTAATGTTTAATATTTAATGATAATGTTTCATGGAATGTATAAACTGTCTTCATGGAATGAAATATTGCAAGGTGATTAAACAAGGTGCAGTAAAGCAATATTGCAAAAATAATTTCAAAATGGACAATCAACATTGTCAAAACACTGCCCATTGATGCCAACTATAGTAGACAAAGTATATGACTGTACCTACAGTTAATTCTACCAACTATAAAACACTGCCCATTGATGACAAAAACAGTGACAAGACAAAATTAACCAAAAACTTCCCATTGAAACATTAAAGCCTTAATCCCCCCTTCCTCTCTTTTTTGGTGATATCTTGCTATTTATGGCTCCCTTCTTTATGTTCTTCCTCGTAGGCTGTGAGCTTGAAGCAGGCTGATTACTCCACATAGTAGACAAAGTTGGTGTGGGATTAGGTTAAGAGCTTGATTTGGGTTGAATAGGTATTTCTGAAGTTGTTGTAGCAGTCCCTTTACTGGACTGTGCTCTAGTCTGCAGCTTTTGTGGTCTAAGATTTGGCTGAAAAGTAATGCACAAACCTGTTTGTTATCCCAAATAAAGGTTTCAAACAACATATTATAGTATATTTTGTTTGATTTACCTTAACAGGAATCTGTTGCACATTAGTTGCAGTCCATTTAGTGAACTGATGTGGTCTGGTAGGAATGTCTGACTGTGTTGCACTTTGTGCAGTTGACTGATGTTGTTTGCTATTTGTCTGAAAATCGAAACATGTTAAACTGTTATAAATAAATGTTAAAAATACAATTGATAGTATGAAAAATATAAAGTATATACCTTGTTCATCTTTGAATTAGGATGAAAAGGCAATGTACATGCCCTACTGTTATGCCCTAGTGTTAAACACCTTGCACATGTGACAGTGCCACCTTTTATTGATGCTTTTTGTTGGTTTTTTAGTTCATCTGCAGCCTTTTTTCTGAGTTTCCTTGGTTTGCCAATGGGCTTATGATAGAGTGGAGGCTGAATCTGTGCAAAATAGGAATGAACCCATTCATGGTGACTTGGCACAGGCTTTATGATAAAGTTATATGTGTTCAAGTATACATCCTTGCTATAGCAATGATGGCAATAAGCCTCTGGCTGCTCCCTATTTACCCATATTGCAGACACAGCATGTCTGCAAGGAATCCCACTAAGCTGCCACATCTTACAACCACAAATCCTTTCATTCAAATTCATAACCCATGTTCTGTCATTAACTTCTACTTCAAATTCTCCACACCCAGACTTCAAAGCAGTGCATCCCCTACAAGCTTTCTTAATCATCTCCATTTTTTTCTGAATTCTGGGCCCAAGTGACCCTACATACTTATCCATGCCTTCCCTTTTTACCTAAAACCTAACCATTAATTTCTTTCTTATCCACTCTAGCATGTTTATTATACCTTTATCCCTTTCCTCCAGGATGTAATTATTCCATGACTCATTCAAGTTGTTCACTACTACATCACACTTACAGTGGGGTGAAAAATGAGATCTGGCCCAACAGCCATTAACCACTTAGCTGCTTCTGCATCAGTTTTGTGCACCTCTTTCATGGCTGCTTCAAATGAGATCATGTCACCACAACTAGCTGCATTCCAGAACAAATCCCTAAGCAGCTTCCCCCTAAACTTAATTTTGAAGTTGTTGTACAAATGCTTTAAACAAAATCTATGTTCATTGTTGGGTAACATTGTATTGAACACCTCTACTAGCCCCTTCTGCCTATCAGAAATGAAAACATACCTTCTTGTTTCATTTTCACCTATATCATCTAGAAGCTGAGTAAGAAACCACTGTCAACTATCTTCACATTCAATTTCAACTACAGCAACTGCAATGGAAAATATGTTGTCATTAGCATCTCTTCCTATAGCACTCAGTAGCTGCCCTCCAAAGACCCCCTTTAAAAAATACCGATCTAATCCTATAATAGGTCTACACCTAACTAGGAAACCATTTTTGGAAGCAGCAAGCCTCATATAAAGCCTCTGAAAAACAGGTATTGAACCAGGTCTTTCATCTAGACCCTCACTACAAATTTGAAGACTGTTCCAAGGTTAAACTGTTTGACTGTCTCCACATAATCCATCAGCCTGTTATACTACTCTCCTACATCACCTTGCATATGTTGTAAAGCCTTTCTTTTAGCTCTATATAGGGATGATTTACTTAGACTAGAGTTACATTCTTTTTGTGCCTTCTTCTTCCATGCCTGCAAATCCCACTTAGGATTATCTCTCAAGTCATGCATATATTTTTTGGCCAAGTATCTACTGTCAACAAGATGATTCTTATCCTGTCCAGCACATGTATGGTCCCCCCCCACCCAAAGATTTTATCTTTAAAGTTTGTTCACCCTGTTTGACTGATGCATGAATCCTCCATTTACAATTTTCATCTTTACACTTAGCAGTTATTCTTTTTCTGTCGTTTTGAATATACTTTATGTCAAACCCCCCTTTAACAGAAAATTCAACTAATACTTGTCTAAAAATGTCATGATTTGAAAATTCCATTCCAATCTCAAATTCTATCTGACCCATATCAGCTACCTCATTAAACTCCATACATTCATCCCCATCTAAATTGTCCTCATCATCTGACAGAACAAACTTCCTCCTTAATGCATCTTTTCCTTCTCCATCATCATCATCACTCCACCAATCCTCTACAAAGACATCATTCACATTCACCTTTGGTTCATCTATTTTTTTTTTGCCTTCTTCAAATATATCATCATCCCCAGGCCCCTGTAGATCCTCATCCATCCATGGTGGATGCTCTGCTTTTTCCCCAATATCATTATCAGCGTGGTCTAGAATTTTTTCCATTGTATGTTTTGTTTGTTTTTTAGGCTTTCCAGTTTGTTTCCCTTTTCCTTTGTCTGTTTCTTTCTGCTGCCCTTTATCTATTTTTTTTGCTTCCCTTTATTAGTAGTACCACTTTGGTTAATGTTATCAGTTGTTTCACTTTGAAGACCAAAGTCTTTTTCATTTTCACTTTGGTTAATGTTATCAGTTGTCAAACCACAAATTTGCCTAACAGTTTCTAGGTCAACAACTTCTGGGTCAGCAACTTGTATGGGGCCCTCCCCTTCTTCTCCATATATATGCACCTCCTCACTCTCTACATTAACTAAGAAATCAATCATATCAATGAAATTCCTGTCATTTTGCATATATAATGCCCCACCCTCCCAAATTTCATATCCCGGTACAAGATAATAAATATTCACATGTGAGACTGAATTTAAAGTAAAGTGGTATTCATGTATACTAAGCAAAGAAAGGTAATCCAACCCAACATTCTCTATTATTTCTTCACTACCCCCAACATATTTATGTACTGGATCTTGAACAAACTTCCCACCATAATGAAAAACAATTCTGACAGACATTCTGCATTAAACAAATGAAGGAGAAATGTTTGAATAATATACAACACATTATAACAACAATCACAATGTAGTGGACCAAAGTCAGTGGCAGACACGGGGGGACAATAATAGTAATAAAGAAAGGGGGGACCATAGTAAGCATAATTTATCCAGGACCAAATATACTAACTAATTCCACAAAAAAACATGCATGTATATACAACAAACAACTCAAAAAGTGAACAGACCCCAAATCTATCAGACATATGAAATCTATCAGACAAGGTGAAATTTACCTAAATCTGCACCAAACTAAGTATCACAGACCCCAAGTTCCACAACGAACCCAGTAAATCACGAAGTTGATGCCTTTAATCTCCAAGTTCCACCACGAACACACTAACCCACAACTTATTTCTCTCAGATTTGGACTATTTCACCACGATCGCTCGCCTCTCTCTAGCCCTAGATATAAAACTGAAATGAAATTAAACAAAACCCTATCTCATCTGTCGTTTTCAATATATATATGAAGGGTAATTAAGTCTTTAGCCAACTCAAGTAACGGAGTTAAGACGGAAAGCATTTATTCACTTCAACTTAAAAAGTCGGGAGTTTAAATGTAACTTTACTGACTACAGGTGTTTAAGTGAAAAATACGTCAAACCCCATTTGGTCATATGAACTTATCTCAAAAAAGAAAGAAACTCAAATAGAATGTTTAAATGTGATTTTTAATTTTTGGTAAGCTAGAATCATCTAGCCAGGTTTTAAAATTAGTAAAATAATAATAATAATAATAATAGTGTATTGTATTGTATTGTTGTAGATTTGTCATCGCATAGTTGGCATTAGCATTTAGCAGCACGATTTGGAGAGATTTTCAAAAAATCATTATTGAGTACGCGAGAAATGAGCGGTGGTTACCTGCCAAAACCCAATTGCCAATTTGCCATACATACTAGAACAAAACGTAGGTAGCCCGCCGTAGCACCCCACTTTTTCATTTGTCAAAACATGAACGAGAGTGAGTGAGTGAGTGAGTGAGTGAGAGAGAGAGAGATACTTCCTCATTTACACGCGAAAACACGTGTCGACACCCACTATCACCGGTACCCGGTCACCACTCCCAAACGTCGACCACGGCGACGCAAAGCCTAAACCTCCAAAACTATCAAAGCTGGTAGGGGGTCCCACCCCCCTCCCTCGCCCCGTCTCCCCCTCTCCTCACCCCCCCGCTCTTCTCTTCTATATTACTACTAACATAACGTATAATAGTATCTCATATACAGCTATGTATATGTATGTATATATAGAAATATGATTATATTACTTTAAATAAAATTAATTAGAGAAATAAAGGAGCCCCTCCTCATTTCTCCAAAGATTTTGCCCTGCCCTAAACCCTCTTCTTCCTCCTTTGATTGTTTTGCAGAGTATTAAAAAAAAAAAGAATCCAAAAGGGTTTTCTTTCAGCTTAAACGCCAAGAACAGAAACTGCACACACATATATATATATATATATATATATATATACTAGTTATATAATTAATTAGGCTAGAGAGAGAAACATACACTCACATATACATGTAGAGAGTCTGATATAGTTGTTACATTCGCCATAATTCCAATCAACTCCTCCTCTTTCTTCTTATCCAATCTGTAAGTGCCCTCACACTTATTTACTCACTCGCTGCTTAGTACCGATTTGAATAGATCTAATCTAATTGTTGTGATTGCATATATGTTGGATTGAGTTTTTTTTTACTGTTCAATTATACTTTAATTGACTGTGTTTCAACAGTATCGGTTAGTTGTGAAGCCCTGATCCGACTTAATTAGATCTGTTTCGGCTAATTGCTTGTTTTTTTTTTATCAAAAGATTTAATCTTTCTGGCAGTTTGAATTTAGGTTGTTCTCTTCCTAGACGAATTTGATTACTTTTCAGAATCCCTTTGACGACTTCTCTCTTCTCTTTCCTTTAGTTATGATATTATCGGAGAGAATGAATTTTTATTGAAAACCCATTTGATCTGGATTGTAAATCTTTGGATTCAGATAGGTGAGCGTCTCAAATAGACTCTTAAGTTTGGTTGCTATCTCAATTTTTTGCATTGGCCTTTCTGGGTTTGCTTTATTTATTGATAAAAGGCTTTATTATGACGTACAATATAGAGTATTCTGGATTTCTTTCTTTGCAATTTTCATAAATAGATTCATTTCTCTAATTTTTCTGTATCTGATTATCATTTCAGCAGTTTTACAAAGATTTATGGTATTTTACACTACATATCTTTTGCAGTTGATTTCTGTGGCAAGGAAGAAATAAAGATTTGGATAGGCTTTTGAGGTCACAACAGCGGTGCCTTCCGGTTTGACTCAGGAAGACATGTTGGAGGATAGGTCTTGTCTGGTTTCGAGGAGCTATTCAAGAATCTGCGAAAGGGAAAACAGTTGGGCTTGCATGAACTACATGCTAGAGCAGGGAAAGCGACCATTAGAATCTGATGGAGATGAAGAAGTTGGAGCTAAGAAGCTGCCTAGGCAACAAAATGCTTATGAAAGCTTGGATTCAGCTCCAACATTGAATGACCTTTCCATGACCCCCACTGACCAATATGGTAATCAGCGTCACGCAGGTGATGATTCTGATTCGAGTTCTCTTATTCATTCCATTGGTCGTGACAACTCAATTAGCGTTTTAATTCGATCCTCAAGATCTGATTATGGCTCTATAGCATCTTTAAATCGAAGCTTCCGTGAGCTAATCCGAAGCGGTGAGCTCTATAGACTGAGGCGGCAGAACGGTGTAGTTGAGCACTGGGTTTATTTTTCTTGCCAACTCCTGGGGTGGGAAGCCTTTGATCCTACTCGTCGGCATTGGATGCGTTTGCCAACAATGACCTCTGATGAATGCTTCATGTTTTCAGATAAGGAATCTCTGGCCGTTGGCACTGAGCTTCTTGTTTTTGGTAAAGTCTTTTTATCCCATGTCATATTTCGATACAGTTTATTGACCAACAAGTGGTCATCTGGGATGACAATGAACTTTCCAAGATGCTTGTTTGGGTCTGCCAGTATGGGGGAGCTTGCAATTTTAGCTGGTGGTTGTGATTTATCTGGTAAAACCCTAAGCGTTGCAGAGCTTTACAATTCTGAGCATGGAGCCTGGGAACCACTTCCAAATATGAATAAAACACGTAAAATGTGCTCAGCTGTATTTATGGATGGCAAATTTTATGTGATTGGAGGAATTGGAGGAAGCGAGTCAAAGGTTCTTACATGCGGTGAGGAATATAATTTACAAACTAGAATTTGGACTGAAATACCTAACATGTCGCCTGTAAGGACTCGTCCTGCCACGGAGGCTGGGATGCCTGTTACAGCTGAGGCCCCCCCTCTTGTTGCAGTAGTAAACAACCAGTTGTACGCAGCTGATTATGCAGAGATGGAAGTGAGAAAGTATGACAAGGACAGGAGAGTTTGGGAAACTGTGGGAAGGTTGCCTGAACGGGCAGATTCTATGAATGGCTGGGGTTTGGCATTTAGGGCCTGTGGTGATCGGCTTATTGTTATTGGAGGACCTAGGGCACAAGGTGAAGGATTTATAGAAATCAATGCATGGGCTCCAAGGGACGGACCCCCTCAGTGGAACTTGCTTGGCCGCAAGCAATCTGGTAGTTTTGTCTACAATTGTGCTGTGATGGGATGCTGAAGATTTGAAACTTTGGCATCACCATCGGCATTGTAATGGTACATTGTGCTGAGCAGGCTCTATAAGGTTGCTTTCTATATGGGCACAGAATTCTTGCTAATGGGTAATTTATCCCAACATTTTTTCTTGTTTCTTAGTCATTTGTCACCTCTTTTTTTTTTTGAGTGGGAGGGATGGGAAGAATATCAGATTTTACTTAACAGAATGTTTTTCTTTGAAAGAGATCTTGAGTAAATTTTTTTTAACTTACAATTTGTGTTATCTTCCATTGAATTTGTGTCGTCCCCTATTTTCAGTACCTGAAAATTCTGAAATGTGGATGTCACGATAGCATAATAGGGATAGGAGGTTTTCATAACTTGATGGAAAAATACGTCGGAGGCCGGCCTTCATTTCACTGAAGTTTTTTTTAAGAATCATAAATAAAAATAAGTTTCATGGTTTTGCTATCCTTAATTTTCTTGAAGAAAAACAAATGAGATTTCATGGTGGTTCGTGGACATGGCGTCCGTATCAAATGCGTTTGCTACTGATTTTGACGGTCTGTAAATTCTGCTTTGACTGCTTTCTATTCTCAGAAATGCTCATATTAATCCCTGTTGATTTTTTTTTCCACTTGAGGTTCTAGTCTCGCCAAGTCATTGTCATACTAATAGCTGCATCTCTTTTTCAAATGCTATATTTATGTCTATAATTTGATCTTTATTTGTTTCAAGGGATTACTACACTTGTGATACTGCGGGAAATACAGAAGTTGCAAACCTAAGGCAGAGCGCCAGATTAATAGTAATAGTTATGGTAACCTTGAGAATGATTATATGTGCGTGCGTGTGTATTATGAAACATAGGATTAGAACTTTTAAAAGGAAATGTGGAACTTGTGAGTTAATGCTGCCAGTGGTTCTAGCGTTACTGTGCACTGCAGTTTTAGGAGTGTCATGTTAGAGTGTGTTACTCTTTCTTCTCTCTTTTTCTTATAGATTATGTACAACTTTCTGAAATGTAAGGGTAAACTAGAGAAAATATGAGAATGGCAGTTTAGATGCAGTAGTGTATATCTTTAGGTAGGAGGAAAGACCACATGAGATCCAGAAATAATAGGGTTGTGGTCTATTATTGTATGGTTGGTGTTTGGGAAAATAGAGAATGGTTTGAGCTTTTGAGGAGGAGGAGGAGCTTGAGAAAGTATGTGGTGTAAAGGCACATCATATATCATTTATCATCTCTCTCGCAACTCTGTCACATATGTCCTCATTTTTGTATGGTGTTTGATGCGCAGAAGTTGAAAAAGTGAAATTTTCACCAACTCTCATCCATCCATCCCTACCCAATATTAGTTGTGTGGGATGCTGATTAAAATATTTTTTTACAGTCGATTATTATGTTAAATCTAGCTGCCTACCAATTTTCATGTTCTGATACTACTAGTATGTGGAGTAGTAATTCTATATAATCATAAAATAATTTTAAAACTTATAAGCTTAAGAATTTTTTGTTTTATTTTTTTTACTTGCGCGAATGGGTTGTTAGTTTAGTAGGAATAATGAATTAGAAGGAGGCACTTCAAATAAAATAAAATTACGTACAACTAACATTATATTTTAAATACACTACTATTACCTATTTGAGTCCAGACTCCAGTCCATAAAATAGGACTCCCCAGGCTTGGAGAATGCCGACTCCCATCGGGAGCTACCTATTTGAGTATATGGACTATGGAGTTGCCGGTTCGTAGAAATTTTGTATTTTATTGTTTGTAAAATTGGGGTAGAATCATTATGTTTTGTACCCCAAAAAAAAAGAAAGCATTATGGACTAGGATGGCAACACACACTAGTCTACTAGTTGGCCCAGGCGCCCAGCCCTATAAGATTGGTCTGCTTTTAACATCTCAGTGGCACAATCATAAGCATATATAATTAGTAAATATATATCTTATTATTTGCATGTTAACCAAGTGCATAATTAATCTATATTTTGATTAGTAAATATATACCTTATTATTTGCATGTTAACCAAGCACCAAGTATGATCAGGAAAGTATTTGGACTTGCTGCCTTCTGTCCGTTTATGTGAACAATTGAATTAAAAATAATACTTGTAGGAAATTGATATTTTCACACGAGTCGTGAGTGTCCCTCGCGTAGATGTGACTATTTATGTTGGAGAGATCAGTTTCTTCTTTTTAGGGTCAATTCTACCCCTGATAGATCACAAATGACAAGAATCCGATTCTTGTGTTGTTGGGTTCCATTGCAACCAATGACTACTATTTACTACTTAAATTTAATATTTATTACTTTTCAATTAAAAACTCAAAAAATATTCTTAAATTTAATATATCTAATCTAACTATGTTAAGGAATTGATATTTTTTTTTCTCATCTAAGTGCGAGTCCATTTCTCATTTTCTTTTATTTTATAGTATTTTTTATTCGGCCGAGAAAGTATCTGACATGACTATAATATGCCCCAGGCGGCCAAAATCTATCGATGGTAATGACTGTGTGGGTTAGGCAGGGCAGGCATATAAGTAAGTAGTACTAGTATTATTATAAAGTGAACTCACATGCTGACAGCCGACAGCTACCACTTTCAATGATGCGTGCGTAGTGGACTTAATGATACCATACCACCTTATATATATATATATATATATTCTTACTTAATTATAATTCTCATGAGTAATGTCGTGGCTATCCTATTTTTTTCCTCTATTCATTCCCTTCATTACAGTTTTTAGAGACAAATTATATTTTACTACAATTGTATTTGAAAATGCTTTAGATTTATTGATTTTTTTAAAAAATATATTTTTAGTGAGCGTACATTTTGGTTGAAAAAAAGAAGAAGAAAATATATGTCTTTGTCGAAAGTAGTTTTTACCCAAACATAATGTACTAATTGTTGGGGAAAAAATGAAAACTACACGCTGTATAATTTTGTGTTTTATTTTTTAAAAATATTTTATTACTTTTGTAAGTAAACATTATTTTCTCTAAATTTATTTTACTATTGAACTACGAGGAGGAGAGGAGGGACTTGATCCCCAAGCACTGGAAAGCAACCACGTAATAGTAAAAGTTCTTTTCGATGTACAACAGCATAATCATTTTCATGTTTTGATTCGATTCTATTCTATTCTGTCTGCTGCTCCACCTTAACATATAGATAAATAAAGCTGCCCCGCTATAAATTAAGTACAGAGCCATCTTAGATGACTTTTTTTTGTTTTTTTTACGTTACCTCAAGTTTGTTTACAATTCATTTAACATTCTCAAATTTTTTTTTTAACTAAAATTTCTCTTGTATTCAAGTATAAAAGTAAAAGTGATGAACTGAAACTCCAATCTATTGGGCTAGTTAGGAGGATATCTGTCAAATAAAGCGCCTCGGAGACCCGTAATAAATTTGTCTCTTTTTTTTTTTGCCCTTATTATTTTATTTTTCTTAATTTGAAATTTTCTTATCTTTTTATTTAACTTTTCAAAATTTTAAAATAATTATTTTATCCTACATAGGAGTAATTTATATGCAACACGTGGTTGTGATCAGATACTTGTAGTATAACAGGTGGATGCTTACGACTCGTAGAGAAGGCATTAGGAATAGAGTGAGTATCAATTGAAACTTGACGTGAATGGTGGAGAGAATCTCTTCAAACAATAAAATTTGTATAGTTTATATAATTAGGAGAAATTGATATTTTCATATTATTTTTTGATATTTTTACGTGTAGGATTCCTATATTAATTGATGTATCGAATATTTATTAATAAATATGTGAGTCCTTCATTCAGGGGCAGAGCGTGAGGTCGGCTTTCAGGGCTATAGCCCGGCCCAAATTTTTTTTTACTAGATATACTATATAATTATAAAGTCCAAAATAAAAAAGTTGGAATAGTCTTGATCAGTCCAGCCCAAATGTACAATTTTAGTATTATAATATCATTAGTCCGCCCAACTCAAATGTATAATTTTAACATTATAATATTTTTAACCCGTCTCAATTATCATTCCTGACCCCGCCCCTGCCTACATTTGAAAATATGTAAAAATATCATCTCCCTCTACGACTTTTCAGAAAAACATTGCATATAACACATGTTGGGTGTAATAATATTATAGGGCAGCCAGTTTATAGATTTAATCAGTGGAGATCATATCTTGCCTTTCAATGAATCACATGTCCAGAACCAAATAATTCAATAATCTGCATATACTCCACATTAATTACTACACTAGTTGTAGGTTTTTAGCCAAGTATTATTGTTCGTTGGTAGTATCCTAGTTGGCAGTTGTTTAATTAGTGAGTCCGATTTATTTATGTATATATTATCTTTGTTTCAAAATATAAGATACTTATTAATTTTTTTAGTGAATCTAACTTATTTGTAAACTCAAATTTAATATAGATTCATTTAATTTTAATTTTTACTATCATAAATATTGTGATTCTTTAAAATACTATTAATTATAAAATTTATTATTATTTAATTATGAATGAATCTCGAGCTTTAAAATGTCTAAAATCAATAGAATGATTCTCTAAATTAGAAGGGTGGAAGTATTTTTAATTTTTTTTAATGAAGAATCGCCTCATAATTAAGTAGTATAGTTTGATGACCAAAACCTTGGTTTGAACACTCTTACGGTAAGAACTCGAGTCAAATTTCGAGTCCGAAATAAATTTGAAATAAATTTTAAATCTAAAAATCATGATTAAAGGTACTATTAGTAATAATTTATTTTTTTATATGAAGCCAATTTTTTATTTTTTATTTTGATATAGAACTGGGATGTTACACTTACCAATTGACTAAATGATACCCCTACAGATAAGTATAATTAATTAGGTGGACTTGGCAGGTAATGGCACTTTCATGTGGCCAACGTCCAACCCACCACATGGACAATTCCATAGTACTCTCTTGTTTTTTTAATATAAGTTGTTTTAAACAAATATTTTTATTTTTTAATATAAGTCGTTTAAAAATTTCAAATAAATATTAATTGTTTAATTTTTAATATTACCTCGAGTATTAAATATATTTTTGGTTCTTTTATTATTATCTGTCCAATAAATAATATTTTTTTTTCAATACAAGGGCAATATAAATAATTGATATTATATTTAATATTATATAATTATTTTTTTAATATTTATACACAACTCTAAAACGACTTATATTAAAAAAAGGAAAGACGTACTACTTATTACTCTGTTGATTAGTCAGCAGCTGCACATGGCTTGACGACAGTCCTCTTAACCCTTTAAATTAAATTAGTACAAAGTAGTATATAAAAAACATTGGATGCCAAGAGTAAATGATACTCCAACCCATTTTGGCAGATGCCTTTGCTTCCTCCTGCTGTCTTATGATGATAGGTTTTGGGTCCATCCACACACACTAAATGGTCTTTGTCGTGCATATTCAAAATTATAAGTTAATTTAATATCTACTTATGTACACATTTTAAATTATTATCAATATGATTTTAATATTATCATTTAAATAAGTCTATGATAAATTAAAATTATTTAAAAAAATTACTATTATATTGAAGCAAATTATCGTACATTTATACAATTTAATTTGATTTAAATTCAAATTTTAACATCAGGTGCTACCTTAACACACACTGTATGCGTGTAATATATAACTGATTTTTTATGAGAATATTGCTACACATGACAAGATATTTATGTTAATGAATAGTAAATATTAACGTATGTGTATATATAGAATATGTACAAATTAAAAATAGCTCAATTTTAATTTAATTTTTATCTTATCGCTTAGAGTCTACGTTAGTCGCAATTTTTTGAATTCCTCATAAATTTATCAACATATAAATCAGTTCCCTTTTTTAAAATTACGGCATACTCTCGAGTATAAGGCCTCGTGTCCCAAGAAAAAAGGCATTCATATATAATTTTAAAACCCTTATTTTTAAAATTATTAATACAAATATAAACGAATTTCATAATCAATATTACAGAAATACTAGTGCCACAATTCTTCCGGACAACACTCGAGGCATTGGCATGAACCACCACATTCTTCCGGACAACACAATTGTTTGTATCTGGTGGAGGGTAAACTTAATCTACTCTTAGTTATATAGGAAGGGATTAATTAATATTTTAAGACCTTGATGAAGCAAAACACCGTCTTTGAATGTGCATGCGCCGGAGAGAGAGAAAAATACATACTGATATCGACTTAGCCCTGCGATAGGGTCTTCCTGTTCGTTCAGATCTATACCAACGTTCAACGGCTCGAGCTGACACGTAGCGCCTGTTAACTCTGTAATATATAGTATTATTTAATATACATATAGATATAATAATAATAAATTATGCAAATCAGAAACAAATTATAAAAGGAAAAATCACATAAATTCGAGTCCTTTGAATTCACAAAGTCTCCTTAAAGCAAATTTATTCCCTCACTGGTGTTAAGAATTAATTGAATAATTGCTTCCCAAGATAAAACGGATTTCCAGTTCTTAATTAGAAGCACTTCAAAATTAAGAACACTTCGAACCAAATTTCATGTTATGCACTGAACTTACAGTAATGATGCATGAAAATAATGCATGTAAATACTTGCACAGAAATGGAACGGAACACTGCAGAACAGGAAGAAATGAACAGGAACTGGACCGGAAAGAAAAGGAACAGAAACGGGAAAAATTTATCGCTGAATTTTTCTCTCTGTCTTCCTTAGGCGCCCACATCGATTATTTATAGGAATAATTTCGCGGTTTATTACCGTTGGCGCGTAAAATCGTTGGCAAAACTACGTAGTATCATGAAATCATTTTCTGATAAAAAATTAAACAGATTTTGTCCAAAAAATATATATATCATGACCCGACCCGCCCGCCCGAACCCGAGCCGGCCGACGGCGGCGCGCGTGGGTTTGAACCAGGCCTTGGCTAGGTCCTCTCCCTTCCACAAAAGTGGGGTGCCCCTTGAGGCCCTTCCCATTGAGCAAACATCCCATATATATGTTCTTCATTTTTCCCTCTAATGTCCTATGTGGGACTTTTGCAATTTTCAACATTTCAAGTAGGTGATTTTGGAGTCAATTTTCTCATTCAATTCTTAATGGATTTGAACATATAAATATACCACGTTATACTCCTCGCGGAGTAGAACGCATAGGTGCATGGACCCGACATTTATGAAGTGTGGGTCCCACATTAAATTAAGCCTCAATATGCTTTAATATTTATTTTGTCAAACCCATTTCCAACAATCCCCCACATGAATGTAAAATTGGCTTTACAACATGAAAATAAAATAAAAATATTATGAATATGCAGACACTAGTTCGAGTACATAAGAAAAGATACTTCATCGGGTTAAGTAGCCTAGTGGCTTTGAACTTGCCCTAGTAAAGTCTATCGAATTTACTCAACTAATCAGTAGACTTGATGTCTTTGAACTGTCAGTTTTTCGTGTAAATCAAGACAATAGAATTCACAAAATATCTCTTCAGACATAATTGGTTCTCACGTTTGTGTTCATTTTGGCCTTGAAACACCTCTTGGTTCCGTGAGTATATTAGAGAATTAAGCCTTCAAATTCTCATAGAAGTGGCCCCCCTTCTTACTCACGTAGGTGGCTTCTATAAAGAGTATCTTGCAATACTCCACTTGAACGCATTTCAAGATATAGAAGTCATTAAAAGCATAACTTATCCTGATTCTCGCGGCAGATGTGAACTGTCTCATCATAGGAATGGTTAAGAGTAAATATCTCCTCAGTGCTTTACTAAGTATTACATAGTTCGGTTTGCCCATTGAACCTAGATCTTGGGATCTCCAGTCAACTAGGTTGGGTTTCCACTATGACGACTCTTAATTAAACAATAGGCTTTAAACCCATTCCCTTCGATGAACTTTCCACTTGCTCTCTTGTTAAACCTTTCGTAAGCGGATCCGCAATATTATCTTTTGACTTTACATAATCAATTGAGATAATTCCATTTGAGAGCAATTGTCTAACGGTATTATGTCTTCGTCGTATATGGCGTGACTTACCGTTATATATATATGATTCTGTGCTCTTCCAATTGCTGATTGGCTATCATAGTGTATACATATAGCTGGCACAGGTTTTGACCAATTTGGAATATCCTCTAAGAAATTACGAAGCCACTCATCTTCTTCTCCAGCTTTGTCTAAAGCAATGAATTCTGATTCCATTGTAGACCTTGCAATACAAGTTTGTTTTGAGGATTTTCAAGATACCGCTGCACCTCCAAGGGTAAAGACATATCCACTTGTGGATTTCGAGTATTTATTGTCAGATATCCAATTAGCATCACTATATCCTTCCAATACTGCTGGATATCTTGTATAGTGCAGTCCATAATTTTGAGTATGTTTTAAATATCTCAAAACTCTCAAAATAGCTTTCCAGCGATCTTTACCTGGATTACTCGTATACCGACTTAGCTTACTTACTGAATAAGCTATATCCGGTCCAGTACAGTTTATGACATACATTAAACTGCCTATTATACGAGAATATTCTAGTTGAGATATGCTATTACCTCCATGTTTGGCTAAATGTAGATTTATATCAACTGGGGTCTTATTTAGAATTATATTATACTTATTAAAATTTTCAAGTATTTTCTCAATATAATGAGTTTGAGATAATATAATTCCATCAGATGTTCTAGAAATCTTGATTCCTAATATTATATCAGCAACCCCCAAATCTTTCATATCAAATCTATTTGACAACATACGTTTGGTAGAGTTGATAACTTCATTGTTACTACCCATGATTAACATATCATCCACATAAAGACAAATAATGACATATTCCTTTTGAGTGCTTTTGACATAAACACATTTGTCACACTCATTGATTTTAAATCCATTTGATAACATAACATTATCAAATTTCTCATGCCATTGTTTTGGTGCCTGTTTCAATCCATACAATGATTTAACAAGTTTACATACCTTCCTCTCTTGTCCAGGAGCAATGAAACCTTCAGGTTGTTCCATATATATTTCTTCATCTAATTCACCATTTAAGAATGCAGTTTTCACATCCATTTGATGTATTTCAAGTCTATTTAATGATGCTATTGCTATTAGCATCCGAATAGATGTAATTCTTGTAACAGGTGAATAAGTGTCGAAATAATCCAATCCTTCCTTTTGTCTATAGCCTTTAACGACAAGCCTTGCTTTATATTTATCAATTGAACCATCAGCCTTCATCTTCTTTTTGAAGATCCATTTATACCCCAAGGGTTTGGAACCAGGTGGAAGGTCCACCAATTCCCATGTATGATTTTGCATAATGGAATCAATTTCACTATTAATTGCTTCTTTCTAATGAGAAACATCTGGAGAGGATATAGCTTCCTTGTACGTTTGAGGATCGTTTTCTAACAAAAATGTTAGAAAATTCGGACCAAAAGACTTTGAAGTCCTTGCTCTTTTGCTACGTCTAGGTTCATCCAATACAAACTCTTTGTCTATATTTTCAGGATTATTATTAGCAGTAACCAAATGTCTTTTGTTTGAATTTGAATCATTATTTAAATTATATGGAAACATATTTTCAAAGAATGATGCATCTCTTGATTCAATAAAAGTATTAACATGAATATCAGAAATGTCAGATTTATGAACAAGAAAGCGATAAGCACTGCTGTTATTTGCATAACCAATGAATACACAGTCTATTATTTTTGGTCCTATCTTAACCTTTTTAGGTTTAGGAACCATTACTTTTGCTAAACACCCCCACACTCTTAAGTATTTATTGCAAGGTCTATGACCTTTCCATAATTCATAAGGTGTTTTGTGAGTTTTCTTATGAGGCACTTTGTTAAGAATATAATTTGCAGAAAGCAAAGCTTCCCCCCACAAATTCTGAGGTGCTCCAGAACTGTTTAACATAGCATTCAACATTTCTTTCAATGTTCGGTTCTTGCGTTCAGCAATACCATTAGATTGAGGTGAATAAGGAGCGGTAGTTTGGTGAATAATACCATGAGTAGAGCATATCTCTTCAAATGGTGATTCATATTCACCACCTCTATCGTTTCTTATTGCTTTAATCTTTTTGCTAAGTTGATTTTTAACTTCATTTTTATAAAGTTGAAACATTTCTATAGCCTCATCTTTGCTTCTCAGCAAATATACATAACAAAATCTTGTGCAATCATCAATAAAGGTTATGAAATATTTTTTTCTCACCTCTTGTTTGCACAAACTTTAAGTCACATATATCTGTGTGAATTAAATCTAGAGGTTCAGTGTGACGCCCCCAGAATAGGTCCATTCAACCCAACCCATTCTGAGTCGTCAAATACATGGTACAGAATTCAAATACAAACTTTATATCATACGGTCGTGCAAAATACGACCACACAACTGTGAGTGTCAATACAAATATGTAGAAAATATTAAGATTCAAACTAAGTCCTCATTACAATTATTATCACACTATTTATCAGAAATAGTGAGGACTACTACTACTCTAACTCGGACCATCACTCTGTCCCCCGACTAGTTTCCGCAACATTCTCATTTCCTGAAGAAGACAACAGATGAAAAGGGTGAGCTCAACTAGCTCAGTAAAGAATATTATGATTAAGATAATGAAAAATAAATTATCGTTAGTCTTCAACAAATCAGATAAAATATAATGGACAACCAACTTCAGATCAATATTCACAGCGAAAATAACAGTTCATTAGAAGAATTAAGCAGAGAATAAAGTCTACTATCTTCTATGATTTAAAAGTCCATCATCAATATTTTATCCCTGTAACATCAATCAATATACATCTCGAATCAAATATTCATCTTTGCACTACAGGCCAAAGATATTCATTTGTATCATCAGTGGTCATGTTCATCTCAAAACCTGTCATCTTTGCACTACAGGCCAAAGATATTCATCAGGTAATCATTCATCTTTGCTCTACAGGCCAAAGATATTCATCAAGTAATCATTCATCTTTGCTCTACAGGCCAAAGATATTCAGTTACATCACCTTTTAGGACTGAGAATGATGAAAAATATTTTAAAAAAACGAATCCAGTGAGATAAAAGACTAAGGATTCGTATTTTAGTATATCCAATTCAAAAATACCTCGTAATAATCAATTATGGAGCAAAATTCAAGAATAGAGCTCAAAACTTGGATATAATCAAAGATAGTAACCTTAACAAGCAATTTGGACAAATAGAAGAAAATTTATTTTTTTCGTGAATAGTGCCGTATACGTGAATAGTGCCGTATACGTGAATAGTAACTTCGACGAAAAAAGTAAGAATTTTAACATAAAATCCATGATAATATTTCTGTATAATGATATTGAAAAGAATAATATCATTTACGAAAGAAAATAACATCCCTTACCTCAAAAAGATAGTACCTCTGTCTGGAATATCGGATATAATATCGAAAAAAACTTGTACTGAATACTAATACTCAAAGTATAAAAATACTCACAAAAATACGCTCGATATTATAGAGAGAGAAAACTTCTGATTCTGGTGTGATTTTCAATTCTAACATAAGCACCCTATTTATAGGAAAAGCTTAGGATGCCAAAGGAGACTAAAATAATAAAATAATATATTTTTTCAAAATTTCCGCCGCCTGGCGGCTAAAAAAATTTCCAACAAAAGTGGGGCCCGTCCATAAAAAATATATATATTTTCCAAAACTTCAATAATTCATAACAAATAGCCCCTTTATCAGAAAAATACAAATTCTATGTCCCTCCATAGGAAATTTAATTCTCTACAACTTTGCAGAAGGAAGTTTTTCCAAATTCCAAACATAAATTATCCGAAATCCAAAAACAGATGATTTCTCACACCAAAATATTGATAAAAACTCACCAGCGCCAATTCCTTCTTTAATATCCACAAAATAAATATTTCCTTATCATATAAATCAATAATTAATTATTTACAAATAATATTATAGAACTACAATATTAACAACCAGGTCGTTCCCAGGACAGAGGGGGCCTTCCGATAAGGACTTCTCCTTACTAGCGCGCAATTAAATAACCCCTCCTAGACAGAACTTCCTTAGACATTGTCAATAATGCTATCTAATAATATTATTCAAATAATATGAATTATTGAGTTGATAACGTGAAATACTGTGCAACGACAATTATTGAATCAATACTACAAAATATCAACTGTAGTCATTATTGAATCAATCATATAAAATGACAACGTAGCAATTATTGAGTCAATAAAATATCAATGCAGCAATTATTGAGTCAATAATATAAAATATCAACGTAGCAATTATTGAGTCAATAATATAAAATATTGAACAGTAATTACTGTAACAATAATTGAGTAATGGCTTCTCACGTAAGACTCAATAATTTGAAATACTGTGCAATACCGTGTGCTACTACGCAACACCGTGTACCACTGTATTTTAACCATCGGATATTTCAACAGTACTAACGGTAACAACCACGCCGTTATTTTGTAAAAAAAGTTATTTATGTCGCTTTCTATATCCGACAGTTATTCCGTTATGGGGGCCCACAAATAGCTGCGCCGTCGTACGAATATTCCCCGACAACAAGAATATTCCACGACCAAACGAATATTCCCCGACAACAAGAATATTTTATAACCACTTGCTCATTTTAAAAATGTTTGCATATTTCACCCATAACTTTCATATTTATCAAAACAACACCTTACTATTCAAAATAATATATAAAGAAAACTAAATCTTTATTCATAAAAGTTGGGGTCTTACATTCAGTTTTTCTTTCAACAGAATGAAAGGGTAATCTTGTCATTTTTGATTCCACACAAATTTCATATTTATGTTTTAGATTAATATCAAATTTAGGCAAGAACTCTAAATTAATTAATCTACGCAAAGTATTATTATTAACATGTCCTAATCTAGCATGCCATATGTTTGAAGATTCTAACAAGTAAGCAGAAGAATTAATTTTATTATTATCAATAGACTTCGGTACAACAGTCATAACATTCATCTTAAAGAGCCCATCAGTCATATAGCCCTTTCCCACAAACATATCATTTTTAGTAAGTACAAATTTGTCAGACACAAACACCAACTTGAAGCCATTCTTGCTAAGCAATGACCCAGAAACTAAATTTTTCCGGATATCTGGCACATGAAGTACTTCGTTCAAAGTCAGTTCTTTGCCAGATGTCATTTTCAGTATAACCTTTCCACGTCCTTGAACCTTTGAACTTGAGGAGTTTCCCATGAAGAGTTGATCATCATTTTTTACTGGTTTGTAAGTAGAAAACATCCATTTGTTGGAACAAATGTGGCGAGTAGCCCCAGTGTCCACCCACCATTCTTTGGGGTTTCCTATCAAGTTACATTCAGATATAATTGCACAAAGATTAATGTCTGAAACATTTTCAGAAAGGTTTTCCAGTTCTGTCACATTTGCTTGAGCCTTTTGTTCTTTCTTGAACTTCTTTGACTTACGACATTCATTTGATTTATGTCCCGAAATGCCACAATTGAAACATTTGCCTTTGAATTTCTTCTTGGCCTTGAAGGTATCTTTGCCTTCACGCTTCCTTTTGTTGTTGTTTGGCCTTTGCTCTACCACATTTGCCTTTGCTTCAATGAAGTTTTTCCCAGTCTTCTTCTCAGATACTCGATTGTCCTCTTCAATCCTAAGTCGCACGATCAATTCTTCAAGATTCATCTCCTTGCGTTTATGCTTTAGATAATTCTTGAAGTCTTTCCATAATGGTGGAAGTTTTTCAATCATTGCTGCAACTTGGAATGAATCACTTAATGACATTCCTTCAGAATGAATGTCATGTAGAATTACCTGTAATTCTTGAACCTGAGTGATAACTGCTTTAGAATCTACCATTTTATAATCAAGAAATCTACCGACTATGAATTTCTTCATGCCAGCATCTTCAGTTTTAGATTTCTTGTCTAAAGATTCCCAAAGTTCTTTTGCAGTTTGAATTGTACAATATACATTATATAATGTATTATCTAAACCATTCATCACATAATTTCTGCAAAAAAATCTGCATGTTTCCATGCATCAACTGCAGCCACCTTTTTCTTGTCAATTTCTCCTTCAACAAGAGTAGGACAATCCTCTTGTAGAAACCTTGTCAAGTTCTGTGTTGTGAGATAGAAGAGCATCTTTTGTTGCCAACGCTTGAAATCAGTTCCATTGAACTTTTCAGGCTTTTCTTCATGAGTCATACTCACGGCAGGAATGGTACTAGTAGATGCCATTTCTGTCATACAAAGAAAATTATCAATAAACAAACAAATTTCTGTTGTACAAAATGTAATAAATTTTGTTTACAAATTTGTTTTGCACAAAATTCTTCTTATAGAATTTCTGTTTTTCCAAAATCTGTTTTCAACTTTCAGTTTACAAATTTGTATTTTTCATCTAAATTAAAAAAAATAACAGAATATTAACATGCAATTAATTAACATGTAATTTGACATAATACTATGTAATAATATGCAACAAATATTCTGTGTATTATCATAATACTATATCTACAGAAAATATATTTTATAAACAGATTTTCTGTTTACATAAAATAATAATATAATTACAGAACGATAAATTTGCTTTAAGATTGTTAACTCTGTAATATATAGTATTATTTAATATACATATAGATATAATAATAATAAATTATGCAAATCAGAAACAAATTATAAAAGGAAAAATCACATAAATCCGAGTCCTTTGAATTCACAAAGTCTCCTTAAAGCAAATTTATTCCCTCACTGGTGCTAAGGATTAATTGAATAATTGCTTCCCAAGATAAAACGGATTTCCAGTTCTTAATTAGAAGCACTTCAAAATTAAGAACACTTCGAACCAAATTTCATGTTATGTACTGAACTTACAGTAATGATGCATGAAAATAATGCATGTAAATACTTACACAGAAATGGAACGGAACACTGCAGAATAGGAACACTGCAGAACAGGAAGAAATGAACAGGAACTGGACCGGAAAGAAAAAGAACAGAAACGGGAAAAATTTATCGCTGAATTTTTCTCTCTGTCTTCCTTAGGCGCCCACATCGATTATTTATAGGAATAATTTCGCGGTTTATTACCGTTGGTGTGTAAAACTGTTGGCAAAACTACGTAGTATCATGAAATCATTTTCTGATAAAAAATTAAACAGATTTTGTCCAAAAAATATATATATCATGACCCGACCCGACCCGACCGGCGGCGGCGGCGCGCGTGTGGGTTTGAACCAAGCCTTGACTAGGTCCTCTCCCTTCCACAAAAGTGGGGTGCCCCTTTGGGCCCTTCCCATTGAGTAAACATCCCATATATATGTTCTTCATTTTTCCCTCTAATGCCCTATGTGGGACTTTTGTATTTTTCAACATTTCAAGTTGGTGATTTTGGAGTCAATTTTCTCATTCAATTCTTAATGGATTTGAACATATAAATATACCACGTTATACTCCTCGCGGAGTAGAACGCATAGGTGCATGGACCCGACATTTACGAAGTGTGGGTCCCACATTAAATTAAGCCTCAATATGCTTTAATATTTATTTTGTCAAACCCATTTCCAACAGCGCCTCCAGTGTGGGAGTTAGTGATCATGACATCGAGATAAGTAATTAATTTGAGTTTAATTTTTAAGTGTAAAAAATATCTAATTTTTATTTATCTCTTTTGATCTTTATTTATAGTCGCACTTGAATGGACATGGGCGAATGGCTAACATTACAGATACAGATACCTTGGTTCATTGTGAGATAATATCACCAACCTTCATGTCCCCACATTCGAGTACGGAATAAATCTCAGGTAAAATTCCAAGTCCGAATTGAATTCATATTCATCCGAATAAAGCGTCAAATTCCAAATGCGAATTGAATCAAATCCTTCCGAATAAAGCCTTAAAGAATGAGTTCAGTACTCGTCCCTGGTGCATGATTTCGGCGAAGACAAGCTCAGTGGTGGTGTAAGAATGTAAATTATATAGATAGAGACATGGTAAACTATCATTTATTTGTTTTTAGGTTCATGAAAAATTACGAAGAGTGCTTGTGGGCAGACAAAAAATTATGACCGAAAGTACTATTGTTAGTAACTTATTTATTTATATACAGACAAAATTTTCTCATTTTTTTTAATGCGGGACTGGGTTGTTACAGGAGTAGTGACTTTTCTCATTTTTTTCGATGTGAGATTGGGGTTTTATAGGAGTAGTGACTTTTAACTACGCCGTTTGTTTTAATATGACAAACATTTTTTTTTGGCTAATTTTTAGCTGAATAATATTCCTGGATTTGGCATGAATGAATCCCAATACCTCTTGCACTCAAAATTTTATGAGTAGTTGTTTTACCATTGAGCCAAGAGGACTTGGTTATGACAAACATTTTTCTCTGTAGTTGTTCACTTGTTGTGGAAGAAGTAATATATCTTTATTTAAGAATATATATATTCACCATCATTTATTATATTTTTATTATCAATTGTTATTACACAATCACTTATAAATTATTGCATGTAACATTAAATTATTTTAAAAAATTTAACGTCTTAAAAGTAGATTTATAATTTCGAAATTGTAAGAGGAGTATGTTTTTAGCATAATTTGAGTGTTAACGACTTAAACTAAAAAACTCCAAATAGACATGCTAGCTATACATTAAACAAATATTGACAAACTAATTAAAAGGTACTAGAAAACTAATTTAGAACAACAAATATGCAATAGAAAAGACTAATTTTTGGTTGATGGGGTTTGGGATTTGTCTTCTCGAATGGCAGTTGTTGGGTACAAATAACTGATATTTTTACATAATTTCTTGATATTTTTACAAGAAAATCGCAGTTATAGATTTTATAACGACACTTTTCATGTGAAAATATCAAAAAAAATTATGTAAAAAATATCATTTTTCTTAATATTAAATAAGACATTCATATTGATTAAAGAATTAAGACTGCACCCGAATTGTCTATTTGTGTGATGTCTAATTAGATCATTTGTACTAATTATACATAATGTTCTGGTTGATAAAGACGGATGCATATTCTTAATGTTTGATTTAGAAATTCAGTTCTGACCTATATATCTAGTGGTGTAAGAGCTCACACTAATGTAATTTTATTATCTTACTAAAACTAAAATAACATTTTATTGAGCCGTCAACAAATTAAATCAAATGTTACATTGTTTAGTGAAAATATATAAATCCATTAGTGTTCTTATTAATTGTTATGATACAAGGAAATGTAATTTGCACAAGTCTCCGTCTCCAATGATTGTAAATTTCCTATTATGAATAAATCGTCTTTCTAAAATTTTTCCATGAAGAACATTGAGCTAAAGCATCATCTATGGAGGGAAAATGATCATCCCCAAGTTTTTTCTCACGTTCTTTCGTTTAATTGTTCTTACTTTCTATTTATATGAAGTTTTATTTTTCTTAATTAATTTTTTTTTTCAATCTATGAAACATTTATTCTCCTAATTTGAGATTATTTTCTCATTATACGAAACTCTATTTCATGATTTATGCGTGGAGGAAGTTTGATTAACATTCATCGGTAAAAACAAATCTATTCAAAGGGTGTGGGGTTATCATTACGACCTTCTTTTCGTTACTCCTATTAAACAACTACGCAAATCTGTATATTTATATCTATTTTTAAGAAATATGTATGTTCTTAGGATTTTAGTTTAAATTTGAGATGATAATAAGTATCGTCCTACTCTAATATTTTTGTAAATCGATTAACTTATTAATGGGAATTATTCCCCATCCTTATTCTAGGATTTTATATATAAAAAAAAAAAAAAACTATGATCTATGACTTAAAAAAAATTATTGACCTAAAGTTTGTAAATTTGTTATTAACTACGTACTACTAAATAACAAAGTTCCATATATAGTTTTTCTCTATGTTCTTTATAAGTATTTTTCATTTAATAACAAATTGGGAATAAAAACGTGTGAACTCATGTTATGCTCAAATATACTACTACTACTAACATTGGAGGTTGTGAAAATTATACTCCTATTTGAATGAGTCTAGGGCCTCTAGGCGGTGGGCAGTGAGACAAAAAACTCAATTAGTCCACTGACAGCAACAATGCTACTATCAAATAAAAACTCTCGATCCATATTATTTATGTGTATGTATATATAAATTATATTAGAGTTTTTATGTAATTCTAGCATTATTTTTATTTTTGGTAGGGGTAAGATACAGGCAGGATGGATCCTCATAATTAATACTCCACCTAGAGAGAGAGAGATATACATACTCCATTGGACACATGCATACGGTAGACACATGCATACCCCCATCCCCATGAATACGATATTAATTCTACTACTCTCGGATTTCCAAAGTAATTATTAAGAATACATTTTTTAAAAAAAAATTGTTCTAATTTTAGAGATATAGTATTATTTTATTATTGTAAAATAATATATATTTTAAATTTACTATTATCTTTTATTATTATATATAATATCACTATTAAAATTTTATTATTATAAATTATATTTACAATATAAAAATTATAATTTTTAAAAAGAAAATATCTCTAATTTTGAAGAAAATTTATTAATCTTTGACATTTCCCGACACATTTTAAAGTACTGATTTTTCTTGGAAAATCTAACTTATCTCAACCAACCATTCCAAATCCTGCCTCTTCCATCCACTTGCTTACTTACTTCCCTTCCGATATTTTTTTTTAATTATATTTCTCATTGTCTCGATTAGAATTAGATAAATTTATATTAAAATTTAATTTTAAATCAATTTTAAAAAGTAATATTAATTTTATATTTTAATCGAAGAGCCTTCTTACTTGAAAACTCGACCGAATGACCTAATCTGACCGTTCGACAGTTAATTCTAATGAAATATCGAGTATAAATAAATTATAATTAAAAAAATCATGCTAAAATTATTATTTATATATATATATATATAAATAATATAGATCCGGTTAGTATGAAGTTATTTTTTTGATAAATTAATTAATTGACTAATAAGATATTGACACACATACAACCTCGTCTACATGTAAAACCAAGATATAACAAAATAGTATATTAATTTTTATTAAAAGTCGTGATATAAAACTATCCGGTCCGCTAGTTGTGTACAACCCCCGTGCATTCTCCATCCAAATAATGTTACTATCACATAAATTCTTTTACATAACTCTTATATACACATATATATTATGAATTTTATATATGAGACGAGAACTCACAATATATATATATATATATATATATATATATATATAGGATAAGGCTCTTAAACGGACTGTTCGTAAACGAACAATTCTTTGCGTACATTCTTTTCCTACTTATCCTACATAATTGAGATAGTACATAATTGGGCCCACTTATTCAATTTAAAAGTGTACGTAAAAAGATTGTTCATTTACGAACAGTCCGTTTAAGAGCCTTATTGTATATATATATATATGTAAAAATTATATAATAAAATTTATATGATAGTAGCATTGCTCCATCCATCCTGACTATACAATCTCTTTTGCCGTAGCTTACTACCTACCTAGCTTTTGTCATTCTCTCTCTCTCTCTCTCTCTATATATATATATACCTTTAACTTTAAAGTTTAATATAGTCTCTTACATTATTACTCCCCTCCCCTCCCCTCGCCTCCCTATCTTACAGTTACCGGATGCTTTGTTCAAAGTAAAAATAATGCCCTATAAAGACTCCTTCTATGTTACTCCAAATATTTAATTCAATCTAATCTGACTTCTCACTCTAACTCTGTTAAATAAATTGAGTTATAAAAATTTGAGTTATTAAATTTAATTTATTAAATTTATCAAGTTTAAAATAAAATTTATTTATATCAAGTTCAATACGTTCACGAATTAACATATAAACAAAAAATTATAATTTAAAAAAATTCAAATAATATATCAAACCTTAAATTTTAATTAATATTTAAATTATTTATATTTTAAATTTAATTTTAAATTAAACTTTTAGTGAAGAATCAAATCCTTTTATTTTTGAGTAATAAAAAAGTGAATACTATATATAGAGACCATTAACTGATGAGAGACAAAAACGAATAAGGAACCATTTTCTTTTCTTTCATTTCCTTTCCCCCAAGGCCCCAAAGCATCTCTCTTTCATAATCAGTCTATACAATAATACTACTGCCCCCTCCCTATTACTAATAAAATATTTTTTAACTTTATTTATTTACTCTCTTTATTTAATTTGACCTGACCTGACCTGACCGGAACTCCACTTCCCCTCTATATAAACCTTATCATCCTCTTCTCTCTCCTCCTCATCCAACCCACTTTCTCTCTCTACATGTCCCTCGATTTCTCTCGGCATCTCCTTTAGTTTCTTTATCGATCTTCAATGGCGGAAGAAAAACAATCCACAAAACGCCAGAGAGATTTAGAAAGCCCAGTAGAAGATACTCAAGACGAAAAACGTTACAAATCATGCAATCAAATACTCTCTTCCAATCTTTTTGAAGAAGAAGAAGAAGAAGTATCCCGCCAAGACTTATCAGCTCTCTTGACAACCCTACAACAAGAGTTTTCCGACCCATTTCCAGGCCCTAATCCGGAAGAAGCCGGCCCCTACCATCAAACAGTGGGCTCAGGTACATCCGAGTGCAGCCCAAGCTCAAACTCTGTCGTATCCAAGGAAGACGAAGAAGACGACGAAAAGGAAAGGATGATTAGGCACCTTCTCGAAGCTTCTGATGACGAGCTTGGGATACCCAACAGAGTGGACAGCGGCGATGAGGAATTTAACGGTCCTTTGGACCTTTTTCATAATCCATTTTCTCTGTGTAATGGGCTGTGGGAGCTTGAAGACGAGGCTGCTAATTACTATACTCTGTTGCAGGCTGAACTTTTCATGTAGGTTTTGAGGGTTAGAACGTAAAAAAAAAGAAGGAAATGTTAGGGGAAGGAAGAAAAGGGTGGGAAAAGAAATGAACTGTTTTTTTGAGTTTTCATTTTGGTCACTCGTCTATTGTATAATGGTGCAACAGTCCCTCCTCCTCGCCGTTTAGGGTATTTTTAGAGCACGAAAAATGTTTTTTTGTAGAACTAAGAGACGATTGTTTCTCTATATAATTTGTACGGTTCTATTTTTAGAATTCTAAAAGAGGTAAAAACGTAAAACTTCCATTCAAGGAATAATGGGGGTAGTACAAATACAATGGGATTTTGTTATTTTGATGTGACCCTATGCATGTTTCTGAGTTCTTGACGGAAAAATAAGAAGAAAAACTTTAAAATAAGTTGGAAAAAGAGCAGAATGTTTTTTTTTTACCGAGCGAGCTTGTGAACAAAAAGGTAAGAAAGATTTTTACAATAAAATTGCTCACTATTTTGTATCTTCGGAGAGTTTTTAAAACTTTACAATGGCATTGAAATTTTAATGATATTTCCTATATAGCATAAACCATCCAGAGATTATCTAATTAATATATACGTTAAAGATACATGATACACTTTTTTATTATGCGGTTCTAATAAATAAATAAAAAAATCTTCGTTTGTCGACAGATAATAATTAATTCAATCCAAAACAATTGGGTTGGGTGGTTCAATATTTATTTATTATAGGAAACAAAAGATGAGCCGACAGGTAAAGGAGGAGCCAGCCAGCAAATCGCCAGATGAAGAAAGGCAATGTGTGCGGCAACACCTACTCGAGTTGAGAGCCATGTGGGGGGAAACTTTTTTAATTAATACTCCAACGTATACTAGTTACTACTACTACTAGTACTTAAGATAGAGAAATGACAGCGGGTCCTGCACGTAGGGGTCCCACCACTGATAATGAATTAGTAATCGACTGTCGGTCAGGGTCAGGGTCCCACATAAGAAGAGAAGATTTGATTATATCCATCCATCCATCCTAAGCTACCATATCATCATCACCTTCACCTGTACTCCCTCACCTAAGAGATGAATAGAGTCGAGTGTATCATATCATCACCTGTACACTTTTCAAGTATGACCTTTAATAAGTCCATAACCATGACCATGGCCATATCTGTCGATTATTTTCATGGCAGTACTATTCATCCTTTAAATATATATTTGCCAACTTCTGTACATCATATCATACAAGTACACTTTTCAAAGTAAATTCATAATTATAAGGACAATGCTATTATCACATAAAAAAATTTATATAATGTTCACATATATATATATATATATATATATATATATATATATATATATATATATTTTGTGAGTCTCCTCCTAATATGTAAAATTTATAATATGCATATGTGTGTATGTGAGTATTATATAAAAATTTTTATGTGATAGCAACATTATTTTAATTATAAAACACATTTGAAACAATTCATATTTTTAGACAATTTTTTTAGGGTCACGGAGTATAATATACTCTTCTGAATTATGTATTCTACAACTTTTTTTTATAAAAAAAAATTATTTATCAATCTCAATTTATTTGTTGTATCTCTTTATTTTAATTTTTTGTTTAATTAACTATTTCATCTCAATTCAACAGGAAATAATGTTAGTCACATTAATTAACCTTGTTAAATATTTCCTTTTATATATATATTAGTACCTTGAGAGAAAAAGAGAGTTTAAAAGAGAAATAATGCGGAGAAACAGTAGGGGTATATATATACGGTAAGGTTATTCAGCAAACTATAATGAACGAACTAAAAACGAATCGGTTATATGGACGGGTTTTTTCGTCACTATAACAAAAAAAAATTAACTTCTCTTATGCTATAGCAACAAAAAATACCATCGTTATAATCGATTCGTTTTTAGTTAGTTCCATATGGTAGCGAAAGATGAACCATATATATAGAGAGAGAGAAAGAGTTAGTTGCATGTATGTATATGTGTGATGGTCCTGATGGACACATTATTATCGGGGCACTATTAACAAACTCAAATATCTACCTCGCAATACATGTGGCCATGTGCCGAGTTTGGTCTCACATCACTATAATGAGATCCCCCATCCCCGTTCCCATCTGCATCATCTATGTAGGAAGGGAGGGGCTTGGTTCTTTTAGGATTTTTATTTCTCGGTCTACGTTTGTTTGAAAAAATAAAGATGAAATATGTTTATTTGTATTAATTTATTATTATCTTTATAATTAGTTTATTATTTAATTTTATAAATTATTTTAAGGTCATTTTATATTTTAAAATGAGATTATAATTTATCATCAAATAATTTTAAAATAGTTTATGTTTTATATTTTTTTCTCTTTTTTTATATTGTGTGCATTATTCATTAATTTTAAAGTCATAATACAATGTGCACAAATTATACACAAAAAATTACACACCAACAAAAATAAGACTCGTGTAATGCATATTAACGAGGAATTAACCCCGCCAATTGTCTCATTGGTTAACCATCGTTTTGATGGTGCTCTCATACAAGACCTTCCTTATTGTCATAAATATATAAAAATATATTTCTATATTTGCAAAATGAGACTTTTTTCCCCGTATAACTGTGGGAGTAAGAGACAAGTAATTTTTTTTAATTTAACAAATGAAGAAATAAACAGGAAGATGAAAGAGTAAACATATATAAATAAATAAATTTACGAGATTGATAATTGAAGTATAACTTTTAGGGATTAAACGAATTTCGGTTTTACGTATCAAAACCGGAAGAAAACGAGTGATGTGATAGGAGGAGGGGTTGAAAACAAAAGGGCAGGGCGGTGCCGTGCCGTCTCCGCAATGTACTTGGGCTTTTCTAAATCCCGACAAACTTTAATCTAGTTTGGTTGGCTATGAATATTACTCAATTTAGTACTTATAAAATGATATGATAACTTTAAATTTGTCAATATAGATCGGGTACTTTATATTATTATACAATAATTATAAAATAATTATATTATTAGTGCAGTTATAAAATAATTATAAAAATAACGTAATAAATTCAAATCATTCAAATTCACATTAATAAGAAAATTTAAAATCAAGGCTGCTATAATTAATAATTCAAATTCAAATTTTTGGGATCTAACAACAAAAATAAATTCAAAATTAAAATCAAAAGGATGAAAAAAAAATTATTTTCACGTCATCTTTCTCCCTCGTCATCTTCCTCCCTCGTCATCTTCCTCCTCCGCCCCCGCGAATATCCGCTGCGAATCTTAAGCTTGGTACAAACAGAATAGAATATAACAGAACAGTACTTTGGGTGAAATCGTCAAAGAAATTAGGAGGAATGGAGAGAGAGGTGGATATTTGATTTTTCATAATTTATTCGAAATTCCAAGTTCAATTCATGTCCAAAAAAAAATAAAAACACTGCATAGGAAAGAGAGAGATAAGAGAGTGATGTGTAATATTGTAATGTTGATAACCAAAATTTCATACCAAGGTAACCAAACCTTTATTCCAAGGTAACCAATCTACCTCCACATGCACCTGCAGTATGAATTGGTTACCTTGGTCTGAAAATTTGACAACCAACTGCATGAAGGTTTAGCTACCAACTGCATCACATTCAAAATAAACTGGTAACCTAATAAAACTGAATTGGTTACCTTGGTATAAAGGTTTGGCTACCAATTGCATGAAGATTTGGCTACCAACTGCATTACATTCAAAATAAATTAGTAATCTAATAAAACTGAATCGATTACCTTGGTATGATAATTTGGTTACTAACTCCACTATGAAAAAATTACTGCATCACTGCAAGAAATCACACATTTTATGACGAATTTTTATGCCACGTACAAAATTTTGTCACAATTTGTTAATTAATAATTACGAAATTCATAATCGTCACTAAAACGTTTGCTTTTGTGACGACTTTTAATTTTTTTACTATTAATCATTTATATCGTCACTAATTTACACATTTGATGACGATTAACAAAATTTCGTCATAATTTATTTTAGAGGTAGAATTTCGTACCAAAATTTTGGAGGAAAATCATTGAATGACATTTTGTAATAATTGATGACAATATTTATTGTCACACAATATTTCTTTATATGACGGGATAATAGTTCGTCACTAATTAGATGAGTGGATAAGTGACAAAAATGTTTCGTTATAAAATATTATATTTAGTGACAAAGTACGTAATATCATCACAATTTTATTTGAAGCCAAAAATTTTATAAGAAATTTTGGAGGCAAGTTTTGTAAAGACGAAAAATTAATAATTTTTGACAATTTTTATTGTCATAAATACCAATTTTATATGACGAGATAATAGTTCGTCACTAATTAGATGAGGGGATAAGTGACAAAAATATTTCGTCATAAAATTTTTATATTTAGTAACAAAATACGTAATATCGTCACAATTGTATTTGGAGGCAAAAAAAATTTAATGAATTTTGGAGGCAAATTTTGTAAAGACGAAAAATTAATAATTTGTGACAATTTTTATTGTCACAAATGCCAATTTTATATGACGAGATAATAGTTCGTCACTAATTAGATGAGTAGATAAGTCACAAAAATATTTCGTCATAAATTCTTATATTTAATGACAAAGTACGTAATATCGTCACAATTTTATTTGGAGACAAAATTTTTTTGAAATTTTGGAAGCAAATTTTATAAAGACGAAAAATTAATAATTTATAACAATTTTTATTGTCACAAATTCCAATTTTATAGGACAAGATAATAGTTCATCACTAAACGCCCAAATTTTTTTAAAAAAATTATTTTTATAGCCACTAGTCGTCCAAATTTCATTTAAAAAAAACAAACAGAAAAGATAATAATAAAACTTACTATTTTACTAAGGTTCGTTTTATAAATATATTTAAGTAAGTATTTCTATGTATGCTATATGTAAAGTTGAATTTTAAACTATTAATATATAACTTAAAAGTTAACTCTCGATTTTAGAATTGAGTCAATTAATGATTTTAATGAGTTAAATTTTGTCTAACACAAGCTTAGTTTATTTGCTAGACAAACTTCATTAATAGATAATTGAGTTGTTATTAGGTTGAGTTTTGAATAATTTATAAGTGGTACCGGTTTGACTCATTTGCTACACTAGGGGTAAGTGGTACTGGTTTCAGAAGCACGCTGATAACTGAAGAGGGCTACCTCATGATTTGTGCGGGTTTAATTGGTACGTTTTGTTCAGTGTTTGGTGCGATTTCGATTTCAATTTGGTTCTTTGCTCAGCTCTATGCAGAGCTACATATAACCTATAAAAAAAATTTATTTCAATATTATGATAAGTAAAGTTAAAAAAATATAGGTATAGTTATCATGTACCAATTTTT
Organism: Panax stipuleanatus; assembly: GCA_020205555.1. Classification (NCBI taxonomy): domain Eukaryota; kingdom Viridiplantae; phylum Streptophyta; class Magnoliopsida; order Apiales; family Araliaceae; genus Panax; species Panax stipuleanatus. The sequence goes on from CM035126.1 coordinate 3,611,818, forward strand.
TTTAGAGCACATGATTTTCAAAATTATGTTTAATTACAAACAAAACAACAAATAAAATTAATTTTTAACTCTGCCAAATCTCACGTATGCAAAAAAAGTTAAACCGGAGCGAGGAAAAAAGGGTTTTAGAGAGTGAGGAATGGAAAACGCAGGAGGAAAAGGAGAAGAAGCAGAGCAAGTGGTGAATCCATGGGAAGTGTCGTCCAAGGAGGGCGGTAAGATTGATTACGACAAGCTAATTGACAAATTCGGCTGTAGAGACTCGATAATTCCCTTATTGATCGATTCCAATGCCTCACTTCTCTCCCTCCTCACGTTTTCCTCCGCCGCTCTGTCTTCTTTGCTCACAGGTCCATCTTTATCTCGATTGTTTGATTTATATACGTGTCATTGTGTATGTATATATATATTTGTATGTATGTAAAATTATTTGATTGGCAATTGGTTGCAGGGACTTGAATGACATATTGGATGCTTATGAGAGAGGAGAGAAGTTCTACTTATATACTGGGAGAGGACCCTCCTCCGAGTCTTTGCATTTGGACCATCTCATCCCTTTCATGTTCACGAAGTAACAATAACTTATCTTTTCTTTTTTATTTATCATCTCAAAGATTATATTTTTGTGTTTGTTTGTTTGACTTGAAGTTAAGTAAAGCGTCTTTGGATGGAATTTATGTCAACAATGCTGGTTGGATACATTTAATTCTTTTACTTGAAATACTCTGTCCATTCCAAAATTAGTATATTTTCCTTTGTAGTCATCATCTTATAAATTTTAAAACGTAATTGGGAATTGAGAATTGGGAGACTGAGATAGAAAACAGGATGAAGAAGCTCAAGACAAAAGCGTTAACAAGATTTAGACACGGGCTTATTTGTCATAAGACAAATTTGGGAGTTGCTTTTACTCTATTCATTTGCAATGAAATTTGTGTGTTTATGTGTGTAGTGTATGTATATTTGAATTCAGTCTCATCTATTGCTACCTGATTCCAAACAAAAGGTTGTTCGTTTTTATAATTAATAAATATAGTTTGATGTTAAATGCAGTAATATGGAATTTCAAATTTCAAATGAATATTACGGAACATATTATTTGAATTAATTGGTTGTGGATGACTGGATGTGCATATGTATATGGCTAATATACATGTTTTCACTACGATAAAGAATGTTAGTAAAGGGATCAGGATTTAACTTACTGGAATTCGACTAATTAAGTTAGAATTCTACTAGGAAAAATAACGAATTTTGTTATAAGTTAAGCAATCTATTTATCCTCACTGAAAATTGCTACTTTCTAGGTTTTAATGTTTTTGAATTGAAAATATTGTGTTGCAGCGAGGTGGATATTCAGATGGTTTAAAATCCGAAGTCATAAACGCACGTTTGGTTTTCCCATTCGGATCTTTCTTGTTGGCTTATGACTCCATTCAGAAGATACTTGCTATCCACCAAGTAAGTTTTTCATCACAAGTAAACTTCCAATTCACTAATTTATATAAGGTGCTGTTTGATTGTCACTTAATAGCTCTGGATAGCTTTACCTCTGATTCGGTCAGAGGTAAATGTTGTTTGGCAAATTTTTTTTTACCTCTTAATGGCTCTTAAAGGATTAAACATGAAAACCAATCTATAGCATTCAGAACAAGGTCTGAGGGAAAAAAAAATTGGGACAAAAATAACCTCAATTTCCTCCTTCGTTGCTGAACAATCCCAAACCCTAGGCCACCACAGAGGCGTTAATACCCGAGAGAGAAGTTCACCGGCGGCTGAACTGGGTCATTCGCCGGCGGCGGCTGAACTGGATCCCGATTCTTCAGATGCAGAAGTTCTACTCCATCGCCGACGTGTCGCTGGAGCTTCGAGCGGTGGCAGCGAAGAACGACCGGTGATTGAAGAAATGAAGGTGAAAGAGAAGAGACGAGAGGTTTGTGAAGAAGAAGAAATGGAAGGTGCCGAAAATGGCGGTTGTGAAGTGGTGGATGAAGATTTCGGTAGAGTTGATTCACTCAAAAGTGAAATTACTGATACAAGGGAGGGGAGGGGAGGGGAGGGGAGGGGAGGGGAGCCGGCGGGGATGGGGGAGGGGAGGGGAGGGGAGGGGGCGGCAGGGAGGGGGAGGGGACGAGGCAGGGGAGGGGGAGGAGCGACGATGGGGATGGGGATGGGGATGGGGATGGGGGGGGTCGGCTGCGGATGGGGGAGGGGAGGGGAGGGGAGGGGAGGGGAGGGGGAGCAGGGGCAGGGGAGGTGAGGAGGGCTGGCGTGTATGGTGGAGGGGAGGGTGGCGGGTAGATGAAGGAGTAGTGCTTTTTTTTATTTTTTATTTTATAGTTTTGTTTAAAAAGTTATAATGGTAAAATACTTTTATTCAGACATTTTGAAAAAAGTAATTATCAAACAACATTTTTTCATTCAGATACAATTATATTCAGATACTCTATATTATTCAGACGTCTAAACTGTTCAGGTTTTAACACTCAGTTTTATCAAACACCACCTAACTCTTATTAAAGGTTCCAATACTCATTGTATCCATGGTATAAAATGTTATACAATTTTGTCAATGTTTCTCTTTCTCTTACAATTTTTTGAGAACCAAGGCATCCTTCTAAACATAAATGCCAATAATCATATTGAGGCAAGTCATTTATGGACACCAGTTGATGAAGTTTAAGTTATTTTAAAATTGCGTCGTTTACATATTTGTTTGTTGAATATTCATCAATATTGTCAAACAGATGGAAACTAATGTCAGGCTTTACCTGTATTATTCTTCCCATGTTTGCTACTAAATATAGGTCTGGGATGTAGACAGGAAATTGTTGTGTCATGTACTTGTTATTAAAGAAGAAATTACCTCTTTTATGGTCATTCCACGTACTCAATACATGTAAGTCTTCTCAACTTCATCTGGGAATATATGAGAAATGCTTCCAACAAGGATTTAAGAAATGGAAATTAGCTCAGCCGTGAATTTGGGCTGCTCTTCTATTATATTAAAAGTTACACTCAAGTCATGTATACTATCTATATGTTGTTTTGGTTTAACTTTTAACAATAATCAAGAATACTAGATTTTTTTTAGATAAAATCTCAATATTACAAGGTACTAATTAGCTCAACAAGCTTTGATTGCTCATTGGCAGAGCATTGTGAAAAGCCTAAACAATTACTTGAAGAGAATGAAAGCAAACTATGTGAGTTCTGAAGCTCATATAAGAAGGCAGCACTAATTTAGTTCTTATTGTCTTTTATTTACTTCATGGGATCAATGTTAATGTTTTGTTATGCCTTGGTGGCTTTATAGGTCCCCCATTCTTAGTCTGTATAGTGTTCACTCAGATATTCTTAGTTTATTGTGAAGCCTTTTATTTATAGATGAGTAATGGCATTACACTACGCTGTGCAATAAAATCTCCTTTGCTTTTAGATGACCGAAGAAGTGGACACTAGAGATTGAAAAGTGGGAGGAAGATAGAGGTATCAATATCTGAATATAGTTTTTTGTCCCCAAAAAAAAAGAAAAAAAATCTGAATATGTTTGCGTGCTTGTAGAAATGTTAACTTTATTTAATTATTGTTTCAGTTTTCAAGTTTAAGACAATTGAATAAGAGAAAGCAAATTATCTCTTTTCTTATTCTGATAGTTACGAGTTTGTGGGACATTTTCTTATCATCTGTTCAGTACCAAGTCACAAATGTCAAGAAAATGGATGAATAACTAAACCTAAAAAAAGTATCACTCAGTGAAGCATATACCAGTTTCTCACATTGTTCATCTTTCTTTCGCATCTCTATGAGTTTATCTACAAGCACATTGTTAGTGTAAAAGTGTATTAAACAAGCATTTGTTTAAGACAAAAATGGGTAGAGTTATAGACAGTTGTGGCTCCAATATCTGGATGTTTATGTATTCTTGTGCATTTGGTTAAACAATATCTATTGCTCCATCTTCTTTCTCATCTCTCAGAATTTATATATTCTTGTGCACATGGCTACTTGCCTTTTATTTTATTTGTCTTTTTCTCTTTGAAATCTAGGCTGATTTGTTTGGGTAACTAATATAAATCACTAAGAAAATTACTTTTATGTGAAGTTACTAAATATAGCTTGTGGATTTCGTTTCTAGGTGACGGAGAGCAAATCACTGCAAGCTATGTGCCAGGTATATGCAGCAGTCTCTTATATCTGCATTGGTGATGCAGAATCTTCTTCACAGGTAAACTTAATACTTAATTACTATACTCGGTACTAATTTTTTTCTTCTAATGTTCTGACATAAGTGTCATAAATTCAGGCTCTTGATTTGATTGGACCAGTTTACAAAATGATTGATTCTTTTGTTAGAGTTCGAGAGAAAACCACTGTCCTTTTTGCTTATGGGTTTTTGTTGATGAAACAGCAGAATTTACAAGAAGCACGGTAAACGTTAACTTCTAATTTGACAGAAGATTTTTTTCCCAGACAGAATGGTTTTTTTGTTGTTGTTAGTATCTGGACAGAGCGGCATTACAATATCCCTTGAATACTCTATAATCTTCTTTTGCTGCAGCAGAAAATTTTCTTCTTGTTTAGTTCTAGAATATCTTTGAGTCCACATTCGGATCATAAGAATTGAGGACTGTGAACAGAATCTTAATGAAGAATGGAATAATGGTGGATGCCAACTAAAAGATTCCATGAGTCATGATATCCAAGTGTTTGGATGCAATAATAATCTTCACCTGGAAAAAAATTTCATATTAGTTGCACTTCATTAATTTAAGATTTTGTATTTCCTTGTGCAGACTTCGACTAGCTAATGGCTTGCAGACGACCCACATTACTCTGGGGAACCTTCAACTTATTTCAAGGTAATCTTATGAAAGTTTAATCTGACATCATCATGTTATATATCATACTCCATTCATTCCACAAAAAGAATCTCATTTGCAAATATTAAGAATATATTTTTATTCCATGTTTATCTCTAAAAATGATAAAAATTATGATGGCAAAAATGAGGATATTGTGTCATTTTATACTACCTATAGAAAACAAGACTTTTTTGTTGGAAAAAGAATATTAGTAAATGGAACTCTATGTGTGGAAAATTATGTAATAGTGTCCATGTACTTGCATATTTGAATTTGTTACACTTTTCTGTTAATTGGCAATTGGCAGGTCTCTTACGTTTTAGACACAGAAGACTTCTTGATTCGTACGAAAAAGGAGAAGTTCGCATCAGAATGCCTCATGCGATGACCAGGCAAATCCATCGAATGGTTGTTCAGCTAGAGTACAACGGTTTCACAGATTGCTGCTATCTGGTCTATCGAACAATGCAATTCTGTGAACTAAGGTCATATGCTAATTTGAGCACATTTTCAACATGACCCTGAAACTGTGCATCTGATCTCCGTCAGTAGTCGACCCAATTGCACATGTGTTACAGCAACTACAGGAAACTGAAGTAAAATGTATTGGTATATTCATTTAGTCACAATAACTAATTTTGTCACTATTAATAACTCTTTCTGTGACGAGATGTATCGTCACCATAAGTATTTAATTAGTGATATTGAAAAATGTGTCTCAGAAAGTAACTCTTTGGTAAAAAATTATTTTGTAATATTATTTAAAATATGAAATGACAACGACATAATTGTCATGTTAAATATATTATTAGGTGACAAATTGTTCTGTCGTCATTTATTTTTTTATTTTTGGTGACGATAAATGCAATAACGTGACGAAAGAATAATCATAAATATGACAATATTGTCGTCATTAAAATTAGATGATTTAAATAGAGTAACATATTTTCGTCACTAAAACAATATCATTTAATGACAAAAAAAAGATTAGCGTCATTTAATGTACTACGTTTTGATGACGAAACATAATATAGAGTGACGAAAGTGTCATTCAAATAGTGACGTTATTAACGTCACTACAAGTAATTAATTATAGTGACAATGGTGTAGATCGTCACCATAAGTTAAAACATTTAGTGACGATATCAAATATTGTCAAATAAACCTAATACCACGCTCATACGGTGACGGTCTTTGTGATGATTAACACTCGTCACCAATTATTTTAGTGACGAAAAATAAATTTTATACGACAAATTTTAGCGTCATTTTTTGTGTAATTTCTTGTAGTGAGTTGTGGAGGTGGATTGGTTATCTTGGTATGAAAGTTTGGTTACCTTGGTATGAAGGTTTGGTTACAAAGTGTATTATGAAAAAACTGCAGGTATGGAGGTGGTTTGGTTACCTTGGCATGAAGGGTTGGTTACCTTGGTATGAAGGGTTGGTTACCTTGGTACGAAGGTTTGGTTACCAACTGTACTATGAAAAAACTGCAAATGTGGAGTATGAAAGTTTGGTTATCTTGGTATGAATGTTTGGTATGAAAGTTTGATTACCTTGGTATAAATATTTGATTACCTTAGTATAACTGTTTAAATATCAACTGCACTATCAATATCTTGACTGATGAATTGAATCAAGATCCCCTGACCAATCCCAATGATAAAAGACTCCCACTGATCCTCAATCTTCTCACTTGTATTCTCTTTCATCTTCTTTCTTATTGTGATCACTACCTTTACATCAATCCCACTTGAACTACTACTCAGTGACCCATTATTATAATGAATGATACTCCTATAATGAATCATTAGAACTGTGTAGCAACAACAATCTAGACTGTGCAATCATATAGTGCTCTGCTTTTGCTTCTGATTTTCCTCCACAATTCTCTGAATTTCTTTTTCACCGACTGCAATCAAACGCTTAACAGTGTCGAAGGTAGTAAGCCTAATGCTACAATAATGAATAGATGAAGATGGTTATTGACTTATTGTTATTGAAAACCATAGCAACAGAAACTGTATAAAAATATATGTACTGAACTCCTTTTCGGTTTGGGGGTTTGACTTAAACTTATGAGGAAAAGTGGCTTATCAGATTCGTGGGCGATTGTGGGGAATAGAAATCCATTGGGCTTTTCATGTTTTTTTTATATAAAGAAATGGAAGAAGAAAAGTTTGTTAGTTACCTTTAGGATTGCGAGCTTCATATGCAAAAGAAGTAGCAGAAAACAGGAAACGGAGAGAGAGAGATAATGGAGAGAAAGAGAGAGAGATAGAGAATGGCGATTGAACTATCTAAATTAACGGGATAATAAATATATTAATTTTGTAAATAAATTATCAAAAATATATTATTTTTGTAAATATTTTTTGGATGTACTGTTATTATAATTATTTCTAAAAATGTACTAAAATATGTAATTAATCCATATAATTTTCTATCATGCCACAGTTATTAATAACTTAATGTTTAGTAATAAATATAAAGTTAAAATATATTTTTAATATTTACAAATTTGAGAGATGAAACTCTTTTTTAGGAAAGAAAGATGATAGCTTAATAATAATAATAAAGGCATCATCGGCTTTTTATTTTCAACTGAAATTTTGAGATGATGATAGTGGTGTTGTTGGTCAGCTCAGAAACAACTAGACGTGGAAACAAGAAGATTAGCTATTATAACATCAAACTACAAAAAAAGTCTTTTAACCAAAGGCAGGCTTCTTATGAATTACACAGCGAGCGAGGGGTAACTCTCCCCAAAATATCATCGTAGTTCAAAAGGTTATTATTAACAAATTCTAGATATAACGGCGGCTTACACCGACCAGCCAGAACCTGGAGTATAGATCAACACAGGTTTATAGCAAAAAAGACAATTTTATGGAGTCAAAATTAGTGGTCAAGAACCCAAACATTGTATCACAACTCACAAATATTTGAAGTAAATATTAGCCAAAAGGAAACTTCAAGGGGAGCCAGCCAAGATGGCAAAAATGAAGCAGCATTCAGAACTTTCTAAAACTGAAGCTTCACTCGCAACAAACAACTACACTTCAGAAAGAGCAGCGATGAACAACACTAGGACATGGTTCAAACAAAATCTTTTAAGAACTAAATTAAAAACAATGCCTCAATCTTCGTCTTCTTCATCCCCATCTCCACCAGCAGCTTTCCTCGCAGCAGCTTTCTGGTTCCTTCGCTTCACTCTACCAGGACGGCCACCACCAAAAGGACTTGTAAGCGAGAAGTCGATATGTTTCTGTGAGTCCACCCTTACCATGAATGAGGCCACGTTGACCACCTGTCTTCCAACCCTATGGTGTCCAAAAAATTAAGGGGAAAAGGGGTAAATATCCCAGAACAATGAAAAAAAGTCCATACCAAAAAAACAGCAAGCACTAATTTAGTAAAAGTAGCCGGGAAGCTCGAATTGTGTTAACAATGTATGTAAAATAAACATATTATTCCCAATATATGTCTTAAGCGTACTACTTAGAATGATAGCTTTTTGTTTCTTTACATTCAAATTTATATTGACAATACTATTTCAAAGGGACTTGTTTAACTGTGCAAGGTGTATCTGGCACCAGCAGGCTGTATATTCATATGCCATGTCTGGTGACCCTAGTTATAAGTAGCATGCTAAGGTTAATCAGAATAGTAATCAAACAACACCAAGAATGAAATCAGGTGATGTACAAATTCTAGAAGAACAATACGGAGTACTCCCTCCATTCTCCAAAGCATGTTCAAAAGTACACTAATATTTTGTTCACAAAAGAATGTCTAAAGGTACACGAGCCGAATATAAAATGCCATAAATACTAATTTACCCCTATGTGCTATATGCTCCCTAGTTAATTATGATATTTTTTTGGTTCCAAACAAAGAGTGTAATTGGAACACATTTTATACTCTCCTCTAATTTGAAACTTTAATTTGTGTGCCCATCGTACTCTTAGACATCCTTCCCTTTCAGGATGGTCTGTTCCATTTGAAGAGTGGGAGGTAGAATGGCAGACAAAAGGATGGATAATTGGAACACATTATATACTCTCTCCTCTAATTTGAAACTTTAATTTGTGTGCCCATCGTACTCTTAGACATCCTTCCCTTTTAGGATGGACTGTTCCATTTGAAGAGTCGGAGGTAGAATGGCAGACAAAAGGATGGATAATTGGGTAAAAAAACCATGAAGAAAATGAACATAGAGCAGGGGCAAATTTCCTCCCACTCTAGCACAACAGAAGAAATGAATACACTTCAATGTTGTTATCATACTCAACGTTAACACGTTAGTAAGCTGAAAATGAAACCCGCAAGTCAGTAAAAGAGTAGAAAGGCAAGGAGAAATTGAGAAAATTAAAAAACAATAAAATAAAAACAAGAATACAATGCCATTACAATAAAAAAAAATCATGTTTTTCCTCTGGCAACCATACATGTGTAGACATCTTTCACACCTAAGGACTGACACGGTAAAATAATTTTACCGACTTTGTTTTCGACAACATTTGTGCATGGCTTGTTTTAATAGTGTCATGACTCGAGAACAAATTATATAGCTGGTACGTTCCTAATATTTCTTATGATGAAGAAGCCAAATAACTTGCATGTGATAGTAGGAAAGACGTCAAGTTAAAAAAAGAACTTGTTCAAACCAGCAGGGAAGATACAATACCACCCTAAAATGGAGTTTCAAGACTACAATTTCAGCTAAAGAAAGCATATACACTAAGAAGTCTTTGTTTTAGTCCACCAAGAAGACCTCAGCTTTTTTATTTGTTGGGTATAGCATTATGGAAATATTTCAAAATCTAAAGTTTGAGCATTTGAAACTATGTTGTAGGGTACCCAAAGAAGCAGGTACTATAGAAGGCTTGACAGGGCTACACAATTTAATATTAAAAACAGAAAAAGTTGCAACCAAGAAGTATCATAGCTCCTGCTAGATAATTTGAAAACCAGACAGCAATAAGTTCATAAAGGCAGCAGCTAACCTTACCTTCCTAACTCGTCAGCAAAACAATGCCTTTATCCCAAACTATTTCGGGTGGCTGAAAAGAATCCCGTATGTAAGCATAAAAGTAGAAAGGCAAGGAGGAAAATAAACCATGAAAGAATACAACACGTAAGAAAACAACAGAAGAACATAAATATAAAAATACAAACCACAACAGCCCTTCCTAACTCGGGAAGAGAGGAAGAGATAAGCTAATGTAATTCCAGAAATTCAATTAAACATGATAGTTCTAATCACAATGTCAATCAACAATACGAGTAATTCAAATTAAGTAATACATGTACATACATGTGTATGTCTATACGCATGATTTTTCAGAAGTCTTGTATGCTATACAACTGAGTTGACATTATGAAACTAGTACAGCAATGAGCAACTATAAAGGGAGTATCACACAGATGAACCTTAAAAGCCAAGATAAAAGAAAACAAGCTGTATGAATACAACACGAATGCATGATGTATGTTATGCCTGAAAGCAACTATAGTTTGAAAGTTAATTTATACCTGATATGCCTTTGCCTAATCAGGACTCTGGCATGGTGGATTGACTTAGCCATACCAGTCTTAAAAACAAGTGTTTGAAGGCGGCGCTCAAGAAAGTTCTCCACAGTGAGGGCTAGCACGTAATCAAGCTTATTCTGGCTCTCGTCCAACAGCCCATACCTGTTCATCCTCCTCAGAAGAGCTTCACCCTCAAAAATTCGACGTGGGTCCTTCTCATCAAGGGTGAGAAGATTTCTAGCAGCATTACGAATACGGCTAAGGGCATACTGAACCCTCCACAGCTCCCTTTTGCATCGTAGCCCATATTCCCCAACCAGCTTCAGCTCAGCATCCAATCGTTCCTTCTCATAAGGACGGCGAGGCTTCTTAAAAGTCTTCCCATCTAAAACCCATTCAAAATTGCTTGCATCAGCTCCAAAACTTAAGGAAAACAGGCCTCTACTTATAATCTTATATTAAAAAAAAAGAAAAAATTGAGCACACGAGCATGAATTGAATGAATTTCTATTCAAACCTCAGTTTGGTTGCTTAGAAAATTGTTACATTTTCACAGTGAAGACAAGTTTAAGCTAAGCTCAGTTTATCATGTTAGATATTTTGTTTTGCAAATACGAAAAGAATAAGCTTTAAAGTTTCTCAGCAACCAAACAGAACACAAGCAACATGTTCAAACATTAGCTACAGACATTAAAATGTAAGAAAGAAATGAACTATAAATAAATAGCAATAACAATTGCAAGCATGAACTGAATCTTTATATTAGCTAAATAGGAAGCTCAAGTGGCTAATGAGATCACAAAATTGATCTACACATACATGTAAGTACATGCCTAACACACAATATAATGAAATGCGCCGACTTACAATTGCGATAAAAATTGACGCCCACCATCTTTCTTCGCCGTCTATGTTGTTGTCAGAGCCGCCGCGATCTGTGGGAGGCAAACAATGAAGGGGGATGAATGATCACCTCGCTGTAAAGAGCTTAGTGAGAAGAATACTCGCTCTTTATATTCGATTGACCTGAAACCCTAGGCCTTTTGAGTGGGCCGCCTGGTTGCCTAGCCCAGTCCAAAAAACAACGGGTATGTGTTATAAAAGTAGGACCTTTTATTTAGCAAAATAAATAAAAAATAAAAAAAATTAGGTGGATTCTATTATGAGTCCTCTTAACATGTGCACTTAAGGCACATGTCAAGCACACAGTTTAAAAAATATTTTTTTGAACAGCGTGTATATTCTCTTGATTTCTGCATTTGTATCAAGTTCAAAGGAATTTGCACACAATTCAAAGGAATAATATCTTGAATTATGTGTTTAGCATTTGCCCTAAGGGCACAGGTTAAGAAATTCCTTCCATTATTTATATAACAAAAAATGATGAATGCTACTTAGATCATCTTTAAAAACCTCTTCAACCAATTTGAGATACTCAAATAGGTGAGCCACCTCAGAACTCTCCAACATTCAACTTTAGTCATTAAATCTGCAACCTTTTTCTCGCTCTTCAAATCGACAACCTCCTTCTCACTCTTCAAATCTATAATTAAAGGCTAAAAATATTTATTACGCTTGATGAATTTGATGTACATCTCATTGAATTGAAGAGACTGATGAAGTACAAAATATGAAAGTAGCAAATAATGCTTTTCAAATTACCATATAGGTTAACAAACTTCAATTCAAAGAGGTTTTTTTACTTCTACTGTTGAAGATGCTCTTAGTTCATTTTCTTGAAGTTTTCTAGTACGGTTTAGAGCATGTTCAAGAGCAGTTTATAAGTTTTTCCAATTAATTTATAAGTTGTTTTCTATTAATTCATTCGAGAACAACTTAAATTATTACTTATTTTTTGATTTATAAGTCAAAAATAATAAGTAATAATTTGTAATTTATTAAAAAAATCTTAATAAATTATTTTGACCAATTATAATATCTATTTTACCCTTCAACTACCTTGGTAAATTATATCTTTACCCCTTTAACTTGAAAAGCCTTACTATTTCTCTTCTTCTCTTTTAACATAAATATTTTGGGGGAGCGATTAGCATGAACTTCATGTTAAAGTAAATTCACTTGTGTTCTTGGCCTTGTTGAGAAGATATGAACGGCGGGGACTTCTTCATGGCTATAAAATTGCCCAAAGCGCTCCAGTTATATCTCATTTATTTGTCGCCGACGGCATCTTTTTATTCTTCCGGGCAAATATGCGTGAATGTGACATCATCAGAGCTTGCATCAATGATTATGAGAGAGCCTCGGGTCAACAAATCAACTTCTAGAAATCTTCTATTTCTTTTAGTGTGAATACTCCTTTGTCTTTACAGCATTTAATTTGCTCTTCCTTGAATGTTCAATGAACTACAGACCATGGCAAGTATCTTGGTCTACCTTCTTTTGTTGGAAGAAATAAGACCCAAATTCTTTCTTTTCTTAAAGAGAAGTTTTGGTCTCGTTTGGCAAGCTGGAAGAAAAGGTTCCTATCTAAGGCCGGCAAGGAAGTTTTGATTAAAACAGTTGTCCAGGCTCTACCAACGTATGCTATGAGTGTTTTTCTTCTTCCTTTGAATTTATGTGCGGCTCTTAAAAGAATTATGAGCAGATTTTGGTGGCGATCTAACTCTGGAGAGTCATCGGGTATTCATTGGAAGAGCTAGAACGCTCTCAATGCTCGCAAACAATTTGGGGGACTTGGTTTTTGCAAGCTCCACGAATTTAATTTAGCTATGTTGGGTAAAAATGGTTGGAGACTGTTAACTTCCCCCAAAACTCTTGTTGCCCGTGTCTACAAGGCTAAATACTATAAAAGAACTGATTTTCTGCATGCCAACAAGAAGAATAACGCTAGTTTCATTTGGAGCAGTATCTTGGCTGCCCAGGAATTAATTAAGCAGAATGTTAGATGGCGAGTGGGAGATGGTTCATCTATCAATATTTGGGCAAATGCTTGGCTCCCTGATGAAGCTAACCCTCGAATTTCCATTCCTCCGATTCCTGGGCTGCTGCGTGCGTCAGTACAGTCTTTGATGATACCAGATGAGCAGTGTTGGGATACTGATTTAAGCAATGATCTCTTCATTCCTTGAGATTGTGCTCTAATTCTACAGGTACCTCTTCCTGCTCTACATTCCTGTGATAATATTTTCTGGTGCAAAGACACAAGTGGTGTGTATTCAGTTCGTAGTGCCTATCGAACTCTCACCGCTCAGTTGAATTTTATTAATCCTGCTCATTCCCTTCAAGTTTGGAAGAAATTATGGTTGCTAAGGATCCCTCCTAAAGTGCGGAATTTAATTTGGCGCATTTGCCAAGTTTGTCTTCCAACCAAAGAGAATCTAAGACAAAGACGGGTTGATGTAGATTCCTCTTGCCTAGTTTGTGCTCAGTCCGTGGAGACGGCTTCACATCTATTTCTTCACTGCCCAGTAGCTGTTGAGTGTTGGAGACTTTCAGCTTTACTGTTTTCTTCTCTCAATGGTGCTGATATTATCCAATGGATTGAAGCTCTTATCGTCGGCAACAACAGTGTGGCCATCCAACTATCTTGTGTGCTTCTATGGTCTCTATGGAAGAATCGAAATGATGTGGTTTGGATAAACTTGCGTAAACGACCTTCTGCGATTGTCAACCTGGCTGGTTCCTTTCTTGCTTAATGGCAATCTGCCCAAATCCTCATAAATGGTGACTTGCTCCCTGGTCAAAATTTCGGCGTTGTGAGCTGGTGCAAACCTGCTTGCGGTTGGCTAAAATGTAATGTAGATGGAGCTGTGTTCTCATCAGAAAGTAAATTGGGCTTTGGCATGGTTCTTCGCAACTCTGAGGGGACGATGATAGCAGCTCGGTGTGGTTCAATTTCGGGTCCTGCTGATTCAGGTTTGGCCTAGGCAGTCAGCTTTAGGGAGGCTTTAACTTGGCTTAAAAGACTTTGTGCTTCACAGGTAATTGTTGAGTCCGACTTTTCCATGTTAATACAAGCTATTCAGGCTTGATCTTCCTCTCCAAATTATGTTGATTTGGTGGTGAACGAATGTAAGGATTTGGTTGCTTCTATAGTCGATTGTCGCCTCTATTTTGTTAGGAGGTCAGCGAATTCTATTGCACATCTCTTAGTTCGTGCTTCGGATTCTATGTTTGATGTCCAGGAATGGGGCTCTATTCCCCCTCCTTTTATTTGTAATGTTTTAAGCTTTGATCTCTAGTAATGAAATTCAATTTTTCCTAAAAAAAAAAGAAGTAAATTCACTTCACACCAAATATACTTCATACCCAATATACTTTGTGTCAGCACCCAAAGTGAACTTACCATCGACTTCACTTCATGCTAACCGGATCTATTTTTTTTCCACAACGGCTAAAATCGAAGCTCCGTTCTGCTCTGATCTGTTTTGCTCTAATATGTTCTGCTCTCTCTGCGCTCGATCCGTCAATTTCTTGACTTCTCCTTCCTTCGCTCCGCGGCTGTTACTCCTGATACTCATTCTACTCCTTCAATTGCTGCTACTCCTTCAATCGATTGTTGTTACGTACCAAACTCTATACCAAATATTTATATCTATATATACGTGTGTATTATGTTATGTTTGAATATTTGACATCTGGTTTTTCTTCTTCTTTACCTCTTCAATTTTGACTGTAATTTCAGAGCATGTGGGTTTCGATTCAATTTCATTTGTTGTTAATTTATGTGGTTCAAATGTTTGATTGAATGAATGGTTGTATACTGGGTTGTGCTTAATTAGGAAAATTTTGCAGTGTAAAACTATTGAGCAATTAGACTTTAGTTTTTTCTTTTTTCGTCTTTTGTTTTGTTTTTTGCATTTGACCTGTACTTGAAATGTAAGGGTATGCAATTTAAACTGACAATTTGAAATTCTATTTAGATTGGACCACAATGAGTGACTTGGAAAAGTTTATTGTTATGTAAAAAATTATGCTATGAACTATTTAGATTTGTGGCTTTAATGTCTATGCCCTCCACATCTTTTCTTAATAACCAAAAGAAGCTATTACCTTTTCTTTTCTTTTCTTGGAAAGAGAAATTCTATATTACTTCATGTTGTTTATTATAGCAAGCATTGTCAAATGACTAATGCAGAGTTGCTAATTGGACATTTTCTTTGAAAATTAGACAGATACCTAAGATTTATGAGATATGAAGTCAATTATGTTCGAAAATTCATGGATGTTGATGACAAGGTGGGTGAAATTTTACTCTACCAACAAACGAATCATATACGTTGGAAAACTCTTTTGTTGGTGACTATTTCCTATATCGATGGTGACATTTTTGCGGACTACTAAGCTGCTAACCGACTCTGATTTGTTGCCCATGTTGAATACTTATCTCTGCTCAGTGTTTTTATCTAATTGCCACCGAGAGTAAAAAAGAATGCACGTCTTTTTTTTTTATAATTTTTACATTTAATTTTAACTTATAAGTCATTATGAGCTGAAAACTCTCATAACTTATTTTAAGTTAATGTTTGATTTATAAGTCATTATCAGTCGAACGCTTTTACTTATAAGTTACAATTTAAAACAATTTATATGTCTACTTAGAGCATCTCCAACAGCCTCTTCAACCACTTTGGAATATTCAAATCAACAGTCTCTTCAACCTTAGTCATTAAATCTGAAACTTTCTTTAAAAATATTTATTACGCTTGATGAGTTTGATATATAACTAATTAGATTGAAGAGATTGATAAAACACAAAATATAAAAATATTAAATAATATTTTTCAAATTATCACGCAGATCAACAACTTCAATTTTTTTTTTACTCCTACTCTTAAATATGCTCTTGTATTTTGCGAGGATTTAATTCTCATTATATTTATCTATAGCGTTCATACTACAGACCGATGTGGTTAGAGGAGAATCTTTTGTAGTAGTGGTTAATTGATCCACTTTCCAAAATGATGAATCAAATTCGTAGACTTTCTTCTTCAATAATCATCAGAAAACTCTATTTAAATCCCGTCACCACCAATCTGAGACCACTCTCCACCACCGCCAAGCGCGGAGGCGACGACGAGGAATGGAACGATACCTGGGAATCCGCCTGGCTCCCGGAAGACCTTTCTGCAAAGAACCGAGCTCTGTGGGAGACCGACGTTAATTTCTCTCTCTCCGGCAATAACATTCATGAAAACAGTAAGACTGATAATGATAATGATTCCTCTTCTTCAATTGTTCTTTCATCTGATATGGAGGCCGATACGAAGGCATTCGTGGAGGACATGACCGACAATTGGGATCATAGAAGAAAAATCCCAAAATCACACCAACATAAAGAGCAGCAGCTAAAAGATGCGAATTCAAATTCGCTTTATAGTTTGGAGAATGTGAAAAAGGATTACAGGTTAAAGAAACAGAGGATTCATGCTGGGTTATGGACTAAGGAGATTGAGAAACAGGAGGAAGCTAAGTTGGGGGATTCCATTTTGGGTGCTGGTGGAGATGATATCGAAAAATTGCTTGATAGCTGCTCTGAGTATGTGTTTTCTCCCTTTCTCTGTCCTATTAATAATATCTTGATTTGGGGTATGATAATTGGGTCTTGCCTGAAAACTTTGACTTATTCCTTTTGTTAGGTCAATTCTCCAAATGCAGCATATTGGGACTGTTTGTTTTTATTTAAATTTGTTCTCATTATTCATACACTGTTTAATCTATTAATACAGTTTATTATAGTTTAGGAAGGATACCTGAATTTGAACAGGATTTAGTTCTTCAATGGAAGATGTGGTTGCTTTGGACTTGGTAGCTAATTGCCAATTGCTTGTATAAATTTAATGTCTTTAAGAATAAGCCACTAGAGCATGAATTTCAAGAAAAAGTTATATACTTGTTCAAAAAGAGAGGAGAAAAAAAGGCACAGACACATACATATATGTATGTGCACATATTAGAACTCCAGACAATATGATTGCTTACAGCTGTGTATTTGCTTCCCAGCAGATTGTTTATATTAGTACAGACGGTCAAAGTTAGCTTGTGCCTGTCAACCTTTCTGTGCTAGGCACTCAAAGATACAAAGATTAATGGAACTGTGGAAGTTGCTGTTTTGCATCACTGATTACTCATGATATACCACTTGAATGAGCATTTTTAAAATAATTTTTTTTATTTTATATAGTTAAAGTTATAACAACTTAAATTTCTCTGTGCACATTCATCTTTGAAGTTGGACTTGTGATGCACCTTGTTAAGTAGACTTCTTGGTTCAATGAATGCAGGATTTTTGACTCTGGAAACAATGGTATGAACAACTCAAAAGTCTCTAGTTCTTCTGAATTCAAGAATAAGCCTGATGGCTGGGAAACAACATCTAAAGCTCAAGATGGGAATATCTGGGAGATGTCACAGAGGGAAGAAGACATTCTGCTCCAAGAGTTTGAACGCCGAATTGCATACAGCAAATTCCAGGTTTATTTTCATGACAATTGTAATTATTTGTCATGTGCACACATTACAAATGCACTTCTTTGGTGATGCTTAATGATTATAAATTCAATGGTAAAATACTGTCAATGAAAATATATAAGCTACAGTTGAATTTCCTCAATGGTGCCGTAAAGCATCTTCCGTTGACACATACTTCCTCTGTCCTAAATAGAGTCCAAATATCATTATAAAGGCATTAGAGTTCATCTTTAAAGTCGGTGTACCCAGTTTCACTATAGTTAAGTAGCTTTACTATTGTCGGTACTATCATTTTATGACTCAGGGGAGTATTGCTTTATTAATTGGCTAGATTGTTATTTTGCTGTTGATCATCAATGTGTGTTTTTAGTCTTGAAACTTTAGCCTGATCATTATCTGGGATCAGACTAGGACTTTTGATTTAGCACGAACTGCTAACTGTGAACTTAACAAATGATCATAATGCCTGACTACTAATCTTTGGTTCACTTGGAATTAGAACAAGATTTGGAGCTAGTTTCCTCTGGTATCTAACTGTCGTTCTTTTTAATTATCTTTTCTCTTGCCTTTTATTTTCTTAAGTAATATTTTCTTGTCTTGTTTTAAAATATTACTCTACTTTCCCATTGTGTTGTATTTCTTGTTGAGGACTCTATGTGGTGCACATATGTTGAAAAGCTGGACATAACTGATAGTGGTTGAACATAAAAAGATTATTTTGTGCCCTGATATACACGGCCAATATTTACCATGAACCATCTTCTATTCAACCTACAAATCTGATGATTTTTCTGGCTTGACTTCCATTTATAATTGGTTTGCAGATAGCAAGTTTTATCAAAACTCACATATTCAGCCGAAGGAGACCTATTGATGGGTGGAAGTACATGATAGAGGAGCTGGGACCAAACGCAAGGAAAGGGAAGGGTAGTGTTTCAAGGTTACCTAGTCTATCGGATCCATCCACTCAACCTTTCAAAGAGAAGACCCCAATCCCCGATGATCTCCTGTCCCGTAGGGGGAGGTAGTTGTGTATCTCTTACTTTTCTAGGTCTGTTTCCTGTATGTAAGATACTAATGTTATGGAAATGCTGATTGCTTATGTTGCTGCATGCATTTTTAGGCGCTGGGATTTCTCAGTATAATTTGATTAATCAAATAATTTTGCTTGGTATTTCCTCGTGTTTTTTCATCATGATGTTTGTTGCTTTAATCCATCTTAGTTGTCCGGGAGATCAATGTATTCACAGTAGTAGGTGATTGTTTAATTTTCAAGTTCTCGAACACAACTTCAAGCCACTTTTCGGTTTTAGATGTTTGTAAGCAAGGAGGTTTAGGGTTAATTATAGTCGGAATCAGCAATGAACCATGCTGCCTCTCATGTTCTAACTTCTAACGCCGCGAAATATTAACAAGTAACTTTCTTGGCAGTGTTGATGTTACGTATGCAATTTTTAATTTGAATAGTGAATATATTTTAATTCTATCAAGTCTAATTTTTAAGTAATCTAGTAGTTATATAGAGTTCTACTATTATGGAAGTAGTGTTTGTGGTGGTGACTAATATTAGGAACTGGTGGTAGTGGTGTATGTAATAGCTTATTCTTTGCTACTCCAATTATTAGGACAGTTGGTGTAGTGGATATAGTGGTTCTTTATTGTGCTGTTTATATATATATACACCCATTTATGGATACATATATATAACAGCAGTAAAATTCGAAACATCATTGTTGTCTCCATGCCCTAGTTGCCCATTTGCACCCTTTCCCCAGGTATAAACCATCGTTAAGTGAACCAATTTAGATGAATAATGAGCAGTAAAGCATTTAAGGGGATGAGTAACACTGTAAATTTTAGTAAGTAGAGTACACCCCCACCCCACCAATCAATACAATAATATAAAAAGGTAAATATGAGTCAAAGATATATTTTGGTGACTCAAGAATTCAAGAATTTTTTAATTTTAATGTGTCAAACATAAAAGTCATAAAAGGGATGGAACCATCCCGACGACAAGCAGGCGGAATACACAGTCTGATATTCTAGCGGAAACTTTTGTTGTTGTTGGGATAGAAAACCTAGTTGCGTATGTCGAGTATTTTGACATGAAGGAAAAATGTAGTCACATTTCAACAAGCATAAATACTAAAGAAAAAATGGGCAAGAACTATCATACATATAATATTTGACATATATCGTCCATTTACCTCAAGTCCATAATTAAACATCATAGATATTAATTTCAGATCATAACAAGGACATCAAACTTGAGAACCCAATTATTATACAAAGAAATAAAGCTCAATATCCATAATCATCATCAAAGACCATGTAGTTGCTCCTTCTGGCTCTTGCTTCTCTATCAGCCTGCACAAAAACACAAAATGGTTCTTCAAATAATCACACATCAATATATACGGCACAAGTAAGAAGAAGTTTCTTTATGAATTAAAATAAACTACTACTATAGCTAGTTTCTTATGTGCTGACAGGAATACTTCAATTTAGACCTACGATAACTCGTACGTCTTAAGTTTATATCTGTGATCACCAAATGTCATTTGACGTATTGGATATATATGACCGCAGACCAAATAACGATTGTTCCATCATTTAAGTTCTGACACCCAAGTGCATATATATCACGTACAATTTTCTAAATTAATGCGCTAGCTAGCTCCTAAGAAATGAATTATTAATTAATGCTGTAATTTGAGAGAGTTTAGTATAGGGCATACCCTGCTGATAAGCCTTTGAAATTCTTCTGCTCCATTTTCTTCTATATATCTCTCAGCAGCGGATAAAATAGCATCTGGTTTTCTGAAGATATCCTTCTTCCGGGGAATATACCAGATTTTAACTTGTGGATTCCTGTAGAAAGGTCGAATGAAGTGCGCATAGACATAAGCTGCTCCGTTGAAGTATGGTAGTACCAACCAGCAGATGCCAATCAGCTTAGCATAAGGCCAAATTGGAAACCTGATCCAAGAAGGGAAACCATTCTATATATATTAAAGGCTAAGATCAGTTCCTCTACTTTTTGAGTACTGCCTAACTAGCTAGAAAAATCTTCAGGTGGAAAAATCACATCATTTCACCAATATCAACTTATTCTTTTACCTTAATGAGCAGGTAAGAGAAGGACGACGCACGGGGGATATATTTACAATATTCAGATTGCCGTTGGTTACATATTCTTCTAATAATTACATTAAATTGCTGGTCAGGGTTGTACCAATGTCAGGTCTGTTAAAAACTACTCAGAAAGCAATGGGCATACCATTCAAGAAGTTTGGCAAATGTAAGCTCAAACAACGTGATCAGAGAATACAGAACCCAGTACGTAAGCCATTGCTGATCATCCGCTCGAGACTTGGTCTCTATAGCTTTAATTGAAGCATAGCTATACCAAAAACCAACATTTCATCACAACCGCAGAAGAAATAAAGATGCCCTTCATTAATTGGCTAAATAAAAAATAATAAAAATCCCATGTTCTATTGCTTATGTCAAAAGCTAATTGTTAGGAATAATTAAGGACAACTTACAGAGGATAACCAAGAGTAATCAGAGGCCTGAAAAGGGAAAAAAAATACAAAAAAGAATCTCATAAGACTAGACCAATTATTATTAACTATAAGTAGAGAACAGTACTGAGTGCAACTGAAAAATACAACCATGCATGATGCATAAAATAGCACAAGAACAAGTAATTAAATATGATATTGTTGGATTATATATTGTAATAGACAAGGTTTGGTGTACCCAGCAAGAACATCAATGTTCTTGGCCACCACGGATAGAAAATTACTGGAACCCATGGTTTAATTTGCAGCAGGAGTAGTGGGACGTTTGATGAGAGGAGGTAGGCGGCATATCATATTAGTTAATCAAGTGGCTTGGCTTACCCATGTCAAGTGTGAAAGAGCTATAAAACTAGTGTTGAAAAGAATCATGGAAAGTCTGTGAATTTGGTAAGAAATTTGCGTCAATTTCTGGAGAATCCAATGAGGCGCCGAAAATTTGGGCTTTGCTAAGATGTGCGACAACTCACCGTACGAATCTTCAAGATGACTTGCCCCGCTAATTATTATTGTTAATTTATTTACTTCATTACCTTATTGAAATTTTGTTTTTAAAAAGTAAGATTTATTTTCCTTTAGAATTGAAATTTGTAGTTAAAAATGAAGCTCAAAATTCAAATACATCCTTTGTAATTTCTCTTTTTTTTGGACATGACAAAAAAGAAAAAGAAAAAACTTGTATGCTACGAGTGGATTCAGTTTTTAATACCAAAGATGCTTTAATTAATTAATTTAAGAATAGATGCATTATAAAAAACAAGCTCAATTACATATTTCATGCAT
Source organism: Panax stipuleanatus (assembly GCA_020205555.1). Lineage (NCBI taxonomy): Eukaryota > Viridiplantae > Streptophyta > Magnoliopsida > Apiales > Araliaceae > Panax > Panax stipuleanatus. Next base: position 3,634,019 of record CM035126.1, read on the forward strand.
TTATTTCAGTTCCAGAAGACTACGTAATTGATTGGAATGTTAAAAATAGCAATTAATCTCGATACAAAGATCAATTTGAAGATATAAACCTCCATTTTAAGAATTATTTTGCAACAAAAATTCCTGGAGGAATTAATATTCCATTTGAAGAGAGATACGTATGAAACTTGAATTAGAATCCTCTTCGTTTCAAATGAAATGGAAACTCTTCATTCTTTGTATAGTCCTTATCATTATCTCTCTTCCATTATCATGACATCACATTCCAAACACATTTTAAATCTGAACCCTGAAATGGAGTCTCCATTTCATTTAAAATAGAGTGAATTCTAATTCTGTGAAATAATAGTGATGCGAGAGATGATGAAATAGAATGTACAAAGAATGAAAATCTCTATTACATTTGAAATGGAGAAAATCCTAATCCATGAAACTTGGAACAACTACAACCAGTGGCGGATCTACTTGAGGGGCAGCATAGGTAGCTGCCCCTGCTGAATTTTTTTTAATAGGTATAGGAGCATGACAAATATATAAATTAATAAATTTAGGAGGCAAATTAATGGAAGAGTTAAATTTGGAGGGGGCAAAAAAATATTCATAAACCAATTCTAAATATAAGTACAAAAATCTTCTTAGTTTTAAACTTGGTGAAATCTTAGAAGTATTTTTTATATAATTTTTGATTTTGAATGTTCATCAGCGTGTGAACGGTGAAGGATTGTTTGATTCAAGTTTGATTTTTTTTGTTATTGAGTTGGTTGATTGTGATTACTGTTTGTTTGACCTGATTGGGTTTTTGTTTTTAGGTTGTTTGATCTTCGATTGAAAATGAGATCGTTTTGGTTGAATATATAGTTGATGTCTTTTATTGTGATAGCTTAATTACAATGATTTTGCCTTATTTTATTATGAGAATGAAAAATGACTTTGAGCCTTTAGCCGTCCCTCATTTCTAGTTGTTATAATTAGTTTATTTCTATGCATCTAACTAATGGAACATGTATAATTTTTGGTATTGAGTATAAATTTTGAATGATTTGTTTCTCTTATTCCTAGTAAAACTTATTTGAAAATTATAAAAAGATACCAAAACTAGTTTATGATTTGAAATTAATTCATGATTTTGTTTGAATATAGAAAACAAATTTGGTTTGAGGGTTTTAGCATTTGGAGAATCATTCAAATTGTATCTAAATGTTTTTTATTTAAATTTTATTTTTTAGTTTGGATTATGAATATTTATTATAATTTATAAATATTATTATAATTACTTAATATTATGATTAATTCAATTTTTTTTTAAAATTCAATAAAAAAATTAATGAAATTCACCTCTCAAAAAAATTGCTGGATACGCCCCCGGTCTACAGCTATATATATTCAGAGAATATCTGTATACATACGTACTCTCCTGCAAGCAAGAAAGATATGACGGACGTTGCACATCTGTACTTAGTGGGCATATATAATAACAGCAAATTAAATCAAGCAGAAATAAAATAAAATACATGCCAGCTGCTAATTCTAAACATCAAAAAAGGGCCGGAGAGTTAGGTTGTGTTTGATAAATCTGGGAATTAAGATATGAATGATTATGATGTCTTAATAAATTAGATCATCTGAATGGTTATGAGGTCTGAATTTAAAAAACTGTTTGATAACTAAAAAGTAATTTGTCTCTTAATGACATTATTTTATCATTTTAAAGGGTAAAATTTTATTTAATAATTTTAAATATTCAATTTAATAAAAATGAGTGAATTATATTGTTGAATATATTTATATAAAAAAAATTATCAAAAAAATTTCATTAAGAGATACCTCTTAATTATTAAGATATCATTTTCTGTCTTACTGATTAAGAGACATTCAGAGGTAACAAAAAAATATCGTCATGCCTCTTAACAAATAAGAAGCAGTCTATTAAGAGACAATCAGATGTAAACAAACAGCACCAGTAACTCTTAACTCTACGTGCAGGTACCTTATATGAAAGAGGAGGAATAATTTTGGTGGTACGCCGGTTAATTAATTATACTGATCATCAGTAATGAAAAAGGTTGATGAAAAAAATAAATAAAAACAACAATGCTACTATCACATAAAAAATAATTACTTAAAGTTTATATACACACACATGCATATTTTTGAGTTTTGCTTGACACGTGGGACCTATAATTTGTCTGTATGTGTATATAAACTTTATGTGATAGTAGCATTATTTAAATAAAAATGAATGAGTGGGCTCTACAGTAAGTCCGAAACAATGTAATCACATTTTGTTTGATGACGCGTTGATAAAATTACAAAACAAATAATAATTAATTAACATAACTAGTGGACAAACAAAATTATTGTTAAATATAATTTAATAAGTTGTCACAACCATGTAGTCTAAGTTATCTCACATATATATATATGCAGGCGCGAAGGGAGGGGTGCTGTTGTCAAAATTTTTTTATGTACTAGATATGTGAGAGGGTTCAGCCTGAAATTCGATAATGACGGGAGGTCCGGAGTGCGCTGAAAAAAAGAAGAAGAAGAAATTAAAAAGACTTTTCAATGGATGATCAAATGAAGCTTAAAGAACAATTAAAGATGTGGATTTCTGAAATGAGAGGAAATGCAAGATTTTCTAAACTAAAAAATGTCGGAGAACTTGCAACTAATATGGTTGAGGTGGGATATCACACTACTTTTCATTTGACATATCTTCTTATCAAGTTAGCTTCAGTTTTGCCTGTTGCGACTGCTAGTGTGGAACGAGTATTTTCTGCGATGAATATTGTTAAGACAGATTTGCGCAACAAGATGGGAGATGACTTTCTCATCGACTGTTTGGTGTGCTATGTCGAGAGAGATGTTTTTAGGCGCATTGATAATGAAGTGATTATCCAATATTTTCAGAACTTGAGAACTCGCAGGTTAGATTTATCCCCTTTACCGTCCGAACTCCGAATAGAGACTCCGCCGTTCAAATACCGTTAAAGGTGTAAACGAGTCGAACCGAATCGAATAGAGAGCTACTCGGATTCGACTCGAAATGATAAATTCGTACTCAAATTCGACTCGAATTCGAATTGTATTTAAAAAATTCTACTCAGATTCGACTCGATTCGAATATTTACTACTTGAATTCGATCCGACTCGGCTCGAATTATAATCAAACTACTCGCGAGCTTCAAATTCAAGCTCGAATTTGAGTCTCTACATAATAACTAGTTTTATAATAAATATAATTATAAATTAAATTTGTTATTTTACTTAGAAATGAGAAAATATATTTACTATTACACTTTACAAATATAAAATCATAATTAAAATTAAAAAATAATAATAATAATTAATTATTCTAATTTGATTTAAATTTGTATATATTATAAGAGAATGTATCGAGTATTTAATCGAATTTGTATCAATCGAGCATGTATCGAATCACACTCAAGAATTCGAGTAGTTTGAATTTTAAACGAGTCGAGTATAACCTTGCTCAGATTCTACTCATATTTTTATTCGAACTATTTTTAATGTTCAAATTTGGATCATATTATTAACGAATCCGAGTCTCGCTCGTATTTTTTTGAGTCGAGCCCGAATCGAGACCGAACCGTTTGACTCGTTTACAGCCTTAAGTACCGTTACCGGTTCAACAGTCAACAAATCTTAGTTGTATTTGTTATTATTTCTATTAAATTTAAACAATATATTTTGAATTTTCTTTGGTATGTTTATATATATTTTGTGTTTCAATTTGTAATTGAATTTTTTTTGTTTCAATTGAATTTGAGGAACTAATTGAAATATTGAATTGCTTGTGATTTAAGATTATGATTTTATTGAATGTTGAATTACTTGTGATTTAGGAATATGGGAAAAAAAATCAACGAACTAAGCGTCAAAAAAAAATTTACATGCATAATCCGGACCCTCCGCTGAAAATCTCTGAATTCGCCGCTGTATATATGTATATGTATGAGTGTGAGCGTGGGCGTGGACGTGGGCGTGGGCGTGGGGATTGGTTGTTGATTGAACCTTTGATCCCAGATGCAGTACTATGATATGATGATATGCATGGGACTGATTTGATAAAAGGTTACACAAAATGGGTGGATAAATTAATATATATGACAAATTAATTACTACTATATAAGCTAAAGGAATCGAGAGATCGAGGAGAGATCATCATGCATCATGAGTTTGTTAAACCTGTCTAATAACTCCAAGCCAATTAGTACGCACGTACGTGGTTGAGAAAAATTAATCCTACAGTAATTAAGTAGTTATTATTGCGAAGATTAAATTAATTAATTAGTCACTTTCTTGAATCTAAAGCATGTACGTACCACATATATATTAGGCTTCAAAAAACACAGCATGCATGCTGTATTATATATCAACAACATGTATTATTGGATGGTCTCAAAGAAGCCATAAATATCATGGTCTTCAAGCCGGAAGACTAGACTACTAGTACTTTAATAAAATCCATATATATATATATATATATATATATAAATCTATCAAACCCTAAAAAATCAGGGGTAATCAATCATATATATATATATATATATATATATATATATATATATATATCAAAATGGAGTTATAAACTCCAGTAGCCTTAATATACTGTACGAATTAATTAAGCAATCAAACTAGAATCTAGTACTATGGCAACCTGCAATTTCAAATATATATATATATATATAGGGTCCGTCTCTCTAGCGAACCATAGGGAGCGAACTAATGACGAACTGGCTATAGCGATGGTTTTTTCCGTATCTATAACATAGAAAACTGGTTTTTTATGTTATAGCGACAAAAAAAACCATCGCTATAGCCAATTCGTCATTAGTTCGCTCCCTATGGTTCGCTAGAGAGACGGACCCTATATATATATATATATATATATATTAGTAACGAAATTAAAAGAACAACATCCATCCATCCATGCAATACTTTTGTGATTGATGATCTAGTTAGGAGTGATGAGTAGCTAGCTACTTGTATCATTCCGATCAGGCCCGCTTGCTTTATCATGAGACTCAGAAACCCAAGAACCCGAAATCGGCCTAACCGAATTGAGCGCTGAAAGCATGCCCAAATGTCCATCTTCCGCGGCACCGCCGCCGCCACCGCGGCCATTGGTCAAACCCAATTGTTGGCTAGGCAAGAAATTCATTGGACTGTGAAAATTCATAAAATGGTACCCTGAACCTCCTCCTCCTATTCCTCTGAACATATTATTACTACTACTATTAGTAGTAGTAGTAGCCGAATTAGGAAAGGTCCACATAGGGTCATGAGCACCACTCATTACTAATTGGCTACTAGGGTTTGGATTTGTGACCATTAAGAAAGTTGTGGGCGGAGTTTGACCTTGACCGGACGCGGGAAATGTCCCGGAGCTCGACTGAAACATATAATTATCGGATTCGATATGATTTTGCAACGACAAATCTTGGTCGTCAGATCTCCTTTTTCTCCCCGTCGTAATGGCTTGATTATTATTTTGGGCCACATGGTCTAGGCATGTACTGTCACGCAACTCTTGTTTAGCTTGTAACATAGAATTCAGACTCATATAATTAGAAGGAACAAGATTTTGATCTCCTCCAGCTCCTGGGTATAAAATTCTCCGATGCGCCTCTTCAATACTTCTTTCCCATTCATTCCGAATCGAAGAATTAGCAAAGCTTGAATGCAAATAACTAGACCTCAATAATGGAGCTGACATAGTTGAACCAGAGCTTCTAAGGGATATATTAAGTGAATTAAAATTGGCAGGAATGGTTCCGGTCCCGGTGGCCGCGATAACCGCCGGCTCCGCTTGCTGGAGCAGCCACTCGATGGTTTCGCCGTCAGACTTGTGGCCTAGTTCCCTGGTGAGCTGGAAAACCCTAGCGGCGCACGTGGCAGGCATGCGGATCCGGCGTCCACGGCCGTCAACCTTGGTGTGCCTATCTTTTGCGGACGCTCTCTTAGGCGGTGGCTTTTTGGGAGAACTTAAATTTGTTTCCCCGGCGCTGCCGGAGATGGCTAAGGAGGGATAGCCGGAGCTTGAGCAACCTTCTTCTTCTTCTTCTTCTTCTCCTCCTCTTTTCTCTAGTAATTGTAATGGAATATTTGGGCGGGGCATACCATTTTCTCCTTCCATGATCATATACTAAATTTATTTATTTATTTATTTTATTTATTCTCTATATTTGGGTTTGGTCTAGTACATATCTATGTATAGATGACCCTCGCTCACTTGTGGGTCTGTTTTTCGGTTTTTTCTTTTTCTCACTTGTTGGTTTTGATCGCTATATCTATGTAAGTTGTAGAATGGAGTATTTGATTTTCCAGATGGGAGCTGGCAGATGCTAAAATATGAGAGAGAGAGAGAGAGAGAGAGATAGAGTGAGTGACAACCTTTTAAGCAACAAACACAATGAGTGAGTGGGTGGGTGGGCTAAGGAAAAGCAGTGTCGTTTATGAAAATTCTTGCTTTTAGAAGGGAGGGTTCAATTATCATTTCCTATTTCCATTTTCTAGGAAATTAATTAAATATATTTTCCTTTTGCTTTTTTGAATTTTAGTTTTGGATATATTTTTTTTATAAATATATATATATATATATATATATATATATTGTGGTTGAACGTGTGGTGATCTTTACATCAATTCCTAAAGACATGGGATGGAGAGAGAAAGAAACTTAGGTAGGAAGCAGAGGAACGTGTAGGTCAAAAAGAAAAATTAGAAGAATGAGTAATAAAAAGGAATCGGGTGTTTCCCATTTCCATTCATACGATCATTCTTATTTCCCGCCCTTTTGCTTTACACTTCTTAATAAATCAATCATGGGTTGGGGTTGGGGTTGGGGTTGGGAACGTTACGAACGTGTATATATATATATATATATATTCCTAAATACTTGTTCTTTTAAGTTGTTAGTTGAATTTATCAAAGTTTGATTCATGATGTCCTTTATAATAATCTCTATCCAGCTATTAAAATTATATATACAAATATTTGCTCGCACACGCCTTGTATATATGTATAATTAATTTAAGAATAAAATAATCTTTTTATATAAAAGTTAGAATATTAAATAGAAAGACATACAAGTTTTATACAAGAAAAAATAAAATAATAATAATACAACTAAACTAACAAGAAATAATTTTATGATCCAATTACACCAAAGATCGTTTGGCCGCTTTATAATATAAATATAAATATAAATATGTAAGAACCAAAGGAAAAAGAAAAACAACAAAAGTCTCTTTTTCTCTTTATTAGATACACCCTACTCTATTTCATCATATATAAGTCATAAAGGGGAATAGAAAAAGTTGCTAATTTTGAAAACGAAAATATGATTAAATCTTGTTTATAAAATGCGAGCAATTATATTTAAATTGAATAATTAAGTTCAAGTTATGCATGTAACGAAATTCAATTTCTTGATTAAGTAATGATATAATTAATTACTATTCTCCTCATAATATATATATATATATATATATATATATATATATATATATATATATATATATATATATATATATATATATATATATATCTTGTCAGTTTAAATTGCAAAAAGATAGTCGTAAATGCAAATCATAACCATCTGGACACTCAACAATAAAGAGGATAAGCATTGAGTATTAACTTTTTAATAATTGCATACATGCTTTATTTTCTAGTACCTCAAATTTTTAATTAAGGTACACCACATGCATTTCTAGTTAAAAGAGCGTAAACGAGTCGAATTGAAACGAACAGAGAGCTGTTGAAATTTGACTCGAAACATTAAATTTATTCGAATTCAAATTGAATTTGAAAAATTATACTCAGATTCGAGTTCGACTCGACTCGACTCGAATATTTATTACTCGATTTCGATCTAACTTGAATCGAATTATATTCAAACTACTTGCGAGCTTTAAATTTAAGCTCGAAGTCTTTCATGTAATAACTAGCTTTATAATAAATATAATTATAAATTGAATTTGTTATTTTACTTATAATTAAATGAGAAAATATATTTACTGTTACACTTTACAAATATAAAATCACAATTAAATTTAAAAACAAAACAAAATAAAAAGAATTAAATTTAGGAAAAAAGAAATAATTAATTACCCTAATTTAATTTAATTTAATTATATATATATTATAAGAAAATATATCGAGTGTCTAATCGAATATGTATCAAATCACAATCGAGAATTTGAGTAGTCTGAATCTTAAACGATTCGAGTATATATAACCTTGCTCAGATTCTACTCATATTTTTATTCGAACTATTTTTTATACTCAGATTTGAATCATATTATTAACGAATCTGATTCTCGCTCGTATTTTTTAGAGTCGAGACCGAAGTGTTTAGTTCATTTACGACTTTATTTTTTGTACCTCAAATTCTTAAAAGGTACACAACCACATGAAGTTGGTCGATGTTGATTATGGCATGCTTAATCAGTATCCACAATAAGAAAATCATTAATCAATATAGTTATATCTGCCACTAACTTTTTAATTGAACTAATTATGAACAATATCTAAAGGAACCAAATTATTAATTGGGGAATGGTTCTAGTTTTTTATTCTTCAATCTTCATACTATATAATTAATTGGTCAGGATGCTCATCATGACTCATAAGTTGAGTAATCTTAGGTGGTGTTTGATTAGCTCTTAACAACCTCTTAATTAGAATGTCTTTGATTCGGTTAGAGACAAAACATGTTTGGTAAAAAAAAATGTCTCTTAATGCCTCTTAATCGATTAGACACAAAATTAAAGCTTAACTATTTAGAGGCACATCTGAATGAGTTTATATTTCTTTTGGACAAAAATACCTTCTTCAATATTATTAATTTCCTTTTGTATCCATTTTAACCTTCTTTCTTTCTCTTCTTTAAGATCCATGGCAAGCTACTACTGATCATACCTGTAAGACCCCAACTTTTATGAATAAAGATTTAATTTTCTTTATATATTATTTCGAAATAGTAAGGTGTTGATTTGATAAATATGAAAGTTATGGGTGAAATGTGCAAACATTTTTAAAATGAGCAAGTGGTTATAAAATATTCTTGTTGTCGGGGAATATTCGTTTGGTCGTGGAATATTCTTGTTGTCGGGGAATATTCGTACGACAGCGCAGCTATTTGTGGGCCCCCACAACGGAATAACTGTCGGATATAGAAAGCGACAGAAATAACTTTTTTACAAGATAACGGCGTAGTTGTTACCGTTAGTACTGTTGAAATACCCGGTGGTTAAAATACAATACGCGGTGTTGCGCAGTAGCACACGGTATTGCACAGTATTTCAAATTATTGAGTCTTACGTGAGAAGGAACTTACTCAATTATTGTTACAGTATTTACTGTTCAATATTTTATATTATTGACTCAATAATTGCTACGTTGATATTTTATATTATTGACTCAATAATTGCTGCATTGATATTTTATTGACTCAATAATTGCTACGTTGCTATTTTTTATGATTGATTCAATAATGGCTACAATTGATATTTTGTAGTATTGATTCAATAATTGTCGTTGCACAGTATTTCACGTTATCAACTCAATAATTCATATTATTTGAATAATATTATTAGATAGCATTATTGACAATGTCTAAGGAAGTTCTGTCTAGGAGGGGTTATTTAATTGCGCGCCAGTAGGGAGAAGTCCTTATCGGAAGGTCCCCTCTTTCCTGGGAACGACCTGGTTGTTAATATTGTAGTTCTATAATATTATTTGTGAATAATTAATTATTGATTTATATGATAAGAAAATATTTATTTTGTGGATATTAAAGAAGGAATTAGTGCTGATGTGTTTTTATCAGTATTTTGGTGTGGAAAATCATCTGTTTATGGATTCCGGATAATTTATGTTTGGAATTTGGAAAAACTTTCTTCTGCAAAGTTGTAGAGAATTAAATTTCCTATGGAAGGACATAGAATTTGTATTTTTCTGACAAAGGGGCTATTTGTTATGAATTATTGAAGTTTCAGAAAATAAATATTTTTTAAATAAAATGGTGGGCCCCACTTTTGTTGTTGAAAAATCTAAAATTTTTAGCCGCCAGGCGGCGGAAATTTTTAAAAAATATATATTATTTTATTATTTTAGTCTCCTTTGGCATCCTAAGCTTTTCTTATAAATAGGGTGCTTAGGTTAGAATTGAAAATCACACCAGAATCAGAAGTTCTCTCTCTCTATAATATCGAGCGTATTTTTGTGAGTATTACTATTCAGTACAAGCTTCCGTCGGTATTATATCCGATATTCCAGTCAGAGATACTGTTCTTTTGAGGTAAGGGATGTTATTTCTTTCGTAAATGAGGTAATTCTTCTCAATATCATTATACAAAAATATTGTCATGGATTTTATGTTGAAATTCTTACTTTTTTCGTCGGGATTACTATTCACGTATACGGCACTATTCACGAAAAAATTTATTTTTCTTCTATTTGTCCAAATTGTCTGTTAAGGTTACTATCTTTGATTGTATCCAAGTTTTGAGCTTTATTCTTGAATTTTGCTCCACAAAGTATTATTATGGATTATTCTTGAATTTGGATAAACTAAATGACGAATCCCTAATCTTTGTCTTTTATCTCACTGGATTCGTTCTTTAAAATATTTTTCATCATCCTCAGTCCTAAAAGGTGATGTAACTGAATATTTTTGGCCTGTAGAGCAAAGATGAATGATTACCTGATGAATATCTTTGGCCGTAGTGCAAAGATGACAGGTGTTGAGATGAACATGTCCACTGATGATACAAATGAATATCTTTGGCCTGTAGTGCAAAGATGAATATTGACTCGAGATGTATATTGATTGATGTTACAGGGATAAAATATTGAGGATGGACTTTTAAATCATAGAAGATAGTAGACTTCATTCTCTGCTTAACTCTTCTAATGATTTGTTATTTTCGCTGCGAATATTGATCTAAGATTGGTTGTCCATTATATTTTATTTGATTTATTGAAGGCTAACGATGATTTATTTTTCATTATCTTAGTCATAATATTCTTTACTGAGCTAGTTGAGCTCACCCTTTTCATCTGTTGTCCTCTTCAGGAAATGAGAATGTTGCGGGAACTAGTCGGGGGACAGAGTGATGGTCCGAGTTAGAGCAGTAGTAGTCCTCACTATTTCTGACAAATAATGTGATAATAATTGTAATGAGGACTTAGTTTGAATCTTAATATTTTCTACATATTGGTATTGACACTCACAGTTGTGTGGTCGTATTTTGCACGACCGTATGATATAAAGTTTGTATTTGAATTCTGTACCATGTATTTGACGACTCAGAATGGGTTGGGTTGAATGGACCTATTCTGGGGGCGTCACAATACCCTTCACAATAGTCAGTTCATCATTCAAGAAATTCATGCTCCAAATCAGATTCCTAAATAATAAGAAATAAATTGACCCAACAAAGGATCAAAACCCAAATCAGAAAGAAACCCAAGATCTAGCCGTTACCGTTGCAACAATGGAGGAGGAGGGGGAGGAGAGGGAGAAGGAGAAGGAGAAGGGAAGGGCGGGAGGAGGAGGAGGAGGAGAAGGGAGGGGCGGGAGGAGGAGAAAGGGGGGGACGGGAGGAGAAAGGGGGGGGGGGGGGGAGGCAGAGGGAGGCGGGAGGGGAAAGGAGGGGGGAGGCGAAGGGAGGGGAAGGGAAACGGACAGGAGGAGAAAGGAGGAGGAGGAGGAGGAGGAGGAGGGGGAGGGGAAGGGGGAGGGCGGGGGGAGGCGGAGGGAGTGGGTGGGGCTTGGGCGGGGGTGGGGAGGGGGTGGGGCGGGGGAAGAGAAGGGAGGGGGAGGGGGCAGGCGGAGGGAGGGAGGGAAGGAAGGAGGCTTGGGAAGAAGAAAGTAATTATCAAACATATATTCAGAGAGCATGTTATTATTATAGGGTTAAACTAGTAAAAACATGTTATTCAGACATTTTGAAAAAAGTAATTATCAAACAATATTTTTTCATTCAGATACAATTCTATTCAGATACTCTATATTATTCAGATGTCTAAACTATTCAGATCTTAACAACTAATTTTATCAAACACCACCTTACACAACCTATAATGATAGCGATATATGTACGCATACATATTTCTATTTGTACATGATGAATTTTTTCCCCATGTTTTGGACATAAAATGTAAGATATTTTTAATTTAAAATTAATATGATTCTTCTAACTTTTAATTACAATATATTTTGCCTTTAATTTACTTCTTAAGTAGTTTATGTATTGTCTAAAATTAAACAAATTTATATCAATTTGAATTTATAAATATATTAATTTATTTTTAAAAGGTCAATATTAATTAATCTTATATTTAGAAAGGAATAGAGTATAATGTTTTAGTCTTATACTACCTCCGTCCCATAATAAGTGTTTTTCTAGCTTAAATCACACAAACCAATACACAAGCTAAAATGACAAAAATACCCTTAATATACTTTCTTTGTTTTGTTTGACATTTTTTTTATTGTCTTTTGGTCTCTCTTTCTCTTTCTTCAACATTTTAACTTCCCAATAAATACGCAATAAATACTATTGGATGCATAAGGGCACATATGGAAAAATATTGTAAAAATTATATTGGAGTTCTAACACATCACTTATTTTGGGAAAAATTATTAAGCCTAAAAAAACACTTATTGTGGGACGGAGTTAGTACTATATAATTTAATAACTTTAATTACCACATCACATGGATTTTATAAGATTGACACTCGGTGCATGTAATTAAAAAATATCGTTTACCCTTAACTTTTCAATACAATTTTTTTTAACAAAATAGAACAAATTAAAGCTAGGACAAAGATACTCAAAGATGCACATATGTAACTCGGTGTAAATTATCTTGCCCTCAACATGCATGATCATTGATCACGTACATTGTTAACGTCTGATTTTGTACGCCCGACGAAATCACCCAAAAAGACGGGCCAAAACAGCGCCAACGGTTTGATTGTATCGTTGTGAAATCAAACCCACAAAAATACACAACATAAATAAAAGAATATAAAGCATGAACACAAGAATTACGTGGAAACCCAATTGGAAAAAAACCACGGAGAGAGAGAGTAATCCACTATAATAATATTGGGAGTACATATGGTGTATTTGTGTTGTATCATATTTCCTCCTGTGTGTTTCATCATCCTCCCTTCAACCCTTGCTTGTAGCCGTATTTATAGAAGTCACCTCCACTCGAATCCAACTAGGAGAAGGACTCCTTATCCCTCCAAATAATAAGGAAACACAATCCTATTTTAATAAGGACTCTCCCACTGTTACAATAAATACATATGGGTCGGACCATTTAAATAGATTGGGTCAGGCCCAAATAATCATATCCCAACATAGCCCCCTAGTCTCTTATTTATAAGGAACTTATAAATAAGAGAGTACAAAAAGTCTCCTCGGGATTTTTATCCTCGGGATTTTTATCCTCGTAAGATTTTTATCGCCGTAAGATTTTTATCGCCGTAAGATTTTATCGCCGTAGGAAAAATAATCGCCATAGGATTTTAATCGCCGTAGGATTTTATCCTCGGGATTTTATCGCCGTAGGATTTTATCCTCGGAATTTTATCGCCGTAAGATTTTATCCTCGGGATTTTATCGCCGTAGGATTTTATCCTCGTAGAAATTTTATCCACTCTTATACCGCCAATACGACCCTTTACCCTCATCTACACTCCTTTGCACCCGATGATCCGAGTCTAGCAAATTCGCTTTTCGCCGGTGAGTTTAGTCGGAACAAGAGTCGGACGGGTTAATTTCACACTGCGAGTAATGGTTAGGTCTAGGATCTGCCTTCGAGGGGTCGAATTTTTTATAGCTCCTGCTGACTGTCATATTGCAAATTTGCCAGCACTGGACCCAAGTCTTTTGTGGGGACTTTCGCAAGCTGTCATCGCAACGAATTTGCCCGCACTGTACCAAAGTCTTTTATGGGCCACCACATGCTCCTTTTTAATTCCAGCCCACTCGAATAATCAGGCCCCTTTTTCAATCCTAACAAAAAGAGTAATAGTAGGCATTAATAATGCACAGATGACGTGAGTAATAAACCCACTGAATCAAGAAGTTCCGTACGTATGAATTTTGTATACATAGTGTGTATGTGTGTAAAGTAATATCAAATAATGATGATTCTATAATTTTAATTATTATGAACATATCAGATTTTTAACAGAAATTACATCAACATGCTGGATATATATTATCCATCAAATAAATAGATAAAAAAGTAACTTAGCTTTTCTGTGTAGGCTATATCATAAATTCGGTGATTTTGATTTGACACTAGAACAAGTGTCTTCTTTTCCACAGACGGCGCCAATGATAACTACATACATTAATTCCAATAAAAACATAAATTAATGGGAACTACGTACGTACACACACCCCATATAGAGAGAGAGATAAACAATGGAGGTCTCCAATTCTGGTACCTAACAATTAATATCCACAAATCATCAAGAAAACACGAGGGTCTCCAATTCTGGCGTACAAATTAAAATATCCACATATATAAATTACTAATTAATTGCTGTATATTTAGCTAATTAATGCTTGTGGTCTTTCAATATCTTATTTTCTTCGTATCCGATTGTTAGGTCATTCAAATCTTGGCCTACGTAACATGTACTATAATAATACTAGTACTCTCTTTTTGGGGAATTTTCAAAAAGAATTGATATTTTCACAAATAAAAATATTAGTTACACAAGATCTTTCTCACATGAATACTAAATGAGGTTCACTCTCATGCATGCATGTATGTAAGGGAGGATCTTGTGGAACTTACTAATATTTTCACTCGTGAAAATATCAATTTCCTATATATTTAAAAATAATTAATTAGAGCTGTTTTAGATCGAGCTAATTCATGTATATCCACAACGTACACAATCAAGAATTGTTGTTAATTAGCATATATAAATATGAGGGTATTCATGGTCTTCTTTAATTAGCTGGTGAACGAATAGGATAGGACAAAACAAAACATGCACTTAATTAATTAGGATAATTATCGATTAAAAGCTGATTTTTGATTTGGTCATAATTAGGGACCACTTAATTTGAAAATGATCTGACGGGGGGTGGGGACTAATAGTTGTATCATTTAAAGACCATCTAAATGTAGTCATCCATCAAATATATATGCGTGATGTGTCCATCAGTTGGGGTTCATTAATTTAAAGAAAATGAATTAATTAATTATGGCCTCTCCTTTTCTTTTCTTTTTTTAACATATTAAGACTTGTCTACAAAACACTTCTCTTACAAATATTCTCCCAAGAACAAGTTTTAATCTTACGATTCAAAAATGAAAACACTTGTAAGAAAATTACGTCAAAAAAATGATAGCATGGGAAAAAATTGATGAAACAAGTCAAATGAGACTCCCGTGTTGGGAGAAAGTGAGTATAAAAATGGAAAAATTTTGAGGCCACAAATTATTTTCGACTTGTGGACCAATAATATGCCACGTAGTAGTAGTGTTCAAATGCAACAGTTAGCAATCATATATATATATATATATATATATATATATATATATATGTCCATGAAATGAAAGGGAAAAATAATAATAATAGGATAGAAATTAATTAAAGGCACAATGCTTGTTGGGGGAGATCACGTGCATGCCATTCCGCCTATGCCGGGTGATGAAGATGGCTTACCATCCGATTTAGTACAAATCATGCACACATTCTTGTCGGAATGTTGGTGGTTGTTCAGCTATATATAAATTTATTTTATATACGTACGTCCATATCATTTTTTCTTTCCCATTAAATTAATTAATTTTACGGCATGCATGTCACCATTTGAAAGCAACATCTCACACTATCAACCAATTAAAAACTAACTACAGTTAAAATGGTTCGGATTCGACTCGAAAAAATACAAACAAATTTCGGATTCGTTAATAATATAATATAAATCTGAGCTTAAAAAATAGTTTGGATAAAAATACGAATAGAATTTGAGTAAGGTTATACTCGACTCGTTTAAGATTCAAACTACTCGAATTTTTAATTATGATTCGATACATACTCGATTGATACATATTCAATTAGATACTCGATACATTCTCTTATTATATATACAAAGTTAAATCAAATTAATTAGTGTGATTGATTATTATTATTATTATTATTATTATTATTGTTTTGTTTTGTTTTTAATTTTAATCGAGATTTTATATTTGTAAAGTGTAATAGTAAATATATTTTCTCATTTCTAAGTAAATAATAAATTCAATTTATAATTATATTTATTATAAAGCTAGTTATTATGTGGAGACTCAAATTCGAACTTGAATTCGAAGCTCGTGAGTAGTTTTAATATAATTCGATCCGAGTCAGATCGAATTCGAATAATGAATATTTGAATGCGAGTTGAATTCGAGTATACTCGCATTCGAGTATGAATTTAACTTTCTTGAGTCGAATTCGAAAAACTCTCTGTTCGATTCCGATCGACTCATTTACACCCTTAACTATAATTTCTACCTATCTTTAAATAAAATAAATGTCACGTACCCGTGCATGCTTATCTAATTAAATTTCACTTCTCTCACACCAAAAAGAGATTTTTAAAATAAGATCGAGTCTCATTAAAAAACATAAAATTAAAGAATAAAGAAAAATGTGTTAAAATTGTTAACCATGTTAATGCTCTGATGACTCATTACTAGGGCTGTAAATGGTAATAAAAAAATTAGTATTCGTCCTCATCCGTATTTGAAAAAAGTGGATATTATTCGTATTCGAAAAATGGATATATTCGTATTCGGTTTAAAAGTATCCGCAAATAAACGGATACGAATACAGATATAGACGTATTCATATTCATTTAACATCCGACCGTAAATATATCCGACGGACAGCGAATATCCGGATTCGAATCCGTATCCGAAATCCGTATCCAAATAACTTATATATTATATAATAAAAAAAATAATTTTTTTAAAGTGACATTCTTTATATAATAATTAGTTTTCACTATCATACGAAAATTATTTTTAAAATATATCATTTCACTTCTAAAAAGTAGGAAATAACACTTTTATTTTAATATTAATAAACTGAAATAAATTGATTTAAATATAGTTAATAGATTTTTACTATTATAAAGTTAAAATATCTAAAATGTATCATTTACCAAAAAAAATTTATACTAGAAGAACAAAATTATAGTTATTAGCTTGTTATAAGTTTTTTACTTTCAAAACTTACTTGCAATGTTGGGAGACGGGACGTTGGGAACAATGAATAATATAATTTTATTGTTAAAATGTGTTAAGTCCGAATTAATTTAGAATTAATCTAGAAAAGGTTGAATAATTAATTCACGTTTATGAATTTTTGGGTGGAGGGGGTACGTATTTATCACTTTCATTTGCCCAATTAGTTAAAAATTAGAAGTCCAAATATTTAAAACAAGTCCAAAGTAAATTTTGGATAAAGTTGGATTAACTAGTTGTCAGTTGTCACATATACATTATAACTCGCATTCTCCATAAATATAATGAAATAAAATAAACTTTTTATAACTATGTAAATTGTAATCTATGTATTGAGGATAAATTATAAATAAAAGTTCCCATAAACATATTATTAAAATTTTAATCAAGTATTTGAGAAAAAATAACTAAATATTTAATGTAAACTTTTGAATCTAATTATAAATTATAAATATTCATACACACTACAATATTGGACATCTAAACATTAATAAGTAGTATTGAAATTTAGGATTTCAAAGATGATGAAAACTTATTTGAATTGTAATTAAAAACATTGATTATTGTATTTAAATAATTATTAACAATAAATAAATTAACATTCATTTATTAATAAACTATATTTTAAAACTCATTATTTTTTATTCTGGTTATAATTAGGACTGTAAATGGTAACCGGAAAATCCGTATTCGTCCGCATCAGTATTAAAAAAAAACGGATATTATTCGTATTCGGAAAAAAGAGGATATTATCCGTATTTAGTTTAAAGGTATCCACAAATAAACGAATATAGATATTACTGTATCTAAATCCGTATATATCCGTTTACACCCCTATTCATTGCCCAGCTCACCAATGGCATGTCCTTCTCAAGCCCCTCTGGAACGTTGGTGGGTAAGCTGATAATGCGACGTTGCACTCGCTTGGAATATTTTTTTATTTCGTTTTCTCATAATATTGAGAAGCCAAATTAGACCCGAACATTCACCCCCTTTTTTTCACTTTCTTTATAGAGTAATGCTACTATCACATAAAATCGTTCACATACCGCTCACATGCATATTGTGATGGCCCACGTACAGAGTCAGTCACGTGGAACATCACAATATGTATGTGAGTGTATGTAAGCAGTATGTGAGCAGTTTTTATGTGATAGTAGACTTATTGTTCTTTTATAAAAATGAGTGAATTTTTTTTAGGTCAAATATGTTTTGTTTTTCCTTATTTTTTAGAAATATAATAGCGGGGGCATGGCATGACATTATCACAAATAATGTCATGTTATAAATTTTATATAATTTTATAGTTTAAATATAAAAATGTATCTTTAATTTAAATTTGGAATGAAGCAAAAAAGAAAATTAAATCTAATCTGAAATGGAGGGAGCTAGTATTATGACCAGAACTTGGGGGCAAGCCTTATCTCTTTTAAGTGAACAACCTCACTAAACTTGTGCGAAACGATAATAATTTATTATATTAATAATTAAAAATAATAATTGTGATTTTGAGAAACGTAGTTGTATATACGTAGTTAATAAATAATTAAATATTTATTCAAATAATTAACTAGCTAATGATTGAAATATATATTGTAAGTTCTTTCAAACAATTATTAAGTTAAACATTTGAATAAATTATTGTAGATTTATTTAGTTATGATTATGTGAAGATAATTATTTTAATTTTATTTAAGTTTTTTTAGTGAAGTGTGTTTTACCAATTTTGTAATAAAATTGGCAAAACAAAAAATAAAAATTCTTTTAAAAATTACCTTATATATTAGATATTGGTTGAGTTTATTTTGAACACTTTATAAATTTAGATAGTATATATTTAATTATTAATTATTCATAAATTTGTATAGTACTTCTACTAATTTGAATATATAGGAAAGAAAAAAAAAATCTTTTTTTTCTATTCTTCTTAGAGAGATGAATATTTTTAAATTTAGATAGTATTTAATTGATACAAATTTTGATATTACTTATACTAATATGAATTAGAAAAGTTGAACCAAAAATTGATGAATTAACCAAACTAAATCAAGTTTATACTTTTAATTATATAGTCAATTTTGAGGGAGTAATATCTGGATTTGAAAGTCATGCATAGCAAAGAAAAAGGGTACCTAGCTAGTGTGGTTGCAATTATACAAATTAAAATATTCCATGACCTGAACATTTTAGCTGACATTAATTCTGATTAATTCCAATTAATTAAGTTGGTTGTGTTCAATGTTCGAACGTACGCCAAGGTATATATATATATATATATATATATATATATATATATATATATACATATATATATATATATATATATATACACACACGAGAATAATGATCATACACAACAGTGTATATTTTATTTGTGCACAGTCTGTCAAAATTAAATCGTTTTGACAGATTTGTGTTTGATTTGAGAGGAGAGAACCTGTTTTTTTTTATATAAAAAAACCTGTCAAAACGGCGTAGTTTTGACAGACTGTATAGTATATATATATATATATATATATATATATATATATATATATATATATATATATATATATATATATATATATATATATATATAATTATCATGTAAAAACGTAATTTGAAATGTATGGAGGAGACGGGTGGAGTTTGCATGCTTGTCAATTTAATTAAATTTTAGATCGGACTTGGCCATTTTGAATACTCCATTTTGAAATAGATGGTTGGTTGTATATATATATATATATATATATATGAGTGTGTGTGTGTGTGTGTTTGTGTGTGTATGTTTTGTTGGGTCATTTTCATTTCACTATCACCGCCCTTCCTTTCTTTCTTTCTTTCTTTCCATTTTGGCAACGATTTGATGTGGATTAATTGGTTACCCATGCATAATTTCAACAAAATACTCACTTGTACAAATAATGTTGACATGCATTCACTTATCCACAAAATCAGACCTAGCTACTTATGTCCACAAATAATTTAATTTAAGAGCTGCTTATATATATGCATGGATTTTAATTATAATGAATAGGTAGTAGCAATTATGGTAGTAATTGGTAAGTTAATTTGGAAATTGGAAAAGACAGAAAAAAAGGATAATCAAACAAGATCGAATAAATTTATCTTAATGAATTGAGATCTAATTAGCTATATGTACAATGAATTTTTCACAACATAACCCACCTTCCAAAATTAAAAAGTGAGTTAATATGAATTAGCTATATATATATATATATATATATATGTATTATCAGATTAGCTCGTAGCCCGTTCGTCTCAAATTAATTTTATACATTGAAATAAGAAACTAATTAAAAAAGTGATCAGTTAATATTTTCACTACTCAATTGATCTTCCAAATATTATTCTACCGCGCGACGTACGTATGTTTACACCTATAATAAAATAAGATTTTCATCTTTGTTACTATATATATATATCCTTCAAATAATTGAGGGTAATCTTGAAAGTTTTATTAAATTATACAATTATTTCACGTTCACAAAATTTGACAAAAACGCTCGGATGGAAGTAATAACTTGAAGCTTATTGGTCAAGACTTACATACATATAACATAAACGCATAATTTTTTTTTGCTAGTTTTAGCCGAAATCATCTTAACATTCCAGAAGAATTCTTGCACCAAAAACCTTATGAGTAGTTATTTTATCATTGAACAAAGAGGGACTTGGTTATATTTACATATATATATATATATATATATATATATATATATATATATATATATATATAACATAAACACATATTTACATACACACACATACATGCACGCATACAAACATATATATATATATAGATACATACACATACACAACACATTTACATCATACACTAGCTAGAACATATAAAAAATAACAGGCTGATTGTCACTTCTGTCCCTCTAATGTGCCATCCACTTTCAAAGTCGTCCCTAAAGTAACATTTTTGTCAGTTAGGTCCTTAAAGTGACATTTTATTGGCGTTTCTGTTCCTTCATCCCATTTTAACCTAAACCCGACCCATTTTGATCAAGTTTAACCCAACTCGACCGAGTTTGACCCAACCCAAATTTTTAATATTTTAAAATATAATAGTATTTTTAAAATAAGTTTAAAATAATAATTATATTTTAAAAAAAAATTAAAAAAAATTAATTATTTAAAATAAATTATTATTATTAAAATAATAATTATTTTAATATTTTAAAATAAAATATTAGCTTTTTATAAAAAAATTAATAATTATATTTAATATTCTAACATAAATAATTTTTAAATAATTTTTATTTTTAACATTTTAAAAGTAAAAAATATTTTTGTAAATATTATTTTTAAAAATAATATTTACTTTTAAAATATTAAAAATAATATTTATTTTAGAATATTAAAAATAATAATTATTTTAGAATATTAAATATAATATTTATTTAAGAATATAAAATAATATTTAATTTAGAATATTAAAAAAAATAATTATTTTAGTTTTTTTATAAAAAAATTTTGAAAAATTATTATATTTATATTTATTTTAATATTCTAAAATAATTATTATTTTTAATATTCTAAAATAAATATTTTTAATAATTATTGTTTTTGAAGGAAAAATAATATTTAATATTCTGAAATAATTATTAAAAAAATTAAACAAATTATTATTTAATAATTATTAAAAAAATTAAAATAATCTTAATAATTATTATTTAAAAAATTAAAATAATCTTAATAATTATTATTTTAAAAACTAAAATAAGCTTAATACTTATTATTTTAAAAATTAAAATAATCTTAATAATTATTATTATTAAACAATAAGTTTTTTTAATAAGTATTTCTGAATATTAAATATTATTTTTCCTTCAAAAACAATAATTATTAAAAATATTTATTTTAGAATATTAAAAATAATAATTTTTTTATAATATTAAAAGTAAATATTAAAAAATTAAAAGAAATATAAATATAATAATTATTCAAAAAAAATTTAAAAAATTTATTATTTTTTATATTCTAAAATAAATATTATTTTTAATATTTTAAAATAATTATTATTTTTAATATTCTAAAATAAATATTATTTTTAATATTTTAAAAGTAAATATTATTTTTAAAAATAATATTTACAAAATTATTTTTTACTTCAAAAATAATAAAAATAAAAAATATTTATTTTAGAATATTAAATATAATTTTTATTTTTATTTTTTAAAAAACTAATATTTTATTTTTAAATATTAAAAATAACTATTTTTAAAATAAATATTTTATTTTAAAATATTAAAATAATTATTATTTTAATAATAATAATTTATTTTAAATAATTAAATATTATTTTTTTAAATATTAAATATAATTATTATTTTAAACTTATTTTAAAAATATTATTATATTTTAAAATATTAAAAATTTGGGTTGGGTCAAACTAGGTTAGGTTAGGTTGGGTTGGGTTAAGTTAAACTTGGTCAAAATAGGTTGGATTTACGTTAAAATGGGTTGAAGGAACAGAAATGCCAATAAAATGCCACTTTAAGGACCTAACTGACGAAAATGGTACTTTAGGGACGACTTTGAAAGTGGGTGCCAACTTGGAGGGACAGAAGTGCCAATCAACTAAAAAAAAATCCACCTGAAGGTACTTGGTCAAATATTACATCTGCTTTTGTTTTCTTCCATTTCCTCCACGACCAAACCGTAAATT
Organism: Panax stipuleanatus; assembly: GCA_020205555.1. Classification (NCBI taxonomy): domain Eukaryota; kingdom Viridiplantae; phylum Streptophyta; class Magnoliopsida; order Apiales; family Araliaceae; genus Panax; species Panax stipuleanatus. Next base: position 3,657,009 of record CM035126.1, read on the forward strand.
AAAATGGCCAAACCAATAGGCATAATGGTGTGACTTAAACAGGAAATCCCCTAATTACAACATTTGGCAGCAATCATACTTACACGCCATAAAAAAGTATACTTGAACAGACTTAAGATGTGATTAAGGATTACATTCATCAAAAAAAAATTGATCGGATGATTGAAGGACAATTATTACCTCAAGTTTTTGTATGGCAACAAGCATCGATGCGCCGGTGATGCTCATGAACATCTCGATTGCTTCCTGATCTGGTCTATCCATCCCTGAAGCAACAAATTTCAGATAAATATTTAATTATATGTGTATGGAGAGAGAGGAGTATTTGTTGGTGTTTTTTCGTGAATGAAATAGAGAGATTAGATATATGAATATATAAGGATGGAGTCCATATAACTTGTACAATAAAAGCAATCAAATTGTGAATGTAATCAAAATTTCACAATCTAAACAACAATAGATTCAAAATATTAGCAAAAATAATCAAACCCATCAATTATAGTCAAAAAGCAATCAAATTTGGAATGTAAAAACAAAATCATACCTTCTTCTTTCCAGCTAGCAAATGATCTTGCTTATCATGAATATCAACAAATCCATATAACTTGTACAATAAAAGCAATCAAATTGTGAATGTAATCAAAATTCCACAATCTAAACAACAATAGATTCAAAATATTAGCAAAAATAATCAAACCCATCAAAATTATAATCAAAAAGCAATCAAATTTGGAATGTAAAAACAAAATCATACCTTCTACTTTCCAGCTAGCAAATGATCTTGCTTATCATGAATATCAACAAATTCATATAACTTGTACAATAAAAGCAATCAAATTGTGAATATAATCAAAATTCCACAATCTAAACAACAATAGATTCAAAATATTAACAAAAATAATCAAACCCATCAAAATTATAGTCAAAAAGCAATCAAATTTGGAATGTAAAAACAAAATCATACCTTCTTCTTTCCAGCTTACAAATGATTTTGCTTTCTAGCCATTCATTCCAACCCAATGGCTCTAGAATTCGTCAACAAAAAAATTACCTAAATATGTTGCAGAACCTTTTATAGATAACTGTTAGATGTAAGTAGTAATCAACAGGGAAGATGTGTGAAGTTTAGTCCAACAGTAATTACATTTGAAATATATTAGCAAATTTCTAGGGTTAGGTTGAAGAGGAATAACAAAGCATACCGAACTGGAAAGTAGGAAAAGGAGGGGAATCGAGTTGGAGCCGGCCACATGTTTTTCCCTTTTCGGTGAGCGGCGACGATGGTCTTTCCGAGGAGAGAGGCTTCGAAGTCAGAAGGGGAAACGGCGTCGATGACCTTAGCATCGTCTGCTACTAACGCTCGCTTGATCTTCTTGCCGATGCAGTACTCTTCAAAAGGCCAAACTGTAGTAGTAGTAGTAGAAGTGGATCCAGAATTCGACGGTGTAGCTTGGATCGGTGGAAGTGAAATAGGGGTGAGGGCAGTGAAGAATAAAAAGAGGAAGAGGAAGAATTGGGAAATCTGAAGAGACGAAATGTTTTGTCGATTCCAATCTCGCATGATTTTTTTCCAATTGAGCGAGTTAACTTCTAATTGATTTAAAATTGACTCAGTTTAGGATCGGCTGTGATGCCTTTATATATAAGTATTGATATAAAGTTACTTCTGATTTGGACATCCTTCATTGTAATTTTAAAAGACTGATTGACACATCTGTCCCTCCAAGTTGCCACTCCCTTTCAAAGTCGTCCCTAAAGTTCAATTTTCGTCAGTTAGGTCCTTAAAGTAGCATTTTGTTGGCGTTTTCGTTCCTTCATCCCAATTTAATCTCAACCCGACCCATTTTGACCATTTTAACCCAACCCGACCCAATTTGAACTAACCCAAAATTTAAAAATTTAAAAATATAATATTATTTTTAAAATAAGTTTAAAATAATAATTATATTTAACATTTTAAAAAATAATATATAATATTTTAGAAAAAATTATTATTTTTAAAATAATAATTATTTTAATATTTTAAAATAAAATAATGATTTAAAAATTAGTTATTTTTAATATTTAAAAATAAAATATAAGTTTTATAAAAAAATTAAATAATAATTATATTTATATTCTAAAATAAATATTTTTAAAAATAATTTTTAAATAATTATTATTTTTAATATTTTAAAAGAAAATATTAATTTTAAAATATTAATTATATTTAATATTTTAAAATAATATTTATTTTTTATTTAAAACAAAATATTATTTTAAAAAAGTTATAAAGATAATTATTATTCTAAGAAAAAAATATTAGAAACTTTTATTTTTTTAAAAATGAGTAAAGTTTCATAAAATATAGATTCAAAAAAATTATATAAGAAAATAAAAATCAATTTTTTTAAAAAAAAGAGGTTTTTTCATATTTTTTAATGTAAAGATTTATTTTTAGGAAAAAAAAATTAATATGTTTACCATTATTATATGTATTTTTAATGTTAGAATTTTCAAAAAATAAAACTAAAAATAGAAATTAAAATACAAAAAACTTTAAAAGACTAAAAAATTGATTTAATATTTTTTAAATAAATAAAAAAATATTTTTTTTAAAAAAGTAATTATTATTTTCAGGAAAAAAATTTAGATTTATTTTTGAACTTTAGGGATTCAATCTTAATTTTTTCTAAATTTTTTTTTCTAAAAATAAAAATTATTTTTAAAAATTTTATTTATTTAAAAAAATTGAATATTTTTTTAAATTAATCTTTTACAGTTTTTGTATTTTAATTTCTATTTTTAATTTTTGTTTTAAAAAATTCTAATATTAAGAATACTTATAATAATAGTAAAGATATTAAACTTTTTTTTCCTGAAAACAAAGTTTTACATTAAAAATGAAAAAATCTACTTTATTTTTTAAAGAATAAAGTTTTATTTTCTTATGTAATTTTTTTGAATCTATATTTTAATAAACTTTACTTATTTTTGAAAAAATATTGGAAACTAGAATAATATTTTTTTTATAACTTTTAAAAAATAATATTTTATTTTAAAATATTAAATTTAATTATTATTTTCAAATTATTATAAAAAAATATTTTATATTTTATATTAAAATATTAAATATAATTATTATTTTAAAATTAATATTTTCTTTTAAAATATTAAAAGTAATAATTATTTAAAACAATATTTATTTTAGAATATTAAATATAATTATTATTTTATTTTATTTTTAAAAACTAATATCTTATTTTTAAATATTAAAAATAACTATTTTTAAAATAATTATTTTATTTTAAAATATTAAAATAAATATTATTTTAAAAATAATAATTTATTCTAAAATATTAAATATTATTTTTGAAAATATTAAATATAATTATTATTTTAAACTTATTTTAAAAATAATATTACATTTTAGACTATTAAAATTTTGGGTTGGGTCAAACTAGTTCGGGTTGGGTTAAAAATTGTTAAAATGAATCGGGTCAGATTAAATTGGGCTGAAGGAACGGAAACGGCAACAAAATGCCACTTTAAGGACCTAACTGACGAAAATTGAACTTTAGAGATAACTTTGAAAGTGGATGACAACTTGGAGGAACAGAAGTGTCAATCAGCCAATTTTTTTTTGTGTTTCTGTGAGTTTAGAGAAACTAAATTTATTGAATTTTGAACATTACAAGTAGTGCATACCCCTGAGAGGTTGAGCTGAATAGGATTAAGTCTGTTTTGTTGGTTGGCTGGATTAATTTGCAAGCTTTATAACATTAGAGTCTGAGTTAACTGACGGATTATGAACTTTTGTGTTTATTGGTTTATTTTTGATTATTTGTCCCAGTTCGAGTTTGTGTGCAGTTTGTATGTAATCCAGAAACACTTGCTCATCAATCTGAGAGCAAAACATAGAGCCCTCTCATGTGGTTCATCAACGACAACTTCAAGTATTCATGAAGATGAAACACATGAAAAAGTTGCTGGAGATGAACAAGGTGGTTTGTCTGCATCCTGTAAAATTTCAATGCCACAACATGGTTTGCCCTGTTCAGTTAATGCCACAACGCTGAGACTATTTGTATTTAACTTCAATCTATCGTTTCAATCTACTTCTGCAAGTCGTTATTAAAAGTTTGAATTATGTATTTTTGGCTGGATCAAAAGATGCGTCGCTCGAATTATCGAAGGACTTGACCAATGTCTCTTCAATCTTCGAGGTTTCAGACGATAATCAACTCTATGAATCAACGGAGGTAATATCAAATCCGCTGATAACTCATTGTAATTTTATAAGTAGTTTTACTTCTGTTAAAAGAAAGTGATCCATCGTTGTTTTCAATTTCGTGATCAACTTTGCTGACCAAATAGACAATTCGTTGTTCAAACTAGCCCGTGCATTGCACGGGTTATCAACTAGTTATTGTAATGACAACGACTTAATTTAAAAATTCCACGGATGTTACGTCTGGATATATGAATGTGTTATATTACCAATCATTTTTCTGCTAGAAATTTCGTACTTAATATTACTTTTTAAACAGTTTATCATAATGATTGTTAAATTAATCAAAATCAATTAACTCGCATCAATTTTAAATATTTTGCAAATTTACTAGGAAAAAAATATTTGTTACTTTAAATAAATATAATCCACAAGTTGTTCAAGAATTTCTTTTAAACTTTCACAAATATCGTTGTTACAAAAATTCATTAAAACTCGTATGGCATGAATACTTGCAAGAATAATATTTCGCACGCAAATTATACATAAAATGTTGTACATTAGAGCTTTGGATAAAAAGTCGGGATATAAATGAACCGAGTCAAATCAAGTATTTGAGTTGCTCAGATTTAATTTATAAAATTTATCGAGTGTGAAATAAGATTTAATTGAGATTTGTTTAGCTATCGAGTCGAGCACGATTTCGAATCAAATCTAAATTTAAATTTTTTGAACGAACATAATATTAATAAAAAATTATAATTTAAAAAAATTCAAATAAATAAATTATCAATCTTTAAAATTTACTAATTATTTATATTTCAAACTGAACTCGAATGAAAACCATTTATAGCCTCAAAAAAGGCAGCACATTAGCTTTCTACTGTCCCAAGTCAATATATAGGTCCTACCAGTTGTTTAAACAAATAAAATACTTGCGGCTTTATGACTATGGTTGCATTTATAATTATTGTTGCCCCAAACAGGATCTAAACCGTGATAGTGAAACTTATTGAGCTGAGCTGAGCTGAGCTGAACAGAACAAAAGCAGAAGACTTGGTCCATATATATTTTCATTACTATGGACTTGGTGTTGTAACTAATCAACCAGCACATCTCTCAACAACTTGACTGCTCAATAAATCATTCAGACCAATTTAATCACCCAGCCAACTATATGTAGAAGAACATATTTAATCATCATTCAGACCATTTAACCATTTCAAATGCTCAAGTTGTGTTTCATAAAATTGAATATTAAGATATGAACAACATTTGAATAATGTAGAGTCTCTATTTAAAATTATATCTGAATAAAAAAAATATTATTTGTTAATTAATTTTTTCAAAATATCTGAATAACAATATTTTATCATTTTAACCTTCTGAATAGTTTAAGCAAGAGAAATGTTTGAATAGTATTTTAAATACATATTTATAATATTTTAATTATAATATGATAAAACAAAATGTATCAAGCCCAATAAAAACATCAACATAATATAATAATTCAGCCATACAAATTAAATTAACTTCAAATAGTTGTTAAGTGTTGAAGTATAATTTGTTCACATGATAGATTAACCATAAAACTTATACCTTGATCAACTCGTAAAGTGAAGTAAAATTTTGCAGTCCTCAAAACTTGTTATACAAGAACTTATACAAATTGTCTTGCTTCATTTGAACTGTAAAATAAATCAAATTTAATTTATACAGGAATGGATAAGATAGAGAGGGCAAACAGGAAGAGGAAGGGGAAGAGAAAGAAGAACAAAGAAAAGGAAAGAAGAAACTGAAAACAAGAACTATAAATCTGCAGTCCGCCATCGAACTTTATGTTATGAATACCAATGTGAGCTTGTCATATGGAGGGCAAATCCCACATTGATAGTATGGGATATCAATGTGGGGTTGATAAAAACTTGAACATCCCCTCTTGAATAGCTAGCTTTTCAAAAAGAAATAGGAGTTTGAGTTTATATCGTAACACTTTAATCCATTCGCCCTATTTTCCTCTTTCATATTCATATCCAAATCCATGTTGTCTATATATATATATACCATTATTTTCATTTACACAACTTTACTTAAATTAATTTTAGTCCAACTTCTTTTCCCCCATCCCCTACGATTCCAGATCCACACCTTCTTGTAAGGGGCAATTCTGTCGAGATCTACGCAATTGAAAGCCATCCATAGATGATTTCGGTATGTTTGCCGGAAACTTGGGGAGGCAAATCTGCTCCGATGAAATCTTCCAACATCGGATCCGGCCAATCACCATCAACCTCATCGTCTACTTTCTTCGACTATCATTAGGGTTAAAATTTTATTGGGGGTATAAAAGAGGAGTTTTATAATATTGAAGATGTTATTTTTGTCCAAAAAAAAATATAAACTAGGTCAAATATGTCTCTAAATAGTTTAAAATTATATTTGTCTCTTACCGATTAAGAAACAATAAGTTGCAAATTTTTTTACCAAACACACCAAATCAGAGACATATCCATTAAGAGACATTTAGATGTAATACCCGGAAAAATAATAAACAAATAAATGACTTTTTAAAGATTTTGTTTTAAATATTTTATTTGGGCTTTCTTATGTTTGGGTAAAACATTATATTTAATTCATATGGACTACAATAAGTAAATGATTATATTGGGTTTTATATTAATTAGGCCTAACTTGTATTTGGGCAATTTTAAATTCTATTATAATTAGGAGAATTAATAAATCGGTTAATAAGTAAATAAAACATAACCCTACTGTCATTATTTTTTTTATACGAATTGAGAAGAAAGAAGCGGCGGCAACAAGAATAGAAGAGAAAAGAGAAGTGACAAATTGAGTATTGTTCATATAAGAGGTAAATTAAACTCTTTATTGAATTCTTTTTGCCACGCATATAGGCTCTGCGCAATAACTGTTGGGATTTTTGACATATATATATACACATGAGAAACGGAACTACAAGCCTGCAATTTCATATATATATATATATATATATATATATACTCAGGGAAAAAAAAAGAATCTAATGACAATTTGATTTGGACGAAGGCCACTGTCAATAATTAATAATAATAATAATAATAATAAGTTTATTAACGGGTTAAAGATGGAAGAAATATTTGGCAAACATACTTATATATATTTTTTATTTTTTTTTATTATTTAGTTCGGACGGAAGAAGTTTAACGAATAAATTTTGGAATATAAATTTTGGGTATTACATTGCTTACTTCAGGTACGGATTCCGTACTCCTTCAGCGATTCTCTTATTAAATTTAATTTGTTCGTTTTGTTTCTCGTTTCGAAATTGGTTATTGTTTCTCATGATCGTTCGTTCTCAAATTCTTATGATAGTTTCGTCTTGGTAGTGATACATAGAACTCGTGTTTGTACTCTTTGAATTGAGTTAACATATTAGTGTTTATTTTTAATCTTTTAGAGATGTACATGCTAATGTATTTTTGGAGTTTCGTATTTATATTTATTTCGTTGTTACATGTACATACTAGAACCCCTTGTGTTAATATTATGTCGCATGTGTTGTGACATGATATTTTTGTTAGAATATACCGTAGGGTATACCTGAGCTATAACCACCTGTGGGGGTACCACAAGCATGTCGTCTTGGCACGAGAGGCATGACACTTTCCGTGGCAGTGTGATCAGTCCACGGCGTCTCCGTTTTGTGCTCCGGTGGGAGTTGGCCATTTGGTGTTTTGTTGTGGGAGGCGTATGGGTCGACCCTAGTTTTCTGTTCTGTTCTGTTCTACGGAGTGGCGATGTTTGTGCCAAACACGCCTTCCGATTTTGCATGCATTGTATTCGCGGTCCAATGTGTGTGACTTGCCTGTGTGGCATTATTTGACCTGCCTGTGTGGCAAGGTATATTTCTGTTTTATTTTGAGCTCGGTATGAAATAACACCCAGCCATTTGATTCAGCCTATTATTTTATTGTGTTAGTTTTGGTTGTTTCAGTTCAGTTCAGTTCATTTATTGAGTTAGTTATTTCGTTTCATCATTCTTGTATTCTATATCCGTACTGGGCGTTTGGCTCATGCTGTGTTTTTTTTCTTCCGGCAGGTAATCAGGGGGATCAAGGGCAAGTGTGATGAGAGCTCCATTCGATCCAATGGTCTAGGAATATTCTGTTTAGGCTGGACATATTAATTTCTTTGGAGTTGTAATAATTATTTTAGATTATGGTTTGGGCCAGTTTGACATTTATTCTGGTTTGACCTTGTTGATATTTATTTATTTTAAATACTATTCTTTCGTGGCATAGAGTTTTCTTTCGATTTTGTTGTGTTTTGAGTAACCTCCCTTTCTATTTCGGGAAGGGGGTGTTACAGAGTTGGTATCAAAGCTTAGGTTCTTTCTTGTAGAAAACCTATTTAGGTTTGACCTGTGAGTTATGGGTAGAATTCTGGGTTAGGTTTTGTTTAGTTTGATTTTCTGTTCAGCTATATTCAAATCTGTCTCTAATCTATTTTGTTGATATTCGTTGATCTCTTTCTTAGATGGCTCGTAGATCCGCTAGAGTTGCTGGGAGGCGAGGTAACAATAGGGGAAGAGATGATGGTCAGCCCGATGAGCAACCTAATGACCAGATTAATGCTCAATTGGCTGCCTTGGTGAATCGGGCGGTTAATCAGGCTTTACCGCAGTTGGTGGCACAGGTGGTACAGGCAATGCAACAGCCGCCAGAAATTCCTGAGCAGGGGAACTCGGGAAATAATGGTCCACAAGCAAACGAAGAGGAAGGGAATGCGGATGGTCTTGATCAACAGGTGGTTCCAATGTACGTATGGTTGGAGAGGTTTCAGAAGCAGAAGCCACAGTCTTTCAGTTCAGCTCCAACTCCAATCGATGCGGAGAATTGGATTGCACACCTAGAGAAGATTTTTGATGTGTTGGTCTGCTCAGATAATCAGAGAGTGTTGCTTGCTGCTTATAAGCTGGAGGGGGATGCACAGAGGTGGTGGAAAGCGCTGAAAACAACCAAGGGTGATGGGTACGTGGAAACACTTCGTTGGGCGGAGTTTTGTGAGGTCTTTTATCAGCAGTACTTTCCAGCTGCTGATAAAGAGGCCTATGCTAGAGAGTATCTGTCTATTCGGCAGAAAGATGATGAGTCCATCACGGATTTTATGACGAGGTTCACCAGGTTGGCAGGTTTTACGGGAACCTCTGCAGGGACTGCAGCGGAACAGGCGGAGAAATTCAAGTGGCGGATTCATTATAGGTATCGGCAACATCTCATTAACACCAAGTTTACGGATGTATCGGCTGTGGCTAATGCGGCCAAGAACATTGAGATGGAGCGGCAGGACTTTCGGACTTCTAAACCGGAAGGGAATCGGAAGAGGGACAGAGATGACCAGCAGGGTCAAGCTTCGGGTCAGCATGGGAGAAATCAAAGTGGTCAGTGGAACAGAAATCGTGGTGTCCAGCAAGGGCAGTGGCGTGGTCAAAATCAGAACAGGGGTAATCCGCAGATGCCTCAGCAAGGGCAGAATCGTCAGCTTCAGCTACCTTGGTATGGTCAGAATCGACAGCAAGGGCAGAATCGTCAGTAGGGGCAGAATCAGGGTCGTTATCCGGGACCAGTTGGTGGGGGTAACCCAAATCTTATTCCGATAGTTCCTTGTGCTATGTGTGGGGCTAATCATCCTGGGAGACAGTGTCATAGAGTTACCGGTGCATGCTTCTTGTGTGGACAGATGGGTCACATGGCTAGGGATTGTACCGGGCCACGTGGTAATGGTGGAGGCGATGATCATGGTGGCAATGGTGGTCAGCGTCAAGGTGGTCGAGTGTTTGCCTTGACACATAATCAGGCGGCAGGTGCGCCAGGTACTGTTTCTGGCACTCTTTTAGTTGGTAGTCGTGAGGCTTCTATTTTATTTGATACTGGTTCTACTCATTCTGTTGTGGCTCAGTCTTTTGTTCGGCACCTAGGTGTGCCATCTCTGTCTTTAGATTTTGCTATGTCTATTGCTACCCCGATGGGGACTTCTGTTATTATTTCTGAATTATATCGAGGGTGTCCGATCAGTTTTGGGGACAAGATTCGTAGGGCTAATCTTCTTCCAATGTGTATGCACGATTTTGATGTTATTCTCGGGATGGACTGGTTGGATAAGCACCAAGCCACTATCGACTGCCAGGCGAGGAAGGTTATATTTGGAGATGTAAAGTCTCCAGAATTCGTATTTCAGGGTTCACAGCCGAGTAGAGTGGTGAAATTGATTTCAGCCTTGAAGGCTAGGAAGTTAGTGGCAAAGGGTTGTGAGGGGTATTTGGCATTTGTGAAGGATACCTCTAAGGGCGAGTCTCGTATTGAGGATATTTCAGTGGTTCGTGACTTTCACGATGTGTTTCCTGAGGAGTTGTCAGGGTTACCACCGCAACGGGAAGTTGAGTTTACTATTGAGCTCGTTCCTGGTACGGGACCTATTTCTAAAGCGCCGTATCGAATGGCACCATTGGAGTTGCAGGAGTTGAAGGAGCAGTTGCAAGAGCTGTTAGATCGTGGTGTGATTCGGCCGAGTGTTTCGCCATGGGGTGCTCCAGTTTTATTTGTGAAAAAGAAAGATGGGTCTATGAGGTTGTGCATAGACTACAGGGAGTTGAACAAGATTACTATCAGGAATCGGTATCCATTGCCGAGGATTGAAGACTTGTTTGACCAACTTCAGGGGGCGAAGTATTTTTCAAAGATAGACTTGAGGTCGGGTTACCATCAATTGAGGGTGAGAGATGAGGATGTCTCTAAGACAGCTTTTCGTACTCGCTATGGGCATTACGAGTTTCTGGTGATGTCATTTGGGTTGACTAACGCTCCGGCAGTGTTTATGGACTTGATGAACCGGGTGTTCAAGGAGTACTTGGACCAATATGTTATTGTCTTTATTGATGACATTTTGGTTTACTCTAAGTCTAGGGAGGAGCATGAAGAACATCTTCGAACAGTGTTGGGAATTTTGCAGAAAGAGAAATTGTATGCTAAATTCTCTAAATGTGAGTTTTGGTTGGAGCAGATTGCATTTTTGGGCCACGTTGTTTCTGCTGAAGGCATTAAGGTGGATCCTGGAAAGGTTGAGGCTATCACTAAATGGCCGAGACCTACTACTGTGACAGAGATTAGAAGTTTCTTGGGTTTAGCAGGGTATTATAGGAGATTTGTGGAAGGATTCTCTTTGCTTGCTTTGCCATTAACTCAATTGATGAAAAAGGGCTCGAAGTTTGTGTGGAATGAGGAGCGCGAGAAGAGTTTCGAGGAGTTGAAGAAACGACTTGTGACAGCTCCTATACTTACATTACCGTCGGGGACAGGAGGTTTCCAGATTTATAGTGATGCTTCTAAGAAGGGCTTGGGATGTGTTTTGATGCAACACGGTAAGGTGATTGCTTACGCTTCTAGGCAACTTAAACCATATGAGGTGAATTACCCCACACATGATTTAGAGTTGACAGCGGTGATCTTTGCTCTAAAGATTTGGAGGCACTATTTGTATGGAGAGACTTGTGATATCTTTACCGATCACAAAAGTCTTAAATACATTTTCACTCAAAAGGAGCTTAACATGAGGCAGAGGCGTTGGTTGGAGCTTCTAAAAGATTATGATGCGAGGATTCAGTATCACCCGGGGAAGGCAAATGTGATTGCAGATGCTCTTAGCCGAAAAAGTTCAGGAAGGGTAGCAGCTCTTATTACACAACCTCAGCTTAGTTCGGATATGGAGCGACTAGAGTTGGAGTTGTATGTCCAAGGTTCAGATGGGCATTTGGCAGGTATGCGAGTGGAGCCCTCTCTTATTTCAAGGGTTAAGGAAGCTCAAAAGGAAGATGGGGAATTGTGGAGTATGGCACAAAATATGGAGGAGGGCAAGCAGCCCGACTTTCGTATTGATGACCATGGTGTAATTTGGTTGGGTGAGCGGTTGTGTGTACCATCTGATCCAATCATTCGGGAGGCGATTTTGGCGGAGGCTCATAGTTCGCCATTTTCTATTCATCCAGGTTCTACAAAGATGTACAGGGATTTGAAGGAAAATTTTTGGTGGAATGGGATGAAGCGAGATGTGGCTGAATATGTTGGGAAGTGCCTCACTTGTCAACAAGTGAAGATAGAACATCAACGAGATAGTGGGTTGCTGCAACAATTAGACATTCCAGTGTGAAAATGGGAGGATATCACGATGGATTTTGTGACTGGTTTGCCGAAGACTTTCAGGAAGAATGATGCCATTTGGGTTGTGGTGGACCGGTTGACTAAATCGGCACATTTTTTGGCCATCCACGAGGGCTACTCGGTGGATAGGTTGGCACAGATATTTCAACAGGAGATTGTTAGACTTCATGGTACTCCGGTGTCTATTATTTCGGATCGGGACCCACGATTCACTTCACGATTCTGGAAAGGGTTTCAACGAGCTTGGGGTACTCGGCTCAACTTTAGTACATCTTTTCATCCGCAGACTGATGGGCAATCCGAACGGACCATTCAGACGTTGGAGGACATGTTGAGGTCTTGTGCACTTGAGTGGTCGGGTAACTGGGATGATTACTTGAGCCTAGTTGAGTTTGCTTATAACAACAGTTGGCATGCGAGTATTGGGATGGCTCCGTTTGAGGCGTTGTATGGTAGGAAGTGTCGGGCACCAACTTGTTGGGATGAGGTTGGCGAGAGAGCCATAGAAGGGCCTGAGTTAGTTCAAATCACTACGGAGAAGGTAGCGGTGGCTAAGGAGAAATTGAAGTCGGCTCGATCACGGCAGAAGAGTTATGCTGATAAGCATAGGAGGACCTTAGAGTTTAAACCTGGTGAGCATGTGTTCCTAAAAGTTTCTCCTTGGAAGGGTATTCGGCGATTTGGTCTGAAAGGGAAGCTTAGTCCGCGTTATATTGGCCCATTTGAGATTCTGGAGAGGGTTGGTGAGGTTGCATATCGGTTAGCTTTGCCTCCACAGCTAGCTGTGCACAATGTATTCCATGTGTCGGTATTGAGGAGTTATAAGTATCATCCGTTGCATGTGGTGCAATATCCGTTCGATAAGATTCGTGATGATCTTACTTGTGTGGAGCAAGCCGAGGCGATTTTGGATCGTCAAGAGCGGGTTATGAGGAGGAAGACAATTCCGTTTGTTAAGGTTTTGTGGAGAAACCATTCGGAGCGAGAAGCTACATGGGAGATGGAGGAGTCTATTCGAGTGGAGTATCCGCATCTTGTTGATAATTAGGTTCGTTCTTTTCTTTTGATTCCGGGGACGGAATCCTTTTTAAGGGGTAGGTGATGTAATACCCGGAAAAATAATAAACAAATAAATGACTTTTTAAAGATTTTGTTTTAAATATTTTATTTGGGCTTTCTTATGTTTGGGTAAAACATTATATTTAATTCATATGGACTACAATAAGTAAATGATTATATTGGGTTTTATATTAATTAGGCCTAACTTGTATTTGGGCAATTTTAAATTCTATTATAATTAGGAGAATTAATAAATCGGTTAATAAGTAAATAAAACATAACCCTACTGTCATTATTTTTTTTATACGAATTGAGAAGAAAGAAGCGGCGGCAACAAGAATAGAAGAGAAAAGAGAATTGACAAATTGAGTATTGTTCATATAAGAGGTAAATTAAACTCTTTATTGAATTCTTTTTGCCACGCATATAGGCTCTGCGCAATAACTGTTGGGATTTTTGACATATATATATACACATGAGAAACGGAACTACAAGCCTGCAATTTCATATATATATATATATATAACGGTTTGATTGCTGCATTAAATGTTATATATATAAGGATCATATATATATATATATATATATATATACTCAGGGAAAAAAAAAAGAATCTAATGACAATTTGATTTGGACGAAGGCCACTGTCAATAATTAATAATAATAATAATAATAATAAGTTTATTAACGGGTTAAAGATGGAAGAAATATTTGGCAAACATACTTATATATATATATATATATATATATATTTTTATTATTTAGTTCGGACGGAAGAAGTTTAACGAATAAATTTTGGAATATAAATTTTGGGTATTACATTGCTTACTTCAGGTACGGATTCCGTACTCCTTCAGCGATTCTCTTATTAAATTTAATTTGTTCGTTTTGTTTCTCGTTTCGAAATTGGTTATTGTTTCTCATGATCGTTCGTTCTCAAATTCTTATGATAGTTTCGTCTTGGTAGTGATACATAGAACTCGTGTTTGTACTCTTTGAATTGAGTTAACATATTAGTGTTTATTTTTAATCTTTTAGAGATGTACATGTTAATGTATTTTTGGAGTTTCGTATTTATATTTATTTCGTTGTTACATGTACATACTAGAACCCCTTGTGTTAATATTATGTCGCATGTGTTGTGACATGATATTTTTGTTAGAATATACCGTAGGGTATACCTGAGCTATAACCACCTGTGGGGGTACCACAGGCATGTCGTCTTGGCACGAGAGGCATGACACTTTCCGTGGTAGTGTGATCAGTCCACGGCGTCTCCGTTTTGTGCTCCGGTGGGAGTTGGCCATTTGGTGTTTTGTTGTGGGAGGCGTATGGGTCGACCCTAGTTTTCTGTTCTGTTCTGTTCTACGGAGTGGCGATGTTTGTGCCAAACACGCCTTCCGATTTTGCATGCATTGGATTCGCGGTCCAATGTGTGTGACTTGCCTGTGTGGCATTATTTGACCTGCCTGTGTGGCAAGGTATATTTCTGTTTTATTTTGAGCTCGGTATGAAATAACACCCAGCCATTTGATTCAGCCTATTATTTTATTGTGTTAGTTTTGGTTGTTTCAGTTCAGTTCATTTATTGAGTTAGTTATTTCGTTTCATCATTCTTGTATTCTATATCCGTACTGGGCGTTTGGCTCATGCTGTGTTTTTTTTCTTCCGGCAGGTAATCAGGGGGATCAAGGGCAAGTGTGATGAGAGCTCCATTCGATCCAATGGTCTAGGAATATTCTGTTTAGGCTGGACATATTAATTTCTTTGGAGTTGTAATAATTATTTTAGATTATGGTTTGGGCCAGTTTGGCATTTATTCTGGTTTGCCCTTGTTGATATTTATTTATTTTAAATACTATTCTTTCGTGGCATAGAGTTTTCGTTCGATTTTATTGTGTTTTGAATAACCTCCCTTTCTATTTCGAGAAGGGGGTGTTACATAGATGTAATCAAACACAGCCTCAGTTAATATCATTCAGACCATTTAATCATTTCATATGCTCGCAGCATTAATCTGAAAGACCAAGGGAACAAGAGAACTAGTACTAAAATTCACAATTCACCATTGAAAGATAAAAACCTTGGTGTTTACAAGAAAGGTAACCAACAAAAAAGGATTTATAAACAACTAGTACCAAGTAAAAACTAGAAGAGGTTCAAGATAAGGAGGCAAGACCGCTCGAGCACAAGGTACTGTAATCTTCGTCTTAGAAGTTCTCAAGCAGGACCACCAAAAAGACTCCAATCGTTCACTTTGAAGCTTGAAACTGCCTGTTTAAAAACTTCAGCCATTGCCACGAATCCAGATTGTGCAGCAGGTACAGCTAAACCAGCCCCAACTACGCTAGCACTTTCACTCAAATGGCTGCAATAACATCAACAAAGTGTAAAATAAATAACAGTAGCGCCACGAAAAAATATATATTAGAACACACAAATACACAATGCAAACCAAAATCCAAATTGAATACATCTGTTTGCTTGACCCCAGACATAATGAAAAGCTTACTTGATAATCCCTAGACATGATAAATTTCTTACAAGATGAGGATGGTATCCATCAAGTTTTTTTATATTGCTCAATTACTAAAACAGAATGGCAAAAAACTCCATGTGCACCTTATTTCCGATATAACACTCAAGTACAGTACTTGGATGTTTTTGAGATGTTTTCTATTTTTCTAAGCTGGATATAAAGAGCATAGTTGTGAAGTTTAGCAGAAATGGACAGCGGTATACAATACAAAAGGAAAAATCTATTCATCCGATGACTTATTGGTGTTACCATATGACCCTCATACGTTGAGTAACCTTCTAATTCCATAAATTGTTTATTGCACTTCAGATGCCTTAAAATAAGAGAGATATCTTTTTGTAATAATTTGTTGTAGGTCTGCCACACGGATAATAAAACAAACTATAAGCAATTCCTACCACGTGCCGCCAATTTGATGTGCATTTGTAGCAAGTGACAAAAGAGAAAACACAGGATTGTAACGATAAAATTTCCTAAATTGTAACGATAAAATTTCCCAGAATTTGCTCCCCAGTAAAGATCAGTTGGGTTCAAGAGAAACAAGAAGATATGGTTCTCGATTTAAATGGCCAAACAAATTATTTTTCATACTTACTTTATTAAGAGGGGTTCATATGCAGTGATAAGTACATCTGTGCCGACTTCCTTAAGGCGCAAATTTGCCAGATACACCTGCAGGAACCAATGTTTTGAAATTCACTAGGAAGTTTAAATAAATTAAGATTTATAGAGTAAGATAAAACAGCAAAGAACTTACTTTCACTATATTTTGAGCTTCCCTTCCTTGGCGCCCCTTAGAGATGGCCTAATCAAGAGTAGAAAACAGTCATAGTTGCCATATATGAATGAAACACAAGCACAGTGAGAGAAAGGGATACTTAGTGGAATGTGTGGATGAGAGAACACAAGAATCAGCGGCATGTGTTGTAAGTTGTGAGAGAGCACATAACTGTATTCTCAACAGGGTCTCATCTTAAATGTTGCAACAATTCTGGACTCTTGTACTAATTTGAAAGTTAGTCAACCATATTATTTTATCACTCTATATGGCTTCTGTGGTCTAACTAGTTTACAATCAGTTGAGCATTCACATATATACAATACATCTCATCCTCCCACTGAACCCCAAAAATGGCAGGATAGTACTATACTATAGGAGATTCCATAATATATCCAAAGTGAGACAAACAGGAATATAGAAAGGACAGCCTGACAGATGGGCTATTGATTCTTTACATTGAATTAATGGAATCATAAAGTTGATCAACAACCAATCATTTTTTCAGAGAAAACCACCAATGGCATCCCCGGCAAGCTTAGGTAACAAAACAGATGTGCCTCAAAATAGAATTTAAGTTTTTCCTTTTCCATTTGTTATCCTCTACAATAAAGGAGAGTTTCATTTGTGAATGAAGTTAAGAGATACAAAACAGTCGGTTGATAGTGTGAAACACTCCCTGCAAAAACTATGGTGAATGGTCTCTACATTGGCCAAACAATAGCCTTATTTAAATGTAGGGTTTATAGGAAAGGGAAAGTCTCAAAGGACCAAAACACAAATGTAAAACGAAAAACTGATATGTTTAGCAACACAAGTGTTATCTTACAAACCATTTGTCCAACAGCAGTTGTAACGACTGCGGGCATGTTTCTAAACTGCAACCACTCAGCCTCAAATATTCCTGACTGCTCAATTACCTGGAAAGAGAGGCTAGTTTTTAGTTTCTTGTTTTCAAAACCAATAATCTGCATCCCTTTATGTTAGCGCGGTAAGGAAGGATAATTGGATACCAAAAAGAAGAAAAGGTAGAAATAATTGTTTGTCACCAAATTACATGCTAAGTAACAAAATCAGAAATAGGAACAATTAAAATTAATAGAACATATGAATGCCATTATACTAAATACTACCCATAATAACCATAAGTGAAACCACAGGAAATTCCTCCTAAAGGGCCTTTTCATCCAGTAAAAGACCGTGTAACTAATCATCCATCAATCCATCCCACTTTTCACTTTCTCGCATCACTTCCCTGCAGCAACAGATTCTGCATCCATCCAGGTTCTGCTTCTCTCCCACTTCTTAGTTCAACACTTTGTGACAAAGTTACCTCCCCCCCGGTAGGCCTGTAAACGGGTCCTTATCGGATCGGATCGGATCGGGGTCTATCCGGATCCGATCTGTCGGGTCCTTATCGGATTCGGATCGAGTCCGAGTCCTTATCGGGTCGTTATGTAGCAAGCAACAATCATTAGATTATGTAGAAAATGAACGGTTATGATGGAACATAATTAAATATATAGTAAAATATATGCAAATTTGGGTTATTATCGGATCGGGTCCTTATCGGATCAGAACGGATGTGTTCCGGATCCGACTAAACGGGTCCTTATCGGATCGGGTCCGGGTCCAGACCCGGTCCGTTGACAGGCCTACCCCCCCCCCCGGGGGGGGGGGGGAATCATCCTTTACAGGATAAACAGGATTAAATGTAAGGAAATTGATTGTGTAACACTCATAAAAGAATTTTTTTAAATGTTTTCTCCTCAATTATTCAGGGTTGCTTATTAGTAATACCTTTAGTCTCCAATAAATATAAACTCAGTATATAATGTCAAAACATGTCGGTAGAGATATACTTGAATTTACATACTATGTTAAATTTTAATAACATGTCCACTCCAAAAAAGGACGAGAATAAGAACATGAAAGTGAGTTTACCGTGCTTCCCTCTGCATCTTGTTCTGAGGCAAGGTCTTGAAAGAACCATGTGGCACTTCCATTATCAGAAACATCATGTTTCAAATCCAAAAGCTCAAATATCAAACTTTCATCACGTCCAGGGTCCACAAATGCCTCCTTTAAAAACAAGACAATTCCAAATTACAATAAATATTTCAATGTAATTAAAAAACACTAGTTTCCCATAAATTTGAAGCAGAAAAAATCAAAGTTTTAATTTTAAAAAGAATACATCATCCAACCAACCTGGTGATCTGGGACTTGGCGAACATTGCTCACATCCTACAGTTAAAAGTTCAAATGCTATACTTTTTTAGTTCAATTAAAACATCAACTGCACACAAACAAATAAAAATTATCAACAAATAACGGAAACTAACCTGAAACCTGTGAGGGAACGTGCTGCCTATAGCACCACCAAACAATGGCCGGTTTGTATAGTAATCTTCTGACATTATGAGGGGAACCTAGAAAAATCCAATAACGCTTCTCACAACCAGTATCACAACTCGGTCTAAAAATCAAAACAAATAACACAAATATACGAGTATACATAACATCAAAGGAACAAATATATACAAAGGAAAAATTAAAGTAATATCAACACCCGCAAATTTGATACGTCAAGAAAAGAATCAAATAAACTGACACTAGCAAATAATCAAGACAAACAAATGAATAGACAAGCATATATTAGACGGGTACAGGAAGTATAAAATTCAAAGTTCCAATTAGGCGGAATAACTTACCGATTAAAGGCGAAAGGAAAGAATGGAGAAGCTTCGAGAATTACCGTAACAGTTGAAAAAGTGGAGGTGGAGGTGGAGGTGGAGGTGTAAAAGGGTTTACAGGTTGTAATTTTATTTATATTACACGCAGGGGAACTGGGATGAGCTCGCCTCTGCTTCATCAAGACGCTACCTTAGCGTCAAATTGTGTAGGGCTATTCAGAGGGAAAAAAAAACAGAGAAGAAGATTATTTACAATTCTGGGTCGATTGATGGATTGGTAGCTAAAAGGCTACGTGGGCTGGGCTTATCATTTTGTTTGTGTGACCCAATATAAAATTGTGATTGTTTGATATTTGAAGTCATGTTTCGAGACTTGGACCGTTTAACCCGTAAACTTAGCAGATGTACAAGTCTTTCTTCAATTAATGGTCCGAGTTGTTATTGTTATTATTATATAAAAAAATACTACTCCCTATATTTTATTATTAAACTTTTAAAGTCAAGATCAATGGTGTAACACAAATCAAAAAAAGTGTTCATCCTTCCTCCCAGCAAAAAAAAACACCTGTGTAAGGAGAAATTTCCATAGATACCTCTTCGAATCTTCTTCTATACCCGTTCGATCTGTAAACCAATTTTGAGGTTTACTGAATTATTCACAATCTTTTACTTTATTCCCCTCCCTCCCTCTAACCCGACCCCCCCATTTTCAGAACCTAGAATCATTCTGATCTCGATACATCCTTCCTTCATAGATATACCCGCATCACTTCCAAGTTCAAATCAATTTTTCTACAGTTCGTTGAATCAGGGATTTAGCTCGTATTCTAAGTCTCAATTTGAATTCAAAGTTCGATTTTTTTTATAAAAAAAAATTAACCTCTTTCTTTTTATGTGTGATACTGATACAAAAAATTGTGTGGGAGAGTGGTAGAGATAGGAAGAAATGAATAATAATAATAATAATAATAATAATCAAAAGAAGAGGAATTTTCAAATAGAAGCGTTTAAGCACAAAGTGGTGGTTGATCCCAAATACGCCGACAGGACATGGAAGATACTGGAGCACGCTATCACTGAGATTTACAATCATAATGCTAGTGGTCTTAGTTTTGAGGAGCTTTACAGGTTAACTAAAATCATTCTCTTTGCTCTCTTTTCGCCCTTTTTTCCAGTAGTCTGTTATATTTTTGTATTTTCATCGACTTCATTTGGCTTGATATGGTCTTCAAACATAGTTTCTTCTTCGATTGTGCTTGTGCTAACACATTGTTGCTTCTTATATTTCTTGATTATTTTCTATTCATTTGCGCGCTTAGTTTTAATTTAGTTTAGATAAGAGTTGGCAATTTTTCGTTTCAATGAAACATAACCACCAAAGAGTGCTTACTGGAACTTGTTCCCTCTTTGAATGGAGAAATGAGGTCATTTCTGGTGCTGAATAATCTCATGTATGGTTTTCTAATTCCTTCTTGCGAATAGGTAATTCTTTTGATGACTTGCTTTCCAAATTTCCTCTTAATGCTGACTTATATCTAGGAAAATAAATGGCTGGCTTGGATGGCTTCAAGTCTGTTGCTTTTTATGTCCACCATAAGTACACCATTCTGCATTGCATGTTCTCAAACTGTTGGAGAGAATTTTGATTTTAATTCTGTCAATACTTTTTTTTTAATAAATAAAGTGGATTTTTTTCCCCTTTTGGTCAGGGGATGTCTCTAATAGGACTCATAGACCCTTAATTTAGTACAAAGAGAATTCTATAAATTACAAGTAGAGATTCTGAGTAGTACACTGTTCCATATTGCTGTATTGTGTTCATGTCATTGACTTGTTATTGTTGGTTTAAAATTGCCAGCTGACAGATTTTTTGAGCTCCTAACTATAAGATTTTGAAATCTAGCATTATGTTTTGACGTATCATCGTTTTCCTCTTTGCTGAAGAAGGAAAACTGAAAACATAATATCAAAGATAAATCAGTTTGCTGTCAGAACAAGATACTGCCAAATTTTATTGTCGTTTTCCTTATTATAGTTGTCGGTGAACATTTCTCACAGTATATTTGTTGGTGTACATTTCTCCCTGTATATTTGTCTGTAAACTATAAGTAGAAAGTGGTACATTATTGAATTCTCAAATCAAGTGTTCCTTGCAGCCAGATCTTTCCCTATCCAGCAGGAAAAGTTTAAATTTCAATTAAAATGGCAACACTTGAAATTTTGATAGGACATACAAGGAAACAAAAAGATCTGGACACGTCTATCGGTTGGTAATGGATATTATTTTTGGGCAAGTTACCTAGTCATTTGTTTAGACTCGTTACAATTTAGTATATAGTTTCACTATATTAAATGTCTATATATGTGCTTATAATGAATGAGTTGAGAAATGGAAGAACGATGGGACCTCAATAATTCTTTCAGTTGAGTAAAGTTGCGTCACCTAAATGGAGAATAATATATTTGAATAAGATTTTAACTTCACAGTTCCTTTTGGCTAAAAAAAACACTTCGTCACTGTTTTTACAGGTTTCTGTTTCTGTTTTCTTTCACTCTAAACTCAAACAAATGTGTTCTTAAATTTCAGTTTTTCTTTGTCATGATATTGTCACTTGATTTATGTTTGAGTTGTTGTAAGCTGATTCCTGCGAGGACATGACTAGTATTATCAGACTCTGGTAATTTTAAATCATATTTGGTTGCGTCAAATGTATATGGAGGGTTTCATCATTTGTTTGTTTCTTTTTTCCCTCTCACTCGTTAGTGTATCTGATATATCCTCATTCTTCACATACCTTATTTGGCTACAACAGATGTTCTGAAGTCAGCCCTGTTTGAGTACTGGGGAAATTTTTTTAGGCCATTGTGTTTGCATTTTAAAGGATTTTTTTTTTGTCTGATTAATTTAAATTCTTTCCAATGATTCAGAAATGCTTATAATATGGTGTTGCACAAATTTGGAGAGAAGTTGTACTCAGGGCTTGTGTCAACCATGACATACCACCTAAAAGAGATATCAAAATGTATAGAAGCTGCCCAAGGTGGTTTGTTCCTTGAAGAACTAAACAGGAAATGGACAGATCATAACAAAGCATTGCAGATGATCCGTGACATACTGATGTACATGGATAGGACTTACATTCCAACTAACCATAAAATCCCTGTTCATGAGCTTGGCCTGAACCTTTGGAGGGATAACATCATACACTCCAGTAAAATCCAGACAAGGCTTTTGAATACTCTTCTTGAACTTATCCTACGAGAAAGGACAGCTGAAGTTATAAACCGGGGGCTGATAAGGAATATAATTAAGATGTTAATGGATCTGAGACCTTCTGTTTACCAGGAAGACTTCGAGAGACCTTTTCTTGAAGTTTCAGCTGATTTCTACAGGGTTGAATCTCAGAAGTTCATCGAGTGCTGTGACTGTGGGGACTACCTAAAGAAAGCTGAGAGACGTCTAAATGAAGAAATAGATAGGGTTTCCCACTACTTGGATATGGATAGTGAAATCAAGATCACGAATGTTGTGGAGAAGGAGATGATTGCAAACCACATGCTGAGACTAGTACATATGGAGAATTCCGGCTTGGTGAACATGCTTCTTGATGATAAGTACGAAGACTTGGGAAGAATGTACAATTTATTCCGCCGGGTTTCCAATGGCCTCTCAACAATCAGGGATGTGATGACTTCTCACCTCAGGGACACTGGTAAACAGCTTGTTACTGATCCAGAAAGGTTAAAAGATCCTGTGGAGTTTGTCCAGTGCCTCTTGAATGAAAAGGATAAATATGACAGGATAATAAACTTGGCATTCAGCAATGACAAGACATTCCAGAATGCTTTGAATTCGTCATTTGAATTCTTCATTAATCTGAATCCTCGTTCTCCTGAGTTCATTTCATTGTTTGTGGATGATAAACTGCGTAAAGGTCTGAAGGGAGTCAGTGAGGAAGATGTTGAAATTGTTCTTGACAAGGTCATGATGCTCTTCCGTTACTTGCAGGAGAAAGATGTTTTTGAAAAATATTATAAACAGCACTTGGCAAAGCGGCTTTTGTCAGGAAAAACTGTCTCTGACGATGCTGAGAGAAGTCTGATTGTTAAGCTCAAGACAGAATGTGGATATCAGTTCACATCAAAACTAGAAGGGATGTTCACAGACATGAAAACCTCTCAGGACACTATGCAGGGGTTTTATTCAAACCATGGTGCTGAGTTGGGAGATGGCCCTACAGTGGTTGTCCAGGTTCTAACGACAGGGTCCTGGCCTACGCAGCCAAGTGTCACTTGCAACCTGCCAGCTGAAATGTCAGCTCTGTGTGAGAAGTTCCGAACATATTATCTTGGGACACACACAGGGCGGAGATTGTCTTGGCAAACTAACATGGGCACAGCTGACTTGAAGGCGGCCTTTGGGAAGGGGCAGAAGCATGAGCTGAATGTGTCAACTTTTCAAATGTGTGTCCTCATGCTGTTTAACAATGCTGATCGGCATAGCTATAAAGATATAGAGCAGGCTACTGAGATTCCCCCATCAGATTTAAAGAGGTGTCTGCAATCCCTGGCTTGTGTTAAGGGAAAGAATGTTCTTCGTAAAGATCCAATGTGCAAAGATATCGGAGAGGAGGATGTATTTTTTGTTAATGACAAGTTCATGAGCAAATTCTACAAGGTAAAGATAGGAACTGTAGTTGCACAAAAGGATTCAGAACCTGAAAAACAGGAGACACGGCAGAGAGTGGAGGAGGACAGAAAGCCCCAGATTGAGGCTGCAATAGTAAGAATTATGAAATCAAGGAGAGTGCTGGATCATAACAATATTATAACTGAGGTCACAAAGCAACTGCAATCTCGTTTCCTGGCGAACCCAGGAGAGATTAAGAAACGAATTGAGTCTCTTATTGAACGAGATTTCTTAGAGAGGGATGGTGCAGATAGACGTTTGTACCGATATCTTGCCTGAAGAAACCGCTCAGGCATTTTACGCTTTTTTTTTATTTTCATGATCTGGTTATACTGTCTACTTATTTAGTAGTTGAAAATTTGCTCTTTGGGTTTATAGAAGCTCCGGAGTTTGAATGAATTCATTTTATGGCTACGTTGCCTACTTCCCCTTTAGCAGCCTATATCAATTCTGAATCCGTCTTTAATCATCTTCCCGCCATAGGGACATAATATTTTGAGTAGCTGAAATGTAGAGGAAAGCTCGTCTGTGAAAGTTTTCTAATTTCAATAATGTACCATACATCTGTGACAATGGCCTGCATTATTTAGTCATGGTAAATGCTAAATGTCAACATCTTGGATACTGAAGTGGTGCACTTAATTTTCAACAAGTCTCAACACTGGAGCTGTTTTCCAAATTTCATTCAGGTACTTATTTTCAATTGTATGGAATGAGTGTTCCCTCTTCAGTTCACTTTAAATTCATATCGCTCCAGACTTTTTTCTTTTTCCCCTAAAATAAAATGCAGATTGGGCGGAACAGAGTAAGACATTGTTCCACTATATTGCTATATTTAACATTTCTCCTGCGACCATTTTCACATTGGTAGTGCGGATGGGTCTTTCTGAATTTTCAGTCACAAATTTCAACTTGCAACCCCCTTTTTCTTTCCCTTGGGGTCAGGGCACTGGGGTAAATCACTCCCGACAGTAAAGGAAGAATAACTTTAGAATTTCAACCAAATTTTATTGTGTAAATTCACATGTTCAAGTGAAGAAGGAAGAAATCAGAATTAACCAACATGTTACATTAAGAAGGCAAGTTTCCCTAGGATCCCTGCCCCTTTCCCGAAGTTTTCCCCTAAGCCCCTACAGTAAAATGTATTCCTACAATTGAATTGTAGCAGAATAAATTCTATAAAATAAATTATTTTATAAAAAAAAACAGAGAGAGAGAGAGAGAAAAATAAAAAATGATCCTTCACATACCCATTTTAGTGGGGGGTATGCTGAATGCATTCATCAGCTTGTGATGTCAGATAGAATTTATGCAGAAAAGATATTTTAGTAGTGTTTCCAATCGTCTAAAATTCAGCCGCATGGGAGGTACTACCACAATCAGCAGCATCTCTCTTTTTATTTGGGAGCAAAAAATCTGCCAATAAGTTGGCTCATGCTATAATAACAAATCAGAACTAGTTCGAATTTAAAGGACAACCTGTATTGGTTGAATTGACCTAACAGCCCAACCCAACATAATTAAAAGCTCAAAAATCAGTTGCTAAAACTTTTCTTTACATCTAATCCACAAGCAGGACATGCCTAAATTATCTCTCAAATCTCCAACTTGCCAAGTTTTATTCACCCAAGAGATCATCCAACTAGTTCTGCAGGCTGCAGCACAAGTTACAGAAACAGGTCAATCTCAGAGATACTGACCATTGGAAAAAGAGGCGGACTCTTAAAGAATGAGGCTAGGTTTTGCAGAATAACCATATGAAAGGGAAATAAAGAGCCAAAGAAGTGGGCAAAGCCAATTTCAGTTACCAAAAATGATACATGCAGTGTGAAACTAGTGCGCTCGAAAGTTATTGATCCAGGAGGAGAATACGATTCTGTACATCTGAAAAAGTTTTTACATCTGTTCCCCATAACCTGCATGGACCAGAATCTTATGGACATTTAGATGACAAATGATACTCAAGAATGTCTTAACTTTGTTCATCAGAACCTACTCATCCAAGCATATGATAAGTTTTACACAAATTAGTATAACCATTTATATATGTTAATCAATTCAATGTAATCCCATTTCCATTAAAAGTTTTGTCCTTGTAAAGTAAACACAGAATGGAGGTTGTGTAGTAAAATAAATGCCCACTAGCCATGTGATGGGACTCTCTTATAATCAAAACAGACGTTTCTGTTCAGCAATGTGATAAATTTAATGTCACCAAATGAGACATGAATTTAGAAACTTACCAGCAGTGGATCCCAACAGCATTGGCCCCTGGCTTGTCAGCCTTTTGATCATCTCCAACATGTACTGCTTTACAGGCATCCACATTAATCTGGTCTAAACATTGCCAAACATTAGGAAGTTGCATCATTATGTAACTCACTTTGAACTTGCCGTAAAAATAACATAATAGACATGCACATGCAAGTTCCTCATCTAAATGAAACATAAACTTGTCGCCGATCAAAATCAAACCAGCATTTGAACCTTTTGTTCAATCTCTCCAAGCTGGGAATAGATGCATATGCTACGGCCAACCAAGCACGACATAAGGTTCTTACAGAAATTATCCACCTCTCCATCATTATGTCATAATAAAAGAAACTTTCAATTAAAATACATACCTAAAGCTACTTTAAATATTTTTGCATCTGGCTTTTCATATCCAACCTCCGAAGATATGATAACAGCATCAAACCTAACAGAGTCAAAGGAAAAAGAAAATTACCATACTAGTGTAGCTGTCTGAAAAGACTGCTAAGTATCCCTATCATTTTCCATATGCAAGCACAACAACTATACTTTCTAATGGTCTATTTAGGACCTCAAAGAAAAAGGACCTTCTTGCAAAAAAAAAAAGCTTTCCCCCTGCAAGGCAATTTAAGAGACCTCCAGTCCTTTTTTAAACTATCCCAAAATAGGAGTCTTTAAGATACCAAATTTTACGACTTTCTAAATTTACCATATAAGTTAGACATTCTTGTGCAACATGTACATGTAAGTTTTGAATAACTTAATATAACATAATTATTTCCTAAAAAATACTTCACTTCTTTAAATGGGATTTATTTTGGGGGTGGGTGTTTATAGGAGTACTATATGAAAAGTATGGAACAATTATTCACTTATGGGATGATGAAACAACCACACATCTTACAAGCCAACTAGTTCCATAAATGATATTTTTCTTAAAATAATTCAAAAGTATAAGCAATTAAAGTATCATGATCCCAATATCAAGATTAGCATAAGAAATGATCAAATGTAGAGGCTGGAAAGGTAGAGGACATTGACGCTTACAAGTCCACAACTTTCAGATCCTTTAATAACTTCCTCAAACGATTGTCAAAGTTGGAAACCACAGCCAATTTAACTGTTCATGGTTCAATAATTTAAATAGGAGAAATAAAATGAAACACAAATTACAAACAAAAAGTTCCCAAATACATGCTGCAACAGATTAATGATAACATAGGATAAATATAACCTCCAGCATCTTTCAGGCTGACTATTGTTTCATAGGCTCCAGGTGGAAGACACCATGCATCACCAGTTGCGTAGTACTGAACAAAGCAAGCATCAACAGTTTTAAGATAATAGCAGCCAGCGTCAGATTATAGTTGGGGTAATCAGTTCATACTATAGTCAGTTGGTAATTAAGTGTCAAGATACAAACTTCTTCCATAAATATCATAGAGCACTAAGATAAACTCAAATTATACATACTTGGTTACAGGCTAACTAATCAATTCACACTATGGTCAGTTGGTAATTAAGTGTCAAGATACAAACTTCTTCCATAAATATCTTAGAGCACTAAGATAAACTCAAATTATACATACTTGGTTACAGGCTAACCTATCTAAAAACAAATTCACTGCTGCCCCAAAGCACAAATTATAATATTTTTGCTGTCATGAATGATCACCTGATACACTTCTTCAAAATAATCATCTTTGGCACAACCAGTGGCTTCAGAAACTACAAGTCTCCAGAATGGTTTTCCGTCTCCCTATCATGATACGGAAATACAAAAGATATTTCAAACATACATTTTTTTATCAACTTCGTGGGTAAAACAAGCTACATGTTTTGTAAACACTGACAAATAGGACAAGTTTAATGGTTAATTGGTTCGAGCTGACTATTCCTTTTTTTCTCATCTCCTTTCCAGATTGAACATTGAGAAGGTAGGAGTTAAGACTCCACTAGTATCAAATTTTCTTTCAAAATACATATGGATTAGCTATCCCCAGGGAAAAACATAGCTTATTGACCAAGTAAAAAATGGCAAACTTATATACTGTACTATGTGTTTGAGAATGAAGGAACAGTGAACATAGAAAAGAAGTCAATAACTCACTTGGTACCGAAGCTTTTCAGGCCATGATGCAGAAAAGGCCCTTTTAAATCCTTGCTTTATTTCAGCACGGGTCATACTCAAACCTATTAATACCAAAGAAATTAGTACTCCAAACACAGACTAGCAGCACTCAAATCTAAAACTGAATTCTCATGAGTTTTGCATCTGCCAAGAGCCAGACATAAATAAGATTATTGGCTTATTGCTTCAATGAAACAAGAAAATGCAAAATTATTTGTTATAATAATTTTAAATCTTTCTATGTTGAATAAGTTATTTGTTTGGGTTGTTTTTATATCCTCATTTATAGAACTCCAAAATTCATATCCTCAGTGGGAAAAAAATTATTCACTTTTCGTAAATGTGGCTTTCAAAAACTAAAAAAGCTAAAAACTGTTTAAACATGTTCTTTAGAAAATAATAACAGAAGAGCTATAATTCATGAATAACACAAGGCCCTAAGAGGCACAGAATATGAACAACACACAAAGGTTTAATTACTGCAGTATGGTATAGTATAGACAACAATCCTCAAACACCGAGTGAAAAATTGAAACTCATGGTACATAATAATGCACTAGAACGCTCCGATATGTCTTAGAGATAGTGAGCTCTAAGTATGAATTGCTTCATTTCTAAGATCAAATACATTATTCAAGTAAACTAGATTACAGACTAAAGTACAAAAAAAAAAAAATCCAAGGCAATTTTGCTATTTTAGCACATGTGAGGCAGATGCAAAGTGAACTCTTGCAATACTATGAATTCATTCATTGTTACCAAAAGTAACTTACATATAGAAAAAAATTAAATAAAAAAAATGCTAACCATATTTTTGACCAATTGAGGAGTATGTATCTTCAACAGGACTAGCCAGCTGCAAAAGGGTACCTCCAGCATCCAATAATAATGCATCATACCTTCTCTTCACTGAGTTTCCACCTAACAACAGAAACACAGACAATTGGTTCATCTAGAATAGTATAAGCCTAAAAATAGGGATATATTTGCAAATTAAATGAGAAACTGACCCGTATGAACTGTAATTGTTGCAGTGGGACATAAGGAAGAATTTCGAACACCCAGAAAAGAATTGGTCGTGAGCATCAAATTGGAAGGTTTTAGTTTTAGGGCTCTGAAGAGAGAAGATGCCTCCATTGTTACGTAGTTTAGCGAATATCACAAAGCCTGAGTCGACTGGTTGGTTGATAAGCTGCAAAGACGGAACCGCTAAACTTGACAATCTATACTTATAAAAAATTTTAGGGACTATTTACCGTTTAAAATTTTTGATCTTCAGAAATCAGAGCAAATGATGCATAATTGTATCTTACCGTGAAAATTTGTAGTATATTCATACTGAAATGAAACAAAACAAAACGAACCTGATAAGAAGAATACACACATTAAAAATATTTATCGACCACAGTGGGAGTCGGACCCACCGACCTTCTGATCCGAAGTCAGACGCGCTAATCCACTGCGCTATGCTGTCGAATATTACTTCAGATCCAAAGTTTTAAGAATTGGCAATTGTGTATAGTTGCATATCTACCCCCTTCCCTGCCATTTATAAATTAGTTTAAAATAATCATTATTTCATCTTATATAAAAAATTTAAATATAAATTACTATTTTGAATTGTTGATATTTTTTCAGTTAAGTAAATATCCTTTAATTTTTTTTAATTAGGCGATCGAATTTTTAACTTTTTCACTTGTGTTGAATTAGACATGTCATGTCAAAAAATGAATGACGTAGGCCGATCACCGAATCTATTCATACTTATTTATAATTTTTAAAAATTATTTTAAACAATTTTTTCTTGTTTATTAAACATGAAAAGGTAACAACATTATAAACTTCTTGAATTTTTACTCTTTAATGTTTAATAAATGTCAAAATAAATATTTTAAATAACATTTTTGAGTTTACACACAAGCATTGATTACCTTAATGAATGAGTCATGTCATTAATTTTATCATATAACATGACATGCTCAATTAAAGATAGTGAAAAAAAAAATATTAAAAATTGAAAGCTCATCCTCAAAGTTTAAAAAAAAAAATCAATAGTTCAAATATAATTTATATTTAAGCCTATATGAAATAACTACATAAACTATAGTACAACTAATTTAAACACATAAGAATAAAAATATTTGGCGTCAAAGTTAAACTCGGACATAAAAATAAAAATAAAAATAAAGAGAACAATTATACTATCTCCGTCCTCAAAAGAATAACTAATTATTTTGTCTCCAAAAAAATAAAATAAAATACATAAAATGAAAAATAAATATATCATTTAGTGATGTTCATTAATATAAAAAATAAAAATAATTATTTCTTTATATACTTTTGTGGAGTTATTAAAAATAAATTTGAATTTTTATAATTTTTTAAATGTATACAAATTGTAGTTTACGGAGGGAGCGCGCGAAATGAAAAAAAGAGCAATGTTTTCATGGTTCCCGCCATTGTTGTTATTCTCTCCCAATATCATTCCCCATTTCTCTCACTAAAAATGCAGAAAGAGAACCAAAAAACTCTCCCTCTCTCTACTCAGACCATCCAAAGAAGAAAAGCAAAGGAAGATGGATCTCACAGATTTAGCTAATAAGCTAGGACTTTCTGAATCAAAGCAATTGGTCCGAAAAGCTGCTGAACTCCGTCGCCTCTCCGACATCCAATTCAACTCTTCCGTTATTGGAGTCGTAAGTACTAATCATCAATAGCTATTTTTAACTGTCTTCCTCAATTTTTCCACTGCTTAATGATAATTTTCTTTTCGGGGGATTTACCTGGCAGGGGGAAACTTGCAAAGCGATTATCTGCTTATAAATTGCTGCTACTGGGTATGTATATTTCAATATTTACTAATTGTTGCTGCCTGTAATTTTGTGTTACTGTTTATATGTGTTGGATTTTGGGTATATCAAAATGGGCCTCCCATAGAGGGTCCGACCCTTTTGTTATTAGCCAGGTTGTCCAATCGACCAAGTCGTTTAGTTATTAGAATGTTATTTTCACTGGGAGTTGGAGAAAATTGGGAAAGTGGTTTAACTACTTAGTCCATATATATCCACGTCTCTGAGACTGTACGCATGATGATGATCATTATAATATCAGGGTTCCCAATTCCAATAGTGAGAGAATAATATACACTGCCAATACATATAACTCCCAACATTCTTAGTGAGTTCCTAGTTGCTTCAAACCGTAGAATTGATTTCCGTTCTCATGTCACAATTATTGTAGTTCGAAGACTCCGTTGGGTATGTCATTTGGTTTTCGTTTATGTATAAACAGGTAATAACATGTATGCATTTAATCGTTCATTAGTATTGGAGCATTGTGTGTATATTAAACGGTCCAAAGATGAATTCTTTATCCTATAGATCTATGTTTCTGCTAGCTGGGAACGATAAGTATATGATTGTCGCCACCAAATGGCGACTGTCCTTCAACTTTGAGATGAAGGACATGGGAGAAACAACTTATGTTCCTGGAGTTAAGATCTATAGAGACCTCTCAAGGATGTTTCTTGGTTTGTCTCAAGAGATTTACTTTAAAAAAATCTTGGATTAATTTCAAATGAGCAACTGCAAACCTAAAAACACTCCTATCGTTAAAGGCGGCACTATTGGACCTGAGTAATGCCCTACTTCTCCCGAGAAGATTGAGAAAATGTCACATTACCCATATGTCAGTGCTATAGGAAAGCTAATGTATGTAGTTGTGTGTACTCGATTTGATATAATATATTCAGTTGGTTATCTCGATCACTATTAATCAATCCCTGAGATTGTTTATTGGAGGGTAATCAAGAAGATATTGCGATATTTGAAGGGTAATTTGGACTACATGTTATGTTATAGGGGATTGGATCTGTGATTGATCGGTTTCTCCGATACTAGTTGGGGAGGTAATCGTTGGATGCACAAGTTAACCTTAAGATATGCATTCTTGTTACATGGTGGTGTCATCACTTGGTGTAGCAAGAAACAGATTTGCGTTGCTTTTTCGACGACCGAGTCAGAGTCTGTAACATGTACGTCAGCTGTTCAAGAAGCCATGTGGCTGAGGAGATTTTTGAATATCTTGGAGTTGTCCTTCATGCTTTAGATCTTGCGACTGTTTACTATGATAGCACGACGGCCTTGGACGGAGTATATTGACTTGAGGATTAACTTCATTAGAAAGAACATAGCAAATATTGAGGTAATATTGGAGTACATGTCCACCGGTCTTGTAACATCTCAGTCGCACATCGAAAGATATGAGAAAAATTTGTTTGTATATAAATAATTAAGTTACTTATAATAATACCTTTAGTCATGATCTTTTAGGTAAGCCTGTGGTGGGCTAAGATAAATACTATTGGGCTAGTGTTTAAGGTCTTATTTAGATGGATTTGATTCGATTTGGACTTGGGATTTGACCTAAAATTTGTTTTGGACTCGGGATTTGACCTGAGTTGTTTCATATGACATTAAAGGCAACTCTCGAAAGCTCAGGTCGGATCATTTGATCGGGTTGGCGGAGGTGGGGACACGAAAGTTGGTGGTATTATCCTACAATTGAGAGAGGTTCGAAGATGAGGACACAAAATTAATTGGTATTATCCCACAATGGTTAGAGAGACAAATATCTAAGGATCGTGTGTGTGATCGATTTTGACGAGGATGTCAAAAATTTAAATGGGAGAGTTTGTAACACCTCAGTCCCACATCGAAAGATATGAGAAAAATTTGTCTGTATATAAAGAATTAAGTTACTAATAATAATACGTTCAGTCATGACATTTTGGGTGACCTGTGGTGGGTTTAAGAGGACCCAAGAAGATACTATTAGACTAGTGTTTAAGGCCTTATTTGGATGAATTCAATTCGATTCGGATTTGGGATTTGACCCATTATTTGTTTCGGATTCGAGATTTGACCCGAGTTGTTTCAGGTCTTATGGTAGCAGATCCCTTGATGAAGTCGATTCCCAAAGATGCCTTTTGTAGGCATATTAGTTCGTTAGGGTTTTGTAAGGTTTGATATACTTTCTTGTTTTCCAGTATATCACTCATTATTTGGTTTGTATTAGAGATATTTAGTATTGTTTTTGAGACATTTATTATTTATGCAAGATTCATTTGTCCCATATATGATTTTTTTCGTTTGGCGCATATGATAAATAATAATAGTTTACACAATTATTATGTATATAGTATGTCCTACCATTTATATTAACTTGTATTGATAGTCGTATGCGAAGTTTCAGAGTTGACGCTTGAGAAAGTAAACATTTTGAAAATTCGAGATAGGCGCTCACAGATCGACGAAACTAAGATCCGTACGGCATGACCATATGACATATGCTCATATGGATAAGATTGTTTGTCGTGAAATGATAACCGGACACAAAATCTCAAATTTGCCGCTTTAATAAGCGAGCAATTTGAAATATTCGAGTTAGGCACTCTGAGAATGACTAGATTGAGGTCCGCACAACAAGGTTATATAATAGTTTGTTGTGAGAGTGTTACATGTACTTAACGACCATGTAAAGAAGGTGAGAGAATGAATCCCTGTTTTCTCATCGTGTGAGTCCTGTTGGACAAGATTATTGTTCTTACATCAAGTGTTCTTTGTAATCTTTGACTATATTACAAAGTCATGAATTAGTGTTGCTACTTTGGTTTCGATTCTTAAGGTCAAGATTATGAGACTATAAAGATTGATTTTGAAATAGCTAAGTAATATTAGGGCAAATGGAAGACAATTTGATTTCATCTTCTTCTGTACTTATTGTCGATAATTGTAGCGCTTCGTTAGCGATATAGTAATAAGTGAGATACAAAATTGACTTGGGCCCAAAAGTGGTTAAGTATTGCTCTTTGAGGCATTAAAGATACTTAACCTAGTGAAAATCGAAGTATGTCTGGGATACTACGAGTTTATGGGTTTTAGCCTCTGCGTAAACTATTGAGTTTGATGTAAGAGTTCTCGTACTGTTTTCTTTAGAAGGGTAGATGTCCTTAACGAGTTTGATGTAGAGCTCTCGCATTGCAGGTGAACTCAGCGGTCGCACGGTCTGACAACTGATGATTTACTAGTTATTGGTTTGAGTTGTTTCTGGCATATGTGATTATTACGTCGTCTCCGCCATGGGCGAGTGAGAGATGTTGGATTTTGGGTATATCCAAATGGTGTCTGACCCATTTGGTTGTTAGCTAGGTTATCCAATTGACCAAGTCAGTAAACATTTAGTTATTTGAACGATGTTTTGACTGAGAATTGGAGAAAATTGGGGAAGTGGTTGAACCACTTAGCCCATATATATCCATGTCTGTGAGATTATACGCATGATGATGATCATCATAATATTAGGGTTCCCAATTCCAACAGTGAGAGAACAATATACACCAATACAGAGAGCTCTAAACATATTGAGTGAATTCCTAGTTGCTTCGAATTGTGGAATTGAACTCCATTCTCATCTCACAAGGATTGTAATTCGGAGATTCTGTTAGGTCATAGAGTACGTGAAATTGCACCAGAATTTTTCGCACCAAAAGCTAACACGCTTCAAGAGGTATGTCCTTTTGACTCTCGTTTATGTGTAAACAAGTAATATCATGCATGTATTTAATCCTTCAATATGTGGATAAGTTATGCATGTATAGTTGACCATTAGCCTGGGGTAATTTTGTAAAAATTGTAGTGCACAAGTCATATTTGATCGGAGGAGTGCCCTAAAATTGAGTGGGATGTATGAAAAAGCTTACAACAGATCTCTCATTGCAATGCAGAATGGCCTTGGCGTGAAGTTAGTTCTTATTCATCTTCTTCTCCTAATTGCTTAATTTGCAAAGTTAATGCATTATGCTTGATTGAGACATATGAATGTTGTAGGAACAAGCTTGATATTAGAGAATTGGGGATTCAGTTTGGATGTATTAGGCTCATTCCTTTGGTACAAAAAGGCTTATCCTTGTAAGTTTCATTCTCATCTCATGTTCTTAACATTCATGTGTGTTATCTGTCTCTGCATCATGTGTGTGACATAATGTGTGAACCAAGAAAATGTGGAACATAGAATTTAGGCTGTTTATTTTGTGGGTATATATTCTCTCATATTTGCTTGTTAATTTTAGTGATGACACATCACTTGGATTCATCACAATAATTATGCAATGGTATTTGGTTCTGGATCCTGTGGTCTTAAATTATTGGTCCCTGGGGAACAAATTTTGAAATAAGATGGTATTTGGCTGCAAAATGGTGATCATAAAATGCTTTTTGATTTTCAGGTATAGGGATCGATTTCTTGCAGCATTACCAGCTTCACGTCAAGCAAGTGCGACTTCATGCGCCCTGTGTTTACTGCAGTAGCATTCTACTTGTGTGCAAAACGGCACAAGGTATGCCAATTCATGCTTCTCCCTCTATTTCTCAATCATTTGAACTTGCATGTCAGCACATGTCTGTATCAATAATGTGAGTACACAATGGGTAATTGACTATCAGTTCTTTTTCCAGATATTATAGTCGGTGAGTTTCTCATCCTTTCTCTATTATTTGACAGCTCAAGGTTGACAAGATGAAGTTAATTGAATTATGTGGCACATCAGAGTCTGAATTTTCTAGTGTAAGAAATACTTCTCTTTCCTTGTTGAACCACTTGATGTGATTAATTTTGTGGTTACTGCTTAGCACTCAAGTGGTTCCAATTGGACATATATATTTGCAGGTCTCTGCCTCCATGAAGGATCTCTGCCACGATAACTTTGGAATATCAAAGGAGAAAAAAGATCCAAAAGATGTAAAAGGGAGCCGGGGTAAGTCTTCATTCATCGTCCTCATCATGCAATTTTCATGCGTACCATTTTTCATAAATGTTATTTCTAATTGGCAAACTTAATATGGTTAACACATTTTGATCAACACGATGGTCATCATATTCAGCAATTTAATTTCACGTAAGCGCGCAGATCTTCTAGATGAATTACCTGAGAAGCGGAGGATCGAAGACAGAGGTTATTTATCTGATGACGGAGAGGAGGTATTTACAATGCACTTTAATTGAAAATATTCCTTTAGGCTATTAGCATCAAGGTTATAAGACTACTGGGTGATACCAAAGTGGTGTGGTAATTCCTAAGGTCTTGCTAGCTTAGATTCATCGGTATATGAATCAAGTTGCTTTCTGAATAGTTCTTAGTATACAGCTACCAGATCAAAGGATCTAGCGAGGAGGGTTGTTCCCACTATAATTGTACTTTTAGACCCTCACTTATTGCATCCTTTCTGTAACTGCAAATATTTTTATGGAGTTTTGAATTCAAATTTTTCTTGCACCATATATTCACTTTGTCCTCAATATCAAGCTCCACATCCACATGCTGACATGGGGTATCCTTTTCACCCTGCAACATTGAAAGTAGACTTGTAGAACCAAAATCATAATAAAATGGCCTAGAGATTGGTGAAATTAGTACTCCTAATGTGCTTAAATATAAACTTTGTTTATGCACTGGACAAACTTGAATATTCATTCAAGTTTGGGTCTGATTTTGTTGTTCTTATCAAGTAAGTTTTGACTTGTTGCTTACTGTCCCCGGTAGCAGAAATCATATGAAATGTCCTTTTGTGCTGTTTATCCTTCTCTTTTATTAAAACTAGTTTTCTCACTTTTCCATCATAACATGTTTTATCAAAGCAGTTAATATAGTTTCAGAGTATGCTGTTGTTGCTTTTACCCATGAAGCTAGAATCAAGACCTCGCAAATACCGATAAGCGTGCTTACGAGGAATGGAAATCTACTGTGGTTGCTTGTAGCTAATCACCATAGCAAGGCAAAAGGTAGTGAGGACATTTCCTATACCTTGTACATTTACACAAAACTCGACGAGAGTAATGCAGCTGATAATGTCTCTTCTTATTTTTTTGGTATCCAGGTTCTGCCAGGCGGACCACACAAGCTCAAATCAACTGGAGGCTACATGAAAGACATTTTTCTTTGTACAACCTTTTGTTTGATTCTTTGCTTAACATAAGTAAGTACACAGGAATATATACAACTACAAGAATAGTAATAAAAAAAAAAAAACTACTTGACGGGATAATCAAGGGTTTTGGAAAGGTTGTGTTTGGTGTACGACACAACTCGCTCCACTGCAATTAGTTATGGTGTACATAATGCAAGTCTTTGTATGTGTTATATGCTACTCTTTCCGTTCCCCGGAAGGATAAGTAAAGGAAAATTTTCACACAAATTAAGATATATTTTCCTGATTTATTATTGGATTTTGAGTTTGGAGAGAAAATTAATGTGAACCACTTATTTATATTTATAATGTGAGTAATGTATAACTAATGATAAATTAGTTTGTGCAAAAATTTATTTAGTTCCTCGTGCTTTTGAGGTCAAAATCTTATATCACTTGACTAATCCTTTTGGGATGTGGAGACTCCAAGATTATAAATTATTTTCCACCGTCTCTTTGAATACGCTCTCTTTCTCATCATTTAACCTTAAAAGAGGGTATTGTTTTCCTTAATGGAATTTCTTAACACGTGCCTTTAGGGCACATGTTAAGCACACAGTTCAAGGGAATATTCGTTTGAATTATGTGTATATTTTCTTGAACTTAGTGTAAATGCAGAAATTAAGATAATATGTACACAATTCAAGAGAATATTTTCTTAAATTGTGTGTTTAACATATGCCCTTAGGACACACGTTAAGAGGACCCTTCTTCAATTACTTGTTTGCCCTTTTTTCTCAAAATCACTTGAATTTACTTCAAAAAGGCCAAACAATTTGTTCAGAATCATGCAGCAGGGCAATAAATATCTAGTTCTTTCCTAATCCTGCTGATAAGAAACTTCCAAATGCCTAGGATATTTGCAGCCATAAGAAATAGTACTTGCTTAAAAACAAGGCTAGGCTAGGAAATAGCCAGGGCCAACACAATTATCTATTCTGACCTTTTCCCGGGGGAGCCATAAAAGTCTCATCATTCACCCACACCTCATAAACAAACAAACAGCAAATCCATCCCAACAATATGCTATCACATAAAAAAAAAAAATAGTTATATAAAATTCACAAATATATACATGTATATTTTTGGGTTTCGTTTGATATGTGAGACCCATAATATAAATGTGTATATATAAATTTTATATGATTATTTTTTATGTGATAATAACATTATTTAATCCATTAATGCATCCAAGAGTGGTGGAATCCATCGCCTACCCATTGAATCAAACTAAGAGCATGTTCGGCTGCTACTTGTAAGTTTGTCTTATAACTAGTATTTTCTTGTTCATGCGTGTTCGTTTGTGATTTATTTTTTAATTTATAAATTATTTATGAGAAATAATTTCTTATTTTTTTAATTTTAAAATGATTTATAAATAATCATTTTAAAATAAGTAAGTTTGGCCAAATGTAAAAACTGTTTTGCCCTCGTTTTAGTTATTTTTAAAATTTATTTTAACTTATAAGTTACAACTTATTTTAACTTAAATTTTAATTTATAAAAAAAAATGATGTCAAATACTTTTATTTATAAATTATTATTTGAAATAATTTATAAATTATTTTAAATTTTAATTTATTAATCATTTTAAAATAAGGCAGTGCGGAACCGGCCCCCACAAACAACCCTCTGTGATTAAAGTCAAATCCGAGGCGTGATCTAGAGGAGGCCATCGCAGGGTATATGTCCCAATTGCTGACACGCGACAGATATCAACGGCCAAAAAAGAGAGTTAGCCCAGATATTTTACACACACTATCTGACCTCCTTTGCTAATGTACAAAACAGACCAAATAACTCCATCATTCGGGTCCGTGTTGACGTTGAAACCCTAGAATTTTCCCTTTCTTTATTAACCTACATCAACTCAAACACATTTAAAATTCGGGTTTTAATGCTTCCACTGGATTGAAAAATTTCGAACTTTTACTATATAATTAATTATAGATTCATAGATTGGGATACTACTGTATCTGTATTTGATTACTGATTTGTAATGGAATTTAATGTTTCCGATGAGTTATTGGGGACCGTGGTACCGCTTGTGGTGTATTGGGCATATTCAGGCATATACTTAATGTTTGGATCTCTTGAGAATTATAGGTTGCATTCGAAGAAAGATGAAGATGACAAGAATTCAGTATCAAAGAAGACAGTGGTCAAAGGTGTTCTTCTCCAACAGGCGGTTCAGGCTGTTGTCGCCATTATCCTATTCACGGTATATCCCATATAACGTTGTTGTTCGTCTTAATTTTCCTTTGCCAGAGAGTGATTCTATTTAGTCTATTACTTTATTTGAAATCAAACTACCCTGTAAAAGCTCAACAGTTATTTTGGTATACTCATCTGAATCTGGGCCTTCTTGGATCTATTGTCAAAAATCCCATCTTTTCAACATAAATCGTTATTTTCAATTTTCATCTCATTTGCACAATAAGGACCTGGTTCATTAAGTTTTGTAAACAGGTCAGACCCTTCATTTTGCATTCTAAACCCTTAGTCATACACTTTCCGGCTGGCTTTTGAGTAGCGGGCAAGGAGTTATCTTATATAATGAAAATTTTCTAATCATGGTATGTTTGCTTAATTAATATTATACGGCTCAGTATGATATCACCTTAATTCAATTGTATTTGATAATTTAGAACAGTGAATTTAAACCCTTGTTTTGAATGTGCATTTGGTATTCTAGTAGAATTGGTGATGTTATGTTTATGGATTGCTTTCCTTCAAAGTTTATTTTATAGGCTAATTTATAGCTTCACACTAGAGTTGTAATTGGATTGCATTTGTAAATTATGTAGGACCTTGGCATCATATTGCACTTTCTGCTAAACCTGGCTACTTATTTTCCAGAAAGTTGTAGTCTTTTATTGCAAGTAAAAAAAATAAAAAATAAAAGGAAGCAGCAGACTTATCTCGCAAGCCATCAGTAGGAACACTATTAAAAATGCCTTAACTTTGCAATAACCATAGTGAAAAATGATTCTATTTAGAGCACATCATTTGTTGTGTTGCTACAACTCACACAAGTTTTCACTTGGGAAAACTTTCTTATTGGTTCATTATTATTTTTTTCAAATTTGCAAACAAAGATGTTATTAGTATTCGTATCAGTGTGTTCTATTTAGTTTAGCATCAAAATGAGCAATCTTATCAATCTCACATTCAAAACGATACTTCAGAATAGCGGATATAGTCATGATTCAATGGGTCAGGTTAGGCTTAGTGTGGATGATTTGGCTGGGTTAATTGTTTTATATGGGATGGTGGTCTCAATAAACATGTTATTGGTCTGTATTTGAAAGGCTGCCATAAAAAAAAAGGAGAAACTATTCTATCATTTGCTCAATGTTTAGGATTTGGAGAAGACAAAAATGTCCTTGATCTTTAACAATTTTTACATGAAATCATTTGTAATTTTTTCCGTTCAATTTTCTTTTCCTTTTTTCCCCTCTACCTGAGTCCACAAGATTCTAAATTTCTTACATTTTAATAAATTTGTGTTCCCAATAACCTTTGGTATTTTATATACATGTTTACATATATTCTTACCTTCTATTTTTAATACACTTTAAAGAGATTTTAAAATGTAATAACTTATTAAGAGAAATATTGTTTATCCACCTTTGAACTACATTATTTATCCAACAAAATATTGCTTTTTAAAAATTTTATTTTTATAAATTGTTGAAGATTATGTGGTGGGAAGAGACTGTTCCATTGTTTGACTATTACCCTCTTAAATTGCTTGAGAGGATTTAATTGTTAATTAACTAGGACCTTTATCTTTCAGTGGTACTTCCTTTTTATTTTGCCATACAAAAGAGGTCAAAGTGACTTCTTTTCTTTGAAATGTATTCATTCTATCCCTTCGATTTTTTCATCCTTGCTTTTTCATTGTCTTCCTACCAAATGCACGTCTAGCTTCATTTAATTTATTAACATTATGGTGTTCAGTTTCTCTTCTTTTGCTTCATCTGTTTCTTTTAGCAAATGTTAGCAGGTGTGGTGTATATATCAGCATTTAAACCTTTGTTTTCCTGCCAATTTTGATTAATTGAAAATGCTTGGGAAGTTTGTTGTTTTCATGTCAATTCAATACTGCACTTTCTCAAGAGAATATCATGGTCATGACCAAAATGTTATTGTTCATATGATGGAATTGGAGCTTGGAGGTCTGGCACAATTCCTATGGTCAGAGCTTCAACAACCATCTGGCAAATAGAGGGGAAAGTCACTTAATTTAACTTTGGATGGTTGGCAGATGCTAAACTAATTTACTACCAAGTATTCTTGTAACCTTATGATTGTGTTAATCAATCATCTACACAAAGCATAGTCCTTGGAATGTGTCTTATGATGATAATTTTAATGCTAGATGGGAGGATATAATTCCACATTTTGGATTTTCATTGAAAGTTGTAAATTTAAATTTACGTATGCTTAATGATAGAATGGTTTGGTGAACTGATCTATTATAATATTTGTGTGTTTGCAGGTTACTGGAAATGATACTGATGCTGCTACAGGGGAGCAGTCTTCACTGATTGTTCTTGCGAGACAATTCTTTATTGCAATGGTGGTCTTAGATACCTGGCAATACTTCATGCATAGATACATGCACCATAACAAGTTCTTGTATCGGCACATACATTCTCAGCATCATCGCCTTGTTGTCCCTTATGCATTCGGAGCTCTTTACAATCACCCAGTGGAGGGGCTTCTCCTAGATACAGTCGGTGGGGCTCTATCTTTCCTTTTGTCAGGCATGTCCCCTCGAGCTTCCATCTTCTTCTTTTCCTTTGCTACAATCAAAACAGTTGATGACCATTGCGGATTGTGGCTGCCGGGGAACCTTTTCCATGTCTTCTTTAAAAACAACTCAGCCTATCATGATATTCACCACCAGCTTTATGGCAACAAATATAACTTTTCACAGCCATTTTTCGTTTTGTGGGATAGAATTCTTGGTACTTACATGCCTTACTCACTACAGAAGAGAGCAAGTGGAGGCCTTGAAGCACGACCCGCTACAGATTATAAGGAGAGTTGATCCATTTTACAATACCTTGTGTTAAAAAAATGTGTTACTATTTTAGTTTTTTCATCAACCCTAGAATATTAATTTTTTTAATTGTCTTCCACGATGGTTAATTGTTTATGTATCTTGTACATACCTATGTATGTTGTATTGTTGGGTGCTTGTCCATGTCAGTTGATTTTGATACCTAAACTGAGAACCTCATACCAAGTTGGTATCCCGGAAGCTGTGTATGGCCTTTTCTATCTCGTTTTTAGTATCTGTTACCTTTGGTGTATGGCTGAGTTCATATGTAACAATATTTATGAGCAACTTATCCAAAAAGATCAAATCAATATTTATGATCTCAGGCTGTGAAACTAGTTTTCTAAG
This sequence comes from Panax stipuleanatus, assembly GCA_020205555.1. NCBI lineage: Eukaryota > Viridiplantae > Streptophyta > Magnoliopsida > Apiales > Araliaceae > Panax > Panax stipuleanatus. The sequence goes on from CM035126.1 coordinate 3,700,020, forward strand.
TATTATAATGAAAGATATTATTAGTACTCGGCAAGAATTTACATTGGTGAATTTACTAATTAATAAATAAAAATATATCAAATATTTAAATTATCCATAAATACCAAAACATTAAAATATATCAAATCCTGATACACAATTCTTTCCCCTAACCTTCATTGGTCTATTCTTATTGGGAAGCCCGGATATGAGTGATTAAACAATTACATACTACATGGCCTGTCTGTCAATGATGATCATCCCTGTCTAATCATTTCAGTATGATTTAAGTTGTACATGGCATGCTAGCTGTAAAAAAGTTGTAATTATTTCTGATGATTTGACATTGCTCAATTGCAGCTCTATAATGATAATTGAATTAAAAATTGTGCCAAATAATTAGATATGGAAGTTTGGGATGAACCATCAAAGGACATACGAGGTTTCCTCTGTCACGGAGGGCATTGTCAGTTCAGTACTGAATGTGCCTGAAATGCCCTACTCCCGTCTAATGGTCTCTGCATGTGTTGCTGCATCTTCATTTTCTGTAATTTGTTGCGAGTGGTCACTGTGTGTGTGCATATAAATATATATATATATATATATATATGGAGACGGATCAATGGCACTAAGTTTTTTTCACAATTTTTTAACGCTGCTTGGAGACAGAGACAGTCTATTAAAACTTTGTCAAATGCTGAAAGATTGACAAACATAGCTTAAACTTCAAAAAATTATTCCTTCAAAGCTTTACCAAAACAACACATTGAGGTAAAGCCCATTTTGAAAGTGATTCAACGGTAGTAGTTATAAGCTGCGGTCAAATAGGTAAGTGCTTCAATACTAGAAAAAGCTCATTATTCTCTTCTGATATTTTCTGGATTTACTTTGGAAATCTTGCTGACGGATATTTTTCCTGCAATGTGTCCTTTCCCTTTTGCCATTATGGCTTTTAGTCAATATGTTCCATCATTTCACATTCAGCTCTAAAGTAGTAAACTTCATTAAGGACAACTTGGTGCATTTTTTCTTTCAGAGACCGATATACCTTGTTCTTAATTATTCAGCTAATGAAATTGGCTGGCTGAGAAAGTGATAGCATTATATACTCCCTGGACCTTATTTTCCATCAAAAATCAAACTTTTATCTGTTTCATATTTATTTCTCTGGAAGTTCTCCATGGCTATACATATAGTGGTTAGCTCTGTTAGAACCCTACCAAGAACACACTTGAGTATCATCTGGTCCATGACAAAGATACACCCCTTATGGCAGGCTTGCATTGGCATTGCCACCTAACTGACATTATTACAGTTGGCCCCCTTTTGAATCTCTTAGACTCTTAGTCAAGGCATCATATTGTAACTTGATTTCCCTCTCCAATTAGTTACAAATTCATTCATGCCTTGCATTTATGGTACATCTACCTCTGTGTTTTTGTATTATCTCTCGACCCCATTAGTCACATGCTACTTTCTTCATCATCCTTTAAATAGATGTTTCATTTGATATGTATTGTATCAATTAGGAGAAAATTATGATAGTTAATCAAGGACCTATAATATATATATGGAGTGATCCATAATTACAGTTGGATGAGATCCCCAATTATCCAACGCGTTCATTCATTGATCCAAAAATTAGAATTACTCCCATTTGCATAACAGTTATGCGGATAGTGGACTCAATACCATCCGCATAACTATTGTGCAGACGAGATATAATTTGTGGGTTCTCATCTACAGCGATCGCACAACTATTGTGCGTAAGAGATAAGTTGGAAGGTTAAAAACTCCTACCCAAAAACTCCACCCCAACTTTGGATATGAAACTTTTTCATATATATATATATATATATATATATATAGAGAGAGAGAGAGAGAGAGAGAGAGATTCGGCAGCTTATCCTTACTGAGTAGGTGTGACTATCAGTCTAACATGTCACCATAAATGACATTCCTTTGTTAAATAATTCTCTTCATTAAAAGTGAAATTATGATTGAAAGATCCCTAACTCTACTTTTAACAAAATTAATTCAAAGTAGATATGATGAAGACCTTTCAGCTGTATTTGGATTGACCTGTACTTGGTTTTATCCTTCATCCAGGGTTGGGTGACCTTTTAAGGGTAGAGATTTACAAACAACACTATACACGTTCAGAAGTGTGTTGAGGCAAGCAGAATAATTAACTTCCCTGTAATGTAATGTAAGGTAAAGTCATTAATTATTAAAGGAAACTGATATTTCCACAACCCTTTTTGATATTTCCACAACAAAAGTTTCCCTATAGACCGTCGTTATAGGATCTAAAGTGACGGTTTTGTTGTGGAAATATCATTGGGTTGGGATAGCTATGGTCCTATTGTGTATGTTAAATAGATTTAGTGTAGCTTGAAAGTGGAAGTGGATGAAATCCAATAACTGCATTAGTTAAGCAAAATGAATTTTGATGGCAACACTTGGGTGATGAATTGACAAAGATTATAGAAAATATGGCTTGGATAGGTGGAATATCAAAACTTAATTCAGGGAACTTTTTTTTTTTTTTTTTAATCTAGCTGGGATGTACAAATCTTTTATGACCTTTGTCTCTATAGATAAATTATACTTATTCTGTGTTATAGTTTTGATTGTTTATATAATCTGTATTGCCGACATTCCAGCCCAATGCTTTGGAATCTTGAACCTTTTTTTTTCTCCCATCTCCTGCTGGTGGTCCTCAACAGAGATATAAGCAAGATGCTAACCCTTCAAACTTCTAAGAATCCCCTGACTGAACTACTTTCAGAAACCAAAAGTTGTAATTTGGAGCTTTAAAGTAATCTGCAAAGAAAAGGCAGATGGCTAAAATCAACTTTTGCTTGTATGAGCTCATTTATTTAGATTTATTCCTTCAGGAAACAAGTTTGTCAAAAACCAATGAATAGTATAAAACACTCTTTTAAGTTTCTAGCTAAGAAGTTGAGATTCTGAACAATAAACGGGCCTCAATGATCTTTTTGTGTTTTTGGGTTGCAACCTTTAAATTATATGGATGTAGAGATAAAATGGAAACAATTTATATTATATTATAGAATTCAGTGCTAGTACAAGTCAAATATCTCTCGCGATTGGTGCAAGACTGAAAAGCAGGTCTGTATAAGCATAATACAGTGAACATGCATGCATAATCCTATACTACTACTGTATGTACAAGAGATGTGCAGGAGAGAGTGAGCGTGTATTAAAAGACTTGTGCCCGTGTCTTGAACCAAAGCCTGTTAGCTTAGTCTCTGCTTGAAATTTTGCCACTGGTTTGCAAGGATCCAACCTGCAGCGCCCTTGGGGTCCAGGACTTATTTTGTGTGCGTCTCCTACAACTCTCACAGCTTTGTGGCTCTTACAACCCAAAAGAACACTAGGACCCCGCTTATTGAGCTCTTTCCCTGGAGCACTTTTGGCATTTCTAACCATTCTGCTGGGATTTGCTGCTGTTGTGAGCTCCTCTGAGTCCGACATTATGGAGAAATCGGCAGCACTGGCTGTGACAACACTCCATGCTATGCTTGCTTCGCTTGGGGCGTAGCAAGTGGTTGGGGTGACACAACTGGACATTCCATCAGATGTTTGCCTAGCTAGATGCGAGTTGCTTTTGGTTGAGAAGCTCTCTATCTCAAACAAGTCTGAACTTGCATCACTTTCTGTGTCATTGTACATTACATTTGGATTTCTGGGAATTTCAGTTTCTTCCACTACATCCCACGCCAACATGCTTAATTTCCTTTCAAAACTTGGAGATTTCTTTTTATTCTCCAGTATAGGAGAGCCAAATACCTCCAATGATTTCCGTGTTGCATCATCTCCTCCCTCTGGTAGCTTCACTTTAACCGTCAGATTTTCCTGTTTCGAATTCAAAATTGGGAAGCTAAAACAGTCTTCTCTGTTCAATTTAGCTCCCATCTCGTCGAATTTCTTGCACTGCGTATCCTCCTCTGCCCATGTTTTTGACAAGGACGTACTTGTATGAACTAAAACACCAGCTTTCTTGGGTTGTTCTGTGATTGCTTTGCTTTGAGCTACCCCGCTGTTTTCGCTAACATGGTCATCAATGTCAACAGAATTCTTGTCATTGCAGGAGCAGCCGCAACCAAGACTAGATAGGAAACTTTTGCTCATCTTTTTGTGCTGCTGGTTTCTTGGCAGTAGCACGCTTTGGCTATTCCCACTTGATACAGAACGAATACTTGGCGTACCAGGCTGAGCTTTTGGTTTCACAGGATCTATATGAACCTGTAACCCTTTCTCATGCTCGTACTTTGCAGTACTCTTGTCGGCAATCTTTGGGTTTCCATCATCATCCATTGCCCCTTTGAAGTACTTCTCTGCAGAAAAGACTCCAATTTCTGTGTCTTTGACTTTCTTTTTGCCGACGTAAACATGATCCTGTGAGTTGGAGAGGGGAGAGCTTATGTTTTGACCTGACTCGGCAAAGTTGAGAGCCAAAATTCCTTCATCACCATTCAAGTAAGAGGAAAAGGAGACATCACGGTGATTTCTGGTGTTTTCAAATGACAACGTTTTCGAGAGATTGGTGTTGCAGGCTGTTGTTGAAGTAACCATTGTCATGGGAGAAGAAAAACTTGGGAAGAATGACAAACTACTAAAGAAAAATGTAAATAAATATGCTAATTTATATGATATTTATTTGCAAGAAAAAACTAGTCATGAATGGAGGGGCTAGAGACTAGACCTACTCATTCTTGAAGCCTTTTAGATTTGGTTAGGGTTGGAGTAAGAAGAGGTGGAAATGAGGTATAGGGGGAGAAAGTTGGTAGGAGAGGAAGTGGAAGAAATGAGAGGGTCTATGATCAGGCTAATTGAGAGTCATCTGTATAAGTAGACATGAGGAGAGTATTAAAGGTACAAAGGTTGGCCCATATGCTTATGCGTGTACCTTAATTGAAAGTTTATCAGAACCTTTCACTAGAGAAGTGTTCTTACCCTTCCCAACATTATATTTTTCATGCAACTCTGATGTTGATCGTGCATAACAAAAACCAATACCTCATTCTTATTTATTTACCATTCCTACTAGCTCCCTTTTTCCTCTTTATTTGATTATTTCATTTGTAGACGGTCAGTCATTCACTGCTAAAAAACAAGATTTTTTGATTATTAGATAGATCCAAGTGATTCAATGGGAAGACCAAATCAAACTAGCTAGTTAACTGCTGTAATCATCAGATCAGAAAATAATCTAGCTAGCTAGTGCTTCATGACAGTTGCAATATGTTACAGATAATCAAATCAGCCGTGACGTACAGCACTCATTATTCTCACCATTAATGCTGGAAAGTGATGCATGTAAATAATAGAACAAGTGGATGTTGTAATTACAATATGATTTTTTTTTAGTGTGGTTAAATTTATGGAAATGGGTTTTCGTTTTTAGTACATTCTTGGAAGTTAGAAAAGGAATATGTGACACATGCAGTTGTAGGCATGCAGGGTTCTTCCTGACCCACACAAACTTGATCCTTTGCTTTCAAATTATAACATGAAATAGCAGCCAGCACCTTTTGTTGCCTTGTGGATTTGGTTCAGAGGAATATTGGCCACAAAAGATCCACCATCACACTAAAAAGACAACCCTGAACATCAATAGCCATTGCAAAAAAAAAAAATCAGCAAAGTGATAAATCTAAAGAAGGGAAGGGAAGGGGGCCACTAAATTTTATTTGTGTCAGACCTTGTTTCAAGTAGAGCCAAGTATGAAGGTTTTGTTTGTGATGGTTTGTATTATTAGTGAAAATGTGGATTTTTATACAGCCTACTCGACTCTCCTACTGATCCAATACACGCTTGATTGAAGAGCTACTTTACTTAAAGTCAAACGTGCATGTCTTGGTTGTCAAGACTCGACTAGACTCGACTCGCCTCGCCTCGCCTAGCCTAAATTTCATTTTTTTTTTGTCTTTTCTCTTCATCTGCCGCAGCACTGTGACCTTATCTCAACCTTCTGTGTTCCCAATGACTTCGACACCGTTTGCCTCCGTTGTGTGGCCCGACTAGCTGCACAGCCTGCAACACTGATTTTCCATTTCACATTGTTTTTTAAGAATGGCCTACATTGATTCAGCTATGGAAGATAATTAGTACTCCCTCCCTCCAGCAAAATCTGGCTCATTTTGAATTTTGAAATTAAAATTTATCCAATTTTCTGTTGAATGTAGGTAAAAAGATTATACTCATAAGAAACTACGTTTGTTTAATTTATGATTTGAAAAACGTTTTGATATATTTCTATAGATATAGAAAAAGAGTGTTTGTGAGTTTATAACAAAAAAAGCAAATATAATTTTTGAAATCAGTTTACGAGTCCTGCTATATATTGCAACAAAATTCTGTTGAATTACAACTATGATGCATATCAACCCACCAACCATGTTCTTTATTTCAGCGACTACATTTCTGTTTCAGCTGTTCCTTGCGTCTGGAAATGAATATTGGGAGTTCTATATTTGACTACTTATATATATATATATTTACGCACTAGAGTGGATTTAGGGAAGCTTTAAACATGATTTTAGTTTCAACTTTTTCCTTAATAAATTTTAATTATTAAAATTTATATTTTGGTATGATGGTAAAACTCGCAGCCAAACAGCCTTTGGAGTGTGGTCTAAAATGAATGTACCCATCAATCACCCACACAAGGTAATTAATTCATAATAAACTATGTGTGGTGTGGGTGACCCCAAAGAAATTATTAGGAAACTGATACTTACATAATGTGTGTTTTTGATATTTTTATATAGTCTTTTTTCACATGAAAAAGAAAGTAAGTTTCACCTTCATGTGAGAAAAAAGAGGAGCATATAAAATATTAAAAACTAATGTAAAAATAGTGTTAACCAATTATTATCATTGTAAAGTATTTGACATATATTGTATTCAAAGACGCTTATCACCATAAAACACATGGTAATTTGCAATATAAAAAATGTTATAATGTGTAATTTCTGAATAGACAAGTATATGGGCAATATAATTAATATTCTTGCTCTACAGATGCACACTAGTTTCAATTAAGGGTGTAAATGAATCGAGCAGAGCAGTGTTATGAATTCTCTTAGAATAAATAGCGACATTTAGCAACCATAACTAAATAGGAGTAAACTTTACTAAGAACTGTTTGTGAGCCAATCAATTGTTGGTTAAACATACAGCATAAGATCCCCATCCACCACCCTCCATTTTCCTCTCTAAGATAAACCCTCCCTCATCTAGCAAAAATACATAAAAAAAAAAAAAAAAACGTGAATTAACTTGCAATACAAACAGAAGCATTGCCGCTTCAAATCATGCTCTGCCCCTGTGCCGTTTACTTCTTCCTTTCTGTTTCTTTCAAGTCACCGTGAAGAGGTGGAGTTGCTTTCTCCAACGACCCAATACTGTTTGACGGCAATAAGAATCTTCTCGGGAACAAGGGGACCGTCCTCGTGATCTGTCATTTTAGTATCCCATCTCATTCCTCCCACGATCTTCTTCACCTTGACAACTACTTCAACTTCATCACGTATTATAACTGCACCTTCTGGACGCAGGATCCGATCCATTTCCAGAAGAATGTCTTCAAAATCACACCTGTTACAATATTTAATCAGAAATAACTCAAATTTTTTAAGTGTGACGATGCTCATGAGTTAGGAATTCTCTTAGAATAAATGTAATAAACCCAAGTTTTAGACAAGATTTTTAGTTTAATCAACAAGATGATTGTTTTATAAATATTTTAGTACAAATGTATTGTTTGAGCATTCAACACTAGGTTAGAATATTGATATTTGTTCAATATAGGTAGAACAATGAAATTTTCCGGTACACTAAATTTACGCAACAGCACCATGTTTGGGAACACAAGTACCAATACGCAGTTTGCTAGGTCAGTCAGATTTCACAACTATATTAATGCAGGTAAGCAAAAGTCATTTGTGAATTACACAAAGATGGCTGTGGCTGGAGGCAAATCGGGGAGCCTAGAAACTGAACTTCAAAGCACAAATAGTACTTACTTGTCCTTGTACAAACTGAAAAGGCCATTGGCATGAATAAGGTCATATGTCCTTGGGTAAGTTGAGAAACCTTCACACCTGAACACAAAGAGAATAGCAACTGAACATATATCTAATTTATAGGATTAAAAAGGAAAAAGAAAATATTTAGAAATTAAAGTCTTAGGCACATGCGATTTTCATCCCACTATTTACAAGTAGCTGCTAATATAAAGCATGCAAATAAAGCAAAGATAGCTATGGCAATACAAAGACCTTAATATTTGATGATGATAATAATAATAATAAACTCTCATTTCTAGACTCTGTAATATTTAAGCTAGCCAAACAAGTATTGCGACCCAATATTGAAAACAAAAACGTAGCAAAGAGTTTCAAGAAACTGTCCAAACAAGCCTAGTTTATTTAAATAATTATTTTCTGAAAATGCATCGTCTCCAGCAGCTGTAGCAGAAGGAACAAAGTTCAGAATTTATACCAGTCATGATAGATGCCAATCAGTCCTCGCTCGTATATAACACCTAGAGTATTTTTAGCCAAAGTGGGTACAACATTCATAACCCACAACTTGGGAGACTCCAGAGCCGCAGCAAAACCTCCCAGCCCAGCATTCATGTCCATAATGTTGCGATACCTTCCTGAATCAATAATTTTATTAATTCTTTTATAAGCATTTACATGCTTTTTCCATTCCTTGTTGTCATCCAGGTAAGTCTCAACAGAAATTCCAGGAACAGATCCACTAGCAATTCTGGGAGGGACAGCATAAAGCCTCTCTGGAAATGCCTTGAGCTCCCCACCAGCTTCATCAGCATTTGATTTGGCATATGGAGTTACGCATGCCTCCATTTTTTGGTACCTAGTATCACCCAAAAAAGCACAGTAAATTAGTGGTTCAATCCCTAACTCTGCACTTAGTGCAAGATCTAACATAAGAGATATGTCTGCTGGAACAGCCTGTGCAGACCCCTGAGACAACTGCGCCAATTATATAGTTGAGGCTTGAATTTCAGATATACAAGTCATCCATGGAAATAAAGCGGCTCAAACAAACAATGATCCTACCTTTGTAATTGTACATGATCACAACACAGATTTTGTAATGATATAGATATGATTAAACATGTACATGACAATAATCAAATAAGTGTTTTAGCCGCAACAATGAAGCAAATTTGCACCAAACAGGCACAAGGGGTAAAGTCCATAGTAAACAACATAGTATATCAATCTTCCTTGTTCTGATTATCCATATGTATATCAGCAATTTAATTGAGAACATAAATTAGTTCATAAAAAATATCAAACAAGGGAACCATACCAGGCATTGTCTGGATCTGAGGATTCACAAGCATTAGCTTGTGAAGCACCACAAGAATCAGCATTTACTCTCTTCTGCCATATAGCCGTTTCACCCTTCTCAGATTTTTTCTCCCAGCAAAGGAGCTTCGCGATTTCTTCAATCTTCCTTTGTTCTTCCTGGAGTTCCTCCTTAGGACGCTGCCATGATTTGTAGTTGTTCTTCCAATTGATTGGAGGACCCGAAAGCACCCAATAGCCACCAGGTCTCAGAACTCGATCAACTTCCATCATGTAAAGTCCATCTGCAGAGAAAGATTCCGAATAAATTGACACAAATATCTACAGTCATAAAAAATAATTTCAACCTTTGGACAGGACTTTATATTGGCGCTATTTCTCCAATGGCAGTAAAAATGCATTTGTGATTTCATTCTCACCATTAGCTCCCCACGGAATTAAGCAACGAGAACAGTGAGCCATGTCAAAAGCTCTCGATGGATATGGCATTTTTATGGTTCCTAGAACTCCAATAACAGCAGGTACTCCCCTCTCAAGAGCAAACTGAACCTGTGCCTCGTGAGAATCTCTAGGTGCAAATGACATTGCTATAACCTTTCTCTTCCAAAGGTATGCACCCCAACTAGCAACCTAAATGATATAACAAGTAGTTAGAGGAAAGACAATACAGAATACCATAGACCGCAAATATCAACACAACTCACAATAAAATAAATACATGTGAGACAAAGATTCTAAAGAGATTAAAGAAACTAAACATACCCCACAACCAGTGTCCAAAGCAGTTCTTACAGTCCCATTCTCAATTGGTATCACTGAAGCAAGCTGATCAATATATTTATCTGCCCCTTGAGGAAACTGTGTCCCTCCACCAGGGAACCTAAAGACATTGCCCTCATATTGAATCCAGTTCTGAATAGCCTTCTCGACGGTCAAGCTCTTATAAGGTGCATTGGCATAAGGTACATAATCACGACTTTTTGGCCATGGAAATGGGGTTACATATCCTTTGGGGGCAGGAATGAGGCAATGCAACTTCTCTTCCTGAGGAGGGCAATGCCTTTCTCGGTAATTCATATTTTCCCTTGGGAAGGTCATTGCACGACTTTGATCTTGGCAGGGCGTGTAATCCGTATAACGAGAGTGGCATGGCTTAAAAATTTGAACTTTTGAGCCAGAATCATCAATGATCCCAGCATCACCGTTGTGGTGGGTATCAAAATTCAGATTTGGTAGCACACTGCAGTCCGCACCGCTCTTGGTCATCTCCAAAGCTATACTGTCTCCCTTCCCAAACCCACTTCTCTGCCATGCTCCCAATAAATAAAAGAAACAACACAAGCCAACTACTATAAAAATAGATACAGAACTCCTGGTCCTACTGTCTCCCGCACTTAATTTTGATGCCATGATGCACCTGAAAGAATTTTCCACATAAATTCAGCATATCAAATCTAAGTGTGTTTTTGTTTGCTTTGTTGCACATTTTTTTCATTGTTTGTGTGTTCAAACGTGTGCAAAAATGTCTTCTAACCAGAAAAATGTACGGATTTGAATCAAAACCAGACCGCTAATCCACTAGTTTGATATTATTAAACACCAACTTCTAAAACCAAGACAAGAACCCTCGGAAATTTCCAACTAAACCATAATCATTCTCCTTAACGGCATCTGCGAGTAGCCCATTACTCACTTAAATATGAGGTTACATCAACTTAAACAACATCCTATTCTGATGTCAAGTGTGATTTACCTGTAAATCCATCACGTCATCTTTTCTCCATATTAGATGAGTAACAAAAAAAAAAAGAATCCAGCTTGAAGAACTTAGTTATGTAAGAAGAGATAACTACATCGCACCCCACAACAATGGCCCTTCATCTATTTCATACCAAATCTATTTATTTAACAAAGATCCGATTTAACATACGCATAAGCAAAAGAATACATTTTAGCATAAAAAAATGGTTTAGGAGATCAGCCAAGATCAAAGTCAGCAGCTAGAAAAACAAGAGTTTGATGATAATAGCACCAAAAACAAAGAATAAATAAAGCTTATTACAGCAGATTAGTGATAAAAAAAAAAAAAAAAAAGATATAAAAAATATGTACTAACATTTGTGAAATCGAAAACAAGACAAAGATTAGCTGCAGCTAAGGAAGTGAGGCTAAAAATAACTAAATAAAAACCCGAAAATTAAATACTTTGTAAAAAGGAAAGAGAGATTAAATGAAATGATCATGTATAATCAAATCCATCCGCAGCGAGAGGGATAGAAATGTCATACCAATCGCATCAGGGAGATGCCCGTTCCTGATTCAAGATCTCGAAACTATGCGTTTTGGGTCTTCATCATCAGTAACTAAACTAGTTAGTTTGATTTTATAGGAATGGAGTTTTGTTTCAAAAAAGAAAAAGAAAATGGAAATGGAGTTTTTTTCCAGCAGTAAGCTTAAGCTCACAAGTCGCAATGGATAATACGTATGAAAAGAAGTCCCGCTATATTAGAATCTCAGATATCACACGACAGCGTAATTTAAGCTTCTTTATTTAATGATTATCATCATTATTTATTTATTTAACAACCACATCTGCCTGCCTACCTTCGCCATCGTGCAAAGGGGTGGTCAGAGATCCCACACCGTGGGACCCACACGCGATTAAAGATGGCGAAGCAAATTGCCAAAACATACGGATCACCGGGGTCCACATTCATCTAGATCTACAATACATCTGCTGGAGGGAGAGACTAGATGGTCCTGCGCAAAAAAAAAAAATCAACGGCTGGTCTAGATGAAGATCTAGAACCGGGTTGGTGAGTGCATCTCTGCAGTAGGTAAAGCAGCAGCAGCAGGCCGAGCGAGTTGCTATATTTAGGTTAGAACGGTTTACGAATTAAATGTCGATACGATGCTCTGGTCCATTGTTGTTAATTGAACCTAGGAGTAGCTTATAATACCCCCTCTCCTCTTTGGTGGAGTAAAACAATGTGCTTTATTGCCGGTGGGTTTCAAATTAGTATTTTGGTTTATTAGCTAGTGACAATAATTAATAATATTAACATTAGTATTAGTATTAAAATTGGTATTACTGATAATGATATTTTGTGTCTCAAGTCCTGCCTGCCCAGGCCCCAGCCCACTATGTAATGTACCCACCGACGTCCAATTTTTCTCCTCTTATTTGTATGCAACTCAAAAGACTCGAAACATCCAAATGACAAATGATATATTTCAGATTTTGAAATCAATTTAAATATTTTTACATTTAAAGTTGATTTACTTTATTTAATTTTTAATAATAATAATTTTTTAATTAGTAATTATATTATCTAAAATTAACCGAACTGATATTAAATTTGTTCAAGTCAAAAGATGAATCGGCGATATTATATAATTAATTAATAGTACCTATTCCTATAGACGTGTAAGTTGCACTCACCATTTTATTGTTTATTTCTTTGAGTTCTCTTGTTTGGGTTCATTACATTTACAGAGAAAAGTATTTAACGATTAAATATTGCTATTATCACATAATTTTGTATTACATAATGCTCATATACACACATATATACTATGATGTGATATAAATTATGTGATAATAGCATTGCTCTACATTTTATGGAGTATTAGTTGGTAGCCAAAACATGGTTTACAAAGCCAATGGGTAGAATTTCCATATATATATATATGGAAATTAAAACAGGCCAGCTGTTGAAGAAGAAGGAGAATTGATCTCAATGTGAACCAATAAATAAGCTTAATATATAAGGTAGTAAAGAAATTTAGATTATAAAACGCACAATTAATTGTAAAGTAGCACATTTATCAATCATTAAAATAAAAAGACTTCTCATTAACCATTCCCCTTCATCACATGCATTTACATAGGTGTTTCTTTTTATAGTAATTCATTTCTTCTAAAATTAAATATATATTTTTTAATTCATCCTAAAATTAGAAATACATTTATCTTTATCATTCTAAAGTGATATAAAATATTTAAGGAAACTCCACATGTTAAGATGATATTTCTACATGAGTCTTTATTACATGGAGGTGATACTCACTCACTATTCATGTGAGAGGGATCATGTAGAAATATCAATTCCCAAATTTTAATTGTTCATTATATTTTTTACTATTATTTAAATTATTATACCATCATTATTAAATTTTAACTTACATTTAAAACTTACAAATTATCATTTTGCAAATGTATCTAAGAATTTGAAACCAAAAAAGTACTTAATTTAGTAAGATTCTGGCTTTGGTTGGATCGGAAGAGAAAGAATGAGTCAAAATTTTTGTAAGAAAATTGTAAAATTCACAACAGAAAATGATATTTTTATATGAAAAACGTAGCTATAGATCCAACATATTCTGAGTCGCCAAATACATGGTACAGAATTCAAATACAATCTTTTATAACATACGGTCGTGCAAACTACGACCACACAAACTGTGAATTTCAATACAAATCGTATATAATATGAAATATAAACATTCAAATTCACTCCTTATTAATTACAATCATTATCCCACTATTTTATAGAATAGTGAGGACTTCTACTGATCTAACTCTGACCATCACTCTGATCCTCGACTAATCCCCACGATATTCTCATTTTCTGAAGAGAACAATGAAAAAAAAGGGTGAGCTCCTAAGATAATGAATAATAAATTATCGTTAGTCTTCAATAACTCAGATAAAATATAATGAATAACAAGTTTTAGATCAATATTCGCAGCGAAAATAATAAATTAGAAGAGTTGAGTAGAGAATGAAGTCTACTATCTTTTATGATTTAAAAGCCCATCATCAATATTTTATCCCTGTAACATCAATCAATATATATCTCAAATCAATATTCATCTTTGCACTACGGCCAAAGATATTCATTTGTATCACCAGTTGGTCATGTTCAACTCAACACCTATTCATCTTTGCACTACGGGTCAAAGATATTCATCAAGTAATCATCCATCTTTGCACAACAGGCCAAAGATATTCATCAAGTAATCTTTCATCTTTGCACTACAGGCCAAAGATATTCAGTTATATCAGCATTTAAGACTGAGGATGATGAAATACAATATAAGGAATGAATTCAGTGAGATAAAGTACAAGGATTAGGGATTCGTAATTTAGTTTATCAAAGTTCAATAATACTCAGTAATAATCAATTGTGGAGCAAAATTCAAGAATAAAATTCAAAACTTGGATACAATAAAAAAAAACTTTTTTTTTACCGTAAATAGTAACTCGTGAATAGTAACTCGACATGAAAAGATAAGAATTTCACGAGAAAGTTCTAAAAATTATTCCGGTGAAATGATACTAGATGAAGCGCAAAACTCAAGAAATTTCTGATCATTTCAGGAATTCTAGAAGCAATACTTACCGTAGTAAGTTTAGAGTTAGGAATCTGAAATGAAACAATATACGAAACTGCAATTGAATTTTCACCCGTCTGGCGATAGTCCGCTCAGACATATTATTTTCACAATTTAATAACAACTGAATACGAAGGGTTATTCACTAGGCATGCAGTAGTCCGCGTAGACAGGTTATTTTCACAGAATAATAAAAAATGAAATAACAACAGAATTTCACCATGCATGCGGTAGTCCGCGTAGACAAGTTATTCCAACAGAATAATAAAGAATGGAATAACAACTCTTACGAATATTGAAAGAAAATAACTCTCTTCATGAATACGAGATAAATAATACCTCTTACCTTAAAATTTTGGAGACTGCACTAGTGTACTAGCAGAATACTCTTCTTCTTTATCTCTTATTCTCTCTATACTTTTTCTCTCTATAGCTTTAGTGAATTGATGAGAAATAATGAAGAAATGAGCTTCTATTTATAGGCTCGGCAGAGTAAGGGTAAAATAGTCTTTTCGCCATATTGTATGACATCATCGCTTACATCATCGATCCTATGATATCATTGCTTATCTCATCGCTCCGATGACATCCTTGCTTACCTCATCGCTCCGATGATATCATTGTTTGCATCATAAGAGTTCAAATTCAATTTGCACTCTTCCACCTCGTTTAACTTTTATACCATGAATTTACTATAATAATGTTACCATTCAAATTATAAAAATTATACTATTATATAATCACATCATACTACGAATATTTTCCGACACAACGAATATTTTATAACCACTTGCTTACTTTGTAAACTTTGCACATCTCACCCATAACTTATCATATTTATCAAATCAACACCTTATTATTTCAAAATAATATATAAAGAAAATTAAATCTTTATTTATAAAATTTAGGGTCTTATAGATCCTATATAACAACGGTGTACATCTATAGCGACACTTTTCATATTGAAATATCAAAAAGTATTGTAAAAATTTCATATAAATAGTTAATTTATAAAATTTATATTATAATTTAAATTTTAAGATTTTATATATCATCTAAATCAAAGTTGAATGATATTGGGGAGTATAATTTTAAGTTATACATTGTCTAACCAGTGTGTCTGAGACTAAAGGATTAAGGCCCTGCTCGGAAACAACTTATAAATTGGTTAAATTAATTTATAAGTTGTTTTTCACTACTAAGATGTTTGATAACAATTTATTTTTTGACTTATAAATTGAGTTTTAAGTTAAAAAAATAAGTGACGATTTGTGATTTATTTTAAAATGACTTATAAGTCATTTTAAAATAAATTAGTTTGATCAAATATAATGTTTATTTTGCCCATCTTATATTTTGTCTCTTTTTTTATTGATATATTTTTTAGTAATCTTTATATTTATTTTAACTTATAAGTCATTATCAGCCGAACACTTTCATAACTTATTTTTATTTAATTTTTGACTTGTAAATCAAATTGATGTCGAACATTTTTACTTATAAATCACAACTTAAAATAATTTATAAGTTAATTCATATTTTAACTTATAAGTCATTCTAAAATAAGTCATTCCCGAATAGGCCCTAAATTTAATGTAACTCACGCAAAAAAAAAAATACTCACGCAAAATTGCAGAAACCTTTTTGTCTTCTACTACCTCAACTCTAAAAAGATAAGCAAATATATATTTTATTTTTTATACATATTAAGAAAAGAGCAAAATAGAAAAAAAGAGTAAAAAATTTTCAAATTTATCCTTAAAGTCTTACAAGATTACATAAAATGATGAAATTTTTTTTCTCTTTATTTTATATACCTTAACTTGTCTTTTTGTGGACACAAAAAATTTATATATTTAACCATCTTTTTAGGACGGATGAAGTATTTGCCCGCAATATGTAATAAAGCTTTTTTATTTGGGGGGTCCGGCTTCAATAAACAGTTTTCCTTGGGTAATTTTGAGAAATTACCAGAACTTTAAGGCATGTTTCTGTAGTTCTTTGCTCTTCAAAACTATCCCTTATCTTCTGCTGAATAAATCGAGAGGGCTATCGGAACCGAATGAAGTAGTTAAGTTAGAAATTGAAGAATGGCAGCCATGATCTCATTTACATGTCTTGCTCAATCTTCTTCTCTCTCCACTTTGTCTGTTACACCGAAGCTATATTCATCTAAAACCCTACTACTACCTCACCGAGCTCATGGCTGCTTCTCGCTATGTCAATCAAGCCGAGCTTTAAAGTTTAAGACCGCTGATACAGTTCCAGCGGAAAAGAGAGGTCTTTCACTTATATGTTCCTATAATCCTGGCGACGAATCTGATACAAAGGTTAATTTTCATTCCCTGTGAACCTGAAATAATTAAAAAGTTTTTCCTACTGTGATTGTTTTGCTTTCAGTTATAGAGTGCATCCAATTTTCGTTTTAATTTACTCCCGTTGTTAGAAAAGTTTCATTGTTAAAGAAATTGATGAAAATTACAATCGGTAAGCATGTGATGTCATCCATCTCTTTCGCTGCCCAAAGGTATTCTGCATGAGTATTGTGATATAGATAATAGAAAAATTGTCTTAATAAATAGAGAAAGCAAGAACAAGGAAATTTAATGAAAAATGTCTTATAACTATGCCTAGATTTTGTATTATGGGGTTTGCATGATTGAAACTGAAGATTCCGTCATGTGATTTCCTAATTCTTACATGTGTTGCTCTATCAAACAGATCTCAGATAAAATGCTCTAAAGCATGTGTGATATAATGGTGCAATCTTGTCAGCACCATTGACATTATCAGAATCACAACATAGGAAATACTACAAAATTTATACTAGGTTTACGTTGTGTGAGAAAACGGGAGCTGAGCAGTCCTTTATAGCAATAGTAGTCATTAGTATTGTAGTTGTACAAAATGTAATTAAGTACAATTATGTATGCACAAAGTACAACCTATAATTCATGATTGTTAACCATTTTCTGGTCCGTTGTTTTTCTAATAAAAACTATAATGTATGGAAAATATACCCCATAATTTCTATCAATTCGTGAAAGTACACATTTGTTGTTCATTGGTTAAATGATATCACAGGGTAGTGGATTGGATTGGCCAATTCTGAAGCGGTGGGACGTGCCTTGGAAGTGGCAGACTGTGTCCCTGACCTCACTTGCATGTGGATTGAGGTTTGTTTTTTTATATTCGATTTTGAAGAACAATTATGGGTCCCTATGATTGCTTTGTTTGCTGTGGCTTTCTCTCGCCCTTGCCTTGAAGCGGTCTTATGTACAAGTAGCTTAACTGTGCAAACTATTTTAGTAAAGTTCAGAAAATAAATCTGAATATTTAAATGGTGAGTTTTTGTTGGGCATACCCATGAAAAACTTTGAACTTGAGTATCAATGAATAGATTTGTTGATGGTTGTCTTATTCCAGGATTTCTCTATTCAGTTATTTAGAATTTATTCTCAAGGAAACATATCTTTTGGTTGTTATCTTCCTCTTTATTAATTTTTTTAGATAAAAGTTATCTTCCTCTTTAAGCTTAGTAGTTAATAGTTAGGTAGCAATCTTTCAGTGAAGCTAATCATATCCCAGGCAGTTTTGTTTTGACAGGACTGATAGAGGCAGCAGCTTTACCATATCTGGGGCTTCAATTGGGAGAATTAAGCTTGGATGAAAAGGCAGAAATATTGTTTGTGGACCAGAGGTAAGGACCCCTGTTCAAAATTTTGTATTTTGTTGTTTCTGTACACTGTAACGACTTTTCCAACTGAGTGCTGCTTGTGATCATTGCACCCAGCCTTTATGTTGCTTTATTGTCAACTTACCAGTTACCACAGAGTTCGTATTTAAATTTATTTTCATTAGTTTTTGGGAGTAGGAAAGGGCTACATGTTTAAATTTTTCTTAGATCGACATTATCACCCAGAAATTGTTGTATAGTTGAAAATAATCCAAAAAGATCACATTACTCTGCTGAATGTTTTACTAATGGATGTAATATATGAAACCCTCTTCCAGTTCCATATGCGATATCTCATAATCAGATTGACTGTTACACAAAAAAAAAATCTTTACATTTGCTTGGAAGTTAATCATATTCAACAGCTTTATCCGTATTATTGCTCGGAGCTAAGTCATATTCAACAGCTTTATCCATGCCATACTGCAGTCCTTTTATTCTTGTTGGCTTTTGTACACCTTAGCAAAGAGTGACATTGATTCATTAATTTTCTTATTTGCAAACCAGAAAATGTTGGAACTATGCCAAATAGTTTATTATGTCACCATTTTTAGTTTTCTTTTTAAAAATTTTCTACTGCACTTGTATTCCTTTTCTGTTTCGCTGATCATTTAACTGAAAAAGTATGTCTAACTTTGTTTCTAATTGTTTCTTGCAGTATTACAACAGCAGCTGTACTTGCAGTTATGTACAGTCTTACCAACTACCAACCACTTCCTGATGACTTTTTCTGCTATGGTGTGTGTTGTAGAAATATGTATAAAAGACTACATCAGGATGCTGAAGAAAATTCGTATTTTCGTGCTTTGAGATGCTTAGCGAAAAGCTGCTGTTGCTTATGTTATAAAAGTCCTAATATTGTTAATGCATTATATTCTTCTATTCTTATTTATATTTGAATAATGTTTCAGATTGGAGAGAACCTTTCAAGCTTCAGAAAGGATGGCTCTTGTGGGCAGGAATTGGTCTTTTAGGAGCCCTTGCATCTATTGCATTAACAGGAGCGGTCGTGTCCTTGTTTAGGGGTGAAAACCCGCAAAGAGAGGTTAGAAACTAATTTAAACTAGCTTTTCTCTCTCTAACTCTCATACACCCATACACACACATACACGTGCATACTTACAATGAGCACTTTTTAAGGTAAATAAAATGAACATTTTGATATATATTTCCCTGCACTTCAGTTCATGAGTACTACATGGCATCTCTCCATGACTAGGATGGAAATTAATTCAAAGTCGGTGAGCTATCCCAATTAGTATCAGTTTGGTGCAGCTTATTACCGGAGTAGAGCTGGTTCATTTCAAAACTATAATACTCAACTTGGGTTCAGGCATGGTCATATAAAAGTTATGCATGTTCATTTCAAACCAGTCCAACAGCTGAACTAAGTTGGCAGGGCCGAGTTAATAATATGTGAGGCCGGCATGTGTGAGTTGGGTCATTAAACTTTAGTCTGGTCATTAGAATATGCATGAAGACTTCAGTTTTCAGCTGTAGTACTTTTTTTCGGATTTAATCTAGGAGCTGCAATACTCAAAGCAAAACATGACAAGCATAAGCACCGTGAAACAAAAAAAAAACTGTGACCAGCTCTTTTACAGAATACATAGTGCTCAAGTCGGAAGAATCAGAAAGATTTGGCAAATTTTATAAGTTATTTAGTGGACTTTTCTATTTCTCTATTGTGTAACAGTCTTTTATTTGTTTTTGCCAACTTATATCAGACTGATGCTCTTGTTCTCTTGCTTCCGTTGATTGGATCTTCAAGTACCAGGTACTTCCTCCCAAAGTCTTTTACAGTTACAACATGCATATTTTACTGGAATTGCCCAAACTATTGATAAATACTTGTTAACTGGACTAGGGTCTAGGCTCTCCTTGGTAGTGCTGAATTTGATGTTGCAGATAAAACAATCACATAATTTCTCAATTCCGATGTAGCACTGCTTGCCTTGTCGGAATCACTGGTGTTCTTGCTCCACTTCTTGAGGAAACTGTGTTTCGAGGATTTTTTATGGTGTCTCTTACTAAATGGTATGGTTCTTTCTGATTATGAAGTTTCCTTTTCATTTTGCATCTTATTCTCAATATGCAAGATTAAGACTTCAAGAGTTTCAAACTTCTTCGTTTTCAATGGTTATAAGAAGAATAGATCAACGAGGTATACATAACATGTTTTTTTGTTTGTTTTGTTTTTCTGCTTAATGATGGTCTTTGTATGTAGATTCAAATACATGCAATCTTGAAGTGTCCCCTCTATTTTGGTAACTTGGGCCAAAATTGCTTTTAGGTTGGGAAAGCAGTAACATCATTTTAGGAGCATCAACAGCATGATTATTTTGATAGGTCGTCATGCAACACTATAAGTAGGTTGAGATAGGGGCAACACTAGATATGTCTTCACCTTTTGTATATTTTATTGTTCCAAAATTAGTTTAACTGAACCATATGATGAAGTTAATGATGAGAACCAATTAAGGAAATAAGTGAGAAGTAGGAGATGATTTTATTGACCTGCAAATCAGACAGATTGCTGGACCAATTCATACTCCCACCTGTAGGTTTCACAACAAGTTGAAGAAAAAGGGGTGGCGAAGAGAATGTAGAGCCAGTTTGTAAGAAATCAATTATGCCTATAATACAACACTAGATATTGACCTAGATAGAAGTTAACATGAAAAGTTGATGGGTGTTTGACTATTGCACAACATTTACATCCAATACAATATTTGGTCATGTGAATGCAATTTATATGCTCTCATGCTTTATACAATTCTATTTGCAGGTTGCCTACTCCACTTTCTGTCCTTGTAAGTGCTGCTGTGTTTGCAGTTGCACATCTCACCCCAGGAGAATTTCCCCAGCTTTTTGTACTTGGTATTCTTTCTTGACAACAAAAATTATTTTATACTTGTGCACAAAAACAGTGATGTCGACTTTTTTTTTTTGGGTTATTTCCTCTCTACTCTTTAGTCTTTTCTTTGGAAGGAAAAACAAAAAACAGAAAGTGAGAAGGGACGTTATACATGAAATTCTTGGGCAGGCATAAACTTTATATGATAATAGGGCTCATAATATATAGTCATTTCTCATTTGAATTTAAAAAAACGCTAGCAGTTACTGAGAAATGCTAACAATTATACTTACAAAAGTTTTAACTGCTTTCATCTGTCTATGCTCTTTCTTTATAATATGGAAGATGGAAAAAGTAAAAGGATTGTATATCTATTTAGGGACTGCTTTGGGATTCTCATATGCTCATACTCGCAACCTTCTCACCCCCATAACAATACATGCTATCTGGAACTCTGGAGTGATCTTGTTTCTCACTTTTCTTCAGGTAATTGGCTTTTACTACTCAAGTTAGTTATAGTCTTTCTTCAGTAGTTTTTTTCTTTTCAATTTCAAGGTGAAGACAAGGAATTCCTCGTATGACTGATTTGTGTATGTCTACCTTACTTATTTAAACAAGAAGGTTGGGAACTAAAATAAAATTCTTTATTACAGTGATTTATCATTCATGGTGAAAAATGTTGGACATATTTTGACCGATCAATTTTAGTTTAATGCGTGATTGTTAAATTGATTTTGCTCTCTTTTTAAAATATCAATTTTTTCCTTGATTGTGACTGCTAAAAGTTTCCTCCTTACTGTTTGTTTTTAGCTACAAGGATATGATATCAAGGAATTGTTGCAGTCATCTTGATAGGGGAAGTGCATCTTTCTTTATGAGAACATGGAGCTTGTGCATGTTGGCTTCAAGGATTTTCTTGCTTGTAATTTTTATAAGAAATTCAGAGCATGACTAATAAAAACAAACTTCAAATGTGTATTTAATTAATTGCTCTTTGAGAAGCAACATTGAAACTTGAAAGGTAGTGGTTGATATATATTCATTCCCCTGAAGCTGTGAATGCATCTTTTTCTAGCAACATATTTCTGGGGATAGTATGACTGTCGATCGACTATCTAATAGAGTAGTACTTCCGATCTTATCTGATTATGTGCATGCGCCGGCCAGCCATGAGTATGCGTGTGTGTGTGTGTGAGAGAGAGAGAGAGAGAGAGATGTATTGCTTCAGACTTCCCCTCTTCCATTTTGGTTTATTCAAGCAGTGTCTTTGCCCTTTTTCCCTTATAATGTCATCACCTTTTTAGTCTGGTTATGCAATCTTTTTACGAGTGTGTATCCTATCCTATCCCTATAGGTACTAGACGTATTTACTCCTCTTTTCCACAAAAACACTTTCATTCATCACTTTTTCCCCAACAAAAAAGAACAATTGTATAATCATGCTGTCTCACTAAATTAAACTATCATTATACTTGAAGCTGAACATAAACTATAAAGATAACCTTAAAATCTGCAAAGGAGATTTTGTGTGTGTGAATTGAGGAAGTAAAACCTTTTCGTGTGAGAAAAAACCCTTTCAACAACCTTGGCTATTTTCATCTGTACATATTTTGTTTGTTTTTTGATGAAGCTGATGTAGACTGGCCGAGTGGGCTAGCCTAGCTAGGAATGGTGAAGTTAACGACACAGAGAAAGAGGAGGAAGAGGCTTAATTAGTCCTTGGATGGTAGAAACATTTTTTTTTAAAAAAAAAAAAATTTGAAAATTTGGAGGTTGCACGTATGTGAAGCAAAACCTAGGTCAAGGAACAGACAAGAAGGGTTCATGAAAACGAGGGGAAATTTCACTCTCAATATGCATGGGATTCCCCAAAGCTCAAATTTTGACTAAATGACCCTTCCCCATTTAATACTTGGCACTACTATACTTGCTATCCACCATGTGGACAAGGTTTCCAAATTATACTATTATGTATTATTTACCCAAACTTTCCATTAAAACTATTTGCAGTAAATTCAAACTGTAACTTAAATTAACTTTCTTGGTAGTATTAGTACTACCTCCATTCCATAATAAATGTCTTTTTAGCTTCGTGTACATGAATTAAGAAACGCATTTAATACTACTCCCTCCGTTTCTAAAAGATTGTCGTTTTAGGAAGTAATTTTTGTTCCAAAAAGATTGTCGTTTTGAGTTTATCAATACATATTAGTTATTTTTTCCTACTTTACCCTTATTTAAAACTTTCTCCTATTTAAAACTTTCTTCCCTTCCCAATGATTCTTATTCAGTTCAACGCTATAATCCAAGTAGTAATTGGTTGAATTGAATAAGAAATGTTGGAAAGGGAATAATTGGTTGAGACAATTAATAAGGGTAGTATAGTATTTTCGCTAGGTATTAATTACATTTCTTAATCTGTGTGCATTAACCTTAAACGACAATCTTTTAGGAACAGAGGGAGTATCATTTAAGAATTAAAATTTGTACTACCTCCGTTCCATAATAAGTGTTTTTTTAGCTTAAATCACACATATCAATATACAAGCTAAATTGGCAAAAATACCCTTAATATACTTTCTTTGTTTTGTTTGAGACTTTTTTATTGCCTTTTGGTCTCTTTTTCTCTTTCTTAAACCTTTCAACTTTTCAATAAATACGCAATAAAAACCATTGGTTGCATAAGGGCACATATGGGAAAATATTGTAAAAATTGTATTGGAATTCTAACACATCACTTATTTTGAGAAAAAATGTTAAGCCTGAAAAATCACTTATTGTGGGACGGAGGTAGTATGAAATTTCATCACTACCTCTTTATGGAAAATTGAAAACTATTAATATAAGAGAGAAGTTTTTTGGGACAATGAGAAAAGTTAGGAGTGATATAAAAAAATAAATAATTCATTCTCCTAGAAAATTATAAATGACAAATAAATTGGAATAAATTTTTTCTTCTAAAAAGACCGGTACTTATGAAATGGAGGTAGGATTAGTATAGTACTACTTGCTTTACAAAAAGCAAGGAATTGAGGAAACCCACGTCCTGGTTTTGCAAAATGGCCACAAATTCAAAGTAATTAAATTGACTCCTGCCTCCCTCAGTCGACTTGCTACAATTAATATCTATTTCTTTCAAGCCCTTTAGGAAATTCGTTGGCATTCGTGGAACACTTTCTTGTCAATCTCTAATTCAACTTTAATGATCTTGGAATCAATTTTAATTTCTGAATTTATTTGCCAAAATTAACAAAAGCAAAATGATTTTAAGAATTTCAGTGGATCACTATTAATCAATCAACCTTGAGCGCGCTAGCTGATGTGATTAAACAAAATATTTAATTTGTTCAAGCATCTCAAAGTTGACTTAGCTAGGGTTAATTACTTGGGGTGCTAATTAATTGTGTGAGGGGCCGGTTAATTTAGTTCTTCATTATACTTTTTTTTACGGAGTTTTATTTAGTCATTCTAATGCATCCAAATATGTTTCATCTGTCTAAAAGTTTGAGTTCATCCAATATGTTTATTAAGTATTATTTACAAAAATTAATTAGGTTTATCTAGAATTAACCCACTTAAATGCAACTTTTTCAATAATTTTATTCAACACTAAATTTTGATCAGGCAAACGAATGTTAATGCTAAAAAGAAAAAAACAAAAAACAGTTATGTTCAAGAGTGTCCTATACAAATTACAAACCATTATATATATACGCATAACAAAAAACTAAAATAAGGCTCATTTTCTAATTAACATTAGCATCCATTACACAAGAAATAAGATCAAGAAACGGAAAAAGGGGAAAAAAACAACACTTTAGAATTCAATAATAGTAGTAACAAATTAAAGAAGTAGTAGTGCATGTACACCATTACCCCTGCAATGAAAGTCAAACTTATTTTTGGGGAGTTTAATCCTGAAAGAGAGGCTGTACGTGGGGGCCCAAAATTGTCAACTGGTACGTAGTTTCACTATATTTAGGGGCATCTTCATCTGTCCATTTTGACTCAAATTATCCAATCTGACAGGTCAGTGGAATAGAAGCTCAGGGAATGGAATAGAAATGGGATTTTTGGATCCTGAGAAAACTATATACTAATATATCATTAAAGTAAAAATAAAAAATAAAAAAAATCAACTTAATTGGAAGAGTAGTCCCCATAGAATTTGACAGAACTGTATATATTTAATTTTGAGCTTCTGCTTTGGAAGTTGGTTTTGGTCCAAATTTCCAAATTACATTTCAAACAAAAGCTTATAAACAAACATTAATTTTCTTGGAAGTTTGCGTTGTCTTGACATGTAAATAATCAATATAAAACTTTCATGAGATGAATATGAGGTATGTATATGAAACTTGTAATCAAATCATGATCCCCAGAAAGTGCTGTTAATTATATACAAGTAGTTCTTGAGATTCCTCAGTTTGGACTAAACAAATCACAAATGGGTGCATTAAGTAAGAAATAAGGGTCTTTGCTGGAAATCCATTCCCTTGACTTATAAATTAGGGTTTCTTGGTAGTTGTTCTTAAGATATTTAGAGCTTTGCCTTAATAATCTTCTCTCTACATGAGAGTTAACGCGATCCTCGCAGGAACA
Organism: Panax stipuleanatus; assembly: GCA_020205555.1. Classification (NCBI taxonomy): domain Eukaryota; kingdom Viridiplantae; phylum Streptophyta; class Magnoliopsida; order Apiales; family Araliaceae; genus Panax; species Panax stipuleanatus. Next base: position 3,725,968 of record CM035126.1, read on the forward strand.
GGCTCCTTTAAAAGTCACCAGAAAAGTCGGCTGAACCTTCGGAGTCAGACCCCTTCGTAGGAAGCATATAATCACTTCAAATTAAGTGAAGTACGTACGTACTCTTCATTCTAATTAACCCTAGCTAGCTAGAAAGTGGCCGTCTTTTGAGTCCATGTTTTTGTGTACATGTTTGTTTGAATATGCATGCTAGCTTTAATTAAGGTTACTTCACAGTTTAAGATTTTAGGTTCCAAAACTTTTCTTCTTAGGTTTTCAGATCAGTACCTTGGACAATTTTATATATTGTCCATTTTAAGAGGATCTAGGAGAGAGAAAACTCATTAGCTTCTTGCATGCGTTCATATTGCACTGTACTTCTATATATAATTAATCCGTTTCTTTGATTTTCTTGAAAAAATAAGAAGAATTAAGAAGAAGAAGAGATTTGAGTTGTGATCTAAAATATATATAGTTATATATATATATATATAATTAGTATGGATCATGAGAGAAATGATCAAGCGGCAGTGGATAAAGTAGATGAGGTGATGCTGCCAGGGTTTAGGTTTCATCCAACAGATGAAGAGCTAGTAGGGTTTTATCTAAAGAGGAAGATTCAGCACCGACCTCTCTCCATTGAACTTATCAAGCAACTTGACATCTATAAATATGATCCATGGGATCTTCCAAGTACGTACCATCACCATCACCATCACCATCACCATCATTTCATTCATTTTTCTCTCTTAATTACATATTTTCATGATATAATTTCTTAATTATTAGGTACGTAGGTATATATCATTAATTATATTAGCTAGCCAGCCAGCCTTGATATATTTCATTTATGTTCTAGAAAAATGAAGTTTGACATTAATTTATTTATTTATTTTTCCAAGCAGAACTTGCAACCACGGGAGAGAAAGAATGGTACTTCTATTGTCCGAGGGACCGGAAGTATAGAAATAGCGCCCGGCCTAACCGAGTAACAGGAGCTGGCTTTTGGAAAGCCACCGGAACGGACCGCCCTATCTACTCCTCTGAAGGTTCCAAATGCATCGGCTTAAAGAAATCCCTTGTCTTCTACAAAGGTAGAGCTGCCAAAGGCATCAAAACTGACTGGATGATGCACGAGTTTCGGTTACCTTCACTCACTGACTCAGTTCCCCCAAAGCGATTCATCGACAAAAACAATATCCCTGCCAATGTAAACCATTTCTCAATTTCTTTTCACTAAATTTTTCCTAGTACCCTTTTTCATATGCAGTCCTTATATACTTCCTAGCTAGTCCAACACATAACAAACACTATAATGACATGCGTTGTAAATAATTACAAGTTCAATGGCATTTTAACGTTATACTGAGTGTAGGACTAGAAAGTTTATAGATTATAACACAACTATTTATATTTTTGGTTTTACTGATATATTATTATATATGTTGGACTTTTTTGCAGGATTCATGGGCAATATGCAGAATTTTCAAGAAAGCCAACTCCAATGCTCAAAAAGCCCTCTCTCATTCTTGGGTCTCTCCAGTTTTGCCTTATTCCACCACTATCACATCTGATCATATGCTAACCCCACATTTTCATACTACAACTAACACTCAGTTCAGCTCGGATACTACAATTAGACCAAGTTCACCAATCCAATATGGTAGTTGTTCTAATTACATTAATGATTTACAGAACTCATCTATTATAACTAGTTTCTCTCCTAATTTTGGTCTTCCTCCATGCAAACCCTACAACCAAATGGCTTCAACAGCCTACACATTTTTGTCCCCAGAAACAACTGATCATCAACCCCCTAAATGCAGCCTTGGTACTTCTTCTTTGCATTTTAACATGTCTTCGTCCTCGATATTTGGAGATTTTGACAAGGCCCCAGAGCCTTTAGATCACTATAAAGGGATCCAAGAAGATCAGTTTGTAAACAATGGGTTTTTAATCAATCTACCACAACAAGTTGAAGAGACTGTAGGGCAAGTTGGAGAGACTAGTAGTGTAGGCTTGATGAAGGAACAATGCTCAAATGTTGCGTTTTTCGACGATCAGTGGGGAATCAATATCAGATCATCATCTGTTGGATTTCAATACACTTTGCCGATGAGTATACCCGAGGCGTGGAAGTCGAATCTGCTGTGTGATTCTTCTTCACCTTGTCCGAGTGATCAGATGTCTACTAGTTATTCTACAAACAAGTGCAATACTTAAAATGAGAAAATTAATTTAGTTGACAAGCAACTGATATATCTCTTTTAATTTCTCTGAAGCTTTGTACTTTCATTACAAGTTAGATCATCTTAACTAGGAAATTAATGTTAGGTTGTACAAATAGCTAGGGTACGTTTTTGGATTTTCATGACTTTGAATTCAATGTTTTAGATGATAATTTCGAATGTCAACTGGTGGCGTGGGGTTTATTAATCCATGAATATTAGATGGCTACACTGACTACTCTCTCCTACCAAATTGAGCATTATTCATTTTTACCCAAAATAAGTACTACTCTTATCGCATGGTATCTGATCTAGTAGTATGACTCGTAGCCTCATGGTATCCATGAGATCGAAAATCCTTGGTGACAGTAAAGAGGGTGTGTGTGTGTCAATATAGCAAAAAAAAAATAAAAATCCGAAGGTGATGAAGTTCTACCAAAAGATGAGGCTTTAACAGTAACTCAAATCTTATGATCCAAAGTACGTTGGGTTTTATAAGTTTCCACTATGTTGGGTAAAGGCTTGTCTTTTGGGCTTCTGAGGTAGATTTGGGCCGTTAAATAGGGTTTTCTTTTTGTTTTTGGGTGAGGATGGTAACGTTGGCTTGTTTGTTAAGCGTTAATGTATTTATAGAGAAGGGTTTATGCTTTCTATGCACTACATCATTAGCAGTTGCTTTATCATAATTTGAGTGTTTCTAAATAATTTGGCTTTGAACTGATCATGTTATATTGAAGGAAAACAGTGTACATATCCATCAGACAGCAAATAGAAAGTCTTGGGACAAACTGAACTGAACTGAACTGAATATAATTCAAAAGGTAATTCAATATAATATCAAAATGGATATTATAAGCATAACCACCTGAACTGAAGTTCATGATTACGCATAAAACAATAGGAAAAAACACGAAACTAGCAGAAAGGACTCGACGTACAAAAAATCGAACTAAAAATGCAGATCCCATTTTGAACATCCCACGTTACATTTCCAGATTCGTTGTTGGAAGCTAGCTGTATTCAAAATTACTCTCGCGCGCTAACAAGACCTGATACATGCCCCACTCTCACAGATCAACTCTTAGCTGCTAACTTCTCCTTGGTCTTCTGGATCTTCAACACCTTCTTCACTATCTTTTGCTCTTCCACCAGAAAGGCTCTAATGATCCTACAAAATCAGCAGAGAATACAATCCTTGAGCTTGCTTAATACGGCAATTCTTACACCTTGCTAAGCAAGCCCAATAAAAAATCATAAGATATTGCCAAAAATATGAACCTCTATGGCCTATGAAGAACACACCTTTCCCTTACAGCACCCCCAGACAATACTCCGCCATAAGCACGGTTAACGGTTCTCCTGTTTCTAGATAATCTTGTATTCAGCAGGTCTCAAGTGTGGAATCTGCAGATATGCAATACGATTCATCACTTTAAGTTGTACTTATGATGGGATTTAGTCATTGAAACTCCAAAAGCATTTCCAAATATCGTATTCCAACAAGGGAAACATCAACTGATAAATGAAGGGTCAAAATCTTTAAAAAAACAACAATGAATCTCTCAATTACAGTAAATGAAGGGAAAGAGGCCAAATATACTCCTATTGAAATTTAATAATTACTAAAAGATGATAAATAATAGAAGGTTCAGGTTCAGGCTGAGAAGGGGAATAAATTTTTACAGCGCCTTTTAGTGGGGAAGGGAGGAACATCGTAATCTCAAGGGACTAAGAGGAAGACATCATGTCAAATGTACATTTACATAAAGGTTATGAAGATCTGCAATCCAATCCGTAGCCTCTTCTTGGATGGGAACATCTGTTCACTACATTAACCGTTTTCCACAATCATACAACTTTTTGCATGAATATTTCACATTAGGTTCCTAAATGACTTGTCTTCAGGGACTAAATTATTCTGGGATATACTTAATGTATAACCTCAAACATATCTTAACTTCTTCAGCCTCACAAAACAACAAGTACTAATAGCATGGACCTGTTAAACATTGACAATATTGGCCACAGTGATTTCCTCGCTTCATTGGATATTTTTGACCAGCTTATCCAGAAGAAAAAGAGCACTGGATTGGGATATATATAAAGAGAACTGGAAGGAGAAGGAAAAGAAAATAAGAAGAAGATATTAAACTTTACCAAGCCCTTGATAGAAATCTTTAGAAGGATTTCAAAAAACTCTCTTATCTTAGGTTGGAGAACTATGAAAGAATAGGTAACATAAGAAAAAAATGGAAAAAATAGATTTGAAGATAAGTTGTAACCTACTTCTCTCATCTGAGAAAGATGAAGGGTAAATAACTACATATTTATATATGTTAGACTAGTAGAAGACTGGGAGGGGAAGAGAAGCAAATATTAATTTCCTTTTACCATTTTGTCAGTATTTAACGAGACATATTTGAATAATTTCTCCTCTCTTCTCTTCTACTTATCTTTACACTACAAACATATACATTAAACAATACTGTTTAAATAAACCCAGATTACCAGAGCTGACAAAAGTGCAAGGATCAATGCGAACAAAAATAAATCCCGTCTCACACTCCTTCCAATTTTATATGTTTTTGGTCTGGTCAAACTTTCCAAATTCTTGCCCAGTAAATTTTATACTCTTTGCAAATAGATCATAGTACTTAATCATGTTCAAGAAGCTATGAACAACCCAAAAAAAAAAAAAAGAGTCACTGAAGTTATGGAACTCAAATTATACATACCATTTTACTCCAAATAATACTCAAATAAATGCCACTATTCTAATCTACCAACACTGTATTAGGATAACCAATCATTTCTGATAAATTACATACGATCTTAAAATATTTGACAACTCACAGTGCAACATGCAGAAATAATTACAAGTATTTCAAACAGTCAAATAAAAGATAAATATAAATAGCATACCCCTTGGATTCTCTTGCCGGTAACAGGACACTTAGGTCCACTTGCCCTCTTCTTGGTGGTTTGATACACTAGCTTTCCGCCTATTAATCACATCCCAACAAATTCACATGCAATGAAGCTCGGTTTATCAATATCAATTACCACAAATTCATACATAAACTCGGATTAAGCATGGATCACAAATGAAGCTCAACAATATAAAAAAAAAATGAAGCATTAATCGATCAAAACGAAGAAGAAATGAAAGAAGGAAATACCGGGGGTTTTGACGACCCGGTGCTGGTTGGACTTGGTGGCGTAGCTGTGCCTCTTCCGATAAGTGAGCCGTTGCACCATCTTCACTTACTTTTTCCCGATAAATGGTTCTTCTTCTTCACACTCTCTCTCCCTCCTTTGTTTAGTTTAGAGGGCTGATGATTTTGTATATTATATATATATATATATATATATATATATATATATATATATATATATATATATAATGAATGGGTCCCAACACAAAGCGTTAGTTAGTTGCCCTAGATCGTATGGTCCAAGTTGAATCTTAAATTGGGATTCATTTGGTCCCTAGATTCAAGGTCTAGGTCTTGTACTTTTCTTTAATGTTGAAATTTATAGGGTAAAAAATTGTTTCAAAATACTCCATTTTTAAATTTAAGTTGGTATATAACTTTTTTGAATACATGTAATTATGAATGAATATTAGATGAGGTTGAATACTGTTAAAAACAAGTGCCTTGGGCCCCTGACTGACATATAAAACCACCTACCACTACCATTACCATTACCAACTCCTTGGCTGAATTTGGAGTACTATGTATGTAGACATATGTAGTACATGTTAGTTTTAGCCACAACCCTAACACTGAAAAAATGGCAGAGTTAGTTTACCTAACCTAATTACCTAATACTCCTATATATATATATATATATATAACCTACCCCCAAGAGTATTAGTATTAGTATTATGTAGCCATTTATTTATTTAATGATCATGTAACTTTAGAATACAAATTTATAAAATTATTTTAAAATTAAATTAATAAGTTGAGTTTTTCTTCTTTTTTTTTTTTTTTTTTGTGATATGAATCATGATGTTAATAACTTCCAACTTCTAGCATCCCTAACTATCTAAACACCTGTTATTACACAAGTATGCTGGACTAATGTAAATGCAGAACCAATGTCTTGTGGTGAAAAGAAAAGAGGAAGATATCCCATAAAAAAGATGCTTCCTTCAATATATATATATATATATATATATATATATACACACTAGTATTACAAAGATGCAGAATTGTTCAAAGTTTATGTTTAATTTCTGTGGTGGTTCTTCCCCCTTCTTCTATAAGGTAAAGTATGTGGATCTACAAGTATATGGCAACAATCAAAAATCTAACATGGGAAAAAGCAAAAATGAGGGTTCCACAGAAATCCCTCTGTTGACAAACTTAATTCTGTTTAGCTTGCTTTGACACCATACTAGCTGATCTGTTGTCAATCTTGACAGATTTAATACTCGAGAAACTAATCTCAATTCGACCTGAGAAATGAATATATTATCATGCTTCACTCCTCCTCCTTGATGTTTTTGAAACTTCTTTACTATGCAATTCCCGCTTCTCAACATCTCTTTAAGCCTTTTCTCCTTCTGCATACCATGAAAATCACTCACAACAACTTCTTCTAGTCTAGAAAAGCTATCTATACTACTAATAAAAAAGCAACACCATGAATTTAATAATCGAATAAAGTCATTCTAGAAGAAGAAAACCTTCTGAAGACTTGACTTGATATTCATAAGCAGCTGCTCTGAATCAGCAGAAGCATTGTGATCAACTTTACTACCCCGAAACCCCTTCAAGCTCAAACTAGCTTCACCTTTATCAGCTTGAAGAAATTCCCAAAAAACCTCCATTGATTCCTCTATGATTTCCCTTAGCATTGCAATTGAAATTGCACCTTCTTCTTCATCTCCTCCTCCTCCTCCGTTCTTATCCTTGAAACAATCATCTGTGCCATCAAAAACAACTTATTTAATACCAAGATAATGTTCGTGATTTGGATTTGATTGAAGACAATTTCTAACTTTGCCTATCGATTTACCTTTAATTGTTGGAACTTGAAGAAGGCCCAGGACCACGTGTCGTTTCTTGACATAGTTTTGGACTCTAGGTCCTTGAAATGGCTCATCCTCTCTAAATCTTTGCACAAGCACTTGAAACTGTTGAAATTCACCGGCTACTTGGTTATAAGAATGACGGTCTTGACAATTATATTCCTGCAACTCTTTTGCCTTTCCATATTGCCAGTGGAGGATTTCCCATGAAAGGCAAACTTGTCCAACATATACACGTTCCAAATCTCTATGCAACTCACTCATGGTCATGGACTTGAGTGTTTGATCTGCATATATTTTTCTTAATTTTCCCGGATTAAAGTTCGGCAAAAAAAGAGACTTTATTGCTGAAACTGCAGACTTATGGCTTGAAATCAGTTTAACTGGCTCCTTCAAATGTACAAAACCTACAGAGAGTACCAACGCACGTAAGAAAAGTATATCCTGGAAAAAGAAAAATGTTGAGAAATAAAAATAAATAAATTATTTATTGTTCTTAACTTGCTTTTGGAAATAAACAAATATCTTTCAGGGGTGTTAAGGCAGTGTAGACCACCAGAATAACAATGAGCACAGAAGTGGGGTAAGCCACTCTCAATAATAATACTATTGATTTGATTTAGTTAGCGGTACAACTATGTGGAGATTGGGAGAGCAAAAGGTTGGTCCATTAATATTTAAGAATATTGTTATGGACTTTATTCAATTATGGCATAAATATAGTATTTAAAGGATTCGGAGTACTTGTGGGTAGCTTTGTATCCACATCGTGGTGGGTCCTAGTGGCGTAAAGATGATGGAGGCCCACCATGCAAGGTGCTTCATGTCCTATGAAGATCTTTTTTGGAAAAACAAAATCTTCCCAACCAAACAGTTCGAGCTCGATTTGTACTCGTTCTATTAAAAGTTTGATTCGAACGAGACTCGAAATATAAATGATTCAAATATGAACAAATTTTAAAATTTGATAAATTATTCAAATCTCTTCCGACTGTAATTTTCTATTGATACTCGAATTATATTAAGCCCGATTCGAGATCGTGTTCGACTCATCTAAACGAATCTCAATCAAACTTTATTTCATATAAATTTTGCGAAACAATTCTGAGCAACTCAATACTCAACTCGATTCGATTCATTTATAACCCTATACCACAGTATTAGATGGGAATATTTCTAATGGCTCTCATCATTCATTCATTCAATCAAGGAAAATTTCTCATTAGCCTTGAGATTAATAACTTTAGACCTGGCCTAACATTGAACTGTTTGACAAGTATTTGTATTCTTTTCAGTTGACAAATGGAACTACTTAGATGTTCTCAAATCATAAACAATACTATATGCTGATCACCTAACATACATATAATCTTGGTTAGGAATAATAGAATGTGAAAAATGTAACTTACTAATTGCATGCAAGGTCTGATAATTCAAGATATCCAATTTCCTCATTTTGTCTGAGTAGCTCTTGTAGAACTTGTGAATCTCTTCCATGCGATCACAATGCTCAAATTTTTCATCAATGTGTAATGGCTTCAAATCTTCCGCAATCTTTGGCGTTTCGGATTCCTCTAAGATGGTTGGGAGTGCTCTAGTTCTTGTTGAGTTTTTCAGTTCCATTTTCATCTGCTCAATCAAATCCCTATGCTCCATCAGGATGTCCACTTCATCGTCCTCATTAGATTCCCAATCCCAGGATTTTTTCTTCGGGCTATCTTCTTCCGAATTCCCTGAGCCCTCCAATGGCTCTGTCCCCTTATTATGGTCACACTGAAGTTCATGTAATTCCTGGACTTGATTTTTTTTTACGAACTCATCAATTGTATGATGCAAATGGGGTTCCAATTCTATGTACTCATCATCAGTATCTTCTAATTTATATATTTTGAAACTTAAATCCTCATCTGAAGAGCTTGAATACCTCATACTAATAATCTCTTCAAAACTCTCTAGCTTCTGCAAAAATATTTGCTTGCCCTCATCAATTGGCAGAGAAAGTTTGTGTACTTCAGAACTTATTTCTTCTCGTCCCTTTATATCCTCTTCACTGCATGAACTTTTAGAACAGTCCTCAGTTTGATTGAGATCGACAAACTCTGCTTCTGAAATAAGTTTCTGACCATCTTCAAAATCAGAAGCCTTGAAATCAATAAACTGATCAGAGCCTCGATTTCTTGAACCCACATAATCTTGATCCTGTAAATCATTATTTCTGGTCATCCCACTATAGAAATTAAGTTCTTTGTTGATGACACCCCCAAATGATTCTTCAACAGTGAAGCTCATTGCTTTTGGCTCTTGTATGGTTCCACTTACATCTTTGCCTGACATAAACTGATACTTAGAAACAGAGCTCTCTGTTTCTGCAAAACTTAGATTCAAATCTTTCCCGGTCTGGAACTGAAACCCAAAAGAGAAATCGGAATACTCTTTCTCAGTAAGCCCATCAACCTCTGAATCTTTAAAAGATTTTTGATCATCTGGCTGAGGACAAAGGACTCCAGAGTTTGAATTCCTTTCATGGAAATCATCAACAGCACTCAATCTGGAAAAAGTGAAAGGTTCCCATTAAAAAAAAAACCGTAAAAACTTGCAAATTTTGGATAGAAATAATGAATCATAAACAAACCACACCTGGCTATATGCCTGCCTATGAACCCAAAAAGATCGCAAATCAAGGCGCAGAACAAAATCCAGACAGAATTACAAAACCTAAACAAGGGTTTGGTTAAAAAGCTTTCATTTACAAAATTGTGGTGGCTTTTGAGTATAAACAATTTCTGGGTATCCATAGATAGATACAATCAACCTGTACAAGTTTTTCTCATTTCTAAGTAAAGAGAAAAGGGAGTAAAGAGCGAAGTAGTGAGTTAGGCGCAAACCAATATAGTACAAGACTAATTTTTACTGGAGACAGTGGACTCTCCACTTGTAGACCCCGAAATTCGTGGGAAAATATCGACCCATCGTCTAAATTACTACTGTGAAAGAAAATTCGGGTTAGTCCGGCGACAATTGTGGGGGAGGAGAGAGATTTGATACAATAACAAGTTTATGAGAGAGAGAGAGAGGTACGTGGGACGAATATGTGTCCAATGGCCAATGTTTGAGAATGGCCCTTTCTAAAGTTTTGTCGGTTGGATTCTGGTTATTTTGTCCGGTTTTTAGTCTTTTGACTGGAAGGACTTGATCGCGTCAAATTCTCGTTACAGTGAAATACCGAAGCGTGTATTTGGCTGTTTGCTTTTGGAATCGCAATGCTTTCCTTGCCTTTTTTTGGCATTTTTTATATAATTTTTACCTTGGTGAACTTGTTTCCATACTCACTAAACACATGCGATGAGAGCTCTTGTTTCTAGGTCTGCAAACAAATTGATTTTTTTTCTTCTAATTGATTCGATTCGAGTTCAAGTTTGACATCTTGCCGAATAAAGAATCATCGATCAATTACTCAATCGAACATATTCGCGAATTATGTGGTTTGATTCGTCTGTGTTATTGAATAGTTCTGAACGATTCGGTTTGAGAGGTTCGAGTTTGGTTGGAGATCGGTTCAAGTAGTTCGATTTCTAGCATGAATTCGAGTGATTCAATTTTTTACGTGTGAAATTTATTAACTAACTTGAAAGTTGAAAATATAATCAGTCGACGTGGTTCGTCAAAATGGTGGCGAACTTGATCACGTTCACGAACGAGCATGCGTTTGTGAACGTTCGCGAACTGTTCATATTTGCAAACTCGATCATGTTCACGAACAGTTTGCGAACAACTAACGATCGAACTCGCACATGTTATGTGCGAGTTCGATCATGTTACTCGAATATGTTCGAGTTCGATTAACAATGTTCGAATTCGGTTCGAGACTGACAAAGTTCGGATCCATTCAATTTGTTTACAGACCTACTTGTTTCTCCTTCTTTAAGCCCAAAGTTTTGTTTACTCAATTTGGAGCAACAACTTTATCTGATAGAGGCTCGATTGCTTATTCAAGTTCTGCTTGTTATTTTTCATTTTGATCTGAGTAAGTGTTTGTTGCACATTCGCTATCTACTAAATGAATTTTCAGGGCGCAGCCAACCTCTCTCTTTAACGGAAGTGGTTGGCATGAAGTTTATTTTGGGGTAAGTTGGTCAATTGACCAATAGAATACTGACACGCAGGTAAGACTGTATGTGTGTCAACATTTTATTGACCAACTTACCAAAAAAAAACAACTTCATAAACACAAATATATATTCATATAGTACACATCGATACAACTTTGTATTCAATTATTTGTATTAAAAAAAACTTTTAATAATGAGAAATATAACCCTAAATATGGCATGTGATAATATCAGAATTTTGTTTTGAGGAGAATTTTGGAAATAGTTTTCTTCTATAACTTTTTTTTTTGAGTAATGCTAGAGACACAATTTATTTTATAACTATTTTACAATTTGTTGATGTGGCATACTAATCCTCAACATATTGATGAACAAATTATTTCAATGTAGTCTTTGGTCTCACATAAAAGCTGAGGTGGAGTATGCCAGATCAACAAATTATAAAATAATTGTAGAATAAGTTGTGTCTCTAGCATTATTCTTTTTTTATGTAACAAAACAACTTAAAAATGTGATGGCAGATATTTAATATTCTATTTCCATTTGAAAGATTAGTATAATGTGGAATTATTATAAATGAGTTTCTTTGAAAGTATCCATAAAATAAAACTAATGTTGTCATCGTCACCCTCCAGTATTAGTATTGGTAGTTGATATGAGTATATATTTGAAATATATAGGTAAATTATAACAAATCTCTTACGTGGAAAAGATAGCAAATCCATTTTCAGGAGTGGTGGTGACACATTTGACCCCACCACTAAGCTAAAATAGTATCGACTCTCAGGCTCCATGTTTTTAGACATTAATTTAATTTGTGATATTTTTAATTCTGAATTAATATAATTATAAATATTATAAATTATTTGCGGTTATTATTAACATCTATTATTAATTATACTATTTATTGCTATCTGAACATAAATATCTCACATCCAATTTGATTTCACATATACGAAGATATCTCAAATAGACTTTAAAATTTAAAATTATTTTATATTTTGAAACAGAGGAAGAAAATTCTTAATAAATATTTCTAATGTAAAATATTTAAAATGAAGTTTTTTTAATTAAAATATACTGTCCGAGACAACTTTTAATATGCTAAAAAAATCTAACAAAGCAAATAGAACTATTAATTATTAATTTTTTTTTGTGACAAAAATATATAATTTATATATAGGTTATATGTATATAATAATTAAGCAAGTGGCAATTGAATGTAAAATTATTTGGATTGTTATTGTCTTTAGGCCTAATACTCCAACGAGTGTGTGTAATATATATATATGGGAAAATGGACGGTCACGTCACGGGGTCACGGCCGGTGATTCGAGTCCTTTTCGCATATTCATTTAGTCTAGCAAACTGTGATATAAGTAATTACAGAAATTATTGTACGCAAGACGAAAATAAAAAAAATCACATCCTCAAAAAAACCTTTATGACAAGTAGCAAAAATATAAAACTATAATCCCTCAGTTAATAATAATAGTCTTATTTGTGGAATTCCTATTAAAAATAATAGAAAATGGTCAAATTTAGATAAAATTAAACAAACATTCATTCGATAAAATTAAAGATAAATATGAAATAAAAAAGGTAACTGATATTTTCACGTGAAAACCGCCGTTATAGCGACACTTTTCATTTGTAAATATCAAAAAATCGTATAGAAAATATAAATTTTCAACAAAAAATACATCACCCATCCCCCAAAATAAAACTCGCAAACAGGAGATTAGAGTTTATAAAGGTTAGACTTTTTGGGGATTGGGAGGTAAATTTAATTTTGATAACAAATTAAAACTAAGTAATTTTAAGAATTAACTAAGAAAAACTATTTTTGAGTATGATGCACGTTTGTTGAAAAAGTAATTTATAGCTGCTTTAGTGTGATGATTGGTTAAGAAATTGTTTATAATTTGAAATAACTAAGTAATGTAAAAGAAATAATTGGTATTTAAAATAAGTAATGACTACCTCCTGGCTCTCCAAGCTCTAACTAAAAATAAGTTGTTTAATTTGTGGTGATGCTGAAGTAAACTACTCTACACCGCGCATCTGCTGAAGAATGAATGGTTCATAAATGTATGTAGTCATTATCGGATAATAATAACAAGCTAACAGTCAGAAGGGTGAGGAGAACAAATTGTTGCAGAATTCATTTGTTATTAATTTTTTAAATATAAAAAAACAATACTACTAAATGACTCCATATACAACAATTCGAACCCCCAATTCCCAATCCAATCCAAACAAGGCCTGCCTAGAATCTAAAGATAAAAGTTGATTGATTTTTGATACTGCAATAGTAAGTACGATGTATTTAATTATAAAATTATATATTATTGCCAACTTGCCATAAAATGGGACTTGCGAAAAGAAAGAAAACGAAAACATATATCCAAACCTATTAATTACGGGAAAACAAATACTACTAAAATTGTACTGGAATTCCACAGTGATCGAAGCTGCCAGACAGACAGACACATTAATTGGACTTCACTTGCCAGACTCCGGATACGATAAATAAAACACACATGCATATTGTGGACCTCACGTGTCAGGCGGGGCCCAACAATATGCGTGTATGTGCATGTTAACTTTATGTGACATTTTTTGTATGATAGTAGCATTGTTGGGATATGATTTCGTCGACGTACATAGCTCAGACCAAATCCATCCGCCTACTGAGTCTGTCTCTCAGTCAGTCCCAACCCCAAAGATCCCAATTTTGGAAAGAACATGGTCGACGGTGTGGAACCCTTCGGGCCTAGCTATTTCAGTTCGGGTACGTACTAACTAGGGAACGAGAATTATCACTCAGAGATGAGGCTTAGGTATGTGATGGGGGTTCATTAGTTGCACTGCTTGGCCTTGGTTGACAAGTTGAATGTTAATGATGAGGTAATGATCGTTAAATCAATTAGTATTATATATGCCCGCCTAATCTAATCAGGGGAACTAACTAACCGTATAAATGCTTAGCTAATTATCTATGCATACCTTTTTACTCTTGTCCTTTTGATACCAGTTCATTTTCAATGTCCTAACTTCAAATTGTGATATGCATTTATAATTTTCAAAATTTCCAAGTTCTAATTTGTTAGTAGCAATACTTTCTTAAGTAATTTATAATAATAATTATTATTATATTAATCAAAATTAAATAACTTTATTTTGCAAATTGACTAATAAGAAAAAAATCAAATGAAACTCTTTTTACGAAAGGGTGTATATTATGGAGCCTTATTATATAAAAGTATTGTTTTGTTTAACTTCTGGTTGGCTTATGCAATTTGAAAAATAAAAAATAAAAAATTAGGGTGATTATATAGTCCGACACTTGTCTATATAGCATTTGCTAGATGGACATAGTTGCAGAAGAAATTCTTTTAGCTATGTTTATAAAGTGAGTACATCTATACAATCAGGGTTTATTGGAATTCACCAAATTTAGTACTACTACTTAACACGTTAACAAAGTTTGTTGTTATGTCTCATTAGATTACCAAGACGTGCATGTTATCTAATGTTAGTAATTAATTTTGAGGTAGAAAAGTAGTAGTAGTAGTTATTGATTTTTTGGTGATGTGTAAACAGTTGTTATATATATATATATATATATATATATATATATATACACGACCGATGAGCTTCTTTTACTCTACTACTACTACATATTATGGCCTGTATGTGAATTCTATATATTTTATGCCGTCTCTAGCAATTTTTTTCCCTTTCGTTGTTAATTACTTCTAACTATTTCCATCTTTAATATCAAAAGAACTAGATGGTTTTGTGCCTATTTCCAAATATAGCGCCGAACCTTATTATTTACTTGGTCATGAGTGAGCTGCAATGATATGGTACAGATCTTTGAGCAAGACGATGACATTATCTTATTCTTTGGTGATCTCTCTTTTCGCTTATCATGTCTTGAGTGAGGCAATTAATTCTTCCAGCAGACATCTTAAAGTGGGTGCTTGCTTGAAGGGAAGCAGCTTTCCTTATTTTGCTGCTTTGGCTGAAATCGGACAATCGATTGATCCTCATCATCCTAGCTAGGGAATGTCCTATGATCAGTTACAATCGAATATAATGTTCAGACCTAGCTACTCAAACTTTTTCATTGCAAAAGTTGTAGTCACTGGCTGCATCTGTAGCTGAAATATATAGTAGGTTTGAAATTACCTCCTCCATGCCAGTAAACTTTTTTGCAGTAGCATCCCGCTATATCAATCTTTTGTCTCTTCCTGTTGTAAAAGTAGTTCTTCCTCATATACGAGTGGTCTATGACTCCAGTGTGTTGGTACTAATTAATTATCAGCTAATGAAGTAAGGCTTCTTCCTTGTGTATGTGTAATATATCTGTACTTGTGAATTTTGTATAACATATGTACATGGTTTTGGGAAACGGGTTCTGGTGATTTGTCATCATTGGTTGACAGGAATGTCGAGCTGCGATCAAAGTGCCACACTGAATGAATGATGATGCCAAGCATGGGTTACACGGAGCTGCAACTGACCCTTGCCAATTACGGCGAGCGAGCTCGTTGATAGTTTTGAGAGGAGATTGGCTTGGCTAGGAAAGAGAACTGATCACTGCTTGTAGGTTGTGGAAGAGAATGTTACTGATGATTCTATCGGGTTTTCAAAGTCTGAGCTTTGATCTTTTGTCTTGAGAAAAAAAAGGTACTTATTTATTTCACCTTTTGTTTCATCTCTTAAGTCAGAGTGTGTTTGCATACTTTCAAAATTTATGATTTACCATAAACATACTAGGTGATATAAAATTGATGAATTATAGTAGTCCTGTTATTATATTAATTGGGAAGTAGTTGTAATAGCAGCTGTTGATTATGTATTATATGGTGCATGTTGTCATCAGCTTGTGTTGTAAATTATACGTATATATATATCTACGTACGCCATATTTAGGCATGCATATACCCTAGTTTGATGTTTTAAGATTCTAAAAATCAACTAATTGTAAAACAGTAGTAATTTTTACAGTTGAACAATCAACATGCCGTCATTTGTCTCTAATAACATTATTTTTAGTACACAAACTAAGTCCTTCAAAAAATAAAAATAGTACACAAATTAAAATTCATGACAAACTTTGCTTTTATTTTATTTCTTCTCTCTTTTATTTTACTGGTAAAATGCTTTAACTTAGGTTGATTGGCACTTCTGTCCCTCCAAGTTGCCACCCACTTTCAAAGTCATCCCTAAAGTACCATTTTCTTCACTTAAGTCCTTAAAGTGATATTTTATTGGCGTTTTTATTCCTTCAACCCGTTTTAACCTAAACCCGACCCATTTTGACCAAATTTAACCCAACCTGACCCAATTTGACCCAACCCAAATTTTTAATATTTTAAAATATAATCATATTTTTAAAATAAGTTTAAAATAATAATTATATTTAACATTTTTAAAAAATAATATTTACTTATTGAAAATATATTATTATTATTAAAATAAAATTTATTTTAATATTTTAAAATAAAATAATTATTTAAAAAACTGTTATTTTTAATATTTAAAAATAAAATATTAGTTTTTAAAAAAAATAAAAATAAAAATTATATTTAATATTCTAAAATAAATATTTTTTAAATATTTTTTATTTTTAATATTTTAAAAGTAAAAAATATTTTTGTAAATATTATTTTTAATAATAATATTTAATTTTAAAATATTAAAAATAATATTTATTTTAGAATATTAAAAATAATATTTATTTTAGAAAATTAAAAATAATAATTATTTTAAAATTTTTTGAATAAATATTATATTTATATTTATATTTATTTTAATTTTTTAATATTTACTTTTAATATTATAAAATAATTATTATTTTTAATATTCTAAAATAAATATTTTTAATAATTATTGTTTTTGAAGGAAAAATAATATTTAATATTCTGAAATACTTATTACAAAAAATAAAATAATTATCATTTAATAATAATAATTATTAAGATTATTTAAAATTTTAAAATAATAATTATTAAGTTTATTTTAATTTTTAAAATATTAAATTTTAAAATAATAATTATTAAGATTATTTTAATTTTTTTTAATAATTATTAAATCATAATTTTTAAATTTTTTTTAATAATTATTTCATAATATTAAATATTATTTTTTCTTATAAAACAATAATTATTAAAATTATTTATTTTAAAATATTAAAAATAATATTTGTTTTAGAATATTAAAAGTAAATATTAAAAAATTAAAATAAATATAAATATAAATATAATAATTATTTAAAAAAAATTATAAAAAAACTAAAATAATTATTATTTTTAATATTCTAAAATAATTATTATTTTTAATATTCTAAAATAAATATTATATTTAATATTCTAAAATAATTATTATTTTTAATATTCTAAAATAAATATTATTTTTAATATTTTAAAAGTAAATATTATTTTTAAAAATAATATTTACAAAAATATTTTTTACTTTTAAAATATTAAAAATAAAAATTATTTATAAAATATTGATTTTAGAATATTAAATATAATTATTAATTTTTTTTATAAAAAAAACTAATATTTTATTTTTAAATATTAAAAATAACTATTTTTAAAATAATTATTTTATTTTAAAATATTAAAATAATTATTATTTTAATAATAATAATTTATTTTAAATAATTAAATATTATTTTTTTAAAATATTAAATATAATTTTTTTTAAACTTATTTAAAAAATACTATTATATTTTAAAATATTAAAAATTTGGGTTGGGTCAAACTGGGTCGGGTTGGGTCAAACTGGGCTAAAATGGGTTGAAGGAACAGAAACGCCAATAAAATGTCACTTTAAGGACCTAACTGACGAAAATGGTACTTTAGGGACAACTTTGAAAGTGAATAACAACTTGGAGGGACAGAAATGCCAATCAGCCTTTAACTTATCTACCTCAACTGATATGAGCGTTGCACCCCACCTCAGCTCATGTATTATTTACCATCTATTAGCTTTAATGCTACGTTTGGATTGTAGTAACGAAGGTGATAATGAAATAATACATTTTTATGGAATGAAAAAAAATTGTGTTTGATTGTGATTGAAATGAATTAAACTATTTTTATTCCTTCCAAATTTATGAATTTTATTTCTTAAAAGAGGGAGAGTATGGAATAACTCATTTCAACTAGAACAGAATGAATCATCCCATTCTCTATTTCATTCTTTCAATTCAAACATAACAGTATCGTCACCAAAATGACTGAATACTCAAAATTAGCCTGGATTAACATTAATTTAAGACATCTACTATCTAAATAAAGTAGCTTTTGTCCGAAAGTAATGCTTTCTTTACTCTTATCTTGTATTACGAGCATTATTACACTGGTTTTTAAGCTATGTTTATCTTATAAATAATGCTACTATCACATAAATAATTTTATATAATGCTCACATATACATATATATACATATTGCGGATTCTGTATGTCAGGCGGGGATTCACAATATACATATATGTGTATGTGAGCATTATGTGAGATTTTTTATGTGATAGTAACATTGTTGTTATCTTATTCTACTCCCAAAGTTTGCCGCCTAAACCAACCAACCAAATAAGGAAACGTGGCAACGTACTGCCACCCACCCACCCACGCACCCACCCACCAACCAACCACGCACACACACACACACACACACACACACACACACACACACACATATATATATATATATATATTATTTCTACTTCTTAATCAATTAATTAGATGCTTAAAAAAGTCTGCTTCTGCTTGCTTAAAAGTTCAGATTAAATTTCAGAAACTGTGACAACTCACAACTATGGGTATCATTATAAAAAAGGTGAGGCATCCCCTCATTTGGAAAGAAACATATTTACCCCTCATTTATGAAGATCTAAATTGACAAAAGCAGAACCTTAGGAAGGAGATAATTGTCCATTGCCATAACGAAGTTGCTCCCGGAATAATTACCCTTTTTGTATTACTAATAATAAATGATTAGGAAGGAAGAGGGGAGAGATTTGGTTTTTGCTCAATTCAAATCAATTTCGAATTGCTCAATCTACCAACTACCTCCCATTAATGCCATTAAGCCCAACACCCCGCCCAGAAGGGCAGAAAGAAAAGTTGACAAGTTCAATAAATGTGTATTAATTCTAGTATTCTACTCCCTCGGTCCCATAATTATAGGCTGATTTCTTTTAGTACATAGTTTAAGAAAATTATTTAAATTAGTTTAAGTGACAATTTTTAATTTTTTTTTTCACATATACCCCTTAATATGGAATTAATGAATAAGTTAATTACTCCTTACTTATCACACTAAAACTCTCAACTTAATTGATTAACGTGTACTGACCATTAAAGTCCTTAACCATAGACCTTTTACCAAAGATGGAGTTTTTAATCTACATAAACTTTCAACCAATCACAAAATATGTTAAACTAGTAAAGCCTAAAAAGTTGAATTCTTTTATTGAGAATACAACAACATTAAATGTGGTGATAAAAATAATGATGTTGAATGTTGTTTTTTTAAAAAAAAAAAGTAATGGTTGAATATTTATTATAAGGGCATAAAAGTAAAACAATGAACCAACTAAATTTTATAAATAGTAAGTAGCCTATATATTGGGACATCCCAAAATAAAAAATCAGCCTATAACTATGGGACGGAGGGAGTAGTAATTGTTGATAAGGTTTGCTTAATTTAATTACTCCCTCTGTTCTTAAAAGATTATCTTTTAAGGTTAATGCATATAAATTAAAGAATGTAATTAATACCTAGCGAAAATATTATACTACCCTTATTAATTGTCTCAACCAATTATTTCCTTCCCAATGTTTCTTATTCAATTCAACCAATTACTACTTGGATTATAGCATTGAATTATAATTGGAAAGGAAAGAAAGCTTTAAATAAGGATAAAGTAGGAAAAAAATAACTAATGTGTATTGATAAACTCAAAACGACAATCTTTTTAAAACAAAAATTATTTCTTAAAACGATAATCTTTTAACAACGAAGAGAGTACTATCAAATTGGACTAATGCAAGGAGGGGGAGTATTTATTAAGCACTTAATCTGTCATGAATTAACAATAACTGTACACGAAAAATATCAGGACGGATCTTTCAATAATGGTGGAGAAATACAATAATCTCAACGAGATAATTATATACTACTACTACTAGTAGTAGTGATAAAATAAGAAAGAATAATTCTACAAAAAATTTAGCAAGCGGCAAAAATTCATTTTCCAATATAAGTTGTAGAAACTGAATAAACAGTTTGATTGTTTATTCTTCAAATTCTCATCTTCTTCACCATTACTAACAATTAGCTTAGCCTTTAGTTAATGGACATGAACAAAAACAACCCTCCGTCTCTGATCATAAAATCTAAGATGAAGAGAAGACCCATTAGTGGAAACTTGAAGATGAACATCACTACTTCCACTCTGATGATGATGACTACTGTCATTTTAATTTGTTGATGCTGATATTGTGGTTAATACTGTTTTCGAAGCTGATAACTCTAGTAGTAGTGTCGCCCCCATTACTGATAATATCTTTGGTGGTGGTGGTGGTAGCAACATTATTATTACTCACAACAAAATTCTCTCTCCTCCCAAGATTGGTCTTGTTATTGTGCATCCAAACCTTGAGTACGCTTTTACCAACTCCAACTTCTCTGCAAAATTCCTCCACCATTATCTCATCACTCTTCTGCATTTTCCATCCCAGTTTCTCTGCAAAAAAATGCATCTTCTCCTTCTGCTCTTGACTAAATTTCGTCCTAATCCGCTTCCTCCCATTTGGGTTTTCCCCCTTTGCCGCCGTCGGTGTCGCCGGAGTTGCTACTACTGGGTGGTGGTTAATTGAGGATTTATGGGGATGGTCATCATGCACGGAGGTGCTCAGCGCTAGGAACACGTGCGGTGCACACGAGTAGTTATTAGGAGCTGGCGGCGGAGAAGGTGAATTGTGGCTAACCGGTGGGAGGTGGCGGTGGAAGGTGAGGAAGTTGGGGGTGGCGGAGTCGTCGGGTTCTTGGCGGTGGAAATTGCGGTGGCAGCCACAGGCGGCGCATTTTAGCAAGGTGGGGTCAGTTGGGGCGGCGGTGGGAGAAGGCATGAACTCTCCACAACCGTCCAAGGCGTGGGCGCCCAAGCTGGCAGCATGGTTCTTGAGGCATTCCTTGTATGTGACCGGCGGAGGTGGTGGGTGGTGGTGGTGGTGGTGGTGTTTCTTGATTGCGCCGTGGGTGAAGGATAAGGACCTAAGGGGTTGGTTTTGTGGTGGGCTATCGTTTTCTGTATCTGGGCTTCTTGTGGTGGTCATTTCCATTGATGAGGTGGGCTGGTTAGATAAAGGTTGAAGAAGAGAAAACTTGAAGGGGGATTAGGGCTTTGGTTGAACTGCTGATGGAATTGGTTTAAGTACAAGTTGACAGCTATGGTGATTATGACCAAAAATCCAAAGGTTTATGCAATCAGTAGTATATGACTATGACTATATGTATTATGTATGTGAGGGGGAATAATTAATACTACCTTCGTTCTTAAAAGAGATTTTTTATTTAAAATTAATACACACAAATTAAGGAATATAATTAATATCTAACAAAAATATTATATTATACTTATTAATTGTCTCAATCAATTATTATCTTCTAAATATTTTTTATTTAATTCAACCAATAGTACTTATTATTCAACCAATTAGTACTTGGATTATAGCATTGAATTGAACAAAAATCATTGGGAAGGAAAGAAAGCTTTAAATAAGGGTAAAGTAGAAAAAAAATAACTAATGTGTATTGATAAACTCAAAACGACAATCTTTTTAGAACAAAAATTATTTCCTAAAATGATAATCTTTTAAGAACGGAGAGAGTACTATATATATATATATATATATATATATATATATATATATATATATATATATATATACACACACACACACAAGAATCAAGATATATGTATAGTAGTAGTATAATAGATAGGGATACAACTGTTCATATAAAAGTGCTTACTTAAAATCGCAACATTGTGGTTGTTGGTGTTTCTTTTTAGTAGTTTAAATTTTTAGATAAGTCGATTGCTTAACATAGTATCAGAATTCTACAAGGTCTTGAGTTCAAATCTTTCGAATCACACGTTAGTTAGTGTTTAATGTATATGTGCATATAATTTGCTTCTTTCAACACAGACGGAGCAAGTGGAGTTTAAGCTGTGTAATTAATGGAGTATGTCTTTGTAGGATGATTCATAATTCTGTTTGTAAATTTATAAAAACGATATTTTTGTTTTATAGTAATTTATTTAGTATAGTTGTGATAATATTATAACAAAATTTTGATGATATTATATTAATTTATACATTCAATATCAAATAAAACGAATCTCTTTTTGTAAAACAAAATAAGAAAATAAATGAAGTTTATTTTGGAAAGAGTCATGTTATATGTATTGTAATTTTTTTTTGGTCAAATTACAATTACAAGAGGCATATTAATGAATGATCAGATTAAATAAGATAACAAGTGTGATTTTTTATATTATATATCTCTTCAAAAAAATTATTATTTATATTTATTTATTTATGTAATTAATAATAAAAAAATAATACATAAAATCACAAGAAGGAAGTGTGAATTTCAACCGTAGCACTTTTTAATTGGTTTGAAGAGCTTTTGGACAACTAAAGTATTATTCATGTATAATCACTTAAATTGTCACTTCAATCAGAAAAGTATATCCAGAAAATGTTGACTATGTGAGAAAGCTGAGATAATAATGATTTGGTAGAATACTTTGGCAGAGAATTTAGAATCACTAGAAAAATACTACTACTACTACTACTATTTAGGAATTTATTTTTGGGTCTCTTAATATGTGTCTTAAGAGTATATATTAAGCACACAATTTAAAAAAATATTTTTTTGAAATGTGTGCATATTCTTTTGATTTCTGTATTTGCATCAAGTTCAAGGGAATAAGCACATAATTCAAAAAAATATTCCTTTAAACTGTGTGCTTAACATATGCCCTTAGGACACATGTTAAGAAATTTCTTTATTTTTTTAGCACTTTTAATTTCTGACTAATTATCTCTGTTGAGAAAGTAAACAAAATTAATGTCATCATTCATCACAGTAAATACTAAATAGTAATGGTACTATTATTACCCTACCATTACCATTAGAATAAATAAATGGCAAAATTATGTTTTTGGTCACCAAAGTTGGCACGTATTACTGTATACCTGATTGAACTTTTAATTTGTCAAATTAACTAACTGAATTAATTAAAATTCTTAAATTGGGTCATTCTGTCAAATCTGGCTAACGACTGTTAAAAATTTTTCTGACGTGGAAGCAAAAAAAAGGAAAAATAAAAGAGGAAATGACATGGCCTTATCAACGTGGCTTATGCGGCAAAATAGAAAACTAGTTACACCAACATTCAGCCAAATCCAAATTATATCTCTGTCCAACTTCAGACAGTGAGAAACAGAGAGAGACAAAGGAGGAGATTAGGGTTCTCAACGAAATCTGCTCAGATAACCGACGAGAAGCCTACCATCTGTGACCGAGTTTTGCAAATCTCTTCCTAACCTCGTTCACGGCGCGCTAGGGTTCACAGCTAGGGTTCCAGCGACGAAGAGGTCGATCTAGGGTTCACGGCTCACTGAGTTTTCTGACTTAGATCTTCTGTTGGTTCAAGGTATGTACAATTTTGTGTCCAAATGCTCTTCCCTCTTCAGTTTAGCAAGTTTGGGTCTAAAGTCTAGGGTTTTGTTGCCGATTTATAAAAATTCGATTGGGGGAATTTTCAAAATCAGGGATGGGAACCGAGGGTTTTGTTACCTTTTTACTAAATACAGTTCTGCATAAGCTTGTATTACATGTTCCCTTCTCATTCTGTTATCTTTTGAGTAGGCAATTTACTATCATATTAACTGTTATGTTCCACAATAATGTTTGACACAATACATTGCAAAATCCTGTTTGTATCATATTAACTGTATTAACATATTACTTAGCTATTGGCAGTTTTGTACATAACATATTACATAGCTATGTTCACAATAATGTTTGACCATTTGAACTTCTAAAAGGTTCTTAATGGCTTCTTCAAATAGCATATCCTCGTCTATTGCTCAAAAGAGGGTCTGTTGTTTCTGCGGTCTATCGGCATCCATTTGTGTCTCTACAAAAAATAAATCAAAGAGAAGAAGGTTCTATGGATGTCGTTTTTACCCAGTAAGTAAATTTTGTGTATAAATTTGTATGTTATTATAATATATTTTGTATTGAATTTGGTTTGGGTGTTGTTTTCTTTTACAGGACGTTAATAAATATTGTGGATTTTTTCAATGGTTGGACATAAGTACTCAAAATGAAGTTCAGGGTAATGGTTGCAGTGATATGAGTTCTGTTTCAAGGAATGAAGATGAAGTCAATTTGCTGAGAAACAAAACAAGAAAGTTGAAAGAGAAGTTGAAGAATTTGAAAAGGGATGTCTTAATCTTGGAGTTAGAATCTATTAGACTAAGAGAGACAATTAAGAAAGTCCAATTGTATGTGATATTGTCATGGATGGTGACTTGTGTTGTATTAAGTTATGTTTTCATAAATTTTAAAGCATTCAAAGCTATGTAATGACGTTATGTTTTCATTTCAAGACTTTGTAAACATTCAAAGCTATGTAATGAACCACTTGTTTTTAATGTGTTTCTTTTGACAGTTTATTCTTTAAATAGTTGACATTTAAAATTTGGATGTGAAATAAAATTGTTGTATTGGCATTGTTGTTGCTTGGGAAGTTTGATTTGGTTTCTTCAGTTAATTGACCAAATGCTAAATGTCTGATACTTGACTGTTAGGTTCAGTCAAAGACAAGTTTGCATTAGTTCCCTGCACACACACAAAACTGCAACAATGCCAATACAACACCAATACAACACTGCAAAATGAGCCCCAATACAACACCAATACAAGAACTAATGCAAAACTGCAACAATGCCACAATGCAGTTTGTTGCTTTTCAGTTTCCTGCACACACAATAACAAAACTAATGCAGTTTACTGAACTGCAACAATGCAGTTAACTGCTAACCAACAACTAACAAAACTGCAACAATGCAGTTAACTGAATTTAAAAACCAGAACTAACTGAACTGCAATAATAACAGAACATAAACATAATATTTGTCATTAAAACCTGTTTCAACCATACTACAGATATCCTGATAGTTATACGTCTTAATTTGTACAGTGCTATTAATCAGCTTGGTTACAACCATGTCAAATAGAACATTCTAAATCAGCATTGCAACATACACTATAAGACCCAAAAAAGACACTAAAAGTCTGCAGATTGTCTTCCATCACTGTCTAAAAAGATGTCCAAAAAGTCTGCAGATTCTCTTCCTCCAAAACACGTCCAAAAATGCAACTGCAACTGCAACTTGTCTTCTTTCACTGTTCCCCATCTGCAGATTGTGTTCCTCCACCATCTCCTGATCTCTGACTACCAGTCCCATTTCCAGCTACACTGCCTTGCTTTCTTTTTGCCTGTTATGTCCCAAATGTCAATATGTACATTCCAAATAATTGAAGGAAACATATAAATGATACAAAATTAAATAACTCACATTGAGCTTTGACCTTCTCACAGTAGGTTGTTCTTGGGCAGGTGTGTTCCTACAACCAGCTTTATTATGTCCGTATTGCTTGCATTTGGAACACATCATTGGAGTCCCTTTCTTTGAAACTTTACCCGTGCTCTTTCGTTCTTCATTTGAATCTTTCCTTCTACATCTCTTTGGCCTTCCAGCCAATCTCTTAGTCAATGGAGGCAACAAGATTGGCAAGTCAGTAGTAGGCCAACCATTGCTGCCACTCATGGGCTTTAACAGGTGATTGTATGACTTGAGATAGGTTTCAATGTAGTAACATTGGTCCACAAAATACTCAACAGGTCGCTCTTGATGAAGTATCCCAGTTGCAGCATGATTGTAAGGTATTCCAGATAATTGCCACACCCCACAAGAACAAGTATTCTTCTCTATGTCTACCACATATTTACCATACTTGTCACTCACCTCATACATATGACCCTCATCCCATGTGTGATCACAATACTTTGTCAATTCAATAGACCTATTCACTTTAGTTAAAATCCTAGGGCATAATTTACCCTCTCTTTTTAGCATCTGATCTCTCTTGGTGTGGATTCTCTCCATTACCTGAGTCTTTATGTCTTCAAACATTGTTAAGAGGGGTTTATACCTAGCCTCTAGGATCCAACTATTAAAACACTCTGACATATTGTTTGTCACTACATCACATTTGGTGGTGGTATCAAAATAAGCCTTACTCCAAAGTTTAGGAGGTATACCTATCAAGGCAGTGTGAGCATCCATTGATTCCTTCCTGATGTCATTCATTGCCATTCGAAAATCAGCAGGATTGTTGGCCTTAGCTGCCTTCCAGAACATCACCTTTAAAGCTGCCCCAGGGAACTTTTTTCTCCAATTAGCATAGATGTGTCTTGCACAACATCTATGCTCTGCTTGGGGTAGTAATTCCTGAATAGCAGGCACCAAACCCTATATAAATATGCAAGAAATATTAGTATAGAGACATAAATGTGTAATACAAATAAAACTTAAGATGTAATAAAAATAAAACTGCACCTTTTGTTGATCAGTAATTAATGTCCATCCTCTACCTTGTTCTAATCCAACATCTTCTACTAACAAATTTAAAAACCAGCTCCAACTGTCATTATTTTCACTTTCCACCACAGCCCAAGCTATTGGGAACATCTGGTTGTTAGCATCTCTTGCAATTGCAGTTAACAGCTCCCCTCTACAATACGTCTTCAGGAAACAACCATCTAGTCCAATAATAGGTCTGCATCCATCTAACCAGTTCCTCTTCAAAGCATCAAAACAAATATACATCCTTTGAAACCTTTTTGGAGTGCCCTGATCAGTCCTAATTTGTATAGTGCTCCCTGGATTTGTATTAAGTATCTCTTGTCCATAGTCCCAAACCCCTTCATAATGTTCTGCCAGAGTCTTTTCTATCTCAGATAATGCCACTTTTTTAACTTGCAAACACTGCCCAAGAGAGCTCTGCACTCCAAACCTTTGCCTTATTGCTGCTTGCAATTCCCTCAACTTCATCCTTGGCCTTGCTCTAATTGTCCCTCCAAACTTATCTACCAGCCACTTACATCTAATAACCTTTATCTTTGTGGCCCTAATACAACTGTGGATCTTAGTTGGGTAAGCCTTGATTTGAAACCATTTCTCTCTAGGAACATAACTTGCCCAAAGCTTCCATGGACATCCTGATGCACACTTAGCTTGAACCCTTGTATTGTCATTAACTGCCAACCAAATTGCTTTCCCTTTTCCAACTGCATAATTTTGTATTGCTTCTCTTAGTTGGTCAACCCCAGTGAAAGTCATGTATAGCTCAAACTCAGTGTCCTTAATTGCAGTGTTTGGATTATAAACAGGAACAACTCTCTTTACTTTGACCCTTGCCTCTTCACCTTCCCACTCACTACCACTGGTTGAGATAGGAGATGCAGGAACTTCAATATCAGAATCTTCATACATTTCCTCCCATGGCTTCATGCCCTTTGTACTAAATTTCGTCACAACATCATCATCAGATGAAAAGGTAGGTTCATTCTCTTCACTAGTCTTTTTCTGCTTCTTGATTGGAGTGTTCAGGCCTGCCCTTGTTTTCTTCCTGCCCTTCCCACATACTGAGCTAGAAGCTTGAGTCCCTATATATTCAACATCAACTTCAACTTCATCATCCAATGGAACTTCACATTCAACTTCTACTTCATTAATCTTTGTTTTCTTAATCTCTTCCTTATGTAACCTAGCATTGACCAACTCTTCATTCCCATCATCATCACTAACATCAGTGCACTCAGAATCTGTTTCTTCATATGTAGAATCATCATCAGTTGGGGCTTCCATTGGTGCATCAAGTTGCACATCAACAACATCCACTTCCCCCTCAACTACCTGCTCAAAATCCTCCTCAAGTGGTAGGACTTCATCAATGGAGTGGTCACAATATAGATCAACTATCCCATATTTCTCACCCTCCTCAACTAGTAACCTTATACTATGGTCATCATATACTAACTCTAAACCAGTACGAATATCCCAACCACTCTTTCTGAAATACACTGCAAAATCCTTTTTATACCCAATTGTCTTAGGTATGTTGTTTATTTTGTCAACATTCAGCCAGTCACCATCAACATCATGTAACAGTTGTGTAACATCTCCTCCATAGTGGTATATGGGTTCTTCAATAAACCTGCCACCATGATTGTACTCCACAGAAAATAGAACCATCCTGCAACAGGTACAAAACACAACATACAGGTAACCATTACATAAATGTATTGATATAAACAAAGGCATATATTCGATTAAAGTACCATGGTACCCATTACAGGTTTGGAATTCAGAAGCTGTTTGGGGGGACTTTAAGTAGGAAGAGGTTCCAAACATGACTGACCATGGTACCCATTACAAAGTATTATTGAAGTAAAAAGGTAACAAAACCCTAGGTTTCCATCCCTGATTTTGAAAATTCCCCCAATCGAATTTTTATAAATCGGCAACAAAACCCTAGACTTTAGACCCAAACTTGCTAAACTGAAGAGGGAAGAGCATTTGAACACAAAATCGTACATACCTTGTGCCAACGGAAGATCTAAGCCAAAAGACTCAGTGAGCCGTGAACCCTAGCACACCGTGAACGAGGTTGGGAAGAGATTTGCAAAACTCGGTCACAGATGGTAGGCTTCTCGTCGGCTATCTGAGCAGATTTCGTTGAGAATCCTAATCTCCTCCTTTGTCTCTCTCTGTTTCTCACTGTCTGAAGTTGGACAGAGATATGATTTGGATTTGGCTGAATGTTGGTGTAACGAGTTTTCTATTTTGCCGCATAAGCCACGTTGATAAGGCCATGTCATTTCCTCTTTTATTTTTCCTTTTTTTTGCTTCCACGTCAGAAAAATTTTTAACAATCGTTAGCCAGATTTGACAGAATGACCCAATTTAAGAATTTTAATTAATTCAGTTAGTTAATTTGACAAATTAAAAGTTCAATCAGGTATACAGTAATACGTGCTAACTTTGGTGACCAAAAACATAGTTTTGCCATAAATAAATGAGTAGGTGCCACCCTCTTAACTATAATTAATCTCCCTTTTGCGTTGCGCCACGTATGAAAATAAGGCAGGGAGTAAAGCTTATTGATTTTAAAATTCCTTCAATTATTTTATTGCCAACTAATTTACACGCATCTGTTTTTATCATTTTTTTTAAAATAATGCTACTATCACATAAAATTTTTTATATAATTTTTACATACACATATATATATATTGTGGATCTCGTATATCAGACGAAGACTCATAATACGTATGTGTGTATATGAGAATTATGTGATAGTAGCATTACTCTTTTTTTTATTGGCTATTGACCGACAAGTATCTTATCCACTGAGTCAATTTGTATTTTCTTACTAACACTAATATTAATCTATATTAGTAGTTAGGTAGATCTTGTAAATTTTTTAATATTGTAGGGCTATGTTTGGAGCAAGTTGATTAACGAAGCCAGCTTCGAACTTAGGTTAGCTGATATTACCTACCGACCTCCGTTTTATAATAATAGTGGTTTTAATTTCATGTACATAAATTAAGAAAATTATTTAATACTATTTAAGGATTAAAATTTGTATAAAATTTCATAATTACCTCTTTATGAAAAGTTAGACAATTTCTTGAGAAAATGAGAGAAGTTAAGAGTGATATAAAAAATTTTTAATTTATTCTCTTAAAAAGTTATAAATGACAAATTAATTGGAAAAAAAAAATTCTTTTAAAAAATTAATTATTATAGAATGCAGATAGTAAAATGCTTCACCATAATATACAATATTATTATTGTTTTCGAATTTCTACTAGTAGATGATTAGGTGCACATTAATAGTGCTACACAAAAACCATATGGACATAAATATTGCACGTTTAGCTCAAATTCTAATTAAAAAGTTGGAGGTTCCACACTTCATCTCCACGTGCCCCTTGCTAATAGGCTTTCCAAATACAGAATTAGTTGATTTGCAAATAAGAGTGTAAATGAACGGAGTCGAACCGAGTATTGATTGTCTCACATTTTGTTCACAAAATTTATCGAGTATAAAATAAGATTTGATTGAAACTCATTTAGCTATCGAGTCGAGCATGATTTCGAATCGAGTCAGGATAGTTTGAACTTTTCCGAACGAATATGATCAGAGCATCAATAGAAAATTACAATTTGAGAGGTTTGAATTACTTATCGAACTTTAAAATTTGTTCATATTTGAATCATTTATATTTCGAGTTGAATTCAAACTTTTAGTCGAACGAATACGAATCAAGCTCTTGCTCATTTTACAGTCTTTATCTACGAATCGCCACCAATGTCCAATATGTATTGATTCATTCATAAGCTTTGGTACTAGATTATTTAAATTTGAAAAATGACGTTATCATGACTACTTGTTCTTTGTTATTTGTATTGAAAAAATATTCAAATATAATTGTTTCTGTAATATGGATGTGTTTTTTAGGAGTATGTATGGTATTCTTTTTTCTTTTTTTGTTGTTGTTAAATTCGTATGTATGGTATTCATTAGCTGTTATTGGCCA
This sequence comes from Panax stipuleanatus, assembly GCA_020205555.1. Classification (NCBI taxonomy): domain Eukaryota; kingdom Viridiplantae; phylum Streptophyta; class Magnoliopsida; order Apiales; family Araliaceae; genus Panax; species Panax stipuleanatus. The sequence goes on from CM035126.1 coordinate 3,757,105, forward strand.
TTTTCCTGATTATATGTTATTTTATTTGAAAGAATTATTATTTTAATTCATTGTATTTTAATATTTTGTAACAGATTACAATTTTAATATATTTCAGTCTATTGAATTGTTTGATAAAAAAATAATCACAAACTTACTTTTACAATTTGCACGGTCAGTCGGTCAATCTAAGAAAACTCATCAAAAGAATTCACGACTCTAGAATGATTGGGAGGATAGGGTGGATTCTAATCTTTGGTTTTTATATTTGAAATGCAAATCATTCAAGTTTTCCAAAAATTTAAACACAAATTATTTTATAAAAAAAAATTTGATTCAATTATGCATCACAATACGCATGTATTGTTTTTACACCCAATAAGGATTGTAGAAGCAATACCAAATTTACAATTACTTATTTATTGGATGTTTAATTTTCCATATTAAGTAGTATCATGCATGTAGGATTAAAAGCCCTCTCATCTTTTTAATAAATTTTAGAAAAATAATATTGAAATTTTATACTCAATTTATTCCAAAGTATATATTTCTTAATCTCTATGTATAATCTTAAAATGAACGCGGAGGGAGTATATAATCTTTCATTTATTGATCCCACTTTATGTGATGTTCAATTTGTTGACTCAGATCATTTGTTTATGGAGGGCTCTTCAGTAGCTAAGAATTGAATGGCTGAATGGTGAAGTGATCAAATCAACAGCGCCTTTTAGTAATCCTCCTCAAAATCATGCTCTATCAGCAGAATCCAAGACATAAAAATCTAGCTACTAGTAGACACTAGTAGTATATATATGGAAACATGATTTCATGTTCAGTAACTTATTCTCTTCTACTACATACATACATACATACATACTAAAAAGACACAAGACGAAGGACTCGTTGCTTATAATTAAAGCAATGAAATTAGCTGCAAGAACGTACGTACGGGTGAAAAGATGGCAACTTGTGAGTAGAAAAAAAGTGATCAGCAACGCACACACACACACACTAGCCCACCATCTATCATGTATGTACACATATATATATATATATGTATATGTATGTGCATGTGTATGTGTATGTATAATAGTGCTGCTGCTGCGTCAATTCCCTTTTTTAATGGCTTTAAAAATTGGCCTGCCTGACACATTTGTGTCACCATCAAAATAGCACGCGCAAAGATGTGAAATTTTAGACTTATTTGATAAGAAATCAGCCCTCCCTTTGCAGGTAGAGTCTTCACAGTTGTTAGTTTTAGCATTTTATTTTAAGCAATGCTGTTATCACATAAATTCTATCACATATATACACATATATGGTGTAGATCTCCGCCTGACACGCAAAACTCGTAATATATATGTGTATATAAAATTTATATAAAAGAATTTATGTGTTAGTAGCATTATTTTTTTATTTTAGGTGTATGGATGGTACCACCTTTAATTTGTTACGTACCAATATTGTTGTTATAAGTTTATTACTAAATTTCACTACTTTTATTTTATTACCAATTTTTTAGAGTAATGGTCGGTCATTTTTCTAACTAAATTATACTATTATATAAAATTGTGCTGGTGAAAATATCATTACTAAATTTACATATGTATTTTATTACAACATTTTTTTACCACTAAAAAAAAAAAGTTTTTATCATCAATTAAAACCGCTTATTAATTACCAACATTTTTTTCCCATATAGACGTGACTCAATATGCTCCAGATACCAAGCAAGGTAGTATTGTACCTAATACCATTAATTAACTAAACATCACTCCACGTCCCAAAACATTCTTTTGACAAGATTTTTATATACCCCAACTACTAAATGAACACCGTTATATAAAAATGAGTTACTTAATTGTTTAGCCGCAATCCAAAATACATATTATTCCCATCATTTCACAAAATTTCCCATTTGTGAAAAAAATATTGTTCCACAAAAAGAATCATCTTTTTATAGATGATAATATAAAATAACATCATGTTTTCAAGTAACGTAACATTATTATAAAACTAAACACTCAATATATTTAGAGATAGACATGGGCGGATCTGGCCAGTGCAGGCAATTGCCTACACCGACTTTTTGAAAAATAATTTGTTTAGAGGTAATTATACATGTGTGTGTATGTGTTTAGGGGATTAGATAAAACTTTTGGAAATAATTTGATAAGAAAAAAGAGGAACTTGTATATTATATTTGTGAGTTTTGAATACAAATTATAAGTCTTCTTTTGTGTTGTTTGGGAGTTTATAATTTTTTTTCATAAACTTAATTTTAAAATAAAGACTATCATTTTACTCTTAAATCTTCTTTTATTTGTGTATAAAGAGGGTAACGTAGGAGCTACAAAATATTTGCAACTTCTACTTTTTGGGCCAAATTCCGTCCGTTTTTGGACCGGGAGACTTTGGCAAGAAAAATAAAGTACCCAAGTTTTTTGTAAATTATGTACACACACACACACTCATATATATATATATATATATATATATATATATATATACTTTTATTTTTTGTCGCTTAAAAAATTGACAAAAAAGAAATCACTTTTTCAAGCATTTTAAAACTCACAAACACATTGTTATGGACAAAATATATATAATTAACTATCATTCTAGCATCACACGTTCACTATTAAATTCTTAGTTGATATTAAGGTTAAATTTAAAAATGTAAATTATCTTTAAAAATTGTAGTTTTAAAAATATATTCTGGATTGGATAAAATATATTGAATTTTAATTTTATTTACTTCGCTCTAATGTTTTTTAATTAATAATGTTCTTATAAATAAAAAAATTTATTTATAAAAAAATAATTCTACCTGAAGTCAAATCCTAAATCCGTCACTGATGATAAATATGGAAAGCATATCTTTAAACTTTATAAACCTTATAGATGCAACTCTTTTTGTAAACGGGAGGGAGTATTATACATATAGACGATAAACTAACAAATGGAGCTCTAGGTTTTCGGGAATAAAATTTATTAGTAGAATGTGATAATATGAATATATTTATAACTTGCATGAAGGGAAGTAAGGTGATAAAAAAAGAGAGAATAATATTGACCAGGTGAAGCTCGTAAGGTGGCATAATTGGTTGAGTAATCCTTAAATTATGCAAAAGTAGAGTACGTTGCTGAAATCTCACCTTCTTAAGATGGAGAGTTTTAATGATTAGTAGCCGGTGTCGCATGTGTAAATTATAGGGAATAAAATAGAAATTTTATAAAATTTGAAGGGTTAAATAAAAAAAATATAAAAAGACAAAACAAGATTTTTTTTTCAAATTTTAAAAAAAGTCAAAAAACAATATAAAAATTGGTGACACAACAGCTGATCTTTTGACTTTATATATAAGATAGAGATAGATACATCATACATCAGACAAGGTCACAAGGACAAATTGGGCCATGGCTACAACAAGGCATTAGAGACTTCCAATGGAGGGGGCTTGATTATTTTAAGCTATAATTTCAAACTTAATTAGGCAAAACGAAGATGATAATGATTGAGGTCAAACACAAACTAGTGAAATCTTAATTAATTACCTTGTGAAGCTTAAACGGGAAGTTACATATATATTTCTTTCATCTATAGTACTTGAAAGACAGACACATGCAGATGATTCATGTTTTATGATCATAATTAATATATACTAGTACTCCCTCCTCCGGTCCCTTATTATTTGTCTTTTTAGAAGTGAAAACACATATTATGAAAAATAATTAATACTATAATATTTTTAGCTAGAAATAACTTTAAATGTTACTAATATTATCCTTGCATTAGAATAAGTTAGATAAAAAATAATGAGAGAATCAAAATTATATTTAATAAGTTAGATAAAAAATAGTGAGAGAATTAATGTTATATTTAATACTTGAAGTAGTATTGAAAATTAAACAATTAATATTTAATTGAAATTATCAAACGATAAATATTACTACTAATAGACAAAAATATTTCTTTAAAATGACATTTAAAAAGGGACTGAGTATGGCATAGTGCTGTTGTACATGCCAACACTATCGTTATCTAATTAATACTACTATAATTAAATTAGTGGTCATGGTGAACTTTCAACACAACAACTAACGAGCCTCTTTATTCTCAATAATTGAGCTTCTCCTTGGGAAGGAGGTCGAGGACTATGACCTGATTTTGGGATTGAATTTATTGAATAAATGGAAAGGGAAAAAAAATTAAGTGCGTGTTTTTTTATTTTATGAGAATGGTTTATCTGTGGAATTGATCATTAAATACATTGTTTTTTATTTCATTTCTCCAATCTTTTTATTTTTTCAATACAAACGTAGTATTAATGCTTAATTATTTATATTTAGAGAGCTGATATTTTTAATGTAATTCTTTATTTATATTTTATGTATATTAAAAATTACAAGCACATAATATAAAACAAAAATTACGTTGAAAATAGTATTCATTTAAAAACTCCATTGAATGCAGTTATTAATGGTTCAAAGAAGATTCAATGGTGTGATCAGTCTGGTCGGTGATGAGCTTTTAATCTTTCTGCAGCAAGCAGTCCCCGCTCCCCCCCCCCCCCTCCCCCTCCCCCTCCCCCTCCCCCTCCCCTTCCCCTTCCCCTTCTGTCTCTCTCTGTGACTGTGTGAGGCTAATGAAGGTCAAGTGAAGAGAACCATGGTCAACAGATGGCCCAGTGCCTTAAAAATTAAAGAGAGTACCCTGCCATCCTGCACCAACAATTTTACAGGTGCGAATTATCACACTAATGATTTTTTTCATTTTCAAATTAGGGATACACTTGACTTTAATACTTCAAGTCAATTTATAGATTGTAAAATTTAAATCGAATTGAATTCATTTAATTTTTAAAAGTAACCAAATATAATAATTAAAATTTTGTTTAATTAATTTACAATAATAATTATAGATATTTGTACAGATAAATTCGGAATTAGTTTTTAAATTTTAAGATTTAAAAAATTGATTTGAAAAGTCAAAATTAGTTAATAATTTTGGAGTGGAGGGAGTATGTATGTTATTAGTGATCATGCATCCACTCAAGTAGGAGCAATATATTGTGTGCAATAGTAAAGGGACTAGAGAAGACGATAAGGTTAGGAAAGAAGTGATCAAGAGTATCCTTTTCTTGTCAAAAGGAAGAAAATAAATGGATAAGAAGTAGCCTACTAACACAACAGTATACATTCTGCTATCTCTCTATCTATCTATCTATCTATCTATATACAAGTGGGATTTTAGTTGTTCAAACAAATAAATACGATTTGTTTCAAATCATGTGAACTTCAAGAATTTGGTTCTTATACATCCAAGAAAGTGACAGAAAGCAAATGTTTAAAACAATGTTTTTAGACTCGGACCTATAATTGAATCCAAAAAATTATCGGGTGAATGTAGCTGGTTCAATCGTGATCGGACCGTTATTGACCCAATGACGTCATTAATATGTAATAAATAATATATAATTAATTATATATAATATTTAGTAAATATGTAAAATTAATCAATTTATCTACCAAAAAAAATTTAAACTTATTTTTACAATGTTTACTTTATACAATTCAAATAAATACTAAATCTATTTAAAAAGAAAGATATTCAATCATGATCACAACTCAAAACTCAAGACTCAAGAGTGATAAAATCAAACACAAATAATAAACATATCTAGGATACATTCAATCAAATTCGGTAAAAAAAAATACTAAATCTATTTGTACAATAATTATTTTATACAATTCAAATAAATAGTAAATTTTTATGAAAAGATTTAAATCATGATCATAACTCAAAACTCAATCAATAATACATTCATTCAATCAAATTCAAAGGCTTAGCACAAAAAAAAAAGTGAGGTAGGGAACCGGTAAAATCGGTAATCCAGTTACTGGGTCACTGAGTCGACCGATCCAACCGTCGGGTCACTGGATTTTGACCAAAAATGATTTTTTTGTTTGAACCGGACCGAAGATTGAGTCGAGCGGTTTCGATTTTTACCTGTAGAACTGACGGTCCGAACCGGGTTTGATTACCATGGTTTACAACATGATCCTTAAACCCAAACTAATCTAATTAACAAAACACAATTGATTTTGAATTTTTCGTTCACCCTAATAAACGATCAAGACCCTGCCAAAGTTTGGGATAAATCTCATTGTCCATTATATCCTCTTTAACTTCAAATGAAAAAAAATTGCTCGTTCTCTCACTCTCAGATCCTCCTCCGTTCTTCCTCCTCCCGAGCTCGCCCTCTGCTTCCTTCATTCTCTAGCGCCGACGATCTCTCCTCCCCCTTCCCATTCGTTTATAGTGCCGGAGGCACGGGTAGTACACTAGTCTCTCCATATTTAGCTAACACAACTTAATTTAAATTCCAGGTTAAACTTCACTTTCAAGTTCACTAGCACCTATGGTGACACATGTTGTGTGTGTAAATTTTATAAAATAAAATATAAGTTTATAAAATTTGAATGATTAAATAAAAAAGATAAAAAAAACAAAATAGTACTATAACTAAACTTATAGGGATAAAAGAGTTTTGAAAAAAAGAAAGAAAGAAAGTTGTGACACAGATTAAGATACACTAGGATGGAAGTTGAATATACACTAGAACCTTATAATCTTTTAGTGGGCTTATATGTGACAAGAGAAGCCTGCTCTTTTCTTACACTAGGCCCAAAGTCAAAAACAAAAATATTAGTGTCGTGGTTATGTTTCCCAGAACAGAACTAGAAGAGTGGTGGCTGTGGTTGTATTCATACGCAGGAAGTGTGATGAACCCTACCCTACCTACTACATCAGCACGTTAGTCTGAATCCAATTCGACATGGATGCTTCCAAATCTTATACCTACAATCAGGTAATAGGAATACATACATTAGTGAACTGAACTAATAACAATCTCTGAGTTGTTAGATTACTTATATTATCTGTGTGTTCAAATTGGAACTCTTATTGCCAGCACGCAATAGTTCAAATCCGCGAGCTCTTATTCAAACGTGCTGTCAAGATTTGAAAAGTTTCACATTTCCTCTCATGGTCCTACTCCTAACTATGTGCAAATTCCCCTTCTTTATCTTGTTAGGTATTATAAATACACACGCACGCCCTCATTTGTATTTCCTTATGCTTCCATCCGTTCTACTAGGAATTTCTTCTTCAGCTTTTCCTATTCATTACCAATATCGTGGTAGCTCTTACTTTAGGGTTATGCCTCAGATTTTAATCAAAATCTTCATTATCATCAGTATTATTTTATCATGCAAATTACCCTTATATTCGATCTAAACGACTAAAATGTGTCAGATTGGCTCAAATGATTTGTTCTGCCCTTTGAAGACTAAAGCATTTTTCAATTATATTGGTACAAACTAAGTATTAGCCGATTTTCTGCACAACACAAATAGCTTGGATTTCTTCAATAGGCCAGCTCCTACCAAAATTTGAAACTTTTGGTTGGTTAAGTTTGATTTAGTTCTATACTGAAACTCAATATAATATCATCTTGAAGCTTTTAGCTGAATTCACCTTCCAAAAACCTCTTCTTCTTTTTTAAACATTTGCCTTGCTCCCTTTCTTTGCCAATCCCAACATCTGATGCCTTCAAGTACTTTTTGGAATCTGACAATCTGTTACTGTTTAATTAGGTAAAAATGTTGGCTTTTTATCATCCTGTCATACATACCCCTATGTTCTATATTCGTTTATAGTCATGTTATCGGGGTAATTATTCATCTAGTTCCTTTATGCTTCTGTAAAAAATGGAAAGGTTACCACTTTTTGAACTTTTGGCTTCAGCACTGAAGCCAGTGACTTCATCCAATATCTGCTTGGTTATTGGTGACCAAAATTCACCAGAGACCACTTCTTTCTTTGTCATTTTGTGTTAGACGTGTGATGGAATACCTGGACATGGAACTCTGTGTTGGCTGCTAAATACTATGCTTCTTCGCTGGTGATTTTAGTGACTCTAAAGAAGAAATTGTGTTATATAGATATATAACAGAATAAATATACCAAGTTTGGATTTTGGAATGATTTAAGGAGAGTCGGGAGACTAAAGCGGATTGAGTCAGGATCTATCCTAAAAATTCAACTCATCTGAGATGCTTTAGTTAGTATTACTGAAAAATCAAATACTCGTAGTTTCCAGTAGAGAAAGTTAGGACAATAGTTACCATATGATCAGATAACACATTAAAGATTGAATCATTCTATTAATTAAAAAAAAATCGAAATTTTTACGAGAAGTGAAGAAGGCGAGATTTTTTTGAAAAATGTTTTTAGTTTTCCTTTTTTTTTGGGTATGGGAGTTTGGGGGGGGGGGGGTTAACAATCTTATATTAAACTTGCATTATAGGAAGATCTGGTCCTGCTCTGTTACTATTGGCATCTATTCGAATGAGGCTTTAATATGTGTGCATAACTGCAAGTATATAACAAACGTATGCACATTTGTTTGAGTTCATATAACAGTACTATTTTGAATTGAACCTTAAAATAATTGTGTGTGTGTGTGTGTGTGTGTATATATATATATATATATAGAGAGAGAGAGAGAGAGAGAGAGTAAGAAATAAGAACAGTCAGTTACTCCGAAATACTAAAGTGTAATAGTAGGCCTTTTAAATTGAAGAGAACTTACCTTAGAGTGTGAAATACAAACATCTACAAGAACTTGAAGCAAAGAATACAAACAGATGAAGTTTTTTGATGAAACAGAAAATAGGAAAAACAAATATATTACTTTGATTTGAGAGCCTGCCATCTTCATTGCACTTTTCTGATTTTGAAATAATAATGAGTAAATACTTGGACACTGCATACTTTCATGGGCCATTCTCTAACAACTTTGACTATGCACATCACTCGAATGAAATCTCTAAAGATAAAATAGGAAAACATTTTAATCAATCCATATAAAGACCCTCCAGGAAGCTGGCATCATCTTTCTACCACCTTCTAATTTTTGTAGTGTTACAAGCTGTTCTTGATTTTTTTACCAGCTTCAGTGTTCTTCTCTGTTGTTGATGGAAAAACTTTGAACATGTTATGACCTGTTGTGGATGGGATCTGATCCTCTTCGAACTCTTCTTTTACTTGATTGGTTTGGATCCAATTTCTTGTTTATAGTAGCTGGCTTCTTCTCTGCATTTAGGTCCTCCATAACAACTTCCTTAAGGATACGCTGATTCATTGGCACTACTCCATGACCTTCTTTACTCCATCTAATGGCAAGGTTTTTACTTCTCAAGCCATAAACTCTGGCTGGTTGAACCGCTAATAGCCCAATACAGATTAGAAGGATAAACAGCCTCTGAGCATTAAGCAACATGATTTCTATGTGATGGAGAGGGAAAAAGTATATGTTTTCCTTCAGAGCAGTAATAGAATAAGCAAGACTGAGAAATTGTAATCTTTCTTATTTTTTGGATCCATTCCAGTAGATATAAGCTTGTGATTTGCCTCTTATAGTACTTTGATGGGACTCTAAAGTGTAAAGTTGAGAGGGCCCCAAAGTCCGGAGAGGAGTCTTAGATTCATTCCAATCATAAGCCTGCAATCTAACCAAATTAAGGCTGTTGTAGAAGTATCTGACTAGGATGAATAAAGGTGTTGGAACAGCATCCTTGAGAAGCTAAGCATCGCTTTCATATGTTTCCCTACACTGTCATTTCTCCTGTTTTTTTCTTATAAACAAAGACCAACACAATCACTTGGACTCCTACCCAATTTGCACTTCAGTTGAGCATGCTTACGTGTACATGTGCAAAAGACATGCAAGTTTATTATGACAGGGGTGTGTGGGTAAATTACTATACCTTAGTTATTAAGAAACAGGCCTGAGTGAGAGAATAGGCAGCCTTGAGCCAGCCAAATCTACAGATGGTGTTGGGTCATAAAGAGGAATGGAATGGAAAAGTACGGAAGAATAGAAACCCCCCCTAAAAAATACCAAACAATAGCTTTATGCCAATTGAAGATCTCACTTTAGAATTCCAAGCTCTCATTTCTATGCAACAAAAATAGCAGTCTTGGTTTATTGTGTTCTTTATGCTTTTCTTTTCTTGGTTCTTTCTTTGGGTTTGTTTAAGTTCTAGTTCCACCAATTGGATGTTACCAAAGAATAATTTTGAGGCGCTCTCTCCGTCCTCCTCTACACACACAAAAGAAGAATCCTCTACAATTTTTATCGGTTATCCAGGTAGACAGTTTTCCTAATATATGTAGTTCTTATATAATATTATTACGTACTAAATCACATGCAAGTTGGAACATTCTAAAGCTTAACTACTTATGCTTTATAAATTTGCATGATGGGGGATTTGATGGCGTCTCAAGATTAAGGGAGACTGGTCATGGTCCAAGCAATGAATACCTCATGTTAGATATGTTATTTAATTACTAGCTAATGATCTGCTTTTCATGCTACAATTAAAGTAAAAGGAGGAGTGACTGAGTTGTTTGCTTTCTACTTTTCCATCCTCAGGATCTGGATCCTCTCCGTATTTGAGGTAAATGAAGGATGTTCAATTTACTTCTACTTTGCACAACACCCGCTTTTAAATTGATGAATGATAAACAAAAAAATATACAAATGTTTTTGTTTTTATTTTTAAAAAAAATACATTTTTTAAACATGATATTTGTTGAAGCGAATATTAACTTTCCTCCTCTCTTCATTGAAGGTTTTGGCTTGGAGGGAAAACAGATGGATGCTTGATTGTCCGGTGAGCTGTGGGCTAAACGAACAGTTTTTACTAAGAATCAATGCGAATTAGTTAACGTGTTAGTGCTAGGTAGGCCTTTTCTTTTGCTTAACGCAGGGGTTACGTACTTTTTCTTGATTAATAAATGTAGTCATTAGATACTCCTACCTTCCACTCCATTAAAGTTGGTGGGCATTAGAATCTCAAGGGGATAATATGATCCCGTCCTCTTTAACTCAAAGAAAAGTGCAGATTGTTGGTAACTTACCCATGGGACATACCAATTAAAATACTTATGAAATTGTGCTACTGGCTTTGGAGTCTTTAGATCGTCATAGTTTGGTCTCAAAGTAGTAATGGCTTTTTATTACTTTAATGCAAACATGAGGGGTCCATTTTGGCCATTGTCCAGGTTTACACAGCACAATTTCATATACTAACAAATAATACGTTGATTTTTGTTGATATAAATGCATGGATAATAATAATAATAGTGCCTCCTTTTTTTCAATAAAAAGAATCATATTTCACTTTGATCCTATTTAATTTATAAAATCTTAATTTTAAATTGTAATGTGAAATTATTTAATTTTTTTGAAATCACAATTTTGTACTTGATATATATATATATATTAGGAGACAAAGGGGGCCACTGCAATCAGAATGTCACCATATAATACACATGTAAAGAGAGTAGATGCTCGTCTCGTCTCGTCTCGTCTCTACTTTAGGATTATTCCAATCCAAATCAAACCAAACGGTGTGTATGTACGTAGCCGTATTCCTTTTTTATTGCTTTCTGATGATGAGATTGGGGGTTTACGTACTCCTTCCTCTCTTTTTTCATTTGATTTTTGGGTCCTATCTTATTCAATCTTCAGCGAGGATGAATCCGCGACTGAAAAATTTGAGATTTTTGGAATGAACGAATTTGAGATTAGCATGATACATACTTCTTTTTCTTTTTAAAACTTGCAATTTTTCCTTTTCATCCATATAGATTTTGTCAATGACACACTTGTACACAATATATAATCTTATTTGGAAAACAATACGAGTAAAGAAACAAAGTGAAACTTCCCTCCAACGGAGTTTATTGAAATCTTCTTGGCCGAATTTTGTTTGACTAGCGAAACATTGTGTATATATATAGAACACAGCTATATGTTTTATTTGTGCACAGTTTGTCAAAACGATTTGAGAATTACATAGTAAGCATTTCTGAACGTAAATTGGGAGATACTGAAAGGTACAAAGTTCTGATACAAAGAACCAGGAAAATAAAATTAAACAAATAATGGCGGGAACAGGTGGCTCAAGTTTAAGCATGTTCTTGCTGTGGAGTTACTGTGGGTGCTGATGCTAGTGTAAACTGTACACCCCTGGTTTGTCCTGATTGTAGCACAAATGCAAATTGCGTTGCTGCCAATGCGGCAGCCTCCTGTTTCACCAATCACAAATATAGTTTTAAACCGCTTTAAACACATGCATCATACATGAGCCTCAAATCTGAGAAAGCACAGGGAATGTCGAGAAATGCAGAGGTATAACATTAAGACGGCCGAAGCCCATGAAAAAATCCAAGAGAGAGACAATACTGATAGCATGATAATACATGATAGAGAACTAAACGGACAGTAACCTGTGTTTGCCTTCGGCGGTGCAAGATACTGAAGGCCCAGGCCATGATGTAGCAGGGCAAAATAAATCCAGTGGCCCGGAGCAAGAAAAGCTGTAGAACATCATAATCGTTAAACGAGTAAACTTAACCAGAGACTAAACCATACACCGTTGCAGAAATGCTGGACCGTGGAAAGTCCCATACAAAAGTTTCCTACTTACAGTGAAGAAAGTAGATCCATTGTCCTCTCCATCGTTTTCAGGTACAGTCAATGCATGCCAGAATAGCAGGAGAGCCATTAACTGAAAATGAAACCCATTAAGATTCAAAAACCAAAACTCACAGGAGCATTAGGCAAGCAAGCGTGCGACACGGGGATCGCCTGAATTCTAAAACTATTGATATATGGCAAGAACCTAAGAACAACTACACAATGATAGCATCATTAAAGCTGTTAAACCCAAAATAAGAATCATAGAATTGATTCTTCAAGAACCTTAGAAATTCTAGGCAATGATACTAGCATCATTAAATGCATAACTCAAGTCCAATTTACAGTTGCTAAACCAAGAATAATAATCATACAACCCAGATTTATCAGGAAGTCTTCAACAGCCACAAAATTCTGCTGGTCATTCCCACCCCTTTTTTTCCCAACTTCTGAAGTTGAAACATCAAATGCCAAGGAAAACTTATTGCAAGGGAAATGTTGGATTTGCTAGCCCATAACTCCATATCATGCCCTCATCAAATTAGTCATGTGATTGTAAGGGCTTACAATAAGCGCAGCTGAACGGCAAAATGCAGCTCCACTGGTATCTGTTGAATTATAATCATCATACTCGGCCTCCAAAAGCTGACGTTCTGCTTCACCAATTGCCAAAATTCGAGGATCATGCAAATCCAAAGGAGTACCAGAAATTTGCCATCCTCCCCTGATAGACAAATCAAAGAAAAGAAAAAAAAATCATAAAACAGAAAGTTACCATGATGAATCTTTTCGATTCAGAATCCTTGTATTTTCTCTTTTTTCAGGGGAATATATAACCCAATTTTACACTAAAGTCATAACATATAAATGTTTATCAACATAATTTTCAGAAAAACAAAGGAATCGTTAATAAAGCATCCAGGAAATGTGATGTTACCCTATATCTATAGTAGTCTCCTCAAGCCGAGGTCGAGGAGGAGGCGCAGTATAATCAGGTTGGTAAGGCTGCACATTAATAGAAAAAAAACATCTTAACACAGATGAAGTTTTGTTATCTGACCAAATATGTATCAACAAAAAATAAGTTGTCGTAATAGTGATTCTAGACACCCTAAAAACCAAATTTGCCGCAAAAGATATCATGTATATACCATCCGTACAGTACAGTCTACTTGCTCTTAGCTCTGACAAATAATACTCCTATAAACATGCAACCTGCTGCAGTCTACAGATTTGATGTGCACAAAAAAGCTAGTTCCTAGTAGATGGAAAGTGCAAACCTATTTTCCGATACGTAAAGCAATTGTATTACAAAGTTCTCAAGGGGAGGGTGAACCCAAGTACACAAAGTGAAAACTTCCAAAAGGGTAAATAAAAATTTTAAAAGAAAAAACTTAAAACAATCATTTGAGTTTCCTCTTGAGAACGGTCCTTATAGCAGAACTTTAATCTACTTAAGCAATTGTTTTTCTTTGCGTTTTTCGTATCTCATAGCACTCTCTCGCTGGTGTAGTCTGTTAGCTAGTCAGATTTTATTATACTAATCAAAATATTTTGCCCCAACAGCGTAGCTGGTTTAAGCCTCAAAATCATAATATACACAAGAGTAAATTATGCTTATTGTAATATCTCATACTTTTTCCGAGGACAGCCAGTATATCTTAAAGAGAGCATATGCTAGTAAGACAATTGTAAAACATTGTTCAACAAAAAGAAGCATACCTGATGGCAGATCTCACAAGTTACGTCTCCTTTTTCATTGCACCAGTGCTGGACACACTTTCTGTGAGCATACTGCATAAAAGTTGCACAAACCAATGAGTATATCCATGAGAAGACTATAAAAGAAGAAAGGAAAAGAACACCTCAAGTGCATACACATGTGCTGAAATAATTAGAACAAAAAGAGGATAAAAGACCAAGGCAGCATAAACATAAAAAAGTAAGATACGTTGAATTTGGCATTTTCATTAACAACCATGGCATCATTAAAAAATTGCTAGCTACAATCATAAAGGAGCATAAATAAAAGCCCTCTTACAGACTTTCACTACTCAGAAATCAAAGAATGTCACATATGCAACAGTAGGTTCAGGCGAAAATATTATGCTTGAAAATCTGGTATGGAAAGGGGAGGGAGGAAAAATTATGTTTGTGGTGCTACAACTGTTTTCTATATTGAAGTTTTAGGGGAAAATGCCAGTGAACAGCAGCACCAACACTTCAATTTTCAAAAACAAAGCTATCTCTTCATGCTAGGACATCATCCTTTCATTTTTCAAAAAGAATTTGCACCACCCTGGCCTAAATTTATTCCTTTTGTATAAAAAAATGTTTTTTAATTGGGACTAAATGTCAAGAAAATTTCAATGCCAGCATTTTAGAACTATGAGAAATAATATGCTTATTTTAAGTAAGACATAAGTGTATCAAATAACTTATCTCCGGCGGTTAGGAAACTTTCATAATGCTAATTTCCCCTATTTAATCATTTCCTTCGAAATATTGCTAGAACACTACATGTAAACCTCTCACAATTCTTAGTCTCATTCATCAAAGGTGCAAAATATGTATCGGAGGATACATTTCCCATCATATATGTGTGTACACACACGCACAAACTACCATCTGACGAAGTATCTCACGATAGATCATATCCTACAAAGCATTAAATAATGAGCGATATGTAACAGTTCAACATTAAAGACTAAAATTGGCTACAATTGTTTAAAACAATATATTCGAACTATTAGTGAATAATAGGTCTTTCAAAATTGAACTTGATTTTATATAGTACTAAAAAGTTGTATCTTGTCAAGTTACTTAATGAATTTGGATACCAAAATATCCTCCCCATTTTTGTTCGTTATATGTTGCATAATGATTCAATTTGATAATTAAAACATAGGTTTCATAAAAAATCTAATTTGTTTTTTGCCTTTTCGAAAGATATCAACCTATGGCAAAATATGAAAAACATATGATGACCAATCGAGCAAAAAATTTAATTTATTGGAACGGTTGATATATTTATAACCCATTTTCAGAAAAACAATAAAAGATTGCAACTTTCATTATCCTTACCTAAAACAAACCTATTTTTTTATTTCTAAACGACGAATTTTAAGAAAAACTCCATACATTTCCCAAACATTTGTTAGAAATATAATAGTGCAGCATGATAGTACTGGTACTCAATCTACCAAGTATATAAGTAATGAAAATGCTAGGAAGTTACCTTAAGACTGCCCCTGCAAGCGCAAGGTGTGTCCATATTGCCAATAGCATCCTCATCCTGGCAAATGCGGCACTCGGCCAACGTTATAAGCGGCGCTTCCTCATCATTTGCCTCCTCCATCATCCCCTCATCGTCCAATGCTGACGAAGATGAGGAAGCGGAGGAGGGTCCCACTACAACCTCAGACGGCGGCGGTGTTTCACCCGACCCAGATGATGACATCACAGGATTCACAAGCCGGTCCACATTAAGAACCAAATGATCAACACCCATTTTATAGAAATAATGAGGAGCCCTATCAATCGAACACCAACTAGTTATCTCGATCGAAAACCAAAACCTAATACTCAAATCAAATGTTTACAAAAGCTCTAAATATCTACCGATGACCAAGCTGATTAGAACAGACTCTTGAGATGAAGAAGCATATAACTGGGGGAATAAATAATGAATACTCCAGTCCAAGTCCTCCTCTCCTTGACTCCTTCCTATAAGAGCAACGCGTTACGCGTTATTCGTTATTGTTGCTTGCTTAACGAGGTTCGTATTATAGTTGTAATTATTACTCCATATTTTACAAGTTTGAATTGAAATCACATGGGCAAATATGTCAATTGCCATTATTAAGAAAAAAATTTCTTCTTTATTTTGGTGATCAAATCTTCAGAATTTTTATCATTTTTAATATTTCAAATTATAAGATTAATATTGATTTTTTAAAAAAAAATCAAATTTAAAATTGATTATGAATATCATAAAAGTAATTATAAGATTTATTATTTTAAAAAATTAAATGAATCATATCAATTTAAAAATATTTTATATTGACTTTTAAAAAATTAATAATAATTTTATAATTCGGAAGGGATAGAATATTTATTAGTCAACTCTGGACAAAAAAGACTCTGGTTTGGAAGTAGTAATAGTATTGTGTTTGTAAGTTTCTTTTTAGGGGAAGGGAAGAGAAGAAAAAATAATTAAAATTCTTCCAAATCTCATGTTTTGTGAATTTGTTTAGAAAAAAAGGGAAGTAATTTGAAGGTAAAATTAATTTTATTTTTGGTTCAAAACTTCTCTCCCCCCAAACCCAAAAAAAAAAGTCTTTTGGGAGGATTTGGAAGGATGCTAAAGTTAGATATTTTATATTATCTAAAGTAACATTTCAAAATAAATCATGTCAATTATTATATTAATATGTAAAGGTAATATAGTAATAGTGTAGTTTAAAAATAAAAATATTTTTATTTCTCTTCCCTCTTCCTAAACTCGCAAGGAAAAATATAATTAAAATCTCATCTCTTCCCTTTCATTCTAAAATTTATAAACATGACAACAGAAAATTATAATTCACTCTCACCTCTTCCCATCTCACACTTTTCCTTTCCATCTCATCCCATTCCATCCCTCCATACTCACAAACGTACGTTAATAATAAGATAATAGTATAGAGTTCTAACATACTATGCGCGGTGTTTGAACGTAATAATAGTATAATAATATAGAATTCTCATTCCATTCCATCCGGTTTACCTAATATGAACTTATTTAATTTTAACCGGTAACTACGATTGTAATTATCCATAAGGTTACTTTAATTACAAACTTTGATGTTTTCAAACTTAACAGAATATTATGAAATAATTTAAAACGTCAAAATAGTTGTCTTTTTTTTTGGTGAAAAGGAAGAAATATTGCCCGACTAAATGAAGTTTTTATGATTTTTTTTTTCTTTTGCAACATGTTGTAATATGCCAGAAAAACTAATCCGGATAAAAAAATTGCATATAGACAAACTATCAATTCCAATGGACTAGCAATACAACATCTTAACGCAAACAATGTCAGACGATTCTTTCTCAACAGTTGGAAACAGAACATACATAGTGAGAACAAATTGGACCAGCGCCCAGAGGAACGTTGAATTTTCATTAGAACTCTACTGAACAATAATTTTAACTACCCCCCCCCCCCCCCCACCTCCCCCCGCGCTCTCTATCATCTCAAGTCGCAACTTGGTTTCTCTCATATATCCATCCTAAACAATAAAAATTAAAAATTGAATAATTAAACTGAGGTTTCCAGCTGCAGTTAAATACATATATCTTTTACACCAGTGGCCTTTAAAGACTGTTTCATCCCACCTGTTTGGGAAACCTCCTTAAAATACAGATCTAAAACTTCCATCAACAAGCTTCCCTCTAGAGGTCAGGTCAACTCATGGCCATAGAAACTAAGGTAAGGTAGAGGCTCAAAAATTTCAAGATCAGAATTGAGCAACTTCCTTCCTTTGTCCAGATCTTCTGAACCAGGAGCATGAGCTATGAATATCTACCCACGCGTGTAACTATATACTTACCTTTTTCAAGGTCATATATTGTCTTCAACTGAGGTTTCCTCCACCTTGTCACATACCATGCAGTAAACATCAACACAACGAAGAAGATCGAAAAAACAAGCCAATGAGAAGAATCACTACTAACAATGTAAGATATCCAACTAGAGTGCTCTCCATCCAAGTCGGCTGTACTCTGCAAGATGAAAGCTCCTAATGCCCAATCAAGAGGGATGTCACCCACCTGATTAGCATACCCAATCCTGCTCAAGCAAAATCACAATCACTATGTTTCACTAAAAACCTTCTAAATGAGATGTTAGTCAAAACCCAGCCTGCTATGTATTAATAGTAAAATTATGCACGAGTTGTTGAAGAAGTAATACCTTTGATCATCCAGATCAATTTCAAGACTATCATGAAGTAGGGCCACAATATATGCGGAAGAAAAACAATAATGAAGCAAATCCTCCGCATTAAGCGAGTGATATTTCTTCCTCAACTCTGACCAATCCTCTTCACAAAATTGTTGTCCAGCCGTTGGTAAGTCAGAAAGAAATGATGTAGGGGCCAACCCAAAGAACTATTTGAAGGGAGAAAAAAGAAAGGTCCAATATCATTCACAATGATCACAGATTATAAAATTGGAAAGATTTTCCCCAAAACATATCCAAGAGAGAATTGATTATCCAAAAGGTAAAAAGGTAAAAACCTTAGATGTATGGAAGAAATTTTCTGTGGCCAAAAATTTCCCCCGGAGCTCGGGTATGAATGTTGATCCTATGTAGCAACGTTTGTGGGAGCATTCCTCTGCATTTCATGTGCAAAGGATCTCCATCCATTACTTAAAAAGGAATTCTTGATCAGAATATAAATACGACCATACAGAATCTTTGGTAAGAAATATACCTCTGCCTTTCTGCAAAAGCATTAGTGAAGCGGATCTGCACTCTGAAAAGTTACCACTCGGATGCAGATCAGATAGGTATGTCTTCTTTTCTGTCAAAGAACTAGGAGAGAGTTGTTCAAACCCCATAGCATGTGTATATCCTTTAGGAGTACAAGGATCCAGTCGATTCCCCCTCTGAATAGATTCAGTAGCTGCATTAATAAAAATAAAAGCTTTGAGCTAAAACTTTATAACAGAACATCTCCTTGTCAATTTCTAACATAAACACTTTACCAAAACAAGCCACGACTATAGCATTGCCAAAAAGAAAAAGTTTAAATCGCTCAAATCAAGATTTTATACATCATTACCTTTTCCGGTAAAGTAAATGACAACAACTTTGATCTCAAGAAATTGACATAAGTGGTCGACCTACTGACTTTGTTGCATAACATCTACTATATAACTCTAAAAATGTCAAATTTGGTCCTAACAGATCTCACAAATATCATCTTAGGCATTAGTCAACATAGTTTGGTCTTTTAAGCTCCATGGAAGACAACTTGAAAAAATTGCACAGAACTAAAGATGG
This sequence comes from Panax stipuleanatus, assembly GCA_020205555.1. Lineage (NCBI taxonomy): Eukaryota > Viridiplantae > Streptophyta > Magnoliopsida > Apiales > Araliaceae > Panax > Panax stipuleanatus. The sequence continues at coordinate 3,776,692 of CM035126.1, forward strand.
TGCAAGTGAGAGGACTAGTCCAATTTTAGGTCTGGGAAACAAGAAGTTGCACAATAAGTCAGATGAAACATTCTAAAACTTTCCAAGATATATTACATGCACAGGACTATACCGGAAAAGAGATTACTTCTACATACCCACTTTTAAGCCTCCTGTAAGAAGTGACTCCCGCAACAAGTTAAACGCGACATTCTGCAAAGTGGGACAAGTTAATAAGCTCAAATAGCTGAGACAGTTGCCATAAACCCCTAAGTTGCAATAATGCAGCACAAAAGGCGCTATGCTTTTGCTAACGAGCATCAATAAGCACATGAAAGACTAATTCAAAAGTACATATGCAAAGGCAGAAGTATCAGTTACAGTCATAGTTCAAAGCGATATTGATAAAAATCCCATATAAACAAGGTCAGTCATCCTCCTAGAATTTAAAGAGTGTGAATCAAAGGAAAAGTTCACTCTGATTTTGATAAACCCTAACTACCTTCAGTTTTCTACAGTCAATCATAAAAAGTCTCGAGCACTAGGATCATATGGTATCAAAACTCTCAACTCTAATGGCAATGGCATTCAAGGCCGCAGACAAGAAACTTGGCATTCAAGGTAGCAGAAAAATTTAGAATCTGGGTCCTGAAGAGAAGTTCCCAAACTGAAAATTAGCAGATGAACCATTGACGTATCAATGAACTAGGTGGAAATAAAGCAGAAATAAACACAGCATTAAGAGGAAAAAAATTGACAAAGAAATGTAACAACTAAATATCAGATGTAAATATAAGGAGATAGAGATAAGATGACAAGTGACAAGTACAATTGGTCAAAACAACACTGAAACCACAATTTTTATACAAATAAGTATGTCAAATTGTTGATGCTACAAAGTATACATAATTACACAGCTAAAGTTACCTGACCATATTGAAGCAAGCTGTGGCTGTAGAGATTGTAACTGAAGTTCCCAAATTTAACTATACGAGAGAATTCGGGGGGTATTGGATCATTTGAAACAAAGGTCACCTGCAATGATTGTACTCAAGGATTCAGATGACAATCATATATCTCATTCATGGAAAAATTAGTCAGTTAGTGTAACACCACAATCCCACATCGAAAGATAAGGGAAAAATTGTCTGTATATAAGGAATTAAGTAACTACCAATAGTACCTTCAGTCATAACCTTTTGGATGAGCATGTGGTGGGCTAAGATGACCCAAGAAGATACTATTGGGCCAGTGATTTAAGACTTTATTTGGATGGATTTGATTCGATTCGGACTTGGGATTTGACCCGAGATTTGTTTCGGATTCGAAATTTGACCCGGATTGTTTCATATGGTATCAAAGCCAGGTTCTCGAAAGCTCGGGTTGGGTCTCATCCGATTGGGTTACCGGAGGTGGGGACACGAAGGCTGGTGATATTATCCGACAATGAAATTTGACCCGGGTTGTTTCATATGGTATCAAAGCCAGGTTCTCGAAAGGTCGGGTCGGGTCTCATTCGATCGAGTTGCCGGAGGTGAGGACACGAAGGCTGGTGATATTATCCCACAATAAAGAGATGGAGGTCCAAACACGAAGCCAGCCGGTATTATCCCACAATGGCTAGAGAGGCAAAGATCTGTGGACTCTGTGTGTGATCGGTTCTAACGGGGACGTCAAAAATTTAAGTGGGGAGTTTGTAACACCCCAGTCCCACTCTTCCAGTCCTACATCGAAAGATAGGAAAAAAATTTGTCTGTATATAAAGAATTAAGTAACTACCACTAGTAGTTTCAGTCATGACCTTTTGGATGAGCCTGTAGTGAGCTAAGATAACCCAAGAAGATACTATTGGACCAGTGGTATAAGGTTTTATTTGGATGGATTTGATTTGATTCGAACTTGGGATTTGACCCGAAATTTGTTCCGGACACGGGATTTAACCTGGGTTGTTTCAGTTAGTTATTGAGCTACAAAAATAATTAAAAAACGAATCCTTCGCTTCATCCAAATGTATAAAAGATCCTAGCAGCACTTTAAAAGGAGAGTACTCGACCATTGAGTTAGCAACCCAAATAGAATAAAAAGGGTATGTAGATACAATCAGAATCAATAACAATTAACTTCATAAAGAACAAAAACTAAAGTAGAGATGACAAGCCTGATGTGTGGAGAACAATCAAATATTCCACAATTCAACACACTATAGAAATCTTCAACAATATTATATTGAATATGGACTTTCCTCACCAAGAATCATGTCCCATTCCCATTTAAAGTGAACATCATATCAAAAGAAGTGGATCAACTAAAAGAACAACCAAAACTTAGTAAACCTGAGCAGAAGCACCACCAAGTTCGATAATTCCAGTTGTTTGCTGAGGATCACCACCAAGAGTGCCAAGGGCATAATTAGCAACAACCCAAGCATATAGTCCTTCATCGGAGCCTAAAATGACATTGGAATTAATATAATTAATATATCAATCTCCCATATATCTCCATCTTTCAACCCAATCAACAATCGAATATTTTGTCCAAATAATGTGTCAGTTTTGAGTAATCAAAAATAGGGCAAATAAAAAAGAAAAAGCATGTCAGTTTACTATAATTGTCCCCATATACCGAGTCCAAAAGCCATATCTCAACTAAGAATATGGATATTTCTAAAGAAAACAGAAATTAAATTAGCAAAACATTCCAAATGGCTTTCGCTGCATTGTCAAATAACATATTGCAATATTGAAGAAATAACATAGAACAAAGAAACCTAATTAATTACTTGTTATTATGCTATTTTTACTATATAAACCAAAAATATAGGAGTGCAGAATAGTGCCTAGAAAGAGGTCTACGCTGAATTGTTCAACGTCAACAAGCCATTGCTTTCCTTCAACAAGAAAAACAAATTTAGCTGGAACAACTAAAAAGATTTTCAAGTCCTTTCACAACCACAAAATCAGACATGTTCAAATGAATTAGACAACTGGAGGTAAAGCTCATACTATCCAATTCCACAGAACTCCAGAATACATGCAAATGCAATCAGCAAAACCATTATGCACAAGTTTCTTTCTGACTATTTTTCCAATAGGATGTCATTTTACTCACTAAACATGTAGAAGTAGATATATAATGAATATCTAGATCATAATTTTAGCTACCATTGCATCATGCTCAATATTTACATACTTGTACGTTAAAATAACAAGCACCAAAGCTATGTTTAATTGAACTAATGCATAAAACTGGGGGGATCCTGGACGAAATTTAAAAAGCAGTTTTTTCTCCAATTTGAATACCTTCAAATACCATCAAACTAAAGCATACAAAGAATAGACCATACAAGAATCATAAGCATACAAAGAATAGACCATACAAGAATCATAAGTGAGTCAAAGCATAAACCCGCATCACCATACCTGAAATGACAGAAACCCAATCATGGTGAAACTTGAATCCAGACAACCTCAAAACCTTTCTGCACGACTCTAAAATCAGTTCCTGAACCTTACCCTCCACCAGTCTCAATCCCGCGGTAGCCATTAATCGAATTTCGGTTTTCCCCCAATGCTCCTTTGGAACCCTCTCCCTTGCAAAATCCACCAGCTCCTCCAATGACCCACCCGCTCCCTCCGGGTCCTCGGCAAACGACGACAGCCCCGGCATCACACGCATCGAAGCCAACCCATCCTTCCCAAAATAAAATTCCGGAGCCCCGTTCCTGACATGATACTCAAACACGTGAATTCGAGACCCTGTGCTGCCTCCATCAATCACAATCCCGAATTTCGGCGTCTCCAAGTTTCGGGAACCAACGAATAAGAAACAGAACAATGCGATACTTAGTGTGATCGATGCAAAGAATATTAGGCTTGATTTAGAGGGGTGTTTATTATTAGGGTTTCGAGAGAAGAGGTTTGTGGATCGATTGTTCATACGAAATTGAAGCTTGGCGGAGTCCATTGTGTTTTTGTTTGCGTTATTGGGATCAGCAGGATTATCGACGACTGGTCGAGCATTCGATCGTCGCATCAAAATGTACGAATTCGTGAACCATATGAGTAATTAACCTGCATATGATTCACAAATTCTACAGTTTTGTGATAAAAATTCCTTTTTTCTTGCTAAGGTTTATGACCTGAGATTGAGAGGGCTGTTCTTAGTTGGTTTCGCCCTCTCTCTCTCTCTGATCTTTCTTTTGGGCAAACGTTATGGGGGAGACGACGACGATTCGGTTCTTTTCTGATTCAGTGGCGTTTGCTGCTGTGTCCGATCCGAGTCCGGTTCAGTTCGGACAAGTTTGATTGGTTTATGTTGATCAAACAGTGACCGGTTTACTCCGTGCCTTGATGCCATTGGCCCTGTACGGTTCTAACTTGTAATTAAAAATGAGATAAATTACATTTTCTAGTACATTTTTAAAAAAAAATAAAATAATAGTGTATCTAAAAAATATTTACAAAATTAATATATTTTTAATAATTTATTTATAAAATTAGTGCATTTGATATCCCTTTAATAATGCATTTGGGATCCCTTTAATAGAGCAATTGCCTCTAATGTCCTATAAATTTAGTTTGTCACCTGCTGTCATCATCATCATCATCATCAAAAAAAAACAGAGACCCAAAAAATTTTATAGTCCTCCGCCTCCCTTATGGTCTCCTCCTCCTTGGCGACTGCTGTCATCTCCTCTCTTGCCACCTCTATTATGATCACCATCTCCTCCCTTGCCACCTCCTTGGGACCCCCGTGATCACCTCCCGATCCGTTTCCTCCTCCGCCGCCACCTCCACCTCCTTCTCCGCCGCCTCCATTATCGCCACCTCCTCCTCCGCCTCCACCACCTCCGTTATGACCACTACCGCCTTCATTATGGTCGCCATCCGCCGCCAACTCCACCTCTTCCTCCGCCGCCTCCATTATGACCGCCTCCTTCTCCGCCTCCATCACCTCCGTTATGACCACCTCCGCATCCATTATGGTTGCCTCCTCCAACGACAACAGCCACCTTGCCACCTGCAACGCTTTCCACCACCCCACTGTTGGTTAGGTTACTTGTGCAGTTGGTACCCAAACCTTCATACAAAGGTAACCAATTCAGTTTTATTGGGTTACCAATTAATTTAAGAACAATTTTCAAGTGTTACCTGGATTTTTTTTATAGTGCAGTTGGTAGCCAAACTTTCATACTAAGGTAACCTATTCAATTATATTAGGTTATCAATTTATTTTGAATGTAATGCAGTTGTTAGCCAAGTCTTCATTCAGTTGGTTGCCAAACCTTCAGACCAAGGTAACAAATTCAGTTTTATTATGTTACAAATTTATTTTGAATGTGATGCAGTTAGTAGCCAAACTTTCATGCAGTTGGTTGCCAAACCTTCAGACCAAGGTAACCAATTCAGTTTATTAGGTTATCAATTTATTTTGAATGTGATGCAGTTGGTAGCCAAATCTTCAGACAAAGGTAACCATTTTAGTTTTTGTAAGTAACCAAATCGTGGAAAAAAAATTCAGAACAGTAACTCATGTACTTCCGGAGCTTCGCGGCGGAGATGGTGATATAGCGACGGCGCAACCAAGGAATTCCGGATATTCGCGACGGAGGAGGATGATTAAGGGGGAGGAGAGAGGAGGCGGTGATGAAGAGAATGAGCGGTCGGTGATGAAGAGAATGAGCGGTGAGGGAGATGAAGATTAGGATAGAGAAAATAATTTTTTTTTCCCTCCTTTTAATTTGAATTATAGATTTTTTTTTTGTTAGATCTCAAATATTTGATTTGAATTATAAATTATGACAGTTATTTCTCCTTGATTTTAGATTTTCTTATTACTGTGAAATTGAATGGTTTTATTATTAATTATGACAGTTATTTCTCCTTGATTTTAAGTTTTCTTATTAATGTGAAATTGAATGATTTGAATTTGTTGTCCTCTTTTTGTAATTATTTTGTGAATGCACTAATGGTGTAATTACTTTTTAATTATTGTATATTTATGTAAAGAACCCATAAAAATGCCCAATAGGGCTTGGGCTGTGCGGAGCACAACTATACAGAATCGAGACCCAAGATTTACTTCACGATTTTGGGTCAGTTTGCAGAAATATATGGGCAAGAATTTACGATTCAGTTCTGCATATCATCCTCAAAAGGACGGGCAATCGAAAATGACTATTTAAACTCTTGAAGATCTATTGAGACTTTGTATTCTAAACTTCAAAGGAAGTTGGGATAAGTACTTACCATTGGTGGAATTCTCCTACAACAACTGTTATCAGGCAAGTATAGGCATGACTCCATTCGAGGCGTTGTATGGACGAAAATGTCATTCTTCAGTATGTTGGGACGAGGTGGATGAAACAACATTGTTGGTACCGGAATTAGTACGTATGACTACGAAAAAGATTCAAATGATCCGACAACGTATACAAACAGCACAAGGTCGACAAAAGAGTTATGCTGTTCTTCATCGAAGGGACATGGAGTTTAATGTCGGAGATCATGTATTGTTATGTGTTGCTCCATGAAAGGAGTTACGAGATTCGGAAAGAGAGGAAAGCTAAACCCACGATTTATTAGTCCATTTGAAATATTTGACCGAGTAGGAACTGTAGCTTATAGACTCGCCTTACCTTCAAGCATGTCTTGTGTTCATAATATTTTTCACATATCCATGCTTCGTAAATATGTGAAAGACCCAACCCATATTGTTGAGTTAGAACTAGACGAGATAGCCGAAGAATTAACGTACGAGGAGGTACCTGTGAAGATTTTGGATAAGAAGGAACATGTCTTACGCTCAAAGATTATACCTCAAGTTAAAGTTTTGTGGAGGAACCATGATATCGAGAAAATGACCTGGGAGTTAGAATCGAAAATGAAAGCAAGGTATACTTACCTTTTCGACATACCAGGTACGTACGTCAATTTCGAGGACGAAATTTCATAAAGAGGGGAGGTTATAAGACCCCAATTTTTATGAATAAAGATTTATTTTTCTTTATATATTATTTTGAAATAGTAAGGTGTTGATTTGATAAATGCGACAAGTTATGGGTAAGATGTGCGAATTTTACAAAGTAAGCAAGTGGTTATAAAATATTCGTTGTGTCGAAAAATATTCTTTTTGTCGGAGAATATTCGTACAACGGCGCAGTCATTGGTGGACCCCACAACGGAATGAATGTCGGATATAAAAAGCAACATAATTAATCTTTTTATAAAAATAACGGCAAAACTGTTACCGTTAAACTGTTGAAATACCCGGTGATAAAAATACAGTAATACGCGTTGTTGCATAGTAGCACACGATATTGCACAGTATTTTAAATTATTGGTTCTTACGTAAGAAGTCACTTACTCAATAATTGTTACAGTAATTACTGTTTAATATTTTATATTATTGATTCAATAATTGCTACGTTGATAATTTATTATTAATTCAATAATTGTCACAATAACCACTGCACAGTATTTCATATTATTAAATTAATAATTCATATTATTTGAATAATATTATTAGATAACATTATTCATAATGTCTAAAAAGTTCTGTCGAGGAAAGGAGTTAGGTTATATAATTGCGCGCCAATGAGAAAAAATTCTTATTGAAAAGCCCCCTCTTTCATGGGAACGACTTGGTTGTTAATATTGTGATTCTGTAATATTAATTGATGAATAAAATAAAAATTGTTGATAAATATGATAAGTAAATATTTGTACAATTTTGATATAAATGAAGGAAATTTTGGAATGAGACATTTGTTGAAAGTTGACATTTTATCTTCTCCGATAAAATATTTATTCAAATATATTATTATAATATTATATTATAATAGTATAATGTGATAATATAATAATAAAATTTTATAATTTAAATGATGACATTATTTTTATGGTATGAGGTGGAAGAAAAAAAATGAAATTGAATTTTTTTTAATAAGTATAAATGTTTTAATATATATATATATATATAAATGTGGGTTTGAAAATTATTAGTCCTTGGAGGTGGCTGCTTGATTTTCAAAGTTGGGTGCTGAAAAGCCACCGTAGGAGATTTTATCAATCCTGGTGTGCTAAGCATTTTCTATAAATAGGGTGCTTAGTTAGAAATGAAAATCATACCAGAATTAAAAAAATTTCTCTCTATAATATCGAGCGTATTTTTTGTGAGTATAAGGATAGTTTGAGTGTGGATTACGATGCAAGATTTTCGCAACATAATATCCGATATTACAGTTAGATCTAGTATTTTACTAAGGTAAATGATATTATATTTCTCATAAACGATGTTATTTCCTTTCAATATTCATAAAGAATATTATTTTCTTTCATATTTCATATTATAAAAGTGATAATATTACATTTCATATTTCTAAATTTAAACTTACTACAGTAAGTATTGCTTCTATAATTTCTGAAATAATCAAAAATTCTTTGAGTTTTGCGCTTCATCTAATATCATTTCACTGGAATATTGGTCTGAATTTTTTATGAAATTTTGATCTTTTCATGACGAGTTACTATTCACGATTTTTTTTTATTTTTTTGTCCAAATTATCTTTGATTGTATCTATGTTTTGATCTCTATATTGACAACTTGAATATTTTTGAACTCTGGATAAATTCTCTAATATTTATCTTTGATCTCACTGGATTTGTTCTTTATATCATTTTTCATCATCCTCAGTCCTATATTGTGGTGAAAATATCTTTTGCCCGTAGTGCAAAGATGAGCTGTTGACTTATGAATATCTTTGCCCGTAGTGTAAAGATGAGCTGTTGATTGATGAATATCTTTGGCCCGTCGTGCAAAGATGAGTTGTTAAATTATGAATATCTTTGACCTGTAGTGCAAAGATGGACAAGTGTTTGACATGATCATAACTACTGGTGATACAAATAAATATCCTTGGCCCGTAGTGCATGGATAATTTGTTGATTGAGAGTATTATTGATTGGTGTTACAGGGATAAAATATTAATGATGAACTTTTCTATCATAGAAGATAGTAGACATCATTCTCCACTTAACTTTTCTAATGAATTGTTATTTTCGCTGCAGTTGTTGATCTAAAACTTGTTGTCCATCATATTTTATCTGATTTATTGAAGACTAACGATAATTTATTCTTCATTATATTAGTCATAATATTCTTTACTGGGCTAGTTGAGCTCACCCTTTTTTTTCATTGTTCTCTTCAGGAAATGAGAATATCGCGGGTACTAGTAGGGGAATGGAGTGATGGTCCGTGTTAGAGCTGTAGAAGTCCTCACTATTTTATAAAATAGTGTGATAATAATTCTAATGAGGACTTATTTGACTGTTTATATTTTTGTATTATATATGATCTGTATTGAAGCTCACAGCTTGTGTGGTCGTATATTGCATGACCGTTTGTTATAAGAAGATTTGTATTTGAATTCTGTACCATGTATTTGGCGACTCATAATATTTTGGGGACGTCACAAAATATGTGATATTTGTATCAATCTTTATAATTTATAAAGTGTAGTATGAAATTGTGTAAGCTTGTACTTGAATAAATCAATGAATTAATTATCAATTTGTATTACATTCTTTGTAATTTCTTTACATAAACAAAAGTAAAAAACTTATATATATATATATATATAGGAAACTGATCCATAGCAAACGTTGTCAACTTAAGGATAGCCTTACAACACATCGCGATCCTCCATAGGAAGATCAAACGGTTTTATAGAGAGTCCGTCCGCAGTTTAGTTTCCAGTAATTCGCACTTTAATACTGCGGACGGGACGGATTACCAAAATACCTCTCCTTATAAAAATCAAAAGGCATCCTCAGTATTAAACTACGGAGCCTTTCCCTACATTTTTTCTCTCTCCTCTTTTTGAAAAAATAGAGCATCAATATCACTAAAGACAGTTATACAATGGTTCAAGTTTCATAGAGTTTGCTTCTGGTAATTCAAATAGGTGAGTACCACTTCGTAATTAAAGAGCTGTAGCTTAAATTAATAATGTTCTGTTCAGGCCTAGGAAGGACTTTCCTAACATATCATTACTTCTGTTCAGTGCCGAAGCCATCAAGATCGGGATGGGTCGGGAGGGGTCGGGAGGGGTCGGGAGGGAGTCGGGAGTGGTCCGAAAGCTTACCGAAGTCGTCCGAAAGCTTGCAAGATCTTTCGCTTTGATCTTGCTATGTATCAACTATAGGATTTTCGAACATCTTTCGCTTCTTAGACTCTGTTTCAAAACATTCGGCAAGGTGTCGGATGAAGGATGAAGATATCTCTGACGCCCTCCCGACCCATCCCGACCACTTCGGTAAGCTTTTGGACCACTCCCGACCCCCTCTCGGCCCATCCCCGACCCCTTCCGACCCCAAAGTATTTTGTCAAAGAGAACTATGCAACCCCTCCCGACCAGCCTAATTTGGCCAACACTAAGACTCGGCTGGTCCTCAAAGACTTCTTGATATCAGGTGTGTGTCATAGTCCACATATTTGATCATAGTTATATGTAATTTAATTACCATTTATCATTAGTAGAAGGAAAGAGATCGAGTCTTGCATTTTCAATTGTAGCAGCTTTGGCTGACTTATTTTCCTTTCTTGTATTAAAAGGTTAATTGGTGATTTATAGTCTTAGTGTTGGTCGAAGTGGGCTTTTGTTATTGTTATTCCAGATTTTCGATAGTCGTTCTTCCCGAGATAATCCGCCATCAGATTTTCGAAGTGGGCTTTTAGTTTGGTGCAATTAGTTTCATAGGTTGAGGCCTCACTTGTTAGCACGAATTCCTCACTTGTTAGTTTCATGGCTCTGTTTTTTCAAAGAGATGAGAGAGAAAAAATTGCAGGGAAAGGCTCCGCAGTTTAATACTGCAGATGTCTTTTGATTTTTAGAAGGAGGAGTATTTTGGTAATCCGTCCCGTTCGCAGTATTAAAATACGGATTACTGAAAACTAAACTGCGGATGGTGAGTTTATAAAACCGTTCGATCTTCACGTGGAGGGTCGCGCTCTGTTGTAAGGCTATCCTTAAACTTACAACGTTTGCTATGGATCAGTCCCCATATATATATAAACATTAGTTCAATAATCAAGTTAGTATAAATTGGTTCAGTTTTAACCGAAATAGTTCATATTCGAAACTCGATTTGAAGACTCATGAGTAACTCATTTTGTAAACGAGTCGAATACTTACGAGCCGAGTAGGTCCGAGTAACGATCCGAGTCGAATGTGGCGCAAAATCAAAAATTCCTTATCGAATCCGAGTCGAAATTGAGCTCAATTTTTTCGAGTCGAGCCGAATCTGAGCATTAGGGTGTTCGAGCTCAATTTTTTTAATTACTAGTTAGGTTAGGTTATGCCTATACTAATACCCAACTTCTTGCAATACAGTTTTTGTGAAATTTGCCACTTTGCTTATTACGACTACACACAAGCTGCGAGGCACAAGTTAATTTCTAAAATAATTTTGATTTTTTTATTTGTATTATGTTTTATTAAATCTTTATTAAATGTCAAACTTTTGGATGTATTTTTGTTAATTCTATAAGCTATATATTAATTACATTTCTCAAAAATTGAAGAAATTAAACTCGTTAGTATTAAAAAAAAGTAAAAATTTTATATTGATTATTTTTGTAGAATTTCATCTTACACATACAAAAGTGGTGGTGCTAAGCTACATCGCAATAGCATATTCAGAGGCGGACCTATTAAAGGGCAGCATAGGCAGCTGAGATATATAAGTATAAGGGTAGGGACAGATATGTAAATTAATAAATTCAAGGGGGCAGATTAATGAAAGAGTTAAACTTGGAGGGGCAATATATATATATATAGGGGTTGCATCCACAGCAACCGGTTGCTGTAGCAACCACTTTATGCAAACCGCTACTCCTTGTAGCGGCTTCTCCTCCAATTTCTCCCAACCCCAACTGCTACTCCTTGTAGCGGCTTGTCCAAACCTTTTGTCCTAATTTTAATGTCACTTTTATTATATTAAACTTATAATAAATTATATTATTATAATAATAATATTAATTGTTTGATTTATTAAATATAATAATAGTAATTATAATAATATTAATATAATTAATTGTTAGATTTAATAAGTATGATAATATTAATAATAACTAATAATAATATTAATTCTATAATAATAATAATAATAATAATAATATTAATTGTTTGATTTAATAAATAAAATTATAAATAATATTACTTAAATTTAATGTAATAATAATAATAGATTGTTATTCTTTTTATTATTACTATTATTATTATTATAATTACTATTATTATTATTAATACTATTTTTTAATCCCCAACCGCTACACATAGTAATAATAGTAATAATTTAACTATAATAATAATAATAATAATTTAATTATAAATTATCTTTTAGTTAGTATTATCTATTAGTTAGTATTATCTATTAGTTAGTATTATACTATAATAATTAGTATTATCTATAATAATACTATAATTTTAATTAGTATTATAAAATTATCTTTTAGTTAATATTATCTATTAGTTAGTATTATCTGTTAGTTAATTAGTATTATCTATAATAATTTAATTATAAAATTAGTATTATCTAACTAACAGATAATACTAACTAAAAGATAATAATAACTAATAGATAATAATGTTAGTTAGATAATACTAACTAATAGATGATAATTTTAATTAGTATTATAAAATTATCTTTTAGTTAGATAATAATACTAACTAACAGATAATACTAACTAAAAGATAATTTTATAATACTAATTAAAATTATTAATACTAATTAACTAACAAATAATACAAACTAATAGATAATACTAACTAAAAGATAATTTTATAATTAAATTATTATAGATAATACTAATTAACTAACAGATAATACTAACTAAAAGATAATTTTATAATACTAATTAAAACTATAGTATTATTATAGATAATACTAATTATTATAGTATAATACTAACTAATAGATAATACTAACTAAAAGATAATTTTATAATTAAATTATTATTATTATTATTATTATTATTATTATTATTATTATTATAGTTAAATTATTACTATTATTACTATGTGTAGCGGTTGGGAATTAAAAAATAGTATTAATAATAATAATAATAGTAATTATAATAATAATAGTAATAATAATAAAAAGAATAACAATCTATTATTATTATTACATTAAATTTAATTAATATTATTTATAATTTTATTTATTAAATCAAATAATTAATATTATTATTATTATTATTATTATAAAATTAATATTATTATTAGTTATTATTAATATTATCATACTTATTAAATCTAACAATTAATTATATTAATATTATTATAATTACTATTATTATATTTAATAAATCAAATAATTAATAATATTATTATAATAATATAATTTATTATAAGTTTAATATAATAAAAGTGACATTAAAATTGGGACAAAAGGTTTGGACAAGCCGCTACAAGGAGTAGCGGTTGGGGTTTGTAGCGGTTGGGGTTGGGAGAAATTGGAGGAGAAGCCGCTACAAGGAGTAGCGGCTAGCATAAAGTGGTTGCTCCAACAACCGGTTGTTGTGGATGCAGCCCCATATATATATATATATATATATATATATATATATATACACACACACACATAGTGATAACTTATAATTATATTTTGTTGCACATTTATTTGTTTACATGGTTATAAATGTGTATATATATATATACACCAAGCTCTCATTTTTTATCGTTTTAATAATGTTTCTCATTTAATTAGGGTATTGATATTTGCATGCACAAACAAAATTTTATATTTTCACAAGTTTCTTCTCACATAAGTGGGGCACATTTACTATTCATGTGAGATATAGAGATATTGTGGAACTATAACTTTTACTTGTAGAATCGCTTCTTAATTTTTTTGCCAGTTTAATCTTTTGTCATATTCTTTTCATTCAAATATTTTAAGTTAAGTTATGAGTTTTTTTTGGCAGACTAAAGTTTACAAGACCAACCTTACGTTGAAGAAAATTATGACAATGAAGAGAGGACTTAACATGAAAAAACTACAAAGTTTTTATAGCTTATTTTTCTTACATCTTTACTTGTATTAATGATTAAATATTTTAGGTAGTATGACCTTCGGGGCACTTACATTTGTTTTGATTACAAGATTTGTACATTTTGTTACTTGATTATTACATATTTAGTTGTGGATTATACAATTGGTAATTTATATAATATAATGTTTTATTTGATGTTGATTACAAATTAATAAATATTTTTAAAAATATTTTTAATTTGCAGTGATTTGATTATTTAATAGCAGCATTGTCGAAGAAATTTCTTCTCGGTAAATTTTTAAAAAATCACAATATGTAATTAGTGAAAGAAATCTAACCTTTCTAAAATAAATATGTTCTTCACAAATTGTTATTAATGAAGGAAGAAATTTTTAATTAGTAGTTATTTCAAAATATTAATTGTGAGGAAATCATCTACTCGCCAAACAAAAATAATATTTTACAATATATAATTTGTGAAGAACATATTCTTCACAATATATCCATCACAAAAAATATTTAGTCGCTAACTTAGTGAATGATACTTTTAGCGAGGAGCTCTAATGCGAGGAATTGTGCGAAGAAAAATTTTCTTCACAATAAATCTCTTGTGAGTAATATACTATTTCTTGTACTGAAAATTCACCCCGTAAAATATTCCTAGATCCGCCTCTAGGCCTATTAGTTTTTCAAAAAGAAAATAATTAAGGAAAGTGAAGGAGTACTTATATCTTTTATCTATTATATATATATATATATATATATATATATATATATATATATATAACATGTTCGTGTGAGTATGTTGATAAGTAATATTAGTTATATGTAATTTTTTTTTCTGAATATGTATAAGTAGTATAGAAAAAAAAATACACTTATATGAATTTAAAAATGTGAATAATTAATTTTTTTATTCAATATTTTATATTATTAAAATTGTGAATTTACATATTAATAAAGTTGAGAGTTGTTAGAATTAATTTAAGGTTTTGCTATCTAATAAGAAAGGGAAAAATGAAGAGAAATAATTAATACGACAGTGAGAGGAAGTGAATGGAATGAAAAATAAAAATTCAATGAACAATTCGTTAATGCAAGTTCAATGAATAATAGTAATTTATTAATTGAGTTTGAGTTAATTCAACCAATCAAATTAATCTTATTCAATTGAGGAGTGGATAATTTCTTGGCTTATTATATAATTTCTTTAGGAAATGGATGCATGGATATGTTAAAAAGATAACTAAATTATATTCTATTATACAAAAAGAGTCTCATTTGTTTGTTATTTTTTCTAGTCAATTTACAATATTTTAAAATTGATGTGAATTTATTTGAATATAATTAAAATTCAATAAATAATATTATAAACTACTCAAAAAGTGATACTAATTTACAAAATTTAATCAAAAAATTAAAAAAAATTCAATTCACAATTTAAATGTTAGGATTTCGCAAATTAACTAAAATTGATTTAAAATAAGACTCTTTTGTGGGATAACCGGAGTATTTCACATCACCAGCTAACTAAAAATTTAAGATGTATATTTTATCTTTCTCCCTATAAAAAACTAACTAAACTCTATTGATAAAATTGAAATTTTTCTCTAATTTTGTAACGAATAAAACTGATTGCTTTAATTCTGGAACATTGATAATATGTACAATCTCCAAGCAATTCGAGGGTGGGGTTGTACTTAGGATCTCTTGCTTTGCAAGAGGCCTGGGAACCAACCGAGTCAAGTTCAGCTGGTATGAATTGATTTTATATACTGTAACAATTTGGGTCTAATCTCGAGTCCGAAATAAATTTTGGATCAAATTTTAAATCCGAATCGAATCAAATTCATCTAAATAAATGACCTAATAGTATTTTATTGAGTCATCTTAGCTCACCACAGGCGTCCATAGATCCACTTAAATTTTCTCAAATCCGAATCGAATCAAATTCAACCAAATTAAAGCCTTAAACCACTGTATTGGGTCATCTTAGTCCATCATATACTCACCCAAAAGGTCATAACTTAAAGATATTATTGTTAGTAATTTAATTTCTTATACACATAATTTTTTTTTATATTTTTTGATGTAAAACTAGAGTGCTACATATACACACCGCACAATATTTGTTTATTTGTTTGTTTTCCGAAGGTAAGGTAGTCAGTTGTGTGAATAAAAAATAGAAATCTTTATTTTATAGCAAATGTGAAAGCCCGCTTCTTCTTCTTCTTCTGCCAGAGGGAGGGGGATAATATATGTCTGCCTCCTCAATTATGACACACAATAACTATTTATATTTTTTGGCATACAAGGCAGAGGTTGGTCCCGATAAGAAAACTAAGCTTTAATAAAGTAAAACTTAAGCGTCTACTCAATTGGTCCCCCTATCACATATGAGCTCTTCTATGATGACATAAAAATTAAATATGAATATATCTAAATTTTATTTATTTATATTTTTATTTATTATTAAAGATCAAAATATAAATAAATAAAATTTAAATACACTCGTACCAATTTTCATGTCCATATGTCACCCAACCCAACGACCTTGTACACTTGTAACAATTGATGATAGTGAAATCTGCTTTGCGTAGCTGCTATCTAGCGAGTATTAATTATTATAATAAAGATAGAGAAAGATGATTGCTCAGGTATGAAAAGGTTATTAATAATTTATGAGTTTTGAATTCGCCAACGTCAAACCCAATCCAACTTTATATTATATAATACTACTCTAGTTCATTCTAAAATAGCATAGCATACCATCAACATTCCTTCCCAAGCTATAAATGGTTTAAAAAATTAATATCATACTAAGAATGTAATATCCGAGTGCTACATCGAAAGATATGAAATTTTTTTTATCTGTATATAAGAAAATAAATTACTACCAATATTACTTTCAAATTATAAGAGTAAGTTTGTGGTGGGTTAAGATGACCCAAGAAGATATTATTAGGTCAGTAATTTAAGGCTTTATTCGGATAGATTTGATTCGATTCGGACCGGCTTTATTTGGATATATTTGATTTTATTTGGATAGATTTTATTCGATTCGGACAGACTTTATTTGGATAGATTTAATTTTATTCGGACAGGCTGTGAATCCTTAATAACAGACAAAAACCTATTCAAACTATTTAGCAAAACAAAAAATTATTTTTGCAATGAAAATAGTATCAATCAAATCAGGATGAGTGGTTGGAGACATATACTAACATTATTCTGTTCATATCTTACCATATTTGCCTATATATACGCCAGCTATCAACACCATTATTATCCAATCCTCCTCCTCCTCCTCCTAGTTTCAGACTTCTAGAGAGATGGAGTCGAAGAAGGGTACAATCTTGCTCTTAACAGTACAATGTCTAACACTTGTTTGTGTTTGTCAAGATTTTGATTTCTTCTACTTTGTTCAACAGGTAACTAATTTTATATTAATGGCAGTGCGTACTGCGCTTGCATGCTGTAGCTGCATCATATATATATATATATATATATATATATATATAAGTAGTATGATAATTGTATAATGATTTCCTTCCTTCATCAATTGTTTGCATGTTATGGAAATGTAAACTAATAGTAATTAGTTTTGATGGACGAATAGTGGCCAGGATCATACTGCGATACAAAGCAAAGTTGTTGTTATCCAAATACAGGGAAGCCAGATTCAGATTTTAGCATTCACGGGCTGTGGCCTAATTACAGGGACGGCTCTTACCCCTCCAACTGCGACCCCGACTCCCCGTTCGATGCATCCCAGGTACTCTACCTCTACCTAGTAACCCTGTCCCCGCCGCCCGCCCCGCGTGTATATCTGTCATTTAGTATGCTAGCTGTGAACTAATGACATGCATCATATATATATATATATATATATATATATATATATATATATATATATCAGTCCCGCGTATCTCTCAAATAGTGTTTTGTGAGGGATGAGTCAATAACAGTCGGATCTGTTTGTGGTAGGCCAGAATGAAAAAAAGGTTAAAAGATGTAAAACAATCTCAGACACTCCTGACCCACCACAAACAGATTCAACGATTATTGACCCATCCCTCAAATAACACTATTTGAGAGATCCCGATGACTTATATATATATATATATATATATATTAAATATCCTCATACACTGTTAAAATATCAATTAAAAATTTAATATTTGTTTGAAATACATAACAATAAGTTAGGAATTTCATTTCACTTTATACTCTAATAAGTTAGGAATTTCATTTCACTTTATACTCTAATATATCTCTAATTTTTAGAATGGATAAGAAAAAGTGTCTCGGCTTTTGTAAGGAATGAGTACAAAACTATAATAAAATTGAATTAGTCTTTTGATGTATGTGTGTATATCATGATATATATATATATATGTATATATATATATATATATATATATATAATGATACCCTAAAGCTGGATTGCCGTTTGTATAAAATGTGCATTAAAGTATTTAATTGGGAATATATATGTATATGCATGTATTATTAGGGTTGCTAGGCTTGAGCCGAGATTTAATAAGTTTGCCTCTATTATTATAATGTGATATATAGATTTCAGATCTCACAAACAATATGAGAAAGGATTGGCCATCCCTTGCCTGCCCAAGTAGTAACGGCTTAAAATTCTGGGCTCATGAGTGGGATAAACATGGAACTTGCTCCGAGTCTGTTCTTGATCAGCACGACTATTTCGCATCAGCTCTCACCCTCAAAAGCCAAGTAGACCTCCTCCAAATCCTTACAACTGCCGGTAATTATTTACCTTCGTATATATATATATATATATATGTATGTATGTATGTATGTATATCTTTTGGGTCGTGCTACTGCTAACAAGGAAAAAATTGATATGGGTACAAAATTTACTCCATACAGGAATCCGTCCAGATGGTGAATCTTACAGTTTAGAGAGCATTAAGAAGGTAATTAAAGGAGGAAGCGGGTTTAGCCCATATATAGAATGCAATGTGGATGGATCGGGTAATAGTCAATTGTACCAGATTTACCTGTGTGTGGATACTTCTGGGTCCAACCTCATCGAGTGCCCGGTACTACCAAATGGGAAATGTGGTTCCGAAATCGAGTTTCCTTCCTTTTAATTAAAGATTATGTAACTGAATGGGTTAATCTAATATATATATATATATATATATATTAAGAAAGTGGAGCACCTCTAATCAACAATCATTCTCTTTCCTTATAATTGTTTTTCACTAATCATTATTATTTGGATTATGATTTATGCATGATGTCTTGTAATGGTTTGATGAATTTGTAATGTTAAAAAGGATTATTTGGCTATTTGCAGGGAAAAGGTTCACTAATCCTTTTTTTAAATTCATTAAAAAAAAGGACCGGTCGTTTTTTACATTACAAATAAGAATAATGCTACTATCACATAAAAGTGTTACATAACTCTCACATAATCCATACATGGCAATATGTAATTTGTTGTTGAGTTAAGTGGGTCATATCAACAACAAATCATATATTGTCATGTATGAAATATGTGAGAGTTATGTAACACTTTTATGTGATAGTAGCATGAGTGTACAAATAATCCTTAGTGCAAGAGCAATCACGGTTTGATGCATTAGTGGTTTGATGAATTTGTAATGTTAAAAGGATTATTATTTGTCAAACACTCACTATTTGGCTATAAATCATCTCCTCATTTTCTCTCCCTCGTTTTTTGTTGGGAAAAAAATCACTTCCCAAATACTATTATTTTTAATAAATTAAATAGATAAAATATCAATATATGTCAAATAGATTAAATCCGTAGTTTCACTCAAATAATAACCACGACAGAAATACTAAGATTTTACGTAACAAACTCTCTAAAACTAAAAATTAAAAATCACAAAATAAACTCCGAACAATTCACTAAAATAATATAAAAAAATATAAAAATATCTTAATTTGATTACAAACTTAAATTATTTCACCATAAACTATATTTCTCTTTATTTTTCTCTCTTTTTCGTGCTCTCTTCCACCCTCTCCTGTATGGAATTACTTTCATCCATCCTCCCCGGATTTCTCTCGTCCACCCTTTTCCTTTTCTCTCTCGGCTGGGGAGTATAAATGCACACCAAATTGGTGTATCTTTTCCGTTCCATTTGGCCTTTCCTTTTATGGCCACAAATGGAGGGAAAGAGAATTGGTTAGTGAACAAATAAAATGGGCGGGCGGCACCAACATTTTTTTCCCTCTATCTGGCAGTCGGTCGGCATTCATTCTCACTTGAATATGGTATGTGTATATCTTCTCTCTCCTGCATTTCAATCTGTCTGCTGTATGCATGTGTTTTGGTGGTGTGAATAATTTTCTGGAATAACTTCAATGGTTACTTTAATTATTTAATTGATAATTAGGTTCAGAAGTGGTATAATTAGAGTTGTGGATGTTAAGATGTGCAGAGTTTAGGTGGAATGATGGAATTATGTCTTTTTGAAGGCATATAAGTTAAATTTTCTGGTAACAAGCTTAATTTTGCGATTTCGCCACATTTAGGTATTATTTTTTTGCTTTGAAGTTTGAATGTGCCACTTAGAGAGAGCTTATTTCCCCCCAGCACTGTGGCGATCTAACTTTTACTTGGGCTTCTATTTGAGGCAGTCTTCATTGAATATAATATCGTGTTGAAAAATGGGAAATTTACTTGCTGCTCAAAATTTGACAGTAGGAATATTTGAATTTCCTCTTTAGATGTTCATACCCCCTGAATTTAGTTGGAGCTATCTGGAAACTTAGAAAAAGACAAATTAAAGTTGTATAACTTATTTGTTACTCAAACTCCATTTGATATCGTTCTTCTTTCTTCCATTTATTTATTGCTCAAATTCCATACTTTTCTTCTGGTTGTATCTAGAGGCAGAGATCTAGAAAAACAATTCATTGTCAATTATATCATAGTACTTTCCTCAATTACCTATTATTAAATATGCTATAAAACCTCGTACTAACATTTTGGAACATATTTTACTGTCCATCTAGTCTTTTCTTCTAGTTAAAGCGTCAATCCCATGGTTTTTACCCCTTACAAGTGTTTTGGTCCATCATCGTCGTGTATCACCTAAATTTTCATATATTTGCTGTTTAAAAATTTGACATCTGCTTATGGGATTCACTTGCAAGTTGGTGTTTAAAGGTTAATCACATCTGAAAGTACGGCTGCAGTATCATAAGTCTCGTCTCAGATACTTCATGAGAGAATTCTACTAGTTTCCCTTCTTATTTTAAGATTCTATAAATTTGGGTTGTTACGCAAGGACATGCTTACAAGACGAACACTGGCTCTGCTCAAAAAGCAGACGGGAAATTGGAAGGCACCGTACTTTCAATACACCTCCTGATCTTTTTCTAACTGCGCTTATTATCAGGTGCTTTTCTCATCGAAAACTTAAGTACTTATTCTCAACTTATTTTACTATTTTCACCATTAATAGCTCTAATCCGAGGACTTGCCTTTCCAGAAACTCAGAAAAAATTGTGAAATTAAGATTAAGAAGTTTTGATTCGCATTTGTTCTGAGCAGAAATGAAGAAATGGTATGTGGGTGTTCTATTTGCATCTGTTTTGATGGTATTGGTTCTAGGGTATTGTGTCATGAAAAATCCTGTTTGGGAAAGTTATCATGCAAGTCCCTTATACTTCAACACAACAAATCCTCTCGAATGGATAAGTTTTGCATCTCCACCAGCGGTTCATAATCCAGATAATGGTAGTCACGTGATATCGGCAGAAACTGTTGTCTTGAACCTCTTTGCTCCGTGGAACACTTCCAAGGAAGATCAACAATCTCACTTGCCCAAAAACAGCGATAGTGAGAAATTCTAGCATCTGATTTGCCATGTACTGGAGAGCAACGTGATATCTTTCACCGATGATGATATACCAGCCGAAGGAACTGGACATCGCAGGCCACTACATATTGCGGCCATATCATCCTAGTATGTGATAGGAGGCGTACTCATCGATGGGGGATCGTCCCGGAATATCTGCCCTCAGAATACCATGGAGAGGATGAATATCAATCCAAACCGGATCCGAGATAGCCATGTGGTAATCCGAGCTTTCGATGGATCACGAAGGGATACAGTGGGGGAAATTGAACTTGCCATGGAGATCGGTCCATTTATTTTCAACATATCCTTCCAAATATTGAATATCACTACTGGGAATAACCTATTGCTGGGGCGACCATGGATTCATACGGTTGGAGCCGCTCCGTCCGCTCTTCACCAGCAATTGAAATATATCATCAACGGTAACTTGGTCCCCGTCAGTGCCGAACATGAATATCTGATTCATACTCTGGAAGATATGCCCGTGATCGGTCTGAACCAAGATGTTGAATCTGTGAGTTTTCAAGCCTTCGAAGTGAGCACACCCCAATACCAATCTTTGGGCTCGCCATCATTGAAACCTCGGATATCACCCGAAGTGATGGTAGTTGGTCAAGAGATGCTTTCCAAAGGACATCGGCTAGGCCATGGGCTAGGGCTAAAAGACCAGGGGATTAAGAATCCTATCCATATACCAACACAATTAGGCAGGGTTGGACTGGGCTATCTCGATGGTTCCAAACACTGCATACATGGAACCATCTGAAATACTTGATTAGTCATGAGCATGGTTTACCCAATGCAGTAGATGCTATCAAAGAAGGTGGCATTGCTTGGAATAGCCTTATGACTTTGGTTGAAGAGGAAAGACTTGATGGAAATGAAATTTCAAGTAAGAGAGCAAAAGATGGACAATGTCCCCATTTCCTTACTAAAATGAATGCCAGAAACTTGATAATATTAGTTTTAAGTTACAGATTCCGTGTGGATTGACATAAGGTTCTTCAATTACAATAATTGGCATTCCGGGTGAACTTCTTGGTATTTTTCGAATTGACTTATCTGGCGAACTACTTCCCAGGGAGCCAGATACGCCTGTAATTTTGCACTATGTTAGGCTCCATGGTGATAAAATAACCGAGGACCCCGTAATTGTTCAAAACACCTGGACAGTTGCTCACAACTGGGGTGAAGAGGAGCGTTGCCCATCTCCTGCTCCTGATAAGAATAAGAAAGGTACGATTTTCTTCTAGTTGAATCTGCTTGCATTTTTTTCTTGTAGTTACATCATCATTTTCCTTCGAGTTTTCTCATCTTGTTTGTGTGCATTGTTCTTATAGTTGAAGAAGTATATTTTGTTTCACTTCGTTTACTTTTTTTCTTAGTTAGACAACTTTACTTTTGTTTAAAATGTCAGTTGATGAACTTGACCAGTGCAATGAGATGGTGGGGAAAGATGATACTCAGGTTCTTAGTAGGCATATGAATCAAGCAAGGAAGGTTTCTATGGTTCAGGAAGGATCTATAGCAAGAAAATATTTTCCTTTTAAACAAGATTATCTATCGGTTGCAACACTCAGAGTTGGATCAGAGGGGATCCAAATGACAGTTGATGGAAAGCACATAACATCCTTTGCTGTTCGTGAGGTAATCTCTCTCTCTCTCTCAAAAGTTACTTCATACTTTTCTCAAGGATATATTACTTTAAAATTTTTATAATTTTGGCCAATATTCTGTTCAGACTTTGGAGCCGTGGCTTGTTAGTGAAGTAAGGATTTCAGGAGAGTTGAAATTAGCATCTGTGGTGGCCAGTGGTTTACCCAGTTCTGAGGATTTAGAGCATATAATTGACTTCGAAGCACTTAAATCAGCTCCACTCCCTCATCAGAAACAGTTAAATCTCTTCATTGGTGTGTTCTCAACTGCGAACAACTTCAAGCGGCGGATGACTGTTCGACGAACGTGGATGCAGTATGCTGCCATACAGTCAGGAGAAGTTGCAGTGCGTTTTTTTTGTTGGTTTGGTGAGTACTGCATATGGATTCAGGATTTTTTATGTTTTGTTTTTTATTTTTACACACTAATTAATTAACTCGTTCATTAAAATATGATTTTGCATACTTAAACAGCTATGATCCCACCAACGTACGAACTCAAGTTCAGTGTTCATTGTACTTGCATCTGAAAATGTTGGTAACCATTATTTTTTTGTTGAAAAATGTCAATTCTTGATAAGACTAGTATTAGTGTGTAATCAAATAACAACCCAAAATTTGATCTTAGAATCTTGCACTACCATGATCTTATATGTTATCCTCTGAATCACTTCAGTCTCGATTATAGCATAAAAATCAGATGGTGAATGAGGAGCTCTGGCATGAGGCACAAACATATGGAGATATACAGCTTATGCCTTTTGTCAACTATTACAGCCTTATCACATGGAAGACAATAGCCATCTGCATCTATGGGGTAAAGTCTAGTCCTGTCCTTTATTCTAGAAAAAACTTTCTGCCTTAATGACCTCGTTCTTTCAACAGACACAAGTTGTTTCAGCAAAATATATTATGAAGACAGATGACGATGCATTTGTTCGTGTTGACGAAGTGATGACTTCTTTAAATGGACTCAACATGAGTCATGGGTTGCTTTATGGTCTCATAAATTCAGATTCTCGACCTCATAGGAACCCTGATAGCAAGTGGTATATTAGCCCCGAGGTGTCTCTCATCTCTTCATCTCCTTCTTTAATGGTTTGAATTTACTATGTAAAAGTGAAACATTTTCTGTGTGAATGTGCTACCTGACTTTTGTACTGGAACTTTTTCTGGTTTGTCATTGTATTTGACTACAATTGCAACTGGGAATCAAGAACCAAATATCACAAACAATACTCCATTTTAATATCAGAATTGAAATAATGAGAAAGATATTCATGTGCCATGTCCTCTTCTCAAACATAAAAATGTGCATTTCAGATTATTAAGAATATGTGACTTATTACGTAATCAAGAACATTGTTGTAGCTGTTAATATGGCTAAAGACTAATTTGGGGTCTATGAGAAATTACCTAAAATTGGTGTTTGTAGAATTCAAGTCGAGCAATTTTCACTAGTAATTTTCTGTCATAACCAACTTGTGATGTAGCTTGGATAAACAATATATACAGATACAGCCGAAGGAGTTGCAGAATAATTCCTGACTGAAAAATCTGAATAGGATTAAGCAGCATTTAATCCCTCCATCCAGGAACAAGAGTCCTTTCCCTGTTTATTTATCATATATGGCTGCTAAGCTGTCTCCCTGTTTTCTCCAGGAGTGGTCTGAAGACACTTACCTACCTTGGGCACACGGTCCTGGTTATGTTGTGTCTAGTGACATAGCTACGACAATTTACAAGAGACACAAGAAAGGCAGCCTTAAGGTATAAAGAAAAGATGTGCTTGCTTTTCTATGATTATTAATCATGCTTTGAAGTTTTAGTACTTGCAGTGCTTTCCTTGATTTACCTTGATCCCTCTCCTTTTCTATTTCACTATTTGACAAAGTCCCACCTGTTCACAAACACAGCATATATAAATCTGAAATCTATTCTGCAGATGTTCAAGCTAGAAGATGTTGCAATGGGCATTTGGATTGCACAAATGAAGAAAAAAGGATTAGAAATTAGGTATGCAAAGAAAGAAAGGATCTTTAACGAGGGCTGCAAAGATGGTTATGTTGTCGCCCACTATCAAGCTCCCAGAGAGCTTCTTTGTCTGTGGCAGAAGCTTCGAGAAGGAAATCGTGCTACATGTTGTGGTGATTAAACATATGGTAGCGTGAAGCTAGTTTTTCCTGGGAAGATACTTCTAACTGACATTTGATTTAATTCAACAGACTAAAGAGCATAGAGGAAGAGAGTCTCTCATTGGGAAAAATGAAGGAAGAGGAGGAGGAACAACAGAGCTCTCAACCATGTTGTTATACAGGAATACATGCTGTTGTATGATTAGGCAAATAGTAGTACTAATGCATACGAGGAAATCTTAGTTTCTAGGAATATACGAGTTTGTATTATATGTAGAGAGAGAAATTTTTTGCCTCGTCGCTAATATAATTCTGTTTTAAAACATGTTTACATTTCCATTGCTAGTGATATTGCTAATTTAATTTTGAAACATGAATTGCTGACCATGACCAAAATTATTCCAAATAAATTACTAAATAAAAGATAATTACAATATTTTATACTAGAGAACAGCAGCCTATGACCTAACAACTTTGACAAGGCAAAGCAGACGAAGACCTTGGTTTCAAGCAGACATACACCCAACACCAAACCGAGTAGTTGGGAAGACAAGAAACAGACCACTACAAACAATTCCCACCATTAAAGGGAAACTCTGCATCACTTCATCCATATCCTTTGCATGTCCCGGAAACAGACAGTTGGTCACCCGATGATCCGAAAACGCAATGGCCACGAAAACCATCACGGACATAATTGCATGAACAAAATCATTGAAACCAACTTTATATCTCTCGTCTTTTGGAACGTCCACTCCACCGGGCTTAAACACTGCTAAACCCTTCGGGGTCACAAAACCGTAATAGAATTTCCCATCCGGACCGCGAAAACTGTCCGTGAAGTGAAAGAAGAAACAAGAGAGTGTGCAAAGGCCCAAAAGAACGTTAATCATCAGAGTGCTGACTGAGGAGCATTCCCCTTTGCCGTAAACTGATGGGAGTACCATTTCTAATGTGAGAATGGTTCCGGTTGGGAGGAAGTTCACGAGCATCGAGGTTTTGGATATCGTTTTTTGAACACCATTTGCCACTGCCCGTCTTTTCCGGCCACCAATTGGAGCAGCAGCCTGTGGTGAAGAAGGGTATGTGGATGGGTCATAATGTGGGGGGTTGTATATTTTAATGCCAATTTGATCTTCAGGTTGATCCATAATTGCAAGGGAAGAGATTCAGAGCAAACAAATGGTTGATAAGTATGGATAAATGAATTGAATGGGAAGCAGGCCGTTGGGATTGTTCAGTTTTATATTGGCTTTGATTTGATAACTACCTGAAAGATTTAATTTTAAAACTATAACCGTCAGACTTCCAACGGTTGCCACTTGATACCCTTTCCATTTTGGTGTATCCCATAAGTTTCTGCGCCAAAATTCTTTTTGACTATGTATTATGGCCATGAAAACTTGGTTATGCTTGAAGGAAAACTACAATTCCACCTCTAGGGAGTTACTTCATGCAATGGTGATTCATTCATTGACATACGCTTGAGTTTCTTATAATTGACGGCAGAATCTGCGGTGTTTTGGCTGTGCATCAAAAATAGAAAGCAGATAGGAAAGGGAACACACGCAAACTTATTTAATTTTTGCAAGGGAAAATCAAAATCAGTGCCATTTACTATTGTATAAGATACAGTGATGCAATGGAACCAAATTCAAAGCAAGTTCACTGCATCAATATCATTGAATTTACTATTATATCTACAAGGCTACCATAAGAACAAGAGACAGATCTATATTGACAAGAACCCATGATGCGAAATTGCAATCTCAAAGGCTTGCAGCTTTGTTCCCATGGCAAAACCATTACGATCATAAGATACTTCATTGATGTTAAGATCAATACAAGTCTTGACAAGCTCTTCACCAACACGTGCAGCTGCTTCCTGGGATTACCAAATGTCCAAAATATGAAGTTAGAATCGCAGTAGAAACTTATAGGCAGAGAAACCAACAAGAGTAGAACTTAAATCAGGCTGTAGGATGCACCTACAATCCCAAACAGTTTGTTTACCTGAAAAGTGGTTCTTTGAAATAGCTCTTACACAAGGATATTCTCTCTTTCTTTCCTAAAAAATGTTTTAAGTTGAGTACTTACGACGGTGCTACTGGTGGGATCCTCTCGGACTGATTTCTGCAGTGTGCTGCCATAAAATAAATTCTTCTTGTTTTGATCATCGACCAGTGTAACATACAGCTGCTTATGTGAGCAGAATACTGAAAGCCTTGGTCTTGTAGGTGTGCCATTAAACTGATCAAGATAACATTTTTTGTTTCAATGGCTCAAATTGTAAAGACATACAGTTATAACAGTGAATCGAACAAATACTAATTAGTAATGACAAAGAATTATCTTAGTTGTTACCATCAAGCCTCAAGGTACAACAAAACAATTATAATTTTCAAACAAGCAATTGTCTGCCTTGCACTGTGTTGAGACTGATTCCACGAAACTCTAATTAGTCCTCACCTGATCCCCAACATTTTTTAACTTTTAAGGAGTTCATGTCAATGTAAGAACGTACTGGTAAGGGTGTAAACGAACCGAGTTGAGCCGAGTATTGAGCTGCTCAGATTTGGTTCAAAAAATTTATCGAGTATAAAATAAGATTTGATTGAGGCTCATTTAGTTACCGAGTCGAGCACGATTCCGAATCGAGCAGGATCAGTTTGAACTTTTCGAACAAATATGATACGAGTATCAATAGAAAATTACAATTTAAGGAGGTTCGAGTAATTTATCGAACTTTAAAATTTGCTCATATTTGACTCATTTATATTTCGAGTCGAGCTCGAATCGAACTTTTAGTCGAGCGAGTACGAATCGAGCCCGAAGTGTTTGCTCATTTTACAGTCTTACGTACTGGTGGCTTTGTACTAGACCAATAAAATTTTAAATTTTCCCAGAGCACTAACGTTTATAACCCTAAAGAACAGATCTCAAAGTAAGACTCCAGAAATCTCAGCCACCACAGTTCTGCAACTCCAAATTATCTTCAAATGAAGAAGAAAGCAAGTACCTTTTTCCTCCGTCGTCTATTCCGAATTTTGGGACTTTCTGTTCGAGTATTGGCCCTTGCCTCAACCACCAACGGCTTCATAAGGAAATCTAAAGCAGCACCATCGATAGCGCTAAGTTAGCCCACACTATTCATTGCTAAAAGTACGCCCGGCAAAACAGAAATAGAAAATGGGAAGACAAAAAAAAAACGAATGGATTATTTCACTCACTGGCAGTCTGCATGGAAAGAAAAGTAGGACATAATAAACGAGTCCCAAAGAGCTCACAAGTTTTGAATTGTAGTGCGTTGCACATCCCAAGAGCCATAACCCCCAAATGTGATTGTAGCTGTGGAATTTAACACAATTGCACGCGCCAAAGGGTCTGTTAGAGGAGGAAGAAAAGAGTTGATTGAGTAATGTTATATTGTTATGAAACTGGTACGAGCACTTCTAGAGCTTAGGCATAAATTCGTAGTATAATTTTACAAAGAAGGCAAAAATAAAAGATGTCGATAGTAGATGCTGGAGTTCAAAGGCCGCAATAAAATCCAAGGAGCATGGTGCAATTCATAGTAAGATATATTTCTAAGTCAAATGTTTCTCTTGGACATTTCGTCGAATAGTTAGGTGGTTTAGTGTTACCTCAGAGTCTCAGACCGCCAACATGCGTGTGGATATCCGTCTTAGCATATTTTTAGTGTCTCTCCAACAGTAGTGTGCCGTGTGTCTCCATAATTCGTGGTATTAGAATAACATAATAATTCACACATGGATATGCATGCATGTATGTATTATGTATCTAATACTCTTTTTTTTTCATTATTATTATAATTACAATATAAATCTTTCGAAAAATTATTAATTATAAAATATTAAAATTTAGCAAGTATAACGCGGGGAATCAATTTTTTCCTTGAAAAATTTGTTAACTATAAGAATTATAACACAAAAGAATATTAGAGATAAGAGGGTGGACTATAATTACGTTATGCTCCTCCGTTTCAAAATCAAAAATATGTTTTTTTTGTTTGTTTTAATTAAATATATATTTTTATTTTGAGACATTAAATACCATGATAATTGTTAGCGCATGGTTGTTTTGGCCTAGGTGATTCGGTGGGTCATAGTCCACGTGGAAAAAATCTCCCCAGGTAGGAATTTGTTTTAGGTAGTTGGAGAACCTTAAGGAATTTAAGAAAAGAGTCATGATAGAATCCGACTTCTTTAAGGAGATTCAATTATGTCTCATTAAAGAATCTATCCTAATGAGGAATCATATCACTATAAATTTAATGTTATACCCTGGTACACAGACACAATATCTCATTATTTTCCAGCACTAAGGTGGTGTTTGATTGCATCTTAATGCATCTTCATGGCAACTCATATATTATATTTGTATTAAGAGGTCCTCTGAATCCCATATATTTGTATTAAGAGATTTTCTAAATAATTAAGATACAAATATAAGTTTAAACTATTTAGAGGACCTTTTAATACAAAAATGTGGGTTCTTAATCAAACACCACTATCTTAATACATTCATGGTTAACTTTATCTAACATGTACTTATTCTGACATCGGAGCTATTTCTGGCGGCCCAAACGGTCAAGTTCTCCCGTATAAACTCGTTTATGTGCAAAATTAAACGCGCTATTAGTGATTGAGGCGCGTGAACGACTGTTGGTGTTAACAATAATACTCAATTTGTCCAACTGCTCCCTTGAACTTTGGCAGATGGAGAGGGACACATTTAGGAGCTACATATTATCAAAACCCTCTTGGGGCATTTGTTATCAAACGCTAGCGGCATTATTTACTTTACTAACTAAATAAAGTAATATGAATATTTTTTAAAGGTAAAGTTAAAAACAGAAAATTGTCTAAAAAAAAGGATCATTTGCAAAATGGTTTTGAGAAATCTGATGTTTGTTTTGATTTTTTAAATTAATTCATGAAACTTAAATTAAAATTAGTAGAACTCATGCAACTTTTAATAAAACCAAAATTTATATTAGTAATACTTTGAGGTAATTTCCAATAACTATAAGAAAGTGTACTTAAAATCACATAAATATTTGAATTTTAATATTTTACATAATTTCAAAAAGTCAAAATAGTAGACTTTTTACATAGTCACGGCCACGCGTGGGTTTTGTTCATCTCAAATGAAACATACCAATACCATCATGTGGCATGTGCTCATTATTAAAAAAAAAAAACATTAGGTGGCTGGCTGGGCTCAACCAAAATTTCCAGGGCCATAATACGATGTTAAAATAGGGTAAAAGACGGAATAATCTTGGATGGATAAACATCAGGCCGTATTTGTAATATGCAAGCAATCACTGCAGACAGGCTTCCAGATCCTTCCACAACTTTCTGTAACCGCCCCCAAATCATCTCTTAAATGCCAATTCTTTGTCTTCTAAGTTCCATTCTCCTCCTTCTCGACTACCTTAGCTTCTATCAACTCTCTCCCTCTTCAGATTTCTCAATCAATGGCTTCTGAAACAGAGATGCCTGAACCATCTTTCCTCGAACGTTTGATAAATTCAAGAAACAGACAGCTTTCTCTATTCCTACCCATCATCTTAGGATTAACAAACAGCCCAAATACCGTCGCCCCAGATGAAGATTCGCAGGAAACGGCCGACCCACGCGATCGGATCATAATTATCAATCCCTTCACGCAGGGTATGGGTATGATGGTGATAGTAGGCAGCTCGTCGGGTATGGATTCTCTGCTGCGCGACCTACTGAGTAAAGATGGTCAGCCGCCGGCCTCAAAAGCTTCAATTGAGGCCATGCCAAGTGTGGAAACGAAAGAGGGGGAGGAGTGCGTGATATGTTTGGAGGAATTTGGGGGAGTTGGAGAATTGGCCAAGGAAATGCCTTGTAAGCATAAATTTCATGGTGGGTGTGTAGAGCAGTGGCTAAAGATTCATGGGTCTTGCCCTGTTTGTAGGTACAAGATGCCTGTTGATGAAGATCAAGATTTTCACCGGAAAATTTTCTCCGGCAACGAAGAGGGAGAGAGGAGGAGACAAATTTGGGTTAGTTTTTCTATCAATAACAGTAGTGATAGAACAAATGGGGACACAGATCAGACGGATTCTTCATCAGCTTCTCCAGGACATGATCAGTCAATGTTGGAATAGATACAATTTTTCTTAGTTTTTTGTTTTTTTTTTGCTTTTGAATATTTCATCAAATACCATGGACAGGGTGATATATTTTTTAGGTTTTACTGTTCTTTTTATCAAGAATCATTGAATGGAATTTGTTTGGGATTATTTTGATTGGTCTTGTTGGTCTACTAACATTCATCATCACTTAAACATACTACTTCAGAAGTTCCTTCCTAATCAAATTAGCTTTTCAGTGCATATAGTTTACCCCAAATTGATTCATTCCACCTTTGTAATGATGCAATCCATAAGAATGATCCCATAATAAACCAAAAATTCCCATGGGAAATGTTCTAAGAATATCAGATGCCTAAAAACATAATTTTGGAGAGTAAATGATACCCTAATGGAAGAATAAATGACAGTTTTCAACCGTATCTATTACATTATTACCTCAAATAGGACTTGTTTAAAATTAAAAGGTTTCACCCATTCTCTCAGGTAGTGTGTTGGATTCTTCTACCAGTATATCATTTTTTTTTTGATTTATCTAAGAGTATAACTCTGAATACTGTCTAGAAACTTGGCGGTCACCAATACAAAGTGCAGTCGTATAATTTATATGAGGAAGTATGCGCAAAGTATATTATACTTTTCAATAAAATAAGGATATACTATCAAAAGTTCTTTAGGCACCATACACAACAATATACAAAGTTTATACACGACATATTCTCTATTAGGAAAAAAAATGCATAATGGATCATACAATTTATAGAATTATAGATGTTCGTTGAATTGTTCAACTTCCTTGCAATTCAAATCTATTGCTTTTGGACCAGAATCCAAGTCATTCATATAGTGGGTGTTCAGATCAAAGGTTCCGAACAAATCAAACCTTTTCAATTGCTCAGCAGTTTTCAGGGTGGTTGATCTTTTCCTAGATGGTTGCTGAACATAGTTAGCATCAGAAGTGGTGCTTCCACTTCTTTTTCTTGCAATGGCTTGGTCAGTTGATTCACTTTTATTTTCCAGATGCATTTCCATCAGTGAGCACACCGCAGAATTTGAATTCCACTTATTCGTACCGTCAGTAAATTCGTGTTTTGGTTGACTATCTTCCTTTCTTCCAGAGCTATCGGATGATGTCAAAGAACTTTCTAAGGAACATCTGGTTCCCCTTAATGATTTGTTCTCAGTATCTTTTAAGCTTGAGTCTTTGATTTCTGTTAATACCGATAAACAAGAGCTTGGGCACCCACTGTCGACCATTGGGACTAACTGAGAGAGTTCAGCTTTAGCAAGTTCCACTTCTACAAAAGAGGAATTATATCCAGAAAGTGTGTCCTGCGCTTTCTTCAATACAGACTGTAAATACTTCCCTTGAGCCTCAATTCGCAGCTGCAAATGCCTTTGTACCTGAAAAGAGAAAAATCAATCTTGCTTGATAGGAGGATTCCTTTGAATTTCATTTAAAAGGAATCACATTTTTTTTTTCAAAAAAGGAGGCATTATTGCAATTATTTTTTTACTTCAATCTGCTCCTGAAGTTTCTTCTGCACCTCCATTTGACTCTGTAGAGCCTGAGTTATTTGCAAGCTCCTGATCAAAACACAGCTTCAATCAGTTATGACTCTCTTGCAATAGTTTCATTTTTAGTCGAACCAATGCAATAGACTTATTTTTTTGTAAAGTAGTATTATTACTCATTAATCTGATTCTGGGTTCCATCACTGTTATCCCTACTGGATTGACTCCTGGGATTTTCTTGGTATTCTACATCGGAAAAAAAGTGTGATTAAATCCCCAGACACAATTTCCATACTTGTAATGATTTCATAATCAATGCCTGCTACTCACCTTCTTGGTCATTGTCAATGCAAGTTTGAGATTGCTGACTTTTTCCGACCCTAAATTTCTGCAGCAAAGAAGAATGAATAAAACAATTATAATTCATCTTAATTGGTATAAGCAACAGGAAATAATGGACTCGGTACATCAAAAAAGAAAAAAACGAAGAAAGAAAAGTGCCTGTAAATGGCTCTTTAGGTGGTACAAGGTGAGTCCACGAATGCCCATCACCCTCATCAATGATTTAGGTGTTGCCTCTGCCCATTCAGAAAAAAAAAATCAAGAAGATTAATTAGAGATTCTAATTCACTACATTTGTATTGAAGAATGGACTTAATTAATTCCAGAGTTTGTAAATAAACTAAACTGTCAGCGCCTCCAAGCTGAGTTGTTGCATTGACGAATTGTTGGTGAAGTTCTGGAGTCCATTTAAGCCTGGGTTTTGCATCACTTGATAAAACCAAGCTCATATCTTGATTTTGTGTATTCTGTAGAGCCATTCTCTGTTATTTGGATGAGAATGGTTGAAGAATGTAACATAAATATGGGGGGTCTGTGTGTGACTAAAATGTGTGGCAGCTGGAGTTGTGTTTTATAATCGGGAGTTGTTGGAATGTCTTGTGTTCTCACTCCATATCTCGAAACATAAGTGGGGTTATGTTTTGTGGGGGTGGGGGGGAATATATGCCATGAGCTGTGCCTCTCTCTTCTTTTCTCCCATTCCCATTTCTTTAATATATATTTTTTTTCATTTTCCTTCTTCTTTGACTCAAAACATGGAAGGGGGTGGAGAGAAAACAGAGAAAGCAACACACTTCAATTTGAGTCTCAAAAGGAGAGAAAAGAGCAAAAAGTGTATGGTTTGTTTTTATCTTGCTGTTCTCCAACCCCTGCCCTGCCCTCAGTATATAATATATATTGGTAAAAGGTCTCTTACTTTCTTTAGTATGCAAGATTACATATTCAAATCTATTCATCAACAAGAAATTTAAATGGCAAGTTTTCGCTCCCTTAGCCTTTTTTTTATAAGTTCTCTTTAGGCCCTAGATTAAAATGCATCACTAGAATTAAAAATACTAATAATTTATGTTGTCCAAAAATATATATATATATATATACATGTATACACACACATACATGTTTGATTCCTGATCAATTAGGCAGCCCCACCATGACGGATAATGGGTGCAACTTTCTAAATTCGTGAGAAACTTTGAAGGGTGAAATTATAATAGTGGGGATGCTTTTAATGAATAGTATAATTTTTTTTGGAGATTGAAAGGGATAACCAAACCAAACCAGACTTTATTTTATTTTACTTTTTGACAATATTTTTTTCTTTTTTCAATACTTTATTTCTTAATTTTCTTGTTTTTGAGGAGGGCGTGGTGGGATTGGCAGATTCTTTTTCTTCTTTGTTGGGATGAAGGAATCAAAGAATCCAACAACAGATTTTAGGACAAACTTGCGGTATCTATTTTATCAACAACAATTTTCAAGAAAAGTAAATGAATAAAGCAAATTCATCAAAAACTAAAAAAAGTTAACTTAATTCGATGGATTAGACTGGGATATGGACAAAATACCAAAATTTTATCAATCAAGGCAATTTTTTTGTTTTTAAAAAGAGAGAGCCTAAAAGGGACTCATGGCCTCACAGTGTCTATTCACCAAATAGTAAAAAATTCTACTTTGTTGCACATGGTTAGTATTGGACTCAAGCTTATAATTCAAGAATCAGCCTATAAATATGTACACAGATTCATGAGAATATCAGTCTTGCACTTTTACCCCTGTCACCACCTACTGCATTAGTTGATTCTCAAGAGAATGATTCGTGTGACTTGAAAACCCTCGAGCTAAATTTATATGGGTTTGATACAAAAGCTTCATGTTGAATCTCTCTCTCTCTCTCTCTCTCACAATCACGAAATCATTCATGATTCCTCAGAGCAGCAGACACACGGAAATTACCAAAAAAATCACAAAACTTATGGATCTATACTTTCTCCTTATATAAATGCATCGTACTGGTAATCACCCAAAAAATAGAAGATAATAAAGAAAAAAAGAGGCAGGACCTACTCTGGCATAAAAATCCTCTTGAAAACATGTTCCGTAGAGGGATGAAGTGAAGTTGTTACAATATAGGCTCAAACTCCTATTGATATCCCAACTGATACCAAATATTAAGATATAGGCTCAAACTCCTATTTCCTCCTGAAAAGCTAGCTATCCAAGAAGAGATGTCCAAGCCTATATCAACATTATATCTCATACTACCAGCGTAGGACCTGTCCTCATATGACAAACTCACATTGGTATTCATAACAGAAGTTCTAACCATGAAATTTTATATTCGATTTTTTTAAATTTTTTTTGGGAAAAACATAAAAAGGTAAGACCACGTTACGTTGGCCAGCAACAATTGTAAAAGTAAATTTGATAAGATTGATCTTCGGATTTCTCAAGTTGCAGTTATGCCCTCATAGCTGGAATTGAAATTCAATGATTGATCTTCAAAGTATTGCTTGCCATCTCAGTGCTATTACTATACATTACCTTCGGTTGGTCTACTGCATGCTAATCAATTTCAAATGGTTCAAAAGTGAGAAAGATCAGATAGTATCTGTACATTTTAGAGATCCTGTCAAAAAACACCGAGTCCATAACTAAAAATAAAAAATAAAATAAATAAACAAGCTTTAAGTTCTTCTTGGAAGTTCCTATCCACATTCCTAAACAGTTCTGCATGCATCTGATTGGTTTCAAAAGAATCAAAGAGTCCAGTAATCACATGCACTACTATACATATATATATATATTCATATCAATGGTCATTTTTTCTGCATTATGGAGACTTTTGACTTCAAAGATGATATTTTCACCTAATTTATGCGTCTTTGCTGTACCTATATTCCTTGCTGGCAAGCTCATACTTCAAATTCAAAAAAAGAATATAATTATTAACAAGTTCTATGATATATGTGGCCCAAATGTTTGAAAAACAAGAAAAGAAATGTTATTGAGGTACCTTTATCTTTAACCAGCTGCTGTACTTCTTGCTTTAATATATTCCATAAGGGGTAAAGGAGATTCTAGGACGATGCCAAATGACCCTTGGTATATTTACCTCCGTGGCAGAAGGTCCATTGAATGGAAAGTCACTAAAACACAGTTGCCTCATCAATTATTATTCCTCTAGGGACCCATTAGAGGGGATCTAACAAATCCAAAAGCAAGGAAATAAGATGAGAATAATATGGCCTCAGGAATCAGGAAAAGGGAACCAAAAAGAAACCAGTCACTCCCAGTGAATAATTGAGATTTATCCCTACAGATTTTACTTTGAAAACACACTAGCCTACTGAAAATGACGGGAGCATTATGTCACTTATCAATTTCTTCTTTCTAAATCATACCTCTAAATAAGCATTTGCAAACTTTTACACAGAAAAGCATGTTTAACTGGTAAAGTGTGATTTTCACCGATGAGTAAAAGAAGTTACAGAATCATGGTAAAAGAATTCAGATGCATGTTTCTGAGAAAATGCCTATGCTTCTTTCTTCTGCATGTTTCATGCTGGCGGCTTTCCACAAATATACTGTAAAGCTCTGGCACAAGTATATTACCGAAATATAGGATGCATCAAGGCAGTTATATGTAGACTCATAGTTTATGGAATGAAGCAAGTCTGCTTTCTCCTGTGTTGTTTTCAACACAAACTGACCACATAGAATGTCTTCATTATAAAAAACCAGTAAAACACTCAAATGATCATCAAACTTGTATGCTCTCAATTTTTAAAATCTTAATCATGATAAACCAAAATGTCATGCAGCGACTATTTCATTGTTTGTCTATATGGAGTATCTGGAGCACACAAAATCAAGCCATAGTTTCTAATCTCGAAAAGTCTTGCCAGCATCAAACTTGAATTTCAACATATATATATAAAGGCTGATAGATAAGCATACCTAGATAAACAGAAGTAAATGATTTTTTTTTACTCTTGAGATTCATTGTCTATCAAATGATGAGAAAAAACCTGGAATAATTTAAACCTTCAAATGAAGTACCAAATATAAATTTAAGTTAAACAAGCATAACATAGGTCATTAGAAGAGAAGTTCAACATGTTATTGTTCTGAACTATCAACAAGGCCTATAATCTATGTCTAATCAAAGAAGTGGAATATCATCTCAACGTTTTGAAACAGTTCCTTGTTCCAGTGCCAACTTATCATGGCTAAAAGTACAAGCTCTCATGTTCTTTTCCAGTTCTAGAGAAGGTATATTTTATGTTTCTGCATTCTGTATCTCTGATTCCACAGCATGTTCTGGTAAATTTTACAGAGATGGCTTGTAAGTGGGCAGTATTATTGCTTTCTTCATCAAGACAATATATGTTGAACTTCCTCGTGCAGTGCTGTCCAGTGCCTAGATTTTTTATGAGGGACATCTTTGTCCATGACCCCACATCTTAATGGCGGCGACAAAATAGAATCATGCAAAAATATTCGCTAAAATAATTCGTGCACCAATAAATCCAATACTTACTACCTCTTAGTAGCAGAATCATTGGGGGAGAAAGAGTGATGAGTATCATAAGAAGCTCAGCACAGGAAGTGGCATTATGTTTCAGTTAAAAGTTTGTTGTTATTTTTTTGTATGGATGAAATACATAATAAGTAAGTTGATACTTGAATTTAACTTAATTTTCAACTTGAATTATCTAGGAGTGCATTTATTTTTATTTAAGATCTTAACAATTTAAATTAACACAATCACAAGTAGATGTATGAGTTGGTACCTGGATAACCTGTTTTCTGTGGAATAGGTGAAGCTGAGGACATCAATCGTAAACTTTAATTTGGTGAGGATATTCAAGATGATAGTATTCATATATAAGTCGGTTAATACTAAGTTTGCTGATCAAAAAAAGTTAATATTTTACTCGAATGACCAACTGTTACTATTTTTTTAATATTTATCATTTCAGGTTACACACAATCAATATGTGAGAGCTACTACCGGGAAGTGTTCCAAGAACCAGGTCTAGAAAGGCCTTGGAACATGTTCTTTCAAGCTCTTGTTTGGTCTTACGACAAACTTATACTGCCAATTATAGCTCTTTTGCTTTCTTTCAACCTTACACTCACAGCTAACAAGAAAACACCGAAATAATGCCGAATAAATAGGTAATTGATGTTGCAGTCCAACCAGAAATGTCCATCCCCTGTTCATTGGATCCTCAGTCAAGGTTATACAGCAAGTAATATTGTCCGCAAGTGAATGAGAGCTATACACAGTCAATTTAGTAGGTCAAGTCTTGTTTCCTAATTAAGATTCAATCAGCTTCAAACAGTCTAAGTATATCATTAACTTCTTGATAGAATGTCGCTCAACAAACAAATTTGTTATAGGATAAGTTTCTCCCTCACAGACCTAAAAGTCACATGCATTCCACCAATGAACTTAAGCTAGATCTGTCTCTGTCCTTTTGATTGGGCAAGTACCATAATGCTCTATTGCGAGTCAAGATGATCAATAAAATGCAAGAATATGTTGGAATCTTAAAAATTGATATGGTAGTTACACTAACTCTATCTTATCTTTTTCACAAAGTCTTTCCCAAAAGAAGTAACAACGCAAACCATAATAAACAGCTCAATTTAATCAGCAATATTACTCCCTCAATTCCAAAATTAGAGATACAATTTGACTTTTGAGGTCAAACAACGGCATATTAAACTTCAAAATTGGTATGACTCATAAAAACTTAGAATGAAATAAATTTTGTGATTAGTAGTTTTTTTATATATTATACAAGTATAATTATTATAGCAACTAAAATTAAATAAAT
The DNA here is from genome assembly GCA_020205555.1 of Panax stipuleanatus. NCBI lineage: Eukaryota > Viridiplantae > Streptophyta > Magnoliopsida > Apiales > Araliaceae > Panax > Panax stipuleanatus. The sequence continues at coordinate 3,816,244 of CM035126.1, forward strand.
TCACATCAATTTAAAGTTTGACTTCAAAAGTCAAATTGTATATCTAATTTTGGAACGGAAGGAATATTGATTAATGAGAAACCATCAACATAGAAACAATATCCTCAAAAAAGGAATATGAGTGTCAGCTTAAAGATCAAATTTAATCACCAACTTGAGAAGATTAACAAGTTTAGCTACCCAAATTTTAATCTTCAAGTTATTGGCTAATGTTTACATTTAAGTGTAATCGTATAGGCAAAGAACACACACCTAGATTTCTGCCGCGCTTCTTTGCTCAATTTGTAGATAATACAGAAGAATGCAAGACTTTTGAGATAAGATTGCTAGAAGATCTTTTGCTTATATTTACCAATTGTTCCTTTTCTCCTTCTCAGAATTAGTATTACAGGTAAGTAAACTATAAGTTTAAAACAGTAGCTTTACATGACGAAATTATTCACAAAAGAAAATAATAAATAATAATAACAATAATAGTATAACATGACTTTGGGAAAAATAAACAAGGGATAGGATAGCTGTCCAGATAAGGCTTATTTGTGTGTCATGATTTACTGAAAAGGCAGACCTAGAACTAGAAAAACAAGGGATAGGATAGCTGTCCAGAAAAGGCTTATTTCTGAAAGCTGTTGCTTAGAGGGAGGCAGGCAATGGCCTCATGCGCTACTAGTTACAACCTGGATACTGCAAAAACTAGACCCCAACAAGGCAAAGCAGTCATCCTAGAATTGGCCAATCGAAATTCTATTATGGAATTAGCTTATAATAATGGAACCATCTTTAGATGACAATTCAGAATGCTTATTACGTGAACAAGAAATAGCATGTGGATGAAAGAGTTCAGCTCGGAGATTTAGGAGCAATATGATGTGATTATAGCTCTCCTCGGTGATTTAGATGTGGTAACTTTGATTTCCGAAACTACATGAGAAGGCCACAAAGTCCAAACAGGAAAACCGTGGATTATGACAGGATGATAAAGAGAGTTATGAATCAAGCTTGCGACCTAGTGCACATCATATTAGTATGGGATGATAAGGCAGTTCGGGGAGCCTTTCCTTTTACTACTAGTAGTCAATAAGATCAAGCAGAGCATTAGTGATTAAATTGGAAACAAGTAATAAAAGTGATAATTAAGCTATAGCATGTCCCAACTCCAAAGGTGGCGCTGAGTTCTAACAAGATTATATCTGTCCATTTTTCAAACCACTTTTCCTCTATTGGATTGCATTTTAGCAATCTGCATAGCCTCACCAAAAGTCCTATATTGAGCATAGATTGCACGCCATAAAGCTTTTTGTTTGTCCAAAAAATTATAAATTAGAACAATTATATAATTATAGACATTACAAATCCTATAACATACTGTCAATTCGAACATCAAACGAGCAATTGAAAATTCAAGCACTTGCAGGATTAACAAATAATAGAATGCCACGAACAGGTTTCGCATTGGATTTTTGAAGATTCTTTTAACTTATTCGTCCCTTGTTTACTTAAACTCAAGTGAGGTAATAAGAAACTGATTTGACATGAATTCCATCCACTTCACATACTAACCATGCATTTCTTCCCTTCCCAAATAATAATAATAATAATATTACATTTATCCTAAAGAAAAACAAAACCCTACATAAATAAATATTAGGCAAAAGAATTAAGCGATTGGCAAGCACCCAGATGATAAAATTCACGAGACATTCCACATTATCAATCTAAACCCAGAATGTTAAAAGGAATAACAAGAGAAATTAAGGAGAGGGTCGAGTACACCTGGAATATTATAATGCTTCTTTGATTTTCGAAACCCAGAATAATTTCGGATCTTTCTCCATTCTTACTGCTCAAAAATAAAATCAACCCATTCCTAGATTCTTGAATATGTTAATTGCACCTTTTCAATACATGGGTTTTGATCAATTTGGGGATTAATTTAGACCCATTAATTGATTGAATTTATATCAAATTAAATGTGCATTTGATAGTCTATTACAAGGAGATTAATAGAGAGCAATATATGGTTCAAGTGGGAGTTATATATTGTGTTTTAATTATATCCAAAGTGGAGTACATGAAAAGGTTCATTGTTGTTTAAGAAAAACTATTTTCTTTTAAGTCCCACATTGAGTAGGAATAAAACTATTTAATACTTTATAAGTATATGTGAAATAGTTTAATTCACTTGTGGTATTAAAGGAAAGGCTTGAATTTGGTCACAATGACGTGGTGCAAAGCACCACCCGCCCGCGACCCAGGGGCCGGGTTTCGGGTTCGCAAAGTCGCATTGGCGCTTTAGGCGCACTTTGCACTGAACCATCGTCGCTAGGAGCCAAGAGCCTATTTTTTGCATTGAACCAGATTAATAAACTTCATTAATGGTTGAACAGTTTTGTGTTTAATCATTATGGGATATAAATGAGTTTTAAAACTGATGTGATTATTACATCATTTACTTTGTAAATAATGCTTAATTCACAATTCAGTTATGAAACTGAAGAGTCTTCATCTTCTTCCATCTTATCATCTTTACACAGCAGTATAAACTGAGGTTCAGAGAGTGAGTTGCTATCACTTAGAACAAATATAGGCTTGACATAAATCCTGGAGGTATATTGCTAGTAGCCTTTAGCAAACCTTAGTGGTAAGGGACAATAAACACCTTAAGGACAGGGACTACCCGTGTCAATCCTTGTTCCTAATTGTCTGTATTCATCATTGTACTTAACAATCTTAAGGTGTTTATAGAAATGGATACAGAGTCTTTCAAAATCATGAACCAGGATTTTGTCAAGCTTGATCGTTTTGATGGAAATAATTTCAGTCGTTGGCAAGATAAACTGAAATTTCTACTCACTGTTTTGAAGATTGCGTATGTTTTGGACCCTAACCTTCAGCCTATTCCAAAAGATCCCAAACCAGTAGAAGGTCAGCAGCCAGATAATGATGCCATCAAAGCACTGAAAGAGCAAAGAAGGAAAAGGACTGAAGACGAGGAACTTGCTCGTGGACATATCCTCAACACGCTGTCGGATCGTCTCTACGATTTCTACAGCAATATTCAGTCGCCAAGGGAGTTATGGGAGGCTTTGGAATTCAAATACAAGGCTGAGGAGGAAGGTACAAATAAATATTTAGTATCTAAATATTTTGATTTTAAGATGGTTGATAAGAAACCTATTTTGGAGCAAGTGCATGAGCTCCAGGTTATTGTTAACAAGTTGAGGGTTCTTAAAATTGTCTTGCCTGAAACTTTTCAAGTTGGAGCAATAATTGCAAAATTACCTCTATCTTGGAAAGATTTTGCTAAAAAGTTGATGCACAAATCTGAGGATTTTTCCTTGGATCAAATTCAGAAGCATCTTCGTATTGAGGAGGAAGCCCGAAAACGCGATGCTAAGAATTTGATTCAAGGACAGTCTAGTGTAAACTATTTGGAGGCAAAATCATTTAAAGGGAAAGGACCTGGAGTTAAAAAAGATAATAATAAGTTCAAGCATCCTGGACAGAAAAATAAAAACTCTGATCCTAATAAAAGAAAGGGTAAGTGTCATGTTTGTGGAGAAATTGGACACTATGCCAGAGAATGTAAACAGCGCAAAAGTGGTTCTGCTAACATGGTTGAGGAGAACCTTGTTGCCATGGTATCTGATCTTAGTCTTGATGTGACTATGATTTCTGAAGTTAACATGGTAAATGAGCTAAATGGTTGGTGGTTGGACTCCGGAGCTACTGTCCATATTTGTAATAATCGAGAAATGTTTAAAACATTTGAAGAAATTATTGGACAGGAAGTTCAGATGGAAAACAGTTCATTGGCTAAAGTTAATGGAAAAGGAACTGTGGAAGTTAATTTCACCTCTGGGAAGAAGCTAACCTTGCTGAATGCGTTGTTTGTGTCAGAAATTAGAAAGAATTTAATTTCTGTTGATCTTTTAGATAGGAAAGGTTTTAAAATTTCTGTTGAGTCTGGCAAAGTCATTCTTTCAAAGAATGGTGTTTTTGTTGGAAAGGGTTATGCTTGTAATGGAATGTACAAATTATCTATTAATAAAAACAGTTCAGTTTCTGCTTATATCACTTGTGCAATTTCTTTGTGGCATAGTCGTTTAGGACATATAAATTCAAAGAATTTGAAAAATATGCATGCAATGAAATTGATTGATATTGGCAACACTGAACTCGAGAAATGTGAAATTTGTGTTAAATCAAAAATTGTGAGGAAACCATTTCCAAGTGTACATAGAGAATCACAATTATTAGATTTAATACATACTGATATCTGTGAGTTAAATGAAATATTGACAAGAGGCGGAAAACGATATTTCATTACTTTTATAGATGATGCTAGCAGATATTGTTTTGTGTATTTGTTAAGAACAAAAGATGAGGCATTTAACTCATTCAAAAAATACAAATTAGAAGTAGAAAATCAACTTGAAAAAAAGATTAAAATTTTACGTTCTGGTAGAGGCATGGAATATTGTTTGAATGCTTTTGATGCATTTTGTGAAGAAAATGGCATTATACATCAAACAAGTGCAGCATATACACCTCAACAAAATGGTTTAGCAGAAAGAAAAAATCGAGTGTTTCATGATATGATTAATTGTATGTTAAATCATGCTTGTTTGCCAAATAATTTATGGGGTGAAGCACTTCTAACTGCCTGTCATATTTTAAATAGAATTCCTAGTACTGTAATTAAAACTAGTCCTTATGAAATATGGAAAGGCAGAAAACCTAACATAAATTATTTTAAAGTGTGGGGGTGCATAGCTTATTTTCGAGTTCCTGATCCTAAAAGGACTAAATTAGGAGCTAGAGCTATTAGAAGTACATTTGTTGGATATGCTGAGAGTAGTAAAGCATACAGGCTTCTTGATTTAGAATCTAATGTTATAACTGAGTCAAGGGATGTGGAATTTTTTAAAAATAAATTCTCAAAAGATGTTGAGAATGTGGATATGCCTAAATTTGATGAGCCTAGAGGTCCTATAAGGTCTAATGTTGAGGTTGAAGAACCTATTATTTCAATTCAACCAAGTGGACCTAGAAGGAGCACTAGAGCTAGAAAAGATAAAGATTTAGGTGATGATTTCATTTCATCACAGTCTCTATTATTTTTGGTGGAAGGGGACCAAAATAATGAGGTGGTAAATGAAATACCCTATGTATATAGTCTTGAGACTGATCCTAAATCATTTAAAGAAGCTATGGCTTCTAGGGATGTTGCTTTTTGGAAAGAAGCTGTAAATGATGAAATGGATTCAATCATGGGAAATAATACTTGGGTATTGACAGATTTACCTAGAGGTTCTAAACCTATAGGGTGCAAATGGGTTTTTAGAATAAAGTACAACACTAATGGTACTATTTCTGCTTTTAAAGCAAGATTAGTAGCAAAAGATTTTAGACAAGTAGAAGGTATTGACTATTTTGATACTTATGCACCGGTAGCACGAGTTACTTCCATTCGAATTCTTTTTGCCTGAGCTTCATTGTTTGATCTTTACGTTCATCAAATGGATGTAAAGACCGCATTTTTGAATGGCAATTTGAATGAGGAAGTATATATGGAACAACTCGAAGGATTTGTTGCTATCGGAAGTGAGGTTAAAGTATGCAAATTAGTTAAGTCTCTTTATGGTCTAAAACAGGCACCAAAACAGTGGCACGAGAGATTTGATGCTACTATTATAAATTTTGGGTTTAAATATAATAGTGCAGATAGGTGCATATACTCCAAAATCACTTCTGATTATATGGTGATAGTCTGTTTGTACGTAGATGATATGTTGATCATCAGTACAAATATGATTGGAGTAAATGAGACTAAAAAGTATTTATCCTCTGTCTTTAAGATGAAAGACTTAGGTGAAGTAGATACTATTTTAGGTATTAAAGTTAAAAAACATAGTGGGGGTTTTGTATTGAATCAATCTCACTATATTGAAAAAATATTAACTAAGTTTAGTCATCTCGAGTTCAAAGAGGTGAATACTCCTTTTGAGAATGGAGTTAAACTCAAAGAAAATGATGGTAGAGCTATTGCACAGCTAGAATACGCAAGTGCCATTGGTAGCCTTACTATGCATTGTACTCGGCCAGATATTTCTTTTGCAGTTTCTAAACTTAGTATATATACGAGCAGTCCTAATATTGATCATTGGAAAGCTATTGGAAGGGTACTTGGATATCTAAAAAGAACCAGTGGCATAGGATTGTTCTATTATAAATTCCCTAGTGTTTTAGAGGGATACTCTGATGCAAGCTGGATTAATAGTGTGGGAGATAATAAATCTACAAGTGGGTGGATTTTCACTCATGCCAGTGGTGCTGTTTCTTGGGCAAGCAAGAAATAAACTTGTATTTCTCACTCTACTATGGAGTCAGAGTTTATTGCTTTGGCTCAAGCAGGAAAAAAGGCTGATTGGATTAGAAATATGTTGTTAGACATAAATCTATGACCAAATCCAATGCCTCCAATTTCACTATATTGTGATAGTGAAGCTACGCTAACAAGAGCGTATAGTGGTACCTATAATGGTAAGTCTAGACATATTGGTCTAAGACATGAATTTGTGAGACAGTTGATACATGATGGTATCATAACTGTTGTCTATGTGAAGTCAAATAAAAACTTGGCTGATCCACTTACTAAGCCTCTGACGAGAGATTTAATAAGTTTGACTACACGAGATATGGGACTTAAACCATTCTGAGCCAAGGGTGATGGGAACCCAACCTATTACTAGGTTACCCCTAGTTTATAGGTTCAATGGGAAAAACAAGTCACAGTTGTTGGCTGTGTTACTATTAATTTGGTCTCATATGTAGTATATGATAGTAACGTCTGTTGCACGACCGAGGATGAGCTATGCTCTTAACAAAGTGTTGCACTTATAGCAACAGGAGTGCTAGAGAAACATTTTGTCTATATGAACTAGAAGTGAAGCCGCTTCTTATAGAGAGTTATGGTTTACTCTCTTAGAGGTTCAAGAAACAGGATAGTGCGCATGGCTTTAATAGCGCAAAGCAATTATTATGCTCACCGTAAAGGGAGGTTTGTGTGTGTATGATAGCTCCGGTCATATTATTTGAAATAGAGGTTCAATCTACGGACACCATCTATTTTAATATTACTTTGAGTTGTTTATACTAAAAGAAGGTTCAATGTTCGTCACACCTTCTATTATGCATACAAACCTTAGAGTTGATAGATAAAGAATTGTTTGAAGAAAAGTAGTTTTTCAAACAAGTGGGGGATTGTTAATTGCACATTTTCAATACATGGGTTTTGATCAATTTGGGGATTAATTTAGACCCATTAATTGATTGAATTTATATTAAATTAAATGTGCATTTGATAGTCTATTACAAGGAGATTAATAGAGAGCAATATATGGTTCAAGTGGGAGTTATATATTGTGTTTTAATTATATCCAAAGTGGAGTACATGAAAAGGTTCATTGTTGTTTAAGAAAAACTATTTTCTTTTAAGTCCCACATTGAGTAGGAATAAAACTATTTAATACTTTATAAGTATATGTGAAATAGTTTAATTCACTTGTGGTACTAAAGGAAAGGCTTGAATTTGGTCACAATGACGTGGTGCAAAGCACCACCCGCCTGTGCCCGCGACCCGGGGGCCGGGGGCCGGGTTCGGGTTCGCATTGGCGCTTTAGGCGCACTTTGCACTGAACCATCGTCGCTAGGAGCCAAGAGCCTATTTTTTGCATTGAACCAGATTAATAAACTTCATTAATGGTTGAACAGTTTTGTGTTTAATCATTATGGGATATAAATGAGTTTTAAAACTGATGTGATTATTACATCATTTACTTTGTAAATAATGCTTAATTCACAATTCAGTTATGAAACTGAAGAGTCTTCATCTTCTTCCATCTTATCATCTTTACACAGCAGTATAAACTGAGGTTCAGAGAGTGAGTTGCTATCACTTAGAACAAATATAGGCTTGACATAAATCCTGGAGGTATATTGCTAGTAGCCTTTAGCAAACCTTAGTGGTAAGGGGCAATAAACACCTTAAGGACAGGGACTACCCGTGTCAATCCTTGTTTCTAATTGTCTGTATTCATCATTGTACTTAACAGAATCCATGGAATGTAAGCAGGTTTATTAAACATTCCACCATAATTACTTGGCAACGTTTTATGAATCATGGAAATGGAGGGACTCCATTTGCGGAAGTTCACCTTTCTAAATAACCCTTTGCAATAGGATTATAAGACTATCTATATAGAAGTGGTGGACACCTATTATCAACTTTAATTCTTTACTTAAATAGTTAATAGTCACATATACTTTTATGGAACACTTGTGCACCGTGTTGCAAACAAATCCATTCATCTAAAAAAGCAAAGTTGACTAATTCACGTAATGATTGAGGATTCACTAATACTACTAATCAACTGTATATATAACGACTTTTAACAAAACGTTGCATCGATCTTTTACATGACCAATTATATATATATATATATGTTGATTGATCTTTGCACAACACATAATTCTTAATTACCTCTCAAAAAAAAATCTTCTTTAATTTTGTCTGTCTAAAAAGTTTGATGTGATAATTAATTAATAAACACGTCTATATATGTTTTGCTATCCCGATCATAAATAGAAAAAGAGGCTGTATATAAAGATAATAGTGTAGTAAGAACCAAAGCTTGTTATCACATAGTACATACTATAATTAAGCTGATAGGGTACAAGCCATACAACAAAATACTCCATATATCAAGGCACTGATCACTAGTGAGGTAGGTAGCATTCAGCTGCCAATCCAAGTGACAAGTAACAACGATCGAGATTGGATACAATTAAGACAGCCAATTATTTTCACAATCTTAAATGCATAACATTTATATTGTTACACATGTGGTACATATCTATAGGAGTAATCTACTATATAAATGCTAGTAGTACTTGATTCATATTAGCCTGTCGGAGGAGGAGTATGGCGGGGATTTGGTCCAGCCTCCGTGTAGTCAATGTGTACCAAATCCAGCCTTCCCCGAATAATTAGCTCTTCTTTTTCCACCACATCCAGGGTCTTTATCTGCCGTTCAACATATACATATATATATATATATATGAAGACATTCATTATTGGTTAGTTAGTTATTCTTTCATATTCTTACTTTCTTGGATGTAAATATTTTATGTGATACTTTTATTGACCTAACGTGTTGATACTTGTATTCTCAAATATGATTCTTTTACTTATCAATACTCGGAATTTAGCGAATTAAAATATTTATTTGGCTATTATTTATAATTGCACAAATATCATAATTAATTCTAACTCAGAAAACGATGTATTAAATTACATACAAAACAATCAAGTTGTTGATTTAACCAATTAAAAATCTTCTATACATGACTTATTTAGTCTTAATTATTTCATTCAAATTTTAAGAGAATTAATTCTTAACTATAAATATATTTATAAAGCTACCCGGACCTAATATGTCTTGTTTTAGCTTAATTATACTGTGTACTGCGTATTGTATTGTATGGATTTCACATGATACTGAAATGAATTGTGCTCCAACTAACATGGGAACGAACGATATATAGTAGTGCAGTTACCTTTTAACCAATCTTATGTATGTAAGTACGTATACATAGAGAGATATGGATTTGGTTGGAGTAATATATATACCTGGAGAGTGAAGCCAGATGCGGTAGAATCTTGAGTTTCATATAGTAGTAAATGTCTAGTCCCTATAGTTACAAAAGAAATAACGAATTAATTAATTAATGAATGCTTATATAAGCAATATTATAGTGAGAATAAGTAGATATATTAAGGACGGACGGACGGACGTGTAGAAGATCATATTAATTCCCTTACCAAGAAATAAGAATTACCTGAAGTTGGGACTGCATTGAAGAACAGTAGGTGAGAGAAAACAAGAAGAAGAGTAGTGAGAATAAATGGATGAAAGGCGCCAATATTGCCACCTGCCATTCTTAAAGTACCACAATCCATTTAAGCTACTTGATGATGAGCATAGGCTTAGTTCTCCATTTATAGATATGTTCTTGTGTACACCTTTTTACTGTTGAAACACACAAATGCATGCATTTGTTCCCCTCAAAAAGGTGAACTTCATTGGTTATATATATATATATATATATATGATGGAGGAATACCTAACAATTGGTTCCCCTCATCAGCCGTGAACAATGCACGTTTGTCTGCTTCCTTTTCTTTTTCCTTTTCCCCTCCCCCTCCCCCTCCCCTTTTCCCTTTTTAGGGCACCAAAGGTCATATGCTATGAGTACTAAGGTAAGGGAGTTAATTAAACCAAAGTTCATAATTTAATTTAATGATGAGAATTCTCTGCACAAGGTTACAGGTTAATTCTCTGCAAATTTCTCTACAAAATTTGTATTAATTAGCAACACATGCAGATGCTACAAAATGACGATAAGTTTTTCCTCATTAGTTTCCTCTTGTTTTCATGTAATTAATAGACTAAAAATATTTTTAATTTCTAAAATTGAAATGTTTTTAACAGCTTCTTTTTTTTTTTTTGAGAACAACATGCTTTTAACATGCAGTTCAATCAAAAGTACTTGAGTTTATTGTAGAGAACAAAACAAGAATTAATGCAGAATTATGATATTAGCAGAAGTAAGAAGGTTTTCTTTCATTTAATTGTCCTTGTCGAATTCCCCTAGGGTTTGAATTCTACTACTTTTTTTGGGTACAAATTAAAGCAATCCATAGTCTATTGGGGTTTGGTCCCTCTTTGGCCTTGTATTGTGAGTGCAATGTACGTGTTATGTTCTGATTAATCTACTTTTTCAACTCTACGGTGGTGTTTAATTAGCTTTTAACAGCCTTTTAATTGGAATGTCTCTGATTCGGTCAGAGGTAAAACATGTTTAGTAAAAAAAAATTGTCTCTTAATGCCTTTTAATCGGTTAGACTCAAAATTAAAGCTTAACCATTTAGAGGCACATCTGAATGACTTTATATTTTTTTTGGACAAAAATACCCTCTTCAATATTATTAATTTTCTTTTGTATTCATTTTAACCCTCTTTCTCTCTCTCTCTCTCTCTTCATTAAGATCCATCGTAAGCTACTTCTGATCGTACCCTTCTTAATAATCAGTTCATCATTCAAGAAATTCATGCTCCAAATCAGATTCCTAAATAATAAGAAATCAATTGACCCAATAAAGGATCAAAACCCAAATCAGAAAGAAACCCAAGATCTAACTGTTACCGCTGCAACAATGGAGGAGGAGGAGGAGGAGGAGGAGGAGAAGGAGAAGGGAGGGGCGGGAGGAGGAGAAGGGAGGGGCGGGAGGAGAAGAAAGGGGGGAGGCGGAGGGAGGTCGGCGGGGGCAGGGGGAGGAGAAGGGGGGGTGCGAGGGGGAGGGGGTGGGGGTGGGGGTGGGGCTGGGGCTGGGGCGGGGGCGGGGGCGGAGGGGGGGGGCAGGGGAAGCTGGGGAAGAAGAAGATAAGAATAATGAGTATTAATTTTTTTTATAGGATTAAAATAATAAAAATATATTATTCAGATATTTTAAAAAAAATAATTATTAAATAATATTTTTTTATTCAAATATAATTTTATTAAAATATTTTATATTATTCAAATATTTAAACTATTCAAATTTTAATAATTAATTTTATCAAACACCACCTACGCCATTATAAGATTGAGCTTAATACTAGGCCATTAACCAAAGAAGATGGAGTAAAATGCATGTTACTACTACTACTATTCTGGATGTTTGTGATAACAAAAAAGTCCACGCCAAAAAGTGATATGAAAGCACATCATCATGGGAAACATATCAGAGTCAAAAATAAGTTTGACATATATACGTCTACAGTACCACCGGAAGTGGAAGATGACAAAAGGTAATTAATATTTCAATCCTACTTACTTTTATTTGGTTTTTACTGTTTTATTTATGATTATCTTATGCGATAATAAAAGATCTTTTTTTTATCTGTTTTATGATTAATAATTACAACAATAAATTATAAGGGTTGAACAATTGTTTAAAATTGACATAAAACTGATCGAGGTCTAGTTTAAGCAATTTTGTTATTATATTTTAATTGATCAATATTCACAATAATGCCTTGTGTTCATTATATATATAGTACTCCCTCCCTTCTTTTCTTGAATAAATAAATTTTATTTCTTTTTATTTGTGGTTTTTATTTTCAAACAATAAATACTAATTTCATTCTTTTTTATATTTCCAATAAATTTTACAAGACTTATATAATTAATTACAAAAGCATTAATTACATTTTATAATCTATGTCTTCCTTCCTATCTAAAACATCAATTAAAAAAGGGGACTCAGTAAGGCTGTAAATCTTAACTCGAAAAAATACGAGCAAGATTCGGATTCGTTAATAATATAATCTTAATTTGAGTTCGAATAAAAATACGAGTAGAATCTTAGCAAGATTATACTCAATTCGTTTAAAATTCAAATTACTCGAATTCTCTATTGTGATTCGATACATATTCGATTAGATAGTCGATATATTCTCTTATAATATATACAAATTAAAGTTAAATCAAATTAAGATAATTACTTATTATTATATATTTGTAATGTGTAATAGTAAACATATTTTCTCATTTATGACTAAAATAATAAATTCATTATATAATTATATTTATTATAAAGTTAATTATTATGTGAAGACTCGGATTCGAGCTTGAATTTGAAACTCGCCGCGAGTAGTTTGAATATAATTGGATCTAAGTCGAATTTAATTTGAGTAATGAATATTGAAGTCGAGTCGAATCTGAGTAAAGTTTTTTAAATACTATTTAAATTTAAATTGAATTTAAGGATGAATTTAATTTTTTAAATCGAATTCGAACAACTGTATGTTCAATTGAGTTCGCTCTTTTAAGGGAGTGCAAGTACATATTTTTCCTTGTTCTGGCGAATATAGTATTGATGGTAGACAGGGTAGTCCATATTCTATTACCATCCCTTTATTTCTGGTCGGCCAAAAACTAAAGAGACTATATTGATCTATCTATCTATGCATTGCGTACATGAATATTTATGGTCGGCCAAAAACTAAAAGACGTAACAACCTGCATGCAGATCATCATCTACTATATTTTATCTTTTTAAAATTTTAAATTGACCCGATTGACGTAAATTTTAGAAAATTATAAATTTTTTAATCAGTAACACTTGTTAAATAATTTACAATATTTATTATTTATTAACTAAAACAAAATAAATTCATACCAATATTTAATTTAAATATATTGCAAGTAATTTGAAAAAGTTAAAAATAAACTCTTTTCGTGGAACAAGGAGATAATACTTTAATTTAGTTAATGATAAAAAAGAGTGAAATTTATGCCGTGAAATCTAATGACGCCTATTTTGGAACTTTCACAACTTTTTCTGTCAATATGATCTTTGAGTTTCAACCCTTTAATGAGTATGTGATTAGATTATATGAAAATTTCAAATTATTTTATGAAGTGTTCGTTTTATTGTATTGTCAATGTGATATAGTAATATTCTACCTCCATTCCATAATAATAGTTGTTTCAACTTGCACATAAATTAAAAAAGTCATTTAATATTATCATTTAATAATTAAGATTTGTATAAAATTTCGTTGCTATCCCTTATGGGAAGTTCAAAGTTGCAAATAAAAAGAAGAAATTTTTTTGGGGAATTGAGATAAGTTAGTGATGATTTAAAAAATAATAATAATTTATTCGACTAGAAAGTTGTAAACGACAAATAAATTAAAATAAATTTTTTCTTCTAAAAAGTCAATTATTATGAAATGGAGGTTGTAGTTTCTTCCAAATTACCCTTAAAAATAACAATGAGTATTATTTTATCCCTCAAAACTATATTCATAATGAAGTCATCACCGTAAATAGATAGTTTTATAATGAGATCACTATTGTTATGAATATAATTTTCTTTCAAATATATCCCTAAAAATAATAAATTATTAATTTAATATATAATTGGTATGATAATAAAATTGTGACGTCAAACTTAAAGTGTGCCACCATTTTATAGTCTATATAAAAGATGATAACAAATTAAAAAAAAAATCACATCTTGTAGAACAGAGGAATGTAAAAGTTAAATGATATGGAAAATACGACAGAAAATGCTATATATTAATTAATTATATATATTTCGAAGTGGGAGAGAGTTGATGGGCTACAACAAAATATATATTTGAGCTGCAAACCTAAAAATTCTTCCCGCTTCCATGGTAGATAGATATAGATAGTGATACAGTACTACTTTAGTCTCTGGGAGGAGTAAGCCAGTACGGCGGTTATTGTGCACAGACGCATATATATAATATATAGATATAGATACAGATATAGATGGCCATGCATGCAGTACATGCATGCATGAATAGCATTTAGGAGGATTGGGTCCAGTCTTCCCGCAGTGATGGGTCTCCAAATCCATCCCTCCCTCAATAAATTCCTCTCCTTCTTCCACTGTGTTCATGATCTGCAATTCAATATGAATATTAATTAATTTACATAGATATATATTAAATTTATATATATATATATATATATATATATATATATATATATATATATATATATAGATAATGATCCATATCCAAAATTGGATATATAAGAGTCCCTATTATCCAACTCATCAAGATGATTTGTTTATGTAAAATGCACAATAACAGTACTCAAAGTGTTAACAAGTAGTAAAAATATTAGTTAAGCACATTACTAAATAGATCTCTCAATGAGCTTGTACAAATGAAGATATACAGATTAAGACAAACTTCTTGAATGACAATTAAATAGTCAAGTATAAAAATATAAAGCTAAGTTTAACACTTGAACAATGTAATGTGCAAAGAAATATACTTTTAGGCACATATTTTTCTTGATTAAACAGATATAAGCAGTTTATAGTCAATCACGAAATATTCAAAATTAACCAAATATTTCAAGTATACAAATATGTCAGTTTTAAGCTCAGTTCTTGTAATTAATATAAGTTAATTTAATCATATAATGTAATATATAGCAATATGCTCCAAATACTTGAATTTAATGCTTACTTAACAAGTATATAAATTATATGTAAATTTGTGTGTAAATTATATCCCACCGCACAACTATTGTACGGATAAGGTTTATCATCTGCATAACAATTATGCGGATGAGAATAATTGTAGTTTTTGGATCACAGAAATAAATGGTGGAATGTGTGGAATAGATGGGTTCCTATTTAACTTTAACTATGAATCATTAATTTATATATATATATATAGGGGCTTAATCCATAGCAACCGGTTGCTAGGGAGTACTATTCAGCAACCATAATCTCCACCATTGATCAATAAAATTAAGAGCTGAAGATTGGAAATAAAAAGGTCCAGCCGCTACTCTTAGTAGCGGCTGTTACATCAACTTTTTCAGCATAGCAATTTACCAAAATATCCCTCATTATTAATATTATATTAATTATTTTCAACCGGCCGCTACTAAGAGTAGCGGCTGACTCTCTCTCTCTCTCCTCCTTATATATGCACTCTCTCTCCTCTTTATATATTATAAAAATATATATTATATATTATATATATAATATATATTATATAATATATCAACCGGCCGCTACTCTTAGTAGCGGCTGGCTCTCTACTCTCTCTCCTCTTTATATATTATATATTATATTCTATATTATATAAATTTATAAATTATAAATTTATAGCAATTTGTCTTAAAATATATAAATTTATAAAATTATAATGTCTTAAAAATTATAAATTTATAAAATTTATAATTTATAAAATTATAATGTCTTAAAATTTATAAAATTATAATGTCTTAAAAATTATAATGTCTTAAAATTTATAAAATTATA
Source organism: Panax stipuleanatus (assembly GCA_020205555.1). Classification (NCBI taxonomy): domain Eukaryota; kingdom Viridiplantae; phylum Streptophyta; class Magnoliopsida; order Apiales; family Araliaceae; genus Panax; species Panax stipuleanatus. The sequence continues at coordinate 3,832,169 of CM035126.1, forward strand.
ATGTCTTAAAAATTATAAAATTTGTCTTAAAATTTATAAATTTATAAATTATAAATTATAAATATTAAAAATTTGTCTTAAAATTATAAAATTATAAATTATAAATTATAAATATTAAAAATTTGTCTTAAAATTATAAATTTATAAATTATAAATTATAAATATTAAAAATTTGTCTTAAAATTATAAAATTATAAATTATAAATTATAAATATTAAAAATTTGTCTTAAAATTTGTCTTAAAAATTGTAAAATTTGTCTTAAAATTTATAAATTTATAAATTATAAATATTAAAAATTTGTAAAAATTATAAATTTATAATTTATAAAAATTATAAAAAATTTTAATATGTCTTAAAATTTATAATTTTGTACTACATACATTAAAAAAAGACTATTAATATTGTTATAATAAAAATATTCTCATACCAAAATATTTATTAATATTTTTAAATTATTACATCTTAATATTTTAAAAGACACTTAATATTTTGATAAAATTATTTTTCTTATGATAATATAATAATGTCAAAAGAATATTATAATAATTATAGAATATAATATATAATATATAAAGAGGAGAGAGAGTAGAGAGCCAGCCGCTACTAAGAGTAGCGGCCGGTTGATATATTATATAATATATATTATATATTATATTATATATTATATATTATATATATAATATATGTTTTTATAATATATAAAGAGGAGAGAGAGTGCATATATAAGGAGAAGAGAGAGAGAGAGTCAGCCGCTACTCTTAGTAGCGGCCGGTTGAAAATAATTAATATAATATTAATAATGAGGAATATTTTGGTAAATTGCTATGCTGAAAAAGTTGATGTAACAGCCGCTACTAAGAGTAGCGGCTGGACCTTTTTATTTCGAATCTTCAGCCCTTAATTTTATTGATCAATGGTGGAGATTATGGTTGCTGAATAGTACCCCTAGCAACCGGTTGCTATGGATTAAGCCCCATATATATATATATATATGATATAGTACCATGTGAGTCGTGTAGCCAGATGCTGTAGAATCTTGATCAGTTTCATGTACTGGTAAATGTCTACTCCCTATATATAATAAGTACAGAAACATAAGTAGAAATAACAAATGTTTAATATGCTATATATATATATATATATATATATATATATATATATATATGATCATCATGACTTCATGAGAATAATTAGTTAATTACGTAAATAAAGCAATAAAGTGTTAATTTAGACATATAAATATAATTACCTGATGTTGGGGGTGCATTGAAGAAGATCATGTGAGAGGAAACAAGAAGAAAAGTGAGAACAAGCGCCATTGCCGCCTGCCATTCTTTGTATAATCAATTAAAGTACGTAACAGTAGTATCATTAATTAATTAATTAATAAATTAGCTCTTCAATTTCATATGGTCGTGAAATATAATTAACTACGTGTGCGTATATATATATATATATATATATATATATATATATATATATATAGGTCAGCTCCTCCATATTTATAAGAAACGGTTAAATTCACACTGTTTTTTGTTATTTCCGCATGGTAGGGCCCATTATTTAGTAGTATTGTTAACTTATTGTAGTTATTTAATGGGCCTTATCGTGCGAAAATAACAAAAAACAGTGTGAATTTAACAATTTTCTATTTATTAATCTCTATTATAAGAACATGCATGTTTCACATGCACATCGATCTTAAACCTTTTGAAGTTTGGGTAGAAACACAATTGCATGCATGAATGAATATGCATGTACATGATCACTTCACTAATTCTAATTAAGTCGAAAAGATAAATTAAATGAATCAAGGAAGTTGGTTATGGAGGATTGCCTAACTTAATTGGTTACCACGAGCGGAGCCAAACTAGCTAGCCTAGGAGCACTCAAATGGATTGTTAGTCGTGGCAAATTTGAGGCCCCTGCTCACTTTTTCTTCCATAAAAAATGTATTTCAGGAAAAGAGTGATCTTTCCATCATTGGTAGCTAGATAGTACACAATATTTTTAAATTAATATTATTTTATCGTTTATAATTAATAATAATATTTTGAAAAATTATTATAACACCTCATTTTGTACATAATATGAGAAAGAATGTATTGATCAATTATATAAAACGCCGTTGTTTTGTATTATTGTTTACGTAATTATATGTTGTACGTGCATGTCTCTCTTCCCCTCTCTTTTTGCCAAATTAATAATTTAATATTTTTAAAGATAAATTTTGAACAAAGAACACATTTTTAAAATTTACAAATAACATTGGTTCAATGCCAGCTGGGCCGGGCAACGCTCGGAATTAATGATCAGCGTTGGACAGTATCACCGTACACTACTACTCTACTAGCTCTTACGGACATGTATGTATTCTCCCGGACACCGTATATATATCTCTTATATTTACAAATTACAAATACGACTCTTGTAAATAAAAATAATAAGTATTTATTTATTTATGTGCAAATGTATTTAATTTTTGTTATTGAAGATTATTACCTAAGTCGGAGCCTGCACAGGCCGACTGGGAAGTGGCCTCATTGGAATTTTGTACTGGTTTCTTTTATACTTTAATCTTTTCTTTTACCTACCTACGTAATTATTTGTTTGTTTGTTACACTAATCCTTAATTATCCAGTTGGTTGCGTAAAGAATGAATTAAAAAAAGTTGTTTAAGCACTTGATTTTTACTTTCATATAATTAATTTGTGAGTAGCTAGATTTAATATTTCAGTACTACATAGTACGTCGTCTTATTATTTTTGGAATAATTTTGTCAGATGTACTTATAATTATTAGTCAGTCTTAGTTTGTACCTTATCAAATCTTAATCTCAAGCTGGTCTCCATTTTTTAAGAAAATATAATAATAATTATTATTATTATTATTATCATCATAATCTCTTTCACTCTCAAATCTCCTTGAAAAGCCTAAAGTAGATAAATTCTATTTTATTTATTTTTTGTGTTTAGTTAATTTATTTTATATATTTTGCTGACTGTCTTAATCCATTAATCTAAGAGGTGCAGTTGATTTTACTTCTTCTTCTTTTTCCTTTTCTTTTATAATAATAATAAACCTTATCTCTGACTATTTTTTTTTTAGGGAATTAATATTTTCACAAGTGAAATTATTAATTCCACAAGTTACAATCTCTTATATGAAGATGAGCCTCACTTACTATTAATGTGGAAATAAGATTGTAGAACTAGCTGACAATATCAACTGGAATGGATAGGCAATTTTCTTTTTTGGAAAAGATAATAAATTAAAACGAGCGAGTGAGGTGGTGATGGGTGAGCGGACGTGAATTTTTTAAAGTAATTAATGAAATTAAAAGTTATTATCACTTTTCATCCTGTCCTCTGTTACGTACTACTCCCTCTATTTTAAAATTAAAAATATATATCAAAAAAATATATAAAAATATTAGTTCCCTTAAATCAATGATGTTGTAATGTTACCCAATTGTGAAATTTAGAGTTGGGATTCGGAAAGGCCTAGAACTAAACCACAAGGGCCTAAAATAAGGGTTGGGGGGGGGGGGGGGGGGGGGGGCAATATTGCCCAAGTAATACCTGAAAAATTGCCTAATGGGCCTCATAATATTTGAAATAGATCCATGTAAATGAATTGGTGCAATCAAGCTAATAACATTATGGCTACTTAAACATCGGTCAACTTTCAGCCTTATAAATAAAAAAATGTTAGTAGAATAAAAGTTGCACTTTCAAAGGGCTATCTGCAGTAAATAAATGAGTCCTTTACAGAACTATACAACTTTTACAAAGTAATTACAAAAAAAGTGCATTCATAAAATAATTACAAAAAAAGTGCAAAAATTCAAACCATTCAATTTCAAATTAAATATGGAAATCTAAAATCAAGGATAACTAATAATTCAAATTCAAATCTTTTAGATCTAACAATAATTTCAAATCCATAATTCAAAATTTAAATCAAAATGAGAAAATTAAAATTAAAAAATTATGAAAGAGTTACTGTTCATCATTCTCCTCCCCCGCCTCCCGCCGCCGCCGCTATATCGCCGGAGTTGCTATTCTGATTTTTTTTTTGACGATTTGGTTACCCATAAAAATTAAAATGGTTACCTTTATACGAAGTTTGGCTACCAACTGCATCACATTCAAAATAAATTTGGTAATCAAATAAAACTGAATTGGTTACCTTATCGGAAGGTTTGGTAACCAACTACATGAAGTTTGGTTACCAACTGCATCACATTCCAAATAAATTGGTAACCTAATAAAACTGAATTGGTTACCTTCATACCAAGGTAACCAATCCTTCATATCAAGGTAACCAAACCTTTATAACAAGGTAACCAAATCTTCATAACAAGGAAACTTTTATATTAAGGTTCGGTTACCTTGGTATGATGGTTTGGTTACCTTGGTATGACTGTTTGGTAACCTACTGCATGAATTTTGATTACCAACTGCATCACATTCAAAATAAATTGGTAACATAATAAAACTGAATTGGTTACCTTCATACCAAGGTAACCATACATTCATAACAAGGTAACCAAACCTTCATAACAAGGAAACTTTCTTATGAAGGTTTGGTTACCTTGGTATGAAGGTTTGATTACCTTGGTATGAAGGTATGGTTACCAACGTATGAAGGTTTGGTTACCAGTGGAGTTGGAGAATGGACCGGTGGTGGAAGGGAAGCAACGGGTGGTGGAGGGGCCTCCACCGCGGCCAGTGGTGGGGCCTACACCGACGACCACCTTGGATCGATTTGGGGGAATAGGAGGAAGGGGGAGGAAGTGAAGGGGGTGGGGCGGGGGCGGGAGGAGGAGAAAGGGGGGGGGGGGGGGGGGCGGGAAGAGGGGGATGGTAGTGGGAGGCGGAGGGAGGGGGTGAGGAGTGGGCGAGAGAGGAGAAGGGAGGCGGAGGGAAGGGAGGGGAGGGGGGGAGGCGGGGTGGGGCGGGAGGAGGATAAAGGGGTGGCGGTAGGAGGCGGAGGGAGGGGTGGGGCGTTGGAGGGGGAGGAGAAGGGAGGCGGAGGAAGGGGAGTGGCGGGGGTAGGGGTGGGGCGGGGGCGGGGGCGGGGGCGGGGACGGGAGGAGGAGCGGCGGAACAGTGAGGTGGGGGAGGGCGGTGGTGGAAGAGTAGGAAGAAGGTGGGTTGGAAGAGGAGGAAGAAGACTGATTGGGAGAGAATCATGGGAGAGAATCGTGGGAGAGAATCATGGGAAAGAATCGTGGGAGAGAATCACATGCATAATTAAAGGGATAAGAATGCACTCTTTTTGTAATTAAATATTGCATATGCACTAATTTTGTAAATATTTTATTTATGCATTTTTTTTGTAATATTTTATTAAAATGTACTATAATATGTAATTGTTCCTAAATAAATAGGTTCAGCACGCTAATTTTGGTAGAGCAGATTATATGTAGTTAACAATACAGGTGAGAAAAAAAAAACTCTTTGGGCCTCACACTTTTTACTCCAAGCCCAAACAAAAGCCCATGGATGCCCGAACCTATTACCGTACCCCCTCCGTTCTCAAAAAATGTACACCCTCCATCATCAAAAGAAGAATGTCCAAAGAACATATTCTTACGTATACTAAAAAAAATAAAATTGTAAAGATAGAATACAAAAAAGTTGTAATATTACCCATCATAATGGGCTCAACATAAAGTACCCTCCCACCACTTTCGAGTTATTTCTAGGCTCAGATTTGTGATGATTTAGTTTTGCAGGCAAAGGGGCTCTCAATCTAAATTCTCAGGCTCATAACTAATGGATGTTTTCAATTTTTTGAGCCGTCTTGTTTTGGCTACCAGCCCATCCAATCTCAATGATCATTTAATTCAAACAAACACTTCTTCATAAATCACGAGCATTTTTATTTTGACAAAACTAAACATAAAAATGGTGGTGATATTGGTACATGCATCTTTTTCACCCCAATTAGAAGAACACAACTGCTTCTCTCACTTAATTGGCATAAAAATGGCAAGAGCCTCTAAATTATTGATATATATATATGTAAATGTACGTAAAGAGAGAGAGGGAGGGAGAGAGAGAGAGAGAGAGAGAAGGAAATAAGTTGTTAGGTTTTCATAGCTCTAAACTTGATTGATCAATTGGCTCCTACCCCAAGAAAGTCTATAAATGGTGGTACATTATCAGCATTAGCATTAGCAATAATCTCAGAATGGCTGCCTATTCTGTTTCTGTGCTCCTCTTCCTCTATAAGTGATGATGATGATGTAGAAACTTGTGGTGCTGTTGATGCTGCTACTTCTGCATTGGAATATTCTGATGCGAAGCTACAAGGAGGGTAGCAGTACTGGTACTTGTAGTGTAACTCATGTTGCATTGCATTTGTACTTGAACTCATCAATGGACCACAAACATTATGGCATATTTGCATTTGTTGGGGTGGAGGATTCAAGTAAATATAAGACATGTTTGATATTGATTCATCATCCCTTCCTCCCCTCCTATCCCAACAACCCTTTTGCCTACTAAATATGCTCATCATCTCATTGCTCTTTGGACCTGCAGCTTGTATATATGTATATCAAATTAAAGAACAAATTAACTTATAAGCTATACACACACGCGCACACACACACACACACACACACACACACACACACACACACATATATATATATATATACACACTCGTACGCGTAAAAAGGGCAAGGACCAACTGGTGGTGGTTCTCATAACTCATAAGGGAAAGTAAGGAAAGTGATGAAAAGGGACAAACCAGGGAAATAACAAGTGTAAGGTGGAGGAGGGACACAAGTGTTTGATATTTCTGCTGTTTCTCCTCTACTACTCATGTGGGGTGCTGATCCATATGTTGTGCTGCAAAGAGAAAATTCTTCTCCAATACCTGTAGTAGCAGTAGTGGTATTCATATTATTATAGTTTGGTTGTTGTGTTGTTAATGGTTCTGCTTTGCACAGGGCAAAGCTGCTGGTGCCACTGCTGCTGGTGCTGGTGCTGGTGCTGCTGCTTGGATCTTGTTCTAACTCCATGGATCTGGTGAAGTTAAAAGCAGTTTGACCCATTCTCCTCCTCCTGTAAGCGCTGGACTGTTCTCTATATTTCCTGGCCATGATAACATGCCAATGGTTCTTCACTGCATTGTCTGTTCTTCCTGGGAAAAGCCTAGCTATCATAGCCCACTTGTTCCCATACACCCTGTGGGCACCCATCAGCCTCTCCTCTTCTTCTTCATTAAATGCTCTTCTGTTGATCCTTGGGTCTAACTGGTTAAACCATCTCAACCTACAACTCTTACCTAATCATCATTCATATTAACTTCATTAGCCCAACATATATATATATATATAATCAATATACATATATAGGACCCTTAGTTTTTTTTTAGTTCATTAAGTTGTAATAATTAAATTGATAATACCTGATCTTCCTTGTAACTTGTCAGCAATTAAGTTCCAGTTCTGAGGACCATAAAGTGCTACAAGCTCCTTAAGCTTAGAATCTTCAGCAGGCCTCCAATGGCCTCTAGAACAGAGCTTTGAATGCCCACATGAGGAATCTGTTGTTTCCAGTTTCCCATATTCTTCATTATTCAGATCAATGTTGTTTGGTTCATGATTAATGTTAGATTCTCCAAATCCATCACTAGCACTGGAGGAGTACTGATCATGAGAACCTTGACCCTGATCATCGCCTACATGATCGGTGGTGTGGGTCATGTGTGAGTACTCCTCCAAGCTGCTGCTGCTGCTGCTGCTTCTTCTTCTAGGGGTGCATTTATCACAAGTCGTAAAATTAGGAAAATGATGATCCCAAGTGGAACTTCTTCCGTTTTCAGTCTCATGGGAGGCGCTGGGATTATTGATAGAGAGAGCACCCATGTCTGTAAAAATGGTTCTCATTGGTGATGATTATGTAGGAACAAAAAGGAAAAGAGAAAGACGAAGATGATGGTGATGACAGTGATGAGGTAGTAGAGGGGGAGGAGTGACAGCAGTTATGAATGCCATTTGTGTTGTTAGCATTTGGTAGATATATAGGACAAGGAGTAACACGTTTGCTCACCGTGACAATATAGAATTTGTTTGGTTTACTAGCATTTTTACTGTTTATCTCATAAGGCAAAAGGCAGTCTTATTTTACTTTAATTCAAGTTATTACGCCAGTTCAAATTATGTGTTAATTTATTTTTTCATATTTTACGAATTAAAAAGAATTATTTTTTGTAAAAAGGATATACAAATAAAACTCAATTATGTGAAAGGAAAGGTAGTGTGTGTGAGTGGTCTGACAGAGAACTGTGACCAAGTCAATAGTCATCATCTGGATGAGCCCGTGAAAAGGAAGAAGGTCAAATAAAAGATGATTTGGGAAGTAAAAATGAGAAGGAAAATTGAGAGGATATATATTATAAGTGGGAAGAAGAAATTAAGCAACAGGAAACCATGCACTATTATAATATAACCAACCAACGTACTACTGTTTATTATTACTTAATTGGTCCTCCGCTTATGAATTTACTTGCATGAATTGATTAGTACTTAATTAATCCCAGAGAGAGAGAGAGAGAGAGATTAGGGTTGAAAAGGTCTTAGGCCGTCTGTCTCAAGATTGACAAGAAAGACCAGACCGGACCCGACCGGACTCAACCCTCTAATGTGATAGCTTGGCTTTGTTATTGTTGTCGTACGCTTTTGTAATACCTTTCTTTTCAAGCCTATAAATGAGAGAAAAAGACTACTGAGAGATCCGTAACCCTCCCTCCCTGAGTCCCTGTCAATGAAATTAACCACTAGTACTAGTACTAGTACTAGTAAATTATTAGCCATCCTATGCCTGATCTGCCCATGCCCATCTCCATCAAGTTAATTTCTAATATTCAGTGGGCAACTTAATTTGGTTTCAATTTTTCACTACAAAAATTCAAACATCTCTCTCTAAATAACCTCCCAAGCTAGAAGAGTCGAACAAACATCTAAAAATTTATTTGTCATTTTAGCTAGTAACGTACATTTCTAACTGTTCTTTTGCCAATATTAATTACAAATTCTAAATGCTCATGTAAAAGTACATTTCATATACTCATATATGATCAGCATATATGAATGTATATACATATATATATATATATATATATATATAGGGTCAGTCTCTCCAGCGAACCATAAATAGCGAACTAAAAACGAACTGGTTATAGCGACGGTTTTTTCCGTCGCTATAACATAGAAAGCTGGTTTTTTATCTTATAGCGACAAAAAAAGTCGTCGCTATAGCCAGTTTGTCATTAGTTCGCTCCCTATGGTTCGCTAGAGAGACGGACCTTATATATATAATTTAAATTCTGAAATTTCATAAACTGATTATAAAAAGGTTAACTTCCCGTACTTGTGGATTTTCATGACAAAGAAATTCAGAATAATGTTTTAACATGATTTCAAGACAATAAACTTATTTTAACAAGAATAGAATGTTGTACCCAAAAAGAAAAGAAAATAAATAGATGTATATGCATGTCATTTATACTAATGAAAACATATAATAAAAATATATTATTCAAAATCTACTCCATTAATTTACAAATAAGATTATTTTATGTAATTTAGTGAATTTTCAAATATAATTACCGAAAAAAAGAAATTTTCAAATATGTGAAGAAGACGCGTGTTTTCTTAGTTTTGTATTCAATCCGCTGGAAAACCAAGGGCAGACGTTTTCATTTATGGTAACAAGGCAGTGTACCAGGAATGCGCGTGTATCATATATATATGTATGTATTCAGTGAACTGAAACCAACTTGGGTCAAAGACTTTGAAAACCTGCATTCGAGAAAACCCACGCAACTTTTATTTAAAGTATAAAAAGAAAGAAAGGCCTCAGGAATCCGAAATGGAAAAAACCTAACACAAAATAACACCCTAATTTCAGTAAATTCCAACCTCTATGGTCTGTCAGGTTTATTTCAGGGGTACTGCACACATGTGAGGGATATATATATGGATTGATCCCTAGTAAGCGTCGTCAATTTAAAATTATTCTTACAACACATTGTGATCATCAATCTGTAGATCGTGAGTGTTGGGGCGCGAATATTTGAAGACCCAAGTTGGGCCAGGCCTCGATTAAGGCTATGGTTGGGCCATGGGGGGTCCGATTTGTCCATGATTGGGGGACACTCCTAACTATATGGAGATTCTATTTATGGGAGGAAGAATCATGCATTGATTGAACTTCCTATATCTTGGGAGATTTGGTATTATCCTATTATGAAAAGGATACACGGGGGAACCCTAATCCTATGAGGAAGTGGATTCAAGCAGGGATGTGAGAACCTATAAATATATGGCTCGACCCTCATAAGGTACACAACACTTTATTATTCCAGCAATAGAGTAATTTATCCCTCCATTGTTAAACCTTGTCAGCCTGTACTTACTCTCACACCGGAGCTATCCCCCGGCGGCCCAAGCCGTCAAGCTTTGGTGTTTACCCGTTTTTGTGCAGGATTGGACGCGCTTAGTGATTGGAGCGCGTGGACGAATCTTGGCGTTAACATTGGCGCTAGAAGGAGGGCTTTCAATCACAATCAACGGTTAACCATAAAACATGGTGAATAGCAAAGAAGTTTCTGGTAAAAGACAGCCATCGGCGGCAGCATCAGCACAAAGAGGCTCGGTGAAAGATAGGCTGGGGCCATCTAGCATCCACTCACGACTTGGCCCTCAGAACAATTCGGTTGGCTCCCAAGTAGGGGGCCACCCCGCTGCCCAACGAAGACTGTTCCGCACCACCAGTCAGGAAAAAAGAGATCGGATACAGGTGGAAGGTGCCCAGCCTCGAACCCACCCCTTCGAAGATCGAGAAGCGGCCATAGCTAGGAAGATAAAAGAGATAGAGGATACAGAACAGGCCCTAAAAGTCCTCCGGGTGCAAAAGGAAGAGCTCGCCAGACAGGTGCTGAATATAGTCGAAGATGAGGCTTCCAGCCACCCTAAACACTTGGGGAGAGGGAGGTCTCCCCGCCGAGGATCCCAAGGGCATGACAACCACACCAAAGACACCGAAAAGAGGCTTCGGAGCCGCTCTCGGGAAAGAAGCAGATCCGGAGATCGTCGAACCAGGAGACGTTCGAGAACACACTGCACTAACAGTTCTCGGCACGATGATCGAAGCTATCAAGAAGGTCATCACCGGGACCAAAGACACGACAGTCTCCGTGGGAAGCGATCTCATCAGGAGGCCCAAGCATCAATGCACCATCCGAAAGATGGTCTCCAAGGCAGCCCTCGGCATGATCAAGACAGAGACTGCAGAAGCCTTCAGAACCGGAGAGACCTGAGAGAAAAGTTGTCCCCGAAGAAGAGTTCGGACCCAACTCTGGCGGCCGTAGAGGTGTTGACAAGGAAGCTAGAGGACATGCAGAAACAGTTGATCGCAAGCCAGCAGGAAAAGGTAACTTCGGGGAAGAAGGCCTCCCCATTCTCCGAAGAAATCCTTCGGGAAAAGGGTGACCTCAATAAAAGACTGCCATACATCGAAAGTTATGACGGGACGGGCGACCCCTATGAGCATAGCCAGACATATGACAGGCTGTTAGATTATTACGACTACACCGATGCGGCAAAATGTAACACCTTCATCACCTCTCTAAGGCGAGATGCCCGACAATGGATGAACACACTGGCCCCAAACTCAGTCTCGTCATGGGAAGAACTATGTGATAAATTCCACGCCCGGTTTGGGAGTAATAGAAAGAGAGGGAAGCCTACTGGGTCGTTGGCCCAAGTCAGACAACATTCTAACGAGACGCTCTCTCAGTACGTGAAGAGATTCAGAGAAGCGGTCGGGCAGGTAACCGAACTTAATGATCTACAGGCCGTAGGACTCTTCCAGAATGGTTTGGATCTGGTTAGGTCCGAAAAATTAATGAAAAAACTGATGTTCAACCATCCGAGGAGTTTAGCCGAAGCCTTTGAAAAAGCAGAAAGCTTCATAACCATGGAAGAAGCCATGGAAAGTCTGAAACGAGGCTCTACGGAGAGATCCAAAGAGAAGGAGAAGAGCAAACCCGAGGGAAATTCAAGGCGATATGGAGGCGATAGATCGGGAGGCTACCCAAAGAGGTACGACAACAACAAAGGGTCGAGGGGAACCCGGCCCCCTCTGCCAAGAGATCAAGAAGGAAGGGTCTACACTCTACTTAACACCCCTCGACCCGACATCCTGGAGCACTTAAAGAAACAGCCGGGTTACCAGAAGCCAGATGACGGCTACAAGCCTAAGAAAGAGTATTCCGGCAGATACTGTGATTACCACGAGTGCATGGGACATTATACCGAAGATTGTTTGGCGTTAAAAGATTTGATTGAAACAAACGTACAGCACGGAGGCCTGATACGATTCGTTTCGGGAAGAGAAGAACAGACTCGGAAGACAACTACCCCAACTCAGGCCGATCAGCAGCCCCAGCCGAACCCAACACAGGGGGCTCGCCATGTGGTCGATGTCATAACGGGAGGCATGATGGGGAAACTTTCGGGGCAAAAGCGACGCAATTATCTAGATGCGGTGATGTCTGTGGCAGACCAACCCGCGAGACTGGAGAAGCCTTTCCCAGGTTCGGTCATATCCTTCACGGACGAGGACTTCCCTACCGAGCCGATCGAACCGCATGAAGGAGCATTGGTGATCACGGCACAAGTAGGGTCAGTGGATATGAAAAGAATGATGATAGACAACGGATCATCAGTAGATATTTTGTACGCTCATGCCTACCAGAGGATGAGTTTGGATGGAAGGAAGATGGAGATCGGGCAAGAATCTCCCCTCTACGGCTTCAGCAACGAACCAGTCAAAGTGGCAGGGACCATTGAGTTGCCGGTCATCTTCGGCACAGCTCCTCGACAGGCGGAAATCAGATGCCGATTCTATGTGGTACATGTTGACTCGGCATACAACGCTATCCTTGGGAGACCCACATTGACGGCCCTCCAGGCGGTAACTTCCATACCCCATTACAAAATAAAGTTCCCTACCCCGCATGGGATTGGAGAAGTAGCAGGGGACCTCGATCTGGCGAAGAGGTGTTACCGGAATTCCCTGATCACCTCGGGCGTGGGGGTCAGCAAGCAGAAGCAAACTATGGCAATAGAGATCGAGCCCTTTACCGAAAGTAGTCAGGAGCCATTAGTTACCCCGGCAGGAGAGACCGAGGACGTAGAGTTGGTACCAGGAAAGCCAGACAAAATAGTAAAAATCGGGAGGGGGCTGCCAGCGTCTTTTCGGACCCATCTGATAGAGCTATTGCAAGGCTATGCTGACATCTTCGCGTGGGCCCCCAGCGACATGCCGGGGGTGGATTTAAAAGTGGCCGAACACAAACTCCATGTAGACCCAGCAAGGAAACCAGTTCGGCAAAAGAGAAGAATCTTCGCCCCCGAAAGACAGAGGATAATTGATGAGGAAATAGCAAAACTATTAGCGGCAGATTTCATATTTGAAATAGACTACCCGGAGTGGATGGCGAACGTAGTCTTAGTCCAGAAGCAGAATGGCAAATGGCGGGTTTGCATCGACTATACTGATCTAAACAAAGCATGCCCGAAAGACTTCTATCCTCTGCCACATATCGACCAGCTAATCGATGCCACTTCGGGGTATGCACTGCTTAGTTTCATGGACGCATTCTCAGGCTATCACCAGATCTCAATGTGCAAGGAAGATATACCGAAGACGGCCTTTATAACCCATCGATCGGTATATGCTTATAAGAAGATGACATTTGGTTTATTAAACGCCGGGGCCACTTACCAAAGAATGATGAACTATGTCTTCAGGAGCCAGCTGGGAAGAACTATGGAAGTATACGTAGATGACATGATCGTGAAAAGTCTGTCAGTCCGAGGGCATTTGGATGACTTGGAGAATTGCTTCCAGACAGTTCGGCATTATAACCTAAGATTGAACCCTACAAAGTGTACATTTGGGCTGGGAGCAGGGAAATTCTTGGGTTACATGATCAGTCAAAGGGGGATAGAAGCCAATCCCGAAAAAATTAAGGCCATCCTGGATATGAAGTCCCCACAATCGTTTAAAGACGTTCAGCGTCTAACCGGGAGGATAGCAGCTATGAGGCGATTCATGTCCAAATCAGCAGAAAGATGTCTGCCATTTTTTGATACTCTGAAGGGGCCGAAGAACGCAAAGAGTTTTCAGTGGACAACAGAATGTGAAGATGCGTTTCAAGAGATAAAAAGATATTTATCTTCGGCACCTTTGCTGGTGAAACCTGTTCCTACAGAGCCCTTATACTTGTATTTGGCGGCAAGTTCTTTGGCAGTAGGGGCTGTACTGGTGCGGGAGATTGGGGGTAAGCAGCACCCGGTTTATTACATAAACCACTCCCTAAGGGATGCAGAAACAAGGTATCCGAACCTGGAAAAATTCGCCTATGCCCTAGTAATAGCAAGCAGGAAGCTCCGACAGTATTTCCAGGGACGGTTGATAGTAATCTATACAGATCAGCCTTTGAAGAAAGTTTTGGGACGACCAGAGGTCTCTGGGAGACTTGCAGCTTGGACTATGGAATTGTCCCAATTCATGCTAGAATACCACCCTCGGACAGCAATCAAGGGACAAGCCTTAGCAGATTTCGTGGTGGAATGCTCCTTCTCGGAAGCAGACGATAGCTCGAAGAAAGCTGAGGGGGTTGAAAAAACGGTGGCCGCTATCCTGCCAGGGCAGAGTACTTGGACCTTGTATACGGACGGATCAACGACTTCGGATATTAGTGGAGCCGGGGTCATCTTGACGAGCCCCGAAGGGTTCAAAATTCAACAGGCGATCAGATTCGGATTCAAAGCAACGAACAATGAGGCTGAATATGAAGCAGTTCTGGCGGGGCTTCGGCTTGCAAAGAGCCTGGAAGTGCATAGATTGGTTATCTTTAGTGATTCTCAATTGATCGTTAAACAGGTATCTGGGGAGTATGAGGCCCGGGGATCCAGAATGGTGAAATATTTGGCGGAAACCAAGGATTGGTTGCAGAGGCTCGAGTTCTTTGATTTTCAGGGGGTAGATCGGGCAGACAATACCATAGCAGATGCATTAGCCAGATTGGCCACAACCGAAGCCAGTACCTTCAGCGGTTCGGTCTACCTGGAAACACTGAATAAACCAAGTGTTCAGCACACTGAGGTGATGTGTATAGAGCGTTCAACTAGCTGGATAGCTCCATACCTGGACTATCTCGCAGATGGTGTACTGCCCTCGGATCGGTTGCTGGCCAAAAAGGTCAAACACAGAAGTGCAAATTTTGTATTAATAGATGGAGATTTGTATCGAAGGGCCTATTCATCCCCATTACTAAAGTGTCTAATGCCTTCCGAAGCGGAATATGCCCTCCGGGAGGTTCATGAGGGGATATGTGGGGATCATATGGCAGCCAAATCCTTAGCCTACAAAGTACTTCGGCAAGGGTATTATTGGCCCACAATTTTCAAGGAAGCTTCTGAGTACGTAAAGAAGTGCCTGAAGTGCCAGCTGAATAGCCCTATCACACATCAACCGCCAGAAGAATTGTACTCGGTATTATCACCCATTCCTTTCGCCGTTTGGGGGATTGATATACTAGGGCCATTACCAAAAGCAAAGGGGCAAGTGAGCTTCGTCATTGTAGCAATTGACTATATGACAAAATGGGTAGAGGCCAAACCACTCAAGTTGATCACGGAACAAGAGTGCCTGAAATTCCTAAAGGAGTGTGTCGTGTTTCGATTCGGCATACCTATGGCGGTAGTTTCAGACAACGGCCGACAGTTCGTGGGGTCTAAATTCGAGTCATTCTTGGCCGACCTCGGTATACAGCACAGAAAGACCTCAGTGGCACATCCTCAGTCTAACGGACAGGTCGAGGTCACTAACAGAACTCTACTGAATGGAATCAAACGGAGACTCGACGAAGCAAAGGGAAGATGGCCGGAAGAACTGCTCAGTGTTTTGTGGGCCTATCGAACCACACCTCGATCCACCACTGGTGAGTCCCCCTTCAGGCTCGCCTATGGGACAGATGCTTTAGTACCGGTAGAGATCGGTTCCACTTCCCTTCGGGTTAGCCAATACAAGGAGATATATAACGAAGACGGACTTCGGGCCAATCTGGATCTACTTGATGAAGTACGAGAGGCTGCCTTGGTGAAGCTCACTGCTTACCAACGCAGGGTGGCTAGACACTATAACAGGGGAGTAAAGGTGAGAAGGTTCGAAGTCGGAGATTTTGTTCTGCGGGAAGTAGAGGCCTCCATGCCCAAAAATCAAGGAAAACTAATGCCAAGTTGGGAAGGGCCTTATGAGATCACAGGAATACCAAAGCCTGGCACTTACCGCCTCCGGGCATTGGATGGCACCGATGTCTAGAATACCTGGCATGCCGGCAGACTTAGGAAATATTTTCAGTAGGAAGAATCCTCCGTATCGTAGATTATTCGGTTTTCCCGAGTTCAGAGTCAAGCGTCTGTAATAGTGCCAGGGATTCATCAATAAAAGAAATATTTTTTCTCCATTGTAACTTATTCTGTGTTCATGTTCGGACCAAGACCTGCTTAACCTGCTTAACCGATCAACGGATCGGTCATTGGAGCTATGGTGGAAGACCCTTCATCTCTTTTGAGCGGAGTTTTTATTATTCCTGATGTACCTTCGGCTCTCGGAGAGAAGGTCTTCAGTGGGGCTTTGGTGGGCTTCGTTTTGAAGAAAACTTTTCCTGGTGTACTCTCGGCTCTCGGAGAGAGGGTACATCGGAGTGTCTAAAGGTTGGGTTCCAACACCTCTTCGGAGCATCTTGGAACGTTCCTGATGTGCCTTCGGCTCTCGGAGAGAAGGTCATCAGTGGGGCTATGGAGGGCTTCATATGTAAGCAACATTTTTCCTGGTGTGCCTTCGGCTCTCGGAGAGAAGGCACATCGGAGTGACTATGGTGGGCTTCTCTTAGAAGCAAAATTTTCCCGATGTATCTTCGGCTCCTGGAGAGAGGGTACATCGGAGTGACGAGGTGGGTTTTCTTCGCTTCTTCGGAACGATGTGAATATTTTTCATGATGTTCCTTCGGCTCTCGGAGAGAAGGACTTCAGAGGCCAATGGCTGGATTAATTTAGCCTCGGGGGGCAAAGCAAACTTTTCATGTTTGGATTACTTACGATTATTTCATGATAAATATAAATGAAGTTTCAGGAGTAAAGACAAAAGGATGAATATTTTCATTAAATCGAATTTGTTTACAGGAAAAGAGAATATTTACAAGAGCCCTATTCCGAGTCGGAGGGATCACCGTTGGCATCTTTTTCGGAGTCAGAGGAATCAAGCAGGGCCGGGTTAAGGCAACGTTCGGCCATCCTGGCCTTACCATGGGAACGGCAGGCCTCATAACCCTCGGTGTACATCTGCATAATTTTCTCGTTCAATTCGGCCGATTCCTTATACTCGTTAATAGCCCGAAGTTTAGACTCTTCGGTAAAAGTTGGCTCGGCTGCGGCTCTAAGTTCAGTTAATTGCTTTTCCAAAATTGTATTTGATCGCCGGGCGTCTTCTTCTTGTTTGGTCAGGACAAATATCTGCTGTTGGAGCTCGGTATTGTCCTGCTTTTGTTGGTAGATTTTGGCTTTATCTACGTCGGCTTCTTCTCGGAGGAGTTGACTCTCAGCTTTCATACGATCTGCATGTTCTTTCAGACTGGTGTTTTCGTTGCGTAGGCTAGACAGTTCATTCTGCAGCTGTTCGTTGAGAAGGTTGGCCTCAGCTCGCGCAATCTGTTCTGTTGAGAGGGCAGAACGAAGGCTCTCTATCTTCTGGCCGAGCTGGGTCCCTTCAGCATCTCGTTCCTCCCATCTTTTGAGCACCCGGCTCCATGTCGCATTGGCCTGGGGAGTTCTGTAGTGGTTAAAGAAAAAGTACACGCGATGAAAGACATTATCAAAATACAAAATGGAGAGATTGTCACCTTGCATTGTTGCACCAGGCCGTTCAGTACAAGGGCATCGAAGGACATGCCCATATAATGGGGGTCGTCGGCTTGGAGGTTGAAATGGTTGAGAGCGTCAATAGGATAGCTCTGGGCGTCTTCAGAATAAAATGATCTGGTGGAAAGACCCTCTTTGGATGGATTAGGTGGAATTGGTTGTGTGGAGGAAGGCTCTTCCATATAAGGTCTTTTGCTTACTGGTTCTGAGGAGGAATCTTCAATGGTCTTGCGTTTCTGTGTGATGTCGGCCTCGGCAGATGGGGTCGGCCCAATGGAGGAAGGGATGCGTAGCTCCTCGGCAGTCAAGGGTTTGACCTTGGTGCGTCTCTTTTTTGCTCGGAGGATTTGTGCTCGCTCATTTGCCGGAAGATCGATCAGATTCCGAGGTGTGGGTAAGGATTGGTTGAGATTGCTATGTGGCCTTTTTGAGGCTCTTCTTTTATGCCTGACTCTTAGGGAAACTTCTGGGATGTCTTCTTCGGCCGGCTCGTCAACGCTTATTACTGCAGTTTGGACCTCGGCAGGCGGTTTAGTGAGGGGTTCTGTCGCTTCTGCCGTGATGGTGGCTTCGGTAGGCTGTTTACCGGCCATGTATTCCTCCAGATCACGCACTTCAATGGAGGTTGGTCGGATGAGGGATACTGCATAGTAAAGAAGGGTTGAAGTAATAATCAAAATTATGCAATAATGCAAAATAAAAGTGAATCTTAGGCTTACGTTTGTGATTGAAAAGCCAGGCTTGCTTGGTCAGGAGTGTAAAACTCCACTCGGTCGTAGGTAACTTTTTGACCAGTTTAGTGATCTCTCTGAAACGTTCTGGCTGCATATCTCCGAGTGGAACGTTGGCTCGTTTATGGGAAGCCCAGCTCGGCAACCGAAGCGTTTCTGGTCCTCGGACGAAGAACCAGTCCTTATACCAATTTTTGTTACTGGAAGGAGCGTTCATCAGTGGTCTTCGGAACCTCTCTGGGGGGGTGTTTGGCTTGTTGGCAATTTTGCTGAAGACTTTGAGTCCTGGAGTGAGGGTCCCGGCGAGGCTAAACAGATTAAAGAAGAAGTCAACCGAGGGTTGTACTTCTGCCTCGTGACAGAAGGCGATAAAAGCGGCGATATGGATGTATGAGTTCGGGACCAGTTGGCTGAAGCCGACGCCGATGAATCCGAGGAGGGTTGGAATGAATGGGTGAAGGGGAAAACGGATCCCTTTTTCCATTAGGATCATAGGGACGGCGGTTCAGCCGTCTGTGGTGTGATACATCCGGTCACTGGCATTTGGGGCTTTCAGTTCGTGGTAGGTGGGGATCTGATAGCTGGTGCGAATGGTGTCTATTGCTTCGTCAGTTAGTCGGGAGATAGTGTTAATTTGGGGGAATTGGGACGCATCAGAGTATTCGCGTTGGGCTTTTTCATGGTCACTTTCCGTTGGTATTTCTGGTGGGGGA
This sequence comes from Panax stipuleanatus, assembly GCA_020205555.1. Taxonomy (NCBI): domain Eukaryota; kingdom Viridiplantae; phylum Streptophyta; class Magnoliopsida; order Apiales; family Araliaceae; genus Panax; species Panax stipuleanatus. The sequence continues at coordinate 3,851,631 of CM035126.1, forward strand.
GTATTTTTGATAGTGGTGTTCGTAGTGGTTGCAGTGGTGGAAATGGTAGGAGAGGTGGTTGGAGTTGCGGTGATGGTGGTGGTGGGTATTGAGATGGATGACAAAGGAGCAGCAGGGATAGGGTCAGTAATGTCGGATAGGGAACCGGAAGGGTTGCTGGAGGATGCCATTGCTGTGTATCTAAGTAACTTAGAGAGTGTAAGGTACTGTTAGCTGGAGAAGAGGAGTTGAGGGAGAAATGGGAATTTTTAAAGGTATGAACGGAAGGGTGTTGGGAGAGTTTTATTATGTCTTTTTGGCAGCTGGTCCCGAATCCCAAAAGACGGCGCATTAATAGGGGAAAAATGATGAGGCACGTGAGGAAATGAAGGGTTGGAGACAGGGGGACTGTTTGGGTGTTCCAGCCCCTCGCGTGGACAGATTAAAGGGTGGTGGGCCGTGTAAGGTAGGCCGGTGTTGATTAAATTGGTCTCATGGGCTGGGCTCGGTCGGAGAATGTCAGTCCTTGGGTTTGTTGGGCTTAGACAAAGAGTACCAAATCTTAGCCGGTGGATTAGACAGTTTGCATGATAGGGCTATATACTCTTCCCTCAAATGTTCCATTTGAGGGAAGACTGGGGGGCAATGTTGGGGCGCGAATATTTGAAGACCCAAGTTGGGCCAGGCCTCGATTAAGGCTATGGTTGGGCCATGGGGGGTCCGATTTGTCCATGATTGGGGGACACTCCTAACTATATGGAGATTCTATTTATGGGAGGAAGAATCATGCATTGATTGAACTTCCTATATCTTGGGAGATTTGGTATTATCCTATTATGAAAAGGATACACGGGGGAACCCTAATCCTATGAGGAAGTGGATTCAAGCAGGGATGTGAGAACCTATAAATATATGGCTCGACCCTCATAAGGTACACAACACTTTATTATTCCAGCAATAGAGTAATTTATCCCTCCATTGTTAAACCTTGTCAGCCTGTACTTACTCTCACACCGGAGCTATCCCCCGGCGGCCCAAGCCGTCAAGCTTTGGTGTTTACCCGTTTTTGTGCAGGATTGGACGCGCTTAGTGATTGGAGCGCGTGGACGAATCTTGGCGTTAACAGTGAGGTTAATAGAGCCCCCGTCAGCAGTTTAATTTTCAGTATTTCGCAGTTTAATTCTGCGGACGAGACAAATGTTGAAAAAACCCTCCTTGTAAAGTCCCTCGTCCGAAATATTAAATTGTGGACGCTAAGTATGACTGACCAATTGGAAAATAACGTCATTTTTAAAGCTTTTATGTCGTCCGCAGTATTAAACTGCGGACGCTAAGTATGACTGACCAATTGAAAAACGAGGTCGTTTTTAAAGCTTTCATGTCGTCTGCAGTGTTAAACTGCAAACGTTAAGTATGACTGACCAATTGAGAAACGATGTCGTATTGGCCAAATTATTACTCGCGTGAAAGGGATGAAGAATTTTGATTAGCATCTGCAACTATATATTAGTCGCACAATTTTGGTTTTTTTTTTATCGTGTCCGTTGATGTTTAAAATGGATGGTAGAGATAGTGTATGATTTATAATGATTTGTATCAAGTACGTGTTATTGATCATTCTTCATATATATATAGAGGAAGGATCAAGAGTACTTCCTTTATCTAGCACTCATTTATTAAAACTACGTCGTTTTGGAGATTCTTAAAAGAGACAAGTGGGATCGCGGGTGGCATTTTTGTAAATAAAAAGAAAGCAAGTGGGACTACTCTCTTTTAAGAATCTCCAAAACGATATAATTTTAATAAATAAGTGCTATTTAAGGAGGAGTGCTAAATAAGATGAGTGCTCTTGATACTTTATATATATATATATATATATATATATATATATATATATATATATATATATATATATATATGATTCCTATTTCATAGTATATGTTAGCTGGGGACACTATTTCAGCTAACAGATCTTGGATCGTCCAATTAATTATCTAAGGGGTGATATCAGTAATTGGCTGTCAATCTAGGCAAAATCAAGCAACAAACTCTCGAATCTGAGCCATATTTTGGTAATGAAAAATGAATGAATAAAATCTTTTTCTTCCCAATTTGTATGTTTTCTCATTCTCATTATACGATTTCTCTATTCTCATTCTACGATTTCTCTATTATCACTCTACGATTTTTTTTCTCAAATTTTAGTCTGTCTTCTTATTCCTCAAATTCTTTCTTAATTCTTCTCTCAAACTCTTATTCTACTTCTTTATTCCTTACACGCACATGCCCACATGATAAAAGTTGCTTTTGACCTATGTTTGTTCCTGCAAAATACTCTCGTTAACATGTAGGGGTGAGCATGGTGCGGTTTGAAGCTTAAACTGCACACGAAATTGCTTAGGTGCGGTTTGACAAATTCAAAACAGCACATGAAACCGTTTGTGATTGGTGCGGTGCGGTTTTGAACCGTGCGGTTTGGTTTCATTTGGTGCGGTTTCGTTTTCAAAATCAATTGAAATAACAAAACCGTAAAATAGTTAGCAAAATCATCCACGCAAACGTATTACGCAGTAAACACAATCATGAAGCTAATTTAGCAAAATAGTTCCAGGCATCAACAATTATATAGTTGATTAATACTATGTTATCACATTTGATTTAAGAAATACCAAGCCACTCTTTGATTTACAAACATAATTGATAGTGTTGATTCTTCATTCAACCCTTTAATATATGTCTTCTAAAATAAAATGAGGAGAATATGTTATAGTAGACAAATTATATATACTCGTAGAAAATTTGAGAAAACATGATAATTATTTGGTGCGATTTCGGTTTTATGCGTGTGATTTTGGCTAGTAACCAAATCGAAACCGTAAATTTGGTTTTTCAACCCACCTAAAACCTCCACATACGCTGGAACCGTTGGTGCGGTTTTAATTGATGTGGTTTGTGCGATTTCGGTTCTAATTTGGTTCATTGCTCAGCTATATTAACATGTATTTTAAATGTCGTGAAATGAATACGAAGCAACAAGTGTTCGATAAAATGTTTGAATGTAATGTAGTTTTTTGGAATTTTATGATTTCTGGGTACACTCGGATGTGTCTTTATTCTAAAGTTGTTGTCATTTTTAGTGAAGCTAGAGATTTGAATTTAGAAATTAATAAATATACGTATGCTAGTATATTGAAGATTTGTGCTCAAACTGAGAATTTGGAATTTGGGAAGATGATTGATGGGTTGATTATTATAAGCGAGTTGGGCCCACAAGTCTTCTTCTCCATTCTCTCTCTCTTTAGTGTTGCATTAGGCTCTGTAATTTGATACTGTAGACGGATAACTTTTACAAAAAAAAAAATATTTTGCACAAAATTGACTATGAATGAGTCTATATATATATTTTGCTCGCATAATGCATGTGAGCAAATTTGAAAGAGGCTGCCCAGAAAACAAGTAACTAAGCCTAACCTACCTAGCTAGCTAACGTGCCTCGTACAACCAAATCAAATCCAAGTTTAAGTTGGATTAGTAGGTCTAACTAAAACATAATTAATTAATTAGTAGGTAGTATATAATATATATAGCATTCATTGGGAAAATTTTACCAAAACACTTGATCATTCTTTCTTTATTTCTTTTGTCATTTCAAGTACGAGTAAATATAACTATTTTAATAACTTAAAATTTTAAATTAAAATAGACTCGAGACTTAAATATGAATATATTTGCATCAAATAGTAGAGAAGAAGAAAATAAGAGCGGTTGTGTTGGATGGAGGAAACTTGGGATGCCACTTTTCCCTTGGGCCCATCTCGGTATAAGGAGCAAGGAGGTATGACATCAAAACCCTACTACCAAGTCAACCAAACACCAATTGTAGATACTCTTTTGGTTCCAAAGAAACCAGTTCTATTTTATTTACTAGAAAAAGAAAGAATGGCAACAAAAAACGAAACCTAATTATTATTATTATTATTATTATTATTATTATTATTGTGAAATGTACAAATTGAAAATGGTTGGTTGAGAGGCCATGGAAACAAACCAGAAAACGCGGAGATAAATAAAACTAAATAATTTAAGGAAGGGAATTGGATGACGAGTGAGTAGTGGTAGTCTAGATGATTTGTTACGTTAAGTAGCAACCAAACAAACAGGTGATCATGTATCATCATCCTGTGCATGGATGGATGGACAAAAATGATATGAGAGACGGTATTAATTTATGTACGAACATGGTTTTGGAAAGAAATAATGTTATTATCACATAAAAAATGGTCACATAAAGTTTAAATACATACATATGTATATTGTGGGTCCCACGTGCCAGTTAGAGTTCAAAAATATATATGCGTGTGTATGTGAGTTTTATGTGACCATTTTTTATGTGATAGTAGTAGCATTGTTGTTTGGAAAGAGCCCAGCTGGCTGCTGCTGGTGGCTGCCGCCCCTGTAAGAAAGTATATATACACTAAAGATCTCTATCTATCTATCACCGTGAGTTCTCAGCATCAGCCATCAGGTACGTAAAAGAGATATCAATCTATTAAGAAGCTCTACTTGCACTGCGCATATATTCTTTACTCATGTTGCACTTCTAGTAATTGTATATATACATGTTATGGAGTCCGTACGTTCACAAAGTTGGTGGGGTTAGTGTATATATTATATATATATATATAATTATTAATCCCACCATTTTACAAAAAATTGCTCTTATTTATTTATTTATGGAATTAAGGAAAAAAATACACAACCTAGCTAGTGAAATATAAAATATATATCAGAACGCGCGCCATCATCAAAAGTAGTTATCAGAAAGTGACTCTTTTATTTTCTTATATATATATATAACCCTTACCCTACCCCAACCCACAGACTCTGTCTCTCTCTCTCCCTTCATGAAGATATATTGAACACCTCCAAATAATATGACAAAATCTAACAAGTAACATGGGATTGCCAGGGAACAAACAACCATTTACGTGTGTGCGCGTGAAAGAGAGAGATCAAGTAGTTAGTTAGTTGACACAAGAAAACATCACTTTGCTGCCATGATTGTCTTTCCTTGGATGGAAATATATATCAGTTAGCTTTCATGTATGTCTACAAGGCACAAGATCGTTGGAACAACACCACTCATCTTAATTATTTTTCTACGAACCACCATATCGTAATTATATACATACCACTAAACACTAATCATAATATATAGACATATACATATATATATATATATATATACATGGCTTTTAACTGTGTATACAGTATACATACATTCTACCTTGCATCTTTGTCAAAATGAACAAATCACAACTGAAGGAGAATTAAGCAAGGGAGTGAGTGTCAACGAACAGTGGACCAACAACTACAATTTAATACTCCATGTGCTATGAGAGTTCATGTGTCCCTCAGTATGGTATCATATGGGAACAAATTCTTGTCCGCTAGCTTCTCATTTTCAAGATTCATCAAGGTCCATTCAACACAGCTTTTCTTATTAACCAAAAAGAAAAAACAACAGGCGTACGTGGTGTATTAATTAAAGGTGTACCCAAGCCAAATGTGACAAAAAAAACAGTCTTAAACATGATGGGCCGGGCACATTTAATAGCAATATACGTACTCCATGGAGGAGCTTAAGATCGAGAGCACTTGAGAGACAGTGAGAGACTTGGTCTGCCCGTGGCCTGAGAGTTAGTTATGTGCCACAACCACAACTTTGCTTAAATGCTTCTCTTCACCACCGCGGCCCCACCCAAACTTTCTTATGCCCAATTTATAAAATCAAGTTTGATTTTTCAATTCAATTTTAAAATATTATCAAATTTCTTGTTTAACTCCTAAAAAAAAAAGACTCTTTCATATCACTAAATTAGCAACTAAATATATTTACGGGTAAACAAAGGAACAAAACTACATCCTTAATATTTATAAATTCAGTCTATTAAATTATTTTTAAAACGGCCGGAATATTACTTTTTAGGTAATTTACAATTTTATAATTATCTTGAGTAATATTAAATAAATATTTTAATATAACTTCATAAAACTAAAATTAATCCTATATTTTGAAACCAATAAAGTACATTAAATTCGTAGATGATGAGTTCTTGCTGCTGTAAACAAACAACACAAAAACTGTTGCTCAATGAAGTCATGAACAAACAAACTACTCCAGTACTTTATATAGTAATAGTAGTAGTAGTATCGGTGGACAAATTTATGTGCATGTCATTTTTCCAACTAACTCTGTCAATCATCATGAATGATGACAAGACATGGCATTCATAGTTGATGCCTGATCCCCTATGATCGATGTCACACCGAGTAGGGGCATTTATGCCCAATGATGCTCTTGGCTAAGCATTTACAAAATTAGCAGGGAAAGGATATTTTCAACACAAATGTACAATTTTCACAACCGCATATATAATATATGAAGAATGTATGTTTAAAAAAATTATCATCCATGTAATTAGCAGTACTCGCTAGTTAGTAATTAAAGTTTTAGTAAGTAGTAGTATACATATTAAGTCTTCAAGTGTACAAAGACGGTGGTTTTAACCATCAAAGAAAAGAAGAGAGAAAAAATCACAATCTAGTCATGGTAGTACATGGGGGTGGGGTGGAGTGGGGTGCGGGGGGGGGGGGGGGGGGGGGGGGGGGAGGGAGTACTGTACTGTTCCATATATAAGTCGCAAAGAAAGTCTATAAACTTTGCTGAAGACCCATCCATCCAGGGTGTAGGTAACAGATAGTAGTATAGTTCAACAAACCACGTACACAAACAGGTGATTGATGGATGATGAGGATGATATATATAAATATATATATATATATATATATATATATATATATAGGATAAGGCTCTGGAACGAACAGTTCGTTTACGAACATATGTAGGGTCCAGTGTTGATAGTTATTGATTGGCCCAATTATGTACCATCATATATTCGTAATTAGTATTAAATATTCTCATCCAATCAACAACTATCAACACTGGACACGAACTGTTCGTTCCAGAGCCTTATCCTATATATGTATATTTACGGTCCCATTCTTCAACGAATTAAAAACGAACTGACTATAGCGATGATTTTTTCCGTCGCTATAGTATGCAAAACCGACGATATAGCTATGACGACGGTTCGAACAGTCGCTATAGTTTAAAAAATCATTGCTATAGTCAATTCATTCTTGATTTGCTATTTAAGATTCGTTGAATAAAGAAACCATCTATATATATATATATATATATATGCGTATATGGGTGAGTTTATTTTTTTCTTTATTTATTTTTTTAACTTCACTTTACTGACTAGTTTTTTCCATGAAGGACTCCACGGCTCCACCAAACAAGCTGGAGAGGGATCTACAGACATGATACCACACTAAGATAGTAAAATAAAAGGATGGGAGTTAGGGACTGGCATACAATGGCTTAACAGTCAGTAGTCACCATTCTTACTACTCACTACTCATCATACAGACAATATCCATTATCAGAAATCAGATCAGCTTAGAGATGCTTGAAAAAGGAGTAGGTTTTTTTTGATATAGAGGGTAAGAGGAGGTTACTATATGTCATGTAGGTGTGTATCTGTTATCTTTCTCACTATATATGTCATCATTGTAGGACTACGGGTACAGGGTACTAAGGAGAAACAGTATTCAGAAAGTGAGAGACTGAAACACTGTTAAATGAAAAGCCAGCCAACTAGTTAGAGGGGCAGTGTTGGGATTCTAAGCTGTTTGGTTAAAGGCGTAAGAAGTTACCACACTGTATATTACATTTAAACGATGAGTCCTCCTCCTCCTATGCATCCTCCGGATGGCATCATGTGTTAAACTGTTAATTATAATTATAATGCACAACGTATTAGGTCTTAATGTCTTAGGTTAGAATATTTTATTTCCTTACGTGGCCTCTATTATTTATGTAATTATTGAGTTTACATATTGTATTAATTTATTATTTTATTTATGGGTTTGGTAATTAATTGTGTGGCCCATAAATATTATTATTAATATTAAGTTGACATAATGGGCCCTAGGGTTTCATAATTTTGATGGACGATTATGACCCTTAGCTATCTAATAAATAAAACAGTTAGGGTTTAGTCCCAGTTGCCGTCTCAAAAAATTTAGACACACCTATACACCCATCATAAGATTGAGGAAGGCAATTGAAGACATTTACCCTTACGCGCAGCGGAAGCTTGATACATACAAGATGTCTTCTCTCAATTCATGTAAGTACTTAATTGTTATGATTATTAATATTATTTTATTCTATGCAATAGCACGTTCCTATATAATTTATTCAACATCTGGTATCAAGAGCATGATTACGTTATTGTATAGAATAAATTAATTATGTTGTTATGCCAATAATTTTAATTTCGCATAATCTCTTTATTGGTATAATATAGAACTATTTAGTATATGAAGAAATTTTCGAATGAAAAATAATTATGTAATCTGATTACGATGATTTTGATTTTGCTTTCGGAAATTACATGATTTTGATTTTGCTTCTGCTTCTGCGTAAGGTTCATAGTACTACTATAAATATTGTCCATAGTGGGTATCTTTGAATTCATCAGCATATAAATAAGGAAATAGTACTCCTAATATATGTGTATGTATAGACAAAAGTTTTGGATGTTGCAAACAGAACATATACATTATTTTTAAGTTATATCATACTGACAAGCATTATTTATATATGCTGAACATGAATATTGACGTATTTTATTCATGAAATTTGACTATCTGTTTAATTTATATATCAATTCATGTTCATAATTATATATTTTAATTTAATATTTTAGAGCATGATGTGATATATATTATTAGGGCTTTTAAGATGTTACATATAAATTTTTTAAATAATATTAATTTTCAAACTTGATTATTATGTTGATTAAAGAAAATTGAGTTTGATTATAATAATTTACATGTTTGCGTGAATCTTTTATTGTTAAAATTAATAATCAGCCCAACGGAGGGTTATTAATTGAAACAATTAAAGATTAAGAAAAGTTACATAATGTTACATTTAATAAATGAAGATTTTAATTTTACCCAACGGAAAAAATTAGAATTAGAATTTATTAAATGGAATTTTATTGCATAAGTGACATGTTTATTTCGTTTCTGCCCAACGGTGATGCGTGAATAAATGTGCTGTGCATTATTTTATGGGGATGTTATTAGCATATTATTAATTGGACCAACGAAAGATTGATAATTATGCCCAACGTCTCATTAAAATCTATTTTTTTGGTGTTGTAAATAGATTTTATGTAACTAACTACTTGTCCTACAGTTGATTTTATTATGATTAATTATTAATTATTGTTGTACATTATGAATTTCTTTTAATTTTTTATAAGCATGCTTATGAGCTTGATTATGTTTCAGCATTGACTCCAACTAGTATTTCTGCTTATGTTGTTCATTTGACTACTACTAGATCTCATAAGAAGAAGGTTCATAAAAATGGCAAAAGTTTTAAGAATAAGGATAAACAAATTTCTACTAAAACAAATAAGACAAATGATTCAGGTAACAACTCTGAGGCATGTCCTAAATGTCACTTCTGTAAGAAGCATGGACATATTAAGAAAGAATATCCTAATTTTAGAGAATGGCTTGAAAAGAAAGGTATATCGTCCTTCAATTATGTAACTTATGAATCCTTTCTAATTGATGTTCCTTCTAATACATGGTGATTTGACACTGGTGCTGTGGTTCACATTACTAATTCATTGCAAGGATTCCTTTCAAAGAAAACACTCCAAAAGGAGGAAAGAACCATTAAAGTTGGTAATGGAGAGTCTATACAAGTTGAAGCTGTAGGAACTCTCCCTTTAGTTTTGGAGAGTGGTTTCACCTTGTATTTATATGATACTCTTTATGTTCCCAGTATGACACGGAATTTAATTTCTGTATCTAAACTTGACGTTGATGGATTTTCGTTTAAGTTTGGGAATAATAAAATAATTATTTATCATTATTCTCATGTTATTGGTTCTGGCTCTTTAGAGGAAAACCTCTATAAGATAAATTTGGATAATGTTTTTGCTGAATCCTTATTAACAATGAATGTGACAGAAAATACCTTTAAAAGTGGAAATAAGATAAAACTAGATAATGAGAATTTTTCAAAATTATGGCATAAACGCTTAGGCCATATTTCAAAAGACAGAATGCAACGTCTTATAAAGGATGTCATTCACTAGATTTTTTTAATTTTGACCATTGTATTGAATGTATTAAAGGAAAATTTGTGAAAAGTAATAAGAAAGGAGCCACTAGAAGTGGTGCACTGCTTGAGATGATTCACACTGATATATGTGGACCATTTTCTTCAGGAATTGGGGGACATAAATCTTTCATTACGTTCATTGATGACTATTCTCGTTATACTTATGTCTACCTGATTAATGAAAAATCTGAATCACTAAATATGTTTAAAATTTTCAAGGCTGAAGTTCAAAATTAACTTGACCGAAAAATTAAAGTAGTGAGATTAGATAGAGGCGGAGAGTATTATGGTAAACACTCCGATACAGGTCATAGTCCTGGCCCATTTGCCTTATTTTATCAAGAAAATAGAATTGTCACTCAGTATACAATGCCTGGTACACCGCAGCAGAATGGTGTAGCTGAGAGGCAAAATCTTACCCTTATGGATATGGTACGTAGTATGTTATGTAATTCCAACTTATCGATATTTTTGTGGACTGAGGCATTAAAGACAACTGTTCATATTTTAAACCGAGTTCCTAGCAAATCTGTCCCTAACACTCCTTATGAAATTTGGATAGGTAGGAAACCTAGTTTAAAATACTTACGGGTGTGGGGCTGTCCAGCTGAGGCTAAGATTTTTAATCCACAAATAAAGAAACTTGACTCTAAAACCATTAGTTGCCATTTCATTGGATATCCTGATAGATCTAAGGGTTTTCGATTTTACTGTCCCTATCATACCACTAGAATTGTTGAGACTAGGCATGCAGAGTTTTTAGAGAATGATAATTTAAGTGGGAGTGGTGAGCCTAGAAAAATTGATCTTGAAGAAAACAGATTTTATGTTCTTAATCCTGTAATTTAAGAGAGTGAGGCACTACAACCTCTTATTGAGGCGAATGATGCCACTGAGATAGCTGGGCCACTACCTAATGTTGAACCCCACATTATTGAAAATGATATTCCTGATATTGTGCAACCTTTACGTAGGTCCGAAAGACCTAAAAAGCCTGTTAATTTTGATAATTTTATAACCTATCTTAATGAGATTGACTATGATTCAAATAAGATTAATGATCCTATCTCCTATAAAGAAGCCATTACGAGTGCTCAATCAACTCAATGGCTTGAAGACATGAATGATGAGTTGAAATCAATGGAGCTTAATAACGTTTGGGATCTTGAAGAATTACCAAAAGGTATTAAACCTGTTGGTTGCAAGTAGGTCTATAAGACCAAATTAGATCCTAAAGGAAACGTTGAAAGGTATAAAGCTCGATTGATTGCTAAGGATTTCACTCAAAAGGAAGGTGTGGATCTTGAAAAATTACCAAAAGGTTTTACGCTACTTACAGGGCACTAAGGATTTTATGCTTACATTCAGAAAAACAGATAATCTTGAAGTTGTTGGTTATTCTGATTCTGATTTTGCTAAGTGTAAAGAAGAAAAGAAATCTACATCAGGGTACATCTTTATGCTTTCAAGAGGCCTATTTCGTGGAGAACTCATAAGCAGGAGTTAACTACCACTTCCACGATGATGGCATAATATGTGGCTTGTTATCATGCTACTTGTCACGCCATATTATTGAGGAATCTTATTTCATGACTTAAAGTTATAGATTCCATTTCAAGGTCATTGAAAGTATTTTGTGATAATGATTCTGCTGTTAGTTTTTCCAACAGCACCGGTCCGAGTGGTACTGGACTATACCTCGACATTAAGTACTTATTTATCAGGGAAAGAGTTGAAGATCAAAGCGTTGTCATTAAGTATATTAGTTCGCATGATATATTAGCGGATCCACTTACGAAAGGCTTACCACCCAAGCTCTTTTTAGAGCATAATGCCGGCATGGGTTTAACTGGTAGTCTTAATTAATGAGTTATTTTGATGTAAGACAACAATTTTGAGCTCGTTGTTTTGAACTTCACATTATGTTTATGGTTTGCTATTCTCTTTATTGTGCACACTTGAGAATTTATGAGCAAACGGAACGATTATGTTAATTTTAGACCATATGAATGAGTTCAATTTATTACCACTTATATAAACTCTATTCATACATGTTATGCTTAATGTTAATATTTGTTTTAATAAAAATACTAATTGTGTAACTAATAGGGATCTTGTGTTAATAATAATACAAAGATTGTATTAATTCGCATTGGTATTTTTATTTGAACAGGATGTAGACATAAATTAATACTTGGCCAAATTAATGATTGTAAGCATTATATTTTATATATAAATAGTATTTCGGCCAAGTGGGAGAATGTTAGAATATTTTATTCCCTTATGTGACCTCTACTATTTATCTAATTATTGGGCTTATATATTGTATTAATTTATTACTTTATTTATGGGTTTGATAATTAATTGTGTGGCCCATAAATATTATTACTAATATTAAGTTGGCATAATGGGCCCTAGGATTTCATAATCTTGATGGACGATTATGACCCTTAGCTATCTAATAAATAAAACAGTTAGGGTTTGGTCCCAGTTGCTGTCTCAAAAAATTTATACACACCTATACACCCATCATAAGATTGAGGGAGGCAATTGAAGACCTTTACCCTTACGCGCGGCGGAAGCTTGATACATACAAGATATCTTCTCTCAATTCATGTAAGTACTTAATTGTTATGATTATTAATATTATTTTATTCTATGCAATAGCACGTTTCTATATAATTTATTCAACAACCACACTGTATATTACATTTAAACGATGAGTCCTCCTCCTCCTATGCATCCTCCGGATGGCATCATGTGTTAAACTGTTAATTATAATTATAATGCACAATGTAGTAGGTCTTAATGTCTTATGTTATATTGCGATCATTTGATACCTAAAATCAGGGGCGGAACTAGCAATAGGCTATTGGGATTATAGTTCGGTATAAAAAAATTTTTTACTAGATATATTATATAATTATGTAGTCCAATATTAGTCAATTTAATCTAAATATACAATTTTAATATTTTAATATTCTTCGTTTGACTAATCAAAATATATAATTTAATATTATAATATTTTTAACCGGTCGCAATTATAATTCTTCTAAAATTTGAAAACATTACTCATTATTATCGTATCATACCGGCATTCCTCTGAAAAGAAAAAGGGAAGGACAAATATTTGATTTGGTTTGAGATTTTCATTCACTGATTGGGGAGTGGGGGTGGGGCACAGCTTTACATGCTACATAATTTGTCTGCACCCGGTTATTACCAGAAAGTCACCCCCTTGTAATTCAGAGTGTGTTCGTGTCCACGTGCGTAGAGCCCCACGTGCTGTGCTCGTCTGTCCAAAACAAACAAAAGCAGGAGGGCCAACGGTTCATGGTTACCAGTGTATCCCTCTACAAGCCTGTGAAGAATATACACCATATATATTTCTGAAGAGCTTGACTGATGCCACTTTACACTAATTATTACTACAAAATAGCCAACATATTTACTACTGCTCCACGTGACATGATAGCCCCTACCTAGGACTGTAAATGATAATTAAAAAATTCGTATCCTTTCGTATTTATATATTAAAAAAAAGTAGACATTATTTGTATTCGAAAAAAAATGAATATATCCGTATTCGATTTAAAGGTATTCGCAAATAAACGGATACAAATACGGATATAAACGTATTCGTATTCGTTTAACATCCGACCGTAAATATATCCGGCGGATAGCGAATATCCAGATTCGTATTCGTATCTAAAATTCGTATTCGTATCCGAAATTCGTATCCAAATAACTTATATATATCATATAATAAGCAAAATAATTTTTTTAAAGTGAAATTCCTTATATAATAATTAGTTTTCACTATCATACGAAAAATATTTTAAAAATATTTCATTTCACTTCTAAAATGTAGGAAATAACACTTTTATTTTAATATTAATAAACTGAAATAAATTGATTTAAATTTAGTTAATAGATTTTTACTATTATAAAGTTAAAATATCTAAAATGTATCATTTACCAAGAAAATTATATACTAGAAGAACAAAACTATAATTATTAGCTTGTTATAAATTTTTTTACTTTCAAAACTTACTTGCAATGTTGGGAGATGGAAACAATAAACAATAACATTTTATTGTTAAAATGTGTTAAGTCCGAATTAATTTAGAATTAATCTAGAAGGGGGTTTAATAATTAATTCACGTTTATGAATTTTCGGGTGGAGGGAATATTTATCACTTTTATTTGCCCAATTATTTAAAAATTAGAAGTCCAAATATTTAAAGCAAGTCCAAAGTAAATTTTGAATGTAGTTGGATTAACTAGTTGTCAGTTGTTACATATACATTATAACTCGCACTCTCCATAAATATAATAAAATAAAATAAACTTTTTATAACTATGTAAATTGTAATCTATGTACTGAGGATAAATTATAAGTAAAAGTTTCCATAAACATATTACTAAAATTTTAATTAAGTATTTGAGAAAAAATAATTAAATATTTAATGTAATCTTTTGAATCTAATTATAAATTATAAATATTCATACACACTACAATATTGGACATCTAAACATTAATAAGTAGTATTGAAATTTAGAATTTCAAAAATGATGAAAACTTATTTGAATTGTAATTAAGAACATTGATTATTGTATTTAAATATTTATTAAAAATAAATAAATTAACATTCATTCATTAATAAGCTATATTTTAAAACTCATTATTTTTTTATTCTAGTTATAGTTAGGACTATAAATGGTAACCGAAAAATCCGTATCCGTCCGCATCCGTATTCGAAAAAAAGCGGATATTATCCGTATTCGAAAAAAAATTGGATATTATCCGTATTCAGTTTAAAGGTATTCGCAAATAAACGAATACTACTGTATCCGAATCCGTATATATCTGTTTACACCCTTACCCCTACCTTGGAGAATATTAAGCCCCTTCATACGAGCCTATAATAAAAAAGGGTTGGCTTCTTAATTACAAGACTTTTTACAACATTGTGGTTAGCATTAATGTCAAAATAATGCAACTATCAACAAGTTTCATGCTTCTCGTACTAATCAAAAGTTATTAAGGGAGTAATAGCTAATACAGCAATGCTCCTCCTAACTGAGCCTGTCCTTGCTCAACAACAAATGGAAACTTTATAGTACATCCTCTAATACAAAGTTAAATGCTGTAAATACCTAAAGACAGAAGAAATACAAGGGGGGGGGGGGGGGGGGGGGGGGGGGGGCGCGGGGGAGGCAGAGGGGAAATTTGTGGAGGGAGGGAAGGAAGTTAATGCCTCAGGAAAAAGTGAACAAATTTGAAAATTTAAGGTTGAGTTTGATAAATCTGGGAATTAAGATCTGAATGATTATGAGGTCTTAATAAATTAGATCATCTGAATGGTTATGAGGTCTGAATATAAAAAACTATTTGATAACTAAAAAATAAGTTGTCTCTTAATGACACTATTTTACCATTTTAAAGGGTAAAATTTTATTTAATAATTTTAAATATTCAATTTAATAAAAATGAGTGAATAATATTGTTGAATATATTTATATAAAAAAAATTTATCAAAAAAATTTCATTAAGTGGTACCTCTTAATTATTAAGATTTCATTTTCTGTCTTACCTATTAAGAGGCATTCAGAGGTAACAAAAAAAAAAAAAAAAACATCATGCCTCTTAGCGAATAAGAGGCAGTCCATTAAGAGACAATCAGATGTAAACAAACAGCACATAAGTCTCCCATCATATTCATTCATTAATACTAGATTGAAAACCAATTATCTATTTCCAAGAACAAGAAGCAACAATTAATCCATCACATGTCAGATTGTTCAAGTAAGAAATGCAATGCATCCGTGTTCGTCAGATTCCTTAAACAAAACTGTCTCAGGCTTTGTCCTTTGTTTGCCATTGGATACTCAAACTTACTATATTTGAAACCTTCAACCACACGTACACCTTATGCAATACATGGAAAGTTATTTGGCCATTTCCTACTGTGTGGCTTTCGCCTGTCTCTGCCTTTAATTCACTGCATTGGATGTGTTCCTCTCTCTCTCTCTCTCTCTCTCTCTATATATATATATATATATATATATATATATATATGAGACTGATTCACAGGTAATGTTGGCTAGGGGCTATCCAACCAGCGCATCTATGAATCAGTCTCCAATCCCCATATTCATATATAAATCTACTTGACTACTTCAATCAGAGGAACACGAGTGCCTAAACTGCATTTTGTTTTGTTATAAACGTCACCAAATGCCAACCAGGCCTTCACAAGATGCACAAACAGAAGAACTGCTCAATACTATTACTACAATAATACTACATGGCTTCACACGTTACCTCAAGAGCATAATGTACACAAAGCACAATTCTCAGGCCGTCTGGTGAAAGTTTATCTGATGATTGCCCCAATGCATATGTAGCTTGGTCCATGGTTCAGAAACTATTGCTAAACCTAATTTCAAAGATATACTAACCCACAGTTGGTGTGCTTCACAGAACAATGCTGCCAATAAACCTAATTCACATATAATTGATGAAGCATCTATTCATTTGAGTATACGATATTCAAATTCTATATAGTTGGTTGCTGATAATGCAGTATTAGAGGCCATTGTTGATTATTATTAGGATCTCAAGGGGTTTGTCTAGTAAAGGAGACTATCCTAATCTCCTATATAAGACGAGGTACATCCAATTTCCATAATGATATTTACAATGCAACCTGACCTCAGGAGTCTGGAGGGTCTGCCTAGGGCTAGGGCGAGACCGAGTTTTGGCTAGGCTCTTTCATATTTTTCTCTCTTTAGCTCAGACTCCCTAAAAAAATTAAGAGACAATAATCACTCGGAGAAAATTTGCCTGTACTCGGGCTTCTCCCAAGGTAGGTTACACCATATCTCCTCCTGGGTGACACAATAAAATCAGACCCTTCTGCGAAGCAAGAGTGATAGGTGGGAGACGTATAAGATTACTGTCCTTCTTTATTGTATTAAAAGTGAAATGTTCCTTCACTGCTATAATTCTGGTAGAACTCAGATCAAGTTGTCCATAATGCTTCTGCAACCAAAATAAGCCCACATATTTTATACATTTTAGACACTCAACATAATTTCTGCATTATGTTCTTCCATTCCTTCAAGTGAAAAAAATAAAATTATAAAAGGAATACAAGAATGTAAGCACGTTTAGTCCTGTCACCTGTGTATGCGTTAGAGATACAGGAACAAAGTTTCATGGATACCAGTTAACAAAATTCTTAGCAGGCAACACTCCAGATAGCAAGAACTGCCTGTTATATACATCAACATAGACACCACAATTAAAAGAAGCAATAAATATATGCATAAATTTTCAATAAATATACTTCAAGCATTCTTAGACTACAAAACATACCTAAAAATATGTAAAAAAGTAACTGCTTATTATTAGCTGCAACTGATCGTACAGGCCATTTGCTTCAATCTGAAAGGTATTTTGCTTACTCAACACCAGAGGGAATTATTAAGGAGTAAGAACTACTAAACTTTCAACATAAAGATACTAACTAGGAGGGTCATGTATTAGCACTTGGGGCAGAGTACTAAAGACATATATACTCATTGTATTCCTCCACGCCTGGCCACTTTTCTTCCAACCAAGTGACCACTCAACAAGACCAATTCTTATTTTAGCATCTTATTTTAGTAATTAATAAAGCAACTACAACATTACCAAGTAAATTATGTTCACAGGGGTAATCCAACTTTTCTGCTTGGATATATGAAACATGATAGTAGGATCCGTCAACAGAAATTCAGAACCAAAATCCAAAGTAAAGCACATGGGATGTGGAAGGCAATTGTTATTTCCACTAGGAAATTTGATATCATCAGTCATTTTTATTTTCACTACAAAATTTGATATTTTTGCAAAGTCTTATGAAACATGAATGTGGAAACATCTTATTATGAATATGAGAACTCCTTGTGAAAATATCACATTCCTTTACTATACTGTTGGACAATGACCTTTGAAATCTTCAAAAAGCCAGAATTTTGTTTCTGCAGCAAAAGTTGAGCCTAGGAAGTGGTAGATGCAGTGCATTATACATATATAAATTCAACATTAAAGAGTACATCTTCGAAGCTGAATATGTGCAATATTCTATAATGTCAATAGGAATATTCACATTGATGGACACCACAAGTCAAGAACCTAGAATAATCACATGATCTCCTTAGTTTGTTGGAGAATGATTGTAATGACTTATGTAATGTCTTTTAATTAATTGTAGCTTGGCCTATAGGCCTCCATTGCACCATTTCTATCATCCATTACCAAAGGTCACATATATGATATCAATCAACAATTTGCCTAAAGGTTCTCACTTCCACTACGAAGTAAAAATATACAACAAGATTCAGGATTGAACAACTTACTACAATTATCTGTCAACAATTAACCTCAGTCTCATTTCAATCAACCGCGCACTGAACTCCCCATCGCTGACCTTCAACATTTCGGGCAATGGCAGTAAAAGCCCATGCTCAGCCAAAAGCTGATGCCGCCGTTTTATCTTACCCTCCAAGCTAAACGAAAAATACTGCGGAAACCTCTTTAATTCGACCAAATTCCCATTCATCTCCTCCAAAAAGTAGTCAACTTTGGGCTTAAAATTATTAACTATACTAAATGTCAACAGTCCCGGGGACCTCAACACCATGTGCACTACTTCTTCATGCTCAAACCCTAAACTCATCAAATAATCCAATTTAGGCATTAAAGTGCCTTCCACACTTGAAACCAACAACAATGTGGTTTGGCACGTGATGGCATTCGTTCCCACAAACCCTAGTTCCTTCAGAAAACACAACGTGGGCCTCAATTGTTGCTCTACGCTGCAAATTAACAGTCTAGGGCACCTAATTATGGATTTACGGATATCGGGAAAAGGGATTTTTACGTCATTCAACAAGAAATCGAATACGGGGTAAAGGTCTGTATAGGGTTCACAAGTGAGGAGCAGAGGGTACATATCGAAGATTCGACCAAAGGCCAATCGCTCGATTCCCAGTGAGGAGAGGCAATTTTCGACGGATTTGAGGGATTCGAGTGGGGTAGAGCGGAAATGAGGGTTTTTCTGGAGGGCTTTTGCTGGATTGACTTTTAAGGTTTGGAGGTAGAGGAGCTTATCGCGGAAACGGAGTCCCGAATCGGTGGTTGTGGTGGGGAGTTGAATCGGTGGTTGGCAGCTGAGGGTTTGAGAATAGGGTTTAAGGTGTTTGGAGGGTTTTGGGGAGGAGTGAGGGAGGGTTAGGCTTTGTAGTCCAATCATCTCTCTCAACAAAGATTTTGGAGCGCGAGTGCAGAGCGTCTCTCTCTCTCTCTCTCTCTGTTTTTGTAAAACCGTTGTAACCGATCCATACGTTCGTTTTTTATTTCCTTTAACCCGGGCTTTTTCTTTTTCGATAAAAAATAAAAATAATTTTGTTCCATCTTTTTGAAACTTTTCGTATGTAGTACCTCTATTCCAAAATAAGTTAGGGATATATTTTTATTTTTTACAATTATTTATAAATTTTTAAAATTAATAAAGTTATTTAATTTTAATTAAAATAAATATATTAATTATAACATATTATTAATTATTATTTTTAAAATTTAAATGAAATTGTATCATTTTAGAGTTTTAAGAATTCGCGAATTAATTTTTTAAAAAATCAAAATAACACATTTTTTTTTATCTATCGTATCAATTACTAGCTCAACTGTATTAATAATCTATAATTAAAAATCACATAAGGATATGATCTTGAACTCATTTTAAGTTACTACATGACTTACTACTATTTAATTTATTAGTTAAAAGTTAAATTAAAATAAATTACATAGGTGTTTAACTAATGATGAAGTTAAAAATAAATTATAAATATTATTAAACAATATATTAATTAAAAAAATAGATCTATATTAGGAGATTTACAAAAACTTTTATGATTAAATATCAAGTCCAAAAATTAATTAACTATGATGATTATCTATAATTTTGTGTCATGCTCCTCCTTATTTTGTATCAATATATAAGAACTAACATTAATTCATAATTACAGCAAGTACATAAGTTTCGAAAAAGTGTATTAACATATAATTATACCTTAATGCATAATGTTGTCGTCAAATGCACAAGAAGAATTTGTTTACTATTTAGGCAATTACTAATAACTTGAGGAATAGAGAAAAGAGAAAGAAGAGGAAATTATTTAGAAGGAGAAGTTGTAATTTAACAAGATGAAATATATAATAATCATCACATTTAATCGAAACAAATTATTATAAAATAACTTATAAATTATTATTATTTTTAAAAAAATAATAATTTATAAATCAAAGAATAAGTTGGAAATTGGTTTGACAACTCATAAGTTGTTTACTAAACATGGCCTAGTGGCTAGTAGTCATAGCGAAAGGGTGGAACATTATGTTCTTGTTCAGGAACAATTTCTAACTTGGTCAAATTAATTTATAAGTTTTTTTTCACTATTAATTTGTTTGACAATTACTTATTTATTGATTTATAAGTTGAGCTTTAAGTTTTAAAAATAAGTATTTGTGACTTATTTTGAAATGACTTATAAGCCATTTTAAAATAAGTTAGTTCGAGCAAATGTAATGTTTATTTTGTCCCTCTTTTATTAATGTCGGTTTTAGTAATATTTATATTATTTTAATTTATAAGTTACTATGAGCCGAACACCTTCCTAACTTATTTGAACTTAATTTCTGACTTATAAGTTAAATTATTACCGAATGTTTTTAATTATAAATCTCAACTTATAATAATTTATAAGTCAATTTATATTTAACTTATAAGTCATTTTAAAATAAGTCATTCCGGAACATCATAGAAACCTCCTTCGGTAATTTTCTAGCACTCTCCCTAGTCCCTCCCGCTTCTTCCGTTCTCACAAGGTGCCCGAGTTTGGCTCTCCCACGGTCTTAAACCGATATGTATGCACCTCTCTTTCTCAGGAGTCTGGTGCTTTAAAATTGTCTGGCAATGGCAAACCTAATTATCTGCCCCAGCATTTCAGAAAGTTGGATTCCACGCTCCCCCGAGCCAATCTTACGATATCCTCATCTGGGTAATTCTTACTTTATTCTTTTTACACAAAGCTGCATTTTTTCTTCTTCCCAAATTAGTTTTTATGTCTCCCAATTGGAATGATGGTAAATTCTACGGTTCCAAAACAAAATTATTTATATGGGTCGTGTTGATTCTCTCAATGCTTTAATGAAATGAGTTAATGGCAAAATACTCAGAACTATGTCTTGATTGCTTTTGAGGTTATGGAAAGAATTAAAAGGATTTTAGAAACTAAGAATCGACCCATGCAAGTGCAGAATGGGGCGGGTCAAGCTAAAGATTCGAAAGTTGGAGAATAGTTCTGGCCGCCAATCAACCTATTCGAAACGGAAGAATGGGTTAATCAAAAAGGCTAATGAGTTATCGATACTATGTGACATTGATATTGTTCTTCTCATGTTTTCACCAAGTGGGAAGCCCTCATTATATAAAGGACATCACAGGTACTTCTTTTAATAGTTTATTTTTCCTCCATTTTATACTTGTATAATACTTGTAAAGGGTAGAAATCAGTTTGATCTTTGCACTTACCATATGTAATAAATGGATGCTTGAAACTAGCATTTTGTGTGGTACTTTGAGAACTAGCTACCATGTTTATGCATGTTATTTTTTAAGTAGAACAATTGTGGGAACATGAAAAATATGCCCCCAATTAGTCTTGTGGCGGTTTCTGACAGCTTTCAGTCTTGGGGCTTAAAGAAAGCTTATGCAGTTATTTTGCTTTAGAAGTAGTTCAGTTGAAGGTAATTCATGAAAAGAGTGTGATAGATTTTTTTGGGCAGAAGATATTTTGAGGTTTTATGTTTTGAATTGGAGGCCACCTGAATGTTCTAGGATTGATTAAGCTTTGAAGGCACAGTTCTTCTCAGAATTTGGATCTATTACAACTTGCAATGTTGCCAACAGTAACCCAATGGTTGATTAAGAAGGTTCATGTAAAATTTTGTGCTTCCTCCTTACTAGGGATAGACACTATTAAACAATACAACATCAAGTTCTAGTGTTCCAGTTCTTCGCTGAAATAAAAGTTTATATAGATATATGAATACACTAGTTCGGAAATTATGATTCTACTAAGGCTAAATTTGTATGCATTGACACTTTAATTATGAGAATACTTAAGACTTACTACAGACTTCTAAAAGACCAATTATCATATTTGACCAATATTGTATGATTAATGAACTACAAGTACAGCTGAGCTGACATCCATTTGAAATTCCCAGGCGTTGTTTATTAAGGGGATTTAAGGTTTTTTGAATGAGATGCAGACATTTGTTTGAGAATTGGCTCAAACTCAGTTTTTACCTCATGATTCTACTCATTTTGGTTTGTTGGTTTAGCTTGTGTTGGGTTAATATAGAAATAATGCTTTTATAATTTTGGTTCGACTTGTACAAACTAGCCAACTAGGTTATCTAACACACGCACCCAAAAATATATGTGTATATCTATCTTAATGAGCCATTTGTTGACAAGATCAGCTCGAGAGGCTCTTTTTATTTTTCAATGAGCCGTTCGGAAATAGGCTTGTAAACTTAAAAAACATCTGGCACTTTGGCTCGCTTACAGCCCTATAACATATCATATAATGTTTAGGCCTTTTGTAGGGGGTGGGGGAGCAGAAAGAAAAAGTGGAAACAATGTGTGTTCTTCAAGATACAGGCTACACTAGAATAATAATATGTCAGCCTTTTCCAATCTAAATGTTAGATTAGCTCATTGCAATAGCCAAAGGAGCATAAACGTTGAGCATATGCACCAACTTTTTCTGTGCACAGAAACCAATGTTTGTCTTGGAGGCTTTCTTTGTGATCTTGTTTGGACTAGGTAGGTCAGTAGTGATTCCATGAAGGTTTTTTAAATAGTTTTTGGGGAATGACTACTTGTAGGTTTCCTGTCATGCTGCATTGCTGCTTGTGAAGTAGTGTTTAGAATTAATTGACTTGGCTGATGGGATCTCAGGTGCCAAAATACATTTTATAAAGCTCTAATGTGTGTTTCCTTCTTCTATTTATGTTTTCCAAAATGTAAAATTGAAATGGAACATAAAGGTCATCTTCCATGTTTTCTGGTTTTCCCATACTTACCACTGCATGCTCTGCTCTTGCCACTTTAATCATCAAGGCATTTATTTCTTCCCTTCCTCAGTAGCATTGAAAAGATTATTGAGAGGTATTCCCACCACACTCCACAAGAAAGATCAAAAAGGTAACTTTCATGATTCTATTCAAAATTTTGCATATATTCTTCCAGTGTCTATATGAAATTGGAATTAACTGTTTCTTTTATATTTCAATTGCACTTCAACAGGAAACTGGAAAGCCTTGAAGTAAGCCCATCTTCTACAAACTATATTTCAATTGATTTGTCTTAGTTTTTTGTCTAATAAATATACATTTTTATTGCTGCTTTTTGAGGAAGTGTTACTTTATTCTGCTTGAGAATCTAGGCATTGAAGAAAACCTATAGGAAGTCGGATCATGATGTGAAAATTCGAGATTTTCTGGGTCCAAGGTTAGTGAAAATTGTTCAGTTATTAAGTATTGGCTGAGTATCACTATTCTTAATTGAGTGCTTAATCTCATAGGAAATAACTCTTTTATTTCTTTTTGTCTTTCTTCAGTTACATATCAGTTGAGGTATGTAAGCCAACAAATCATTTCAATTATACTTTGAAGTATTTAGATACGTGAGTTATTGTTATTGTTATATTTGAAATTTATTTCTTTGCCATGGGCAGGATTTGAGGTCCCAGGCAGAATCATTGCAAACTCAACTTTTTGAAGTTCAGAAAAAACTGAGGTGATCATTTGCAAATATTTGTTATGGTCTTGGATCTTTGTTTTATATGACACTAGTACCACTTTTTAGTTTTTGTTGCCGTTTTTTAGTATCAATGTCTCTCTGCCCCCAGATGCTGCGATCCCCTAAAGAAAGAAAGAAAGAAAAGTTTCTGTGTGCATTGTATAATTGTTGTACTTTGATAACTATTTCTTCCTGTAAATATGTAGCTCCAGTATTTTTTCAGGCTTGGATTACTTCTTCAGACCTATGTAGTACAATTTATGTGTATAATTATCATAAAATATACTAATTTTCATATGTATGGATTCTGCAGCAATTGGACTACCCTGGATAAGATTGAAAGCATAGAACATCTGGGGCAAATGGAAATTTCTCTTTGTACATCACTTAATCAACTTCAAACACGAAAGGTATGTAGCTTTTGTTGTAGATTATTATCGACAAAGTTTAGGTATTGTGCATCAGATTGTTATTCTTTTCTAAAGTGAAGAAACTATGGCCGGCAATGATGGCTTACAATCACACAATTGTCGAATAGCCAGTTAACAGAAAAAAAAAAGAAAAAAGAACAATTGTTGAATAGCCTCTGTCCTACTATGTAGGTCGTGGCTGTATAGATCTTAATCTTGATATGTATAGATGGCAGCACATTCTGTGTTTTCAGCATATGTTTCATTTGTAAAATATAACTAAATGGGAGCAAAAAACTAGAATATTAAGTAAAGCTGTTAATCTCTAGTAGTCTAGTGTACATCTCTATTGGTGATCCTTTTGGGGGTTTAGGTCTCCAAAATGCATCTTACTTAGTTGGCTTTGCTCGTCACTCCATTCCACCAATAACACTTGCTGGTTGCCTATATTGAAATCACTCTAATCTAATTTGTGGTGTATTTTATTTAGTTACGAGGTGTTGTGTATTGCCTTGATGCTCCTACTTATGTCCATAGTTAGGAATCGGGACTAGTTTAATGCAGGTTGGAGTCTGGGAGAACCTTACTCCTTTGGGTTAGGTGAAAAAAATTAGGAAAGAGAAACTGGTAGGGTAAGCAAAGAAATGGATATTGAAAGAAATTTAAGTGTTTCACCAGTCATTTTTTAATTATGAAACTCGTCCGGAAGTTCCTTTGTAAGGTCAGTTGTAATGACCTTAAAAATTACTCCTATACTTGTACCCAAAGAAAAAAGGTGTAAATAGATTTATTATATAGGAAACCTTCTCTTATTCCGTTAGTATTCCCCTTGCCTGTGAAATAAACATACATTCAAAAACTTAATCCAATTTTTCCATATTTGAAAAAAAAAAAAAACAACCTAGACTAACAAGCTTGCTGTGCGAAATGGAGTAGATTAGATTGAGCATAGAGACAAGACAAAATTTAGGAACCAATGTATACATTAACACTTACATTGGCAGTCGGTACTTTCTCACATGCACAATAACCACAAAGGTTACTTCTTAGATAATCCATCCAATAAAGGAATTAAAATTTCTAAATTGTGTATTACCTCCTAATCAAACTCAAAATGTGTCAAAATTTCTTTACTTTTCACTACTAGACCTCTCCAACATGGGGGCACCAACTATGAAAAACAGTTCACAAAATATAGGACTCAGTTAGGCTCTCCAATATGGGGAAATGATACGTAAAGGGCCCTTGTATTTCCTAAAGTAAAATGAGATTTGTTATGTAGTATCTTCTTTTGGCAGGTAAATCTTAGAAAACAACAGATGGAAATACGAGTTAATGAGGTACTTCTATTCACCTAACCAAGGGAGGAGTAACTTTGTTAGTGTCGTGGGAATACTCATGAAACAACTTGATTAAACTAAAGATTTTTATTGCAGTTCCAAGATGGTTTTCATCTACCCTTTACTTTCGGTATTGAAAAACAGCTCCAACCTTTGCCATGGGTGCCTAATGATTATAGTCAACATATGCTTTTACCCAACAACTCAAATTTGGTTCCTTTAAGGTAATAGGGTACTTTCTCAAGTTTCAAGCTTTTATTGCTTAATAATGTTTCAGTTTGGAGTGGTATTCAACTCATCCTGTCCAGATGAAGGCTCTTATATTTTTACTAGATAGCAGTAGAAGATTAGTTGAGTGCTCTAAAGAGGTTCGGATACCCGTGATTGCTAAGAAAAAAAACGATAGCACTAGAAGATCATGATACATGTTTTAAGTAACCAATAGATGAAGGGGTGCAAACTTTTTCAAGGAGCAATAGCAATGTTTTTCTTCCCGATCAGTTTCTTTTTCACAAATGAGATGAACAATGAGTCTTTTTCTTCTGATGTATTCCCATCCCTTTGTTCTTTACAGGGACTCAGATTGCTCTGCTGGTACCTCCCTCGAGAGCTATTCTGGTCTTCTTAACGCTAGTGAAATGGTGCAACAAGACGACTTTCTGACTGGATTGAACAGAAATGGGGCTTCTAGTCTACAACTGAATGCCCAATTCAATCTACAAGTACATGAGCAACAATCTTACCCATCATACAATTTTGATTTGCTAAATGATGGGTATATCCAACCAACAGAACAGATGAACATGGGAGAAAATGTTTTGGATTTTCTCCTTGATAGAAAATACGAGGTTCCTCAATCTGGGTATGATCCCCTTCATCATAGTTGGGCTTCTGCTTCTTCAGGAACTTGTGGCACTGCTATGTTTGAGGAGCACTTGTTTCCACAGGCAAGTTTCTATTCATGCACTCTAGATTTGCTCGGGAGCTGTTAACGTTTGCCACTCATTTTCCCTTTTCTTTCTATACCAATTTTGCTAATATGGATGTGTGCTAAACAAGATTCAAAATTTTGTCTGCGGATGAAGCATTTGTGGTTGATGAAACTTTTATTACTATATTCTAACAAACAATTTGTTTTTCTGGTTTGCAGGTCCATTGTTCATTTGATGAACATGAAATGAAAGAGCTGGATCATATGTTTTTGAAAGCTGCTCCACATTCTAGCTTAATAAACTAATGATGTTGCTGGAGTCATATGGTACAAACTAGAAGTTGAAGTTTTGATCCTTTTGGGGTTTGTTGGTAAACTGGTAAGGAGGTTTTAATTGTCTCAGTTCAATTTAACAATTATTCATGTTTGTGAGAAAGAAGAAAGAAAGAAAAAAGATCTTATCTGCTCCAAATAATAATAATTAGTCCCAATAGTTTTGTATTTCAGTGTGTATATATATATATATATATATGGGGTTGTATAGAATATTTAAAAAAAGAGTATTTGCAAAATTTACAGGCCCAACATAACGCGAATGGGCTTCTGTAGGAGGAGTAGACTGCAGCAATATGATAAATTGTTTTCTCATAGGGATATATATTAGTGTTATACTATCTGTACATACTTCTTAAATTCATAATTTATGACCCCCAAGAGGTCTTAAAATAGTTGTTCTTATGATCCAAAGATGATTTATTTTCAGTGACTGTTGAAGGAGCTCAAGGTGGTAGCCCCAGTTGGGCCAAAGACCCACCACCACAACACTTGCAAAGTTAGTTGTATGTTTTCAAGACAGATACTTTATTTCTAAGATTATGGTTGACATTTGAAAATCAATTTCATACATTTTTACATTTAAAAATGAGGTAATTCAAGATAAATTGTAAAACAATAAAACTCTCAACGAATAATAATTTTTAAATAATTTACAATAATACTATTAAAAAAACTCACGTTAATAATATTAAAATAATAATAATAATAATTATAATACTCTATTTTAAAACCACCAAGTTCAACCATTAGTTGAGAGTTCCAGATTTGACAGTAACTAGGTATGATTTGAGATCATGTATTACGTACTCCATGGCTCATGGAGTTTGGGGTTAGCCATAGGGGTGAAAAATTAACTGTACCAAAATCGCGAATGGACGGACAGTCGCGTGGCTCAATGATATTTACCACACATCTTTAAACCATATTCCCTCCGTTCCTAAAAGATTGTCGCTTTAGAAGAAAAAATTTGTTTTATAATGTTTGTCGTTTACAACTTTCTAGAAGAATAAATTATTTATTTTCTTATATTACCCCTACCTTCTCTCATTATTTCAATAAATTCTTTTCCTTGTATTAATAGTTTTCAATTTTTCATAAAGGAGTAGTAATAGAATTTCAAACAAATTTTACTAGCATTAAATGACTTTCTTAATCCATGTACTAAAAAACTTAAACGACAATATTTTAAGAACGAAAGAAGTACCTGATCTGACCGGGGAAGATTCCGAGGCTTTGACTCGTCGTCTTTTGACTATGAACCACGGGCTCCCCGGTTTTTGAGCCCCTCTAATGTACGTACACACCTATACAACTTCTGAAGCCGGAAAGTATCCCCGGTCAAAGAAGGTTGGTTATATTTGCAGCCCTCTAACTCTGTCGTTAAGAGTCAGAAAAATTGTTTCCGAGCAACAAAATAAATTTGTTCCGAAAAATAATTGAATAGTACAATTTAATTATTCGTTGAAATAAATTTATTTTATTCTTCTTGTTTAATTTTTCTGTCCACATAATTTTTACTCTCATTAATTAATTAACAAGTAATTGATATTTTTACGAGTGAACATGTTAGTTCCACACGTTTTCTCAATAAACCCCACTTACATTTTTAATTGTGAAAATACAAATACTATTACTATTATGTAGCCTTCACTAAAAATATCAGCTACTTTAATTAAACACCCTATCTATGTTGCGTAGTTAAAAAAAGAAAGAAAGGAAACACTGAAATGAAATATGGTTCTCTGTTTTTTTGGAAGCAGAGAGAAATTCATGCACACAAATAAGTTTTCAAGCAACGGAGGCTTTTTTAGAAACTACGACTATACTACTACCATTAGTCTATTACTATCAATTAATTCTTCAAGTTTAGAGTGTCAAGCACCGGCGAAGCAACATATAGCGTAGCCCCACTAAAAAAAATAATTACAAGTAAATTTTAAGTATGATGAACACTAAAAAGTAAATGAAAGGAATGATCCATATTCAAATAATGATAACTCCCTCTTGCATGAATAATTACATACAGCTTAATTCTCATACAATCACCACCTCCTTATAAGGTGACAATAGAAGCCCAAAAGGAAACACTTACTACAGGCGGGTGGTAAACGACCACCACTGCCGTCTTCTGCCTTGCACCAGAAGTTAAATAAAAAGGCCAGGGTCCCATTTCATATTATAGGGTACCCTAAAATCAAATTAAAAATGACAAAAGGACCATCCAAAATAAGCCCTCCCATACGGACCCCACTAGCTAGCTCTAGTGGACCAACCATACTCCGTATAATCACTAGTTACTACCACTACTACTACTAATACAACCATATATATATTATATATATATACTAGAGTAGTACCTAGAACTATTAATAGTCACAAAACTAATACTAGTGACAATATTAATAGAAAGTAAAAACCATGGTCTAGCCAGCAAACTGTTGGCTGGCACTAAAAGGAGAATTTATGGACTAAATATGACTAGTTGATGAATTGAGCTCCGTTGTAGGTCTGACCAAAGGACCAGCCAGCAGGGGCAACATTGTTGGAGACCACGGTGAGGCCATCGCTGGTGGTGACCTTGAAAGACAGAGATTGGCCATTCAAATAAGAGTTGCTCTGCCAGTTCTGGCCCCAGTTTCTCGACATTGGTTGCCACCCAGTTCTTGACCCTTTGATGGACACAGCATGCACATCACCAGCACCACCCACATTTGTGATTAGTACCAAATTGAAGTAGGAGTGTCCATTCATTTGGAACCTCATGCCTCCCCTCCTGCTGCATGGTACCCTACAAAAGCCCAACCAACCAAGATTTAATTAAAATAAATTAGAGTTGAAAACGATGGCGGCACAAATTCCAGAATGGTTCAAAAACAATAATCTTTTGAATGGGATTTATATCAACTTTTGGAGTTTGTTGCAGCAGCCATTTTTGAGTATCAATAGCATAAAAACCAAAGAGGGTAAAACAGAAACTCGGCCATTTATAGACTACTAGATAGGATGTATACCTTCTGTAAGAAACAGGAACGATGCCAGCTTTGTATTGGGCAATCTTTTGGAAGACGGGCTGAGAGAGGTCAAAATGTTGTTGAGGAGGGTTACACCAGCCGCCTGCGTTGTTCGGGAGGGCATTGTTTGGTGGGCAGAAATTAGTGGCCGTGACCAAAATGGAGCCGGGCAGGCACCATCTTCCGTCATTCACACACTTAATCTCATAGCAAGACCCACAGCTCAATCCATTGTTGAACAGAGCTGTACTCAGAGCTGCCGTGTTTGTTCCATATCCCTGGCTGTATAAATTTCCATATCCGCAAGCCCCGCCTGCACACAAAGACAAAATTAATTGGCATATAGAAATATTAATAAAGTATGTTTTTTTGTTCCTATTATTTGAGTGTGTTTAAATTTATTTTAAAAATGGCATACCCATTGTCCCAGAGGCATCACCCCCACCATAGAAGGTGGCATGAGCATTGGTCCAACCTCCACCACTATACCCATGAACAGATGAGGCCATTGCAAGAAAACCCACCAACAAAATCACAGAAGTACTCATTTTCCTGCACATAAAGTAGGATCAATTTAGCACACTTTATGGAAATTGGAAAAAGAAATTTAAAAATATATGAACTCATTCTATCATGACTAACAAAGTAGTCATGGGAAATGGGGAAAGGGCGAAGAGTCAAGATGCTTACATGTTGATTTGGGACTTGAAAGGCAGAGCAGGAGAGAGAAACTGAGAGAGAAGAATAATGTAAGGAAGGTGATGGTGAAAATGTGGGAAGGGTGGGGTGATATAAATAGGAAAAATGGAGGGAGAGAGGGAGGGAGGGAGGGAGGGAGGGAGGGACCTTTTTGCTACAACACCCACAACTGAGTGACAATTTTAAAGGCAGTTGGGACCAAAAAAACACTTGGATTTAAATTTAAAACTGATTTAGAAGGGTGAGAAAGAAAAAGGGCAAATTTGGGAGTACAAGTGTGGTGGGAAATCTCCTAGTCTGTCTAAGGTGGGGCCAAGTGATTTTGGGCTGATGCTTAAGAAAACAACCATACGCACATGCAAGCAACGACCATTTGCTGCGGTTGCCCCTTTTCTTCTCCTCCTCTTTGCTTTCTTTTTCAACTTTTATTACTAGTCATTAATAATAATACTTGCGGGCTGGGCTATTAATTAAATAACGCACATATTCCATTCATCTTTTGCAATCAAATCAAATTACTTTCGGTTTTTTCTCAGTTTGTGTACTGGACTGGACTGGACTTGAGAGATTTTTACTTTTTACTTTTTGGGTAAAACTAGTTATTATTGCTAAAATTTCTTAACCAACTATGATTACTTATATGATGCCAACACATGTAGTTATTGCTCTATTAAATTTGTGTGTCGTATAGATAGATAGAATAGAGAGAAAGACACACATTCCGATGGATTTGATGAGCCGTTAAAGAGGACTGGGTAGAAGTGGATGTATTGAATACTACCACCAAATCTTTTCTGGTGAGAGACATTAATAACCATAACGGACCCCCAACAAACACGACTAGAACTAGTAGTATTTCTTTTTTTCAGAAATTTTTATTTAAATAAAAGAAGTCACCGTCATTTATAATTTAATTGACTAACGACACAAACAGAGGTTAGCTAGCTGCACATGGGTGGGTGACGACGATCTTAATTGTTTGATCAAGTACCGCTGCGACTTCTTCCTCCTACCATTCGCTACTAGTAGTATTTTTATTCATTAATTAAACTATCATTTCTGTTGATGACACATATACTACTACTTACTACATCCCACTATTTTGAGAGATTTTGTAGGTGTTTAAAAGATTTGAGGAATTGAGGAGGATTCTCGGTTAATTTGCGGAATTAGAGGTCCGAGATTCTCGCTATTTATCATTCACTCAACAACTTTTTTTTAATCATACGACTCCTAGAATTAATTGATTTATATAAAGAATAAATCTATCTAGATTTACTCTTTTCTTCCCGAATACACTATATAAAAAAATACTAGTATAAATTTAAGAGGGGCAAATACACTTGGTACTTATCAAATCTGAATATATATATATATATATATATATATATATATATATGTGGACAGACTCCTTTCCTTGACTAGATAACTTAAAATAAAGTTGGAAATTCACGTTGCACTTGCTCGCCTAGGGGACGACGATTAATCATTCTACGGCCGCTCACATGACATAACAAATATTCTCTCCGTTTCAAAATTAAAAATACAATTTAATTTTAAAGGTCAAACGAATATATATTAAATTTTAAAATTTATATAATTTATAAAAATTTAAAATAAATTAAATTTTATGATTTATAATTTTTTTATACACTACACAATTATAATAAGTAATAGTATTACTTAAAATTATATAAATTTAAAATTTAATTTTAAAAGTCAAAATATAACTCTAATTTTGAGATTGAGGTATCGTTAATTACACTTGCACATGGTTGCATTAATCTTTTTAGTTTTTAGTGTAGTAGTAATTTTGATGGGAAGCTGCACATGCAGAGTCGGTTTTGGGTGATGCAGAAATTTTGTCTTTTCTCCTTTCCTTCTGCTTTCAGAAATTTTGTCTTCTTCGCCCTAATAATAGAATTTCTTGCGTTGATTCCTTCCCTAGACATCTTCACTCTGAAGAAAAATTTACTGTAAAATTTCTCCTGTGATTTTCAAGGGCCACCAAGATTATATTCCTTTTGGAGGACACACAATTGATCCAACGGTGGGGGTCGAATTCTTTTTAGGAGAAATATAGTTTTGTAAAACTAGGTATGGGGGAGGATAATTATGTAAAACCATAAAGTAAATTTATACTCTCTCTATTTTCAAAAAGATAAATAAAATATATTTTTCACCGCAAGATTACGTAAAGGAATGATTATTTTTATTTTATTATATTAATAAATTCTATTAAATGATATATTTATTATTCGCTCAATGTACCTTAACTCATACTTCTCCCGAATAAAATATATATATATACCTCTAATCGTCCGACGGAGGGGAGTAAAAAGGAGTAACAATGTTACTATCATATAAATATTTTTATATAATGTTCACATAAACACATGTATATTATGGGCTCCCGCTTATCCGCAGTATATATGTGTATGTGAACATTATGTGAAAATATTTATGTGATAGTAGCATTATTTAAAAAGTTCTCTTAACATGTGATCTTAGGGCACATGCTAAGTACACAGTTTAAGAAAATATTTTTTTGAATTGTGTGTATATTTTTTTATTTTTTGTATTTATATCAAGTTCAAAAAAATATGTACATAATTTAAAAAAAAAAAATTAAACTGTATACTTAACATATGTCCTAAAAACTGATGTTAAGAAATTTCTTATTTAAAAAGAAGTTAAGTTGTGTTTTTAACGGCCAAAAACCAGCTGAAATGTTCAAAATAAGACTGACAAACTTTTTCAGCCATTCCCTGCTGAGCAGCTTTATTAGGGATTGCCTCGGGAAATTTGAGATTTGATCTCAACCGTTAATCTTCTTACAAAACGACCAACAATATCAGGTGTTTGATTCTCTTGTAGATTTTGCTTTCCTTTTCTCTGTTCACTCGCTGTCTGTCGCTGCTAATAAGATTTCACTTTTCTCTCCCCTCTCTCTCTCTCTCTCTCTCTCTCTCTCTCTCTCTCAATTCTGAATTCTAATTCCCTGCCATGCCACAAGAAGTCAAATGGTAAATCATCATATCATCATAATCCTATCTTAATTTCTTTTACTATTAACTATGTACTGCGGTAACAATTGTGTGTAGTAACAAATTCAAATTTAAATGGAAATCAAAGTTTAATTATCCTTCTTACTTTTTAACTAAAATGATCAAGATTTAATAAGTCTCATATTAAAACTTAAAAACCAAGAATAGTACATTCACACATATATATTCATGTTCATTAATTTGATTAATTTTATTTATATGATATATATATATATAAGATGTCTCACACGCTCTATAATAATTCACATATCAAATAATATTTTATAGTAACTAGAAAATCCTATTATGTTATAACATAGGCTCAAACCCATAAGACTCGCATTAGTAAAACTCAAGACCGAGTTATTAATAAATTCTTAAGTTCAATTGCACTTTACGTTTGGCTTCTAAGAAGTTGTCCATTGCACCTCCCGTCAGCTCACCAGCGAGTTAACTTGGACAGGAGCTTGCTCACCGAGAAATGTAGAAATTAGGGCTGAGCAAGGAACTAATTTGGAATCGAAACCGCACCAAAAATCACACAAACCGCACCAACGATTTCGGCGTATGTGGCGATTTTAGGTGGGTTGAAAAACCAAATTTACAGTTTCGATTTGGTTATTAACCAAAACCGCACGCATAAAACCGAAACCAAACCGCACAATGAAAATTAATTAATTATACAATACTATTACAAGAGAGATGTTTCATTTAACCTTGTGTAATGAACCTCCCATGAAAATTAAGCTACTAATTTTGAATTTGGATAGTATCGATCTACATGATCACCATCACCATACAAATCTTATACAATTATCCCTTAATTATAAAAAATTATTGGACTACACAGTGCTTGAGCATATATATATATAAATATATATATTTAATTATATTTGGATTCAATATCTTTTCTGGTTAAAAGAATTGAAGTTATTGAAATTAGACAATCACGAGTAGAACGAAAGATAAAAACTCTGATGCCTATGTATCTCTTTTATAATTTTAATATTGTGTGATGCTAAATTATTAATTTCAATTGCATAAAATTTTATTGTTTCAATTGGTTTTGAAATCGAAACCGCACTAAATGAAACCGCACCGCACGATTCAAAATCGCACCACACCAATCACAAGCGATTTCATGTGCGATTTTGAATTTATTAACTCGCACCTAAACGATTTCGTGTGTAATTTAAATTTCAAATCACACCATGCTCATGCTAATAGAAATAGTCAATCCCAACTTCCCACAAGTCGAAAAGGTATCAGGGTGATAGTTATGATTATAATTTTGGGACCTACATATTTAATAATAAAAAAAATTAAATACAAATTCAAATGAAGTATAGAATTCTTTCTTTAGAATATGAACATGTAGTCAAACAATTTGCTCCCTCTATCCCAATATAAAAGTCTAATTATTTTTAAAAAAATTATAGTTTTGGACGGATATTAATTTTTATACGTGTATTAATTTTTGCAATGGATTATTGTCTATAAACGGGAGAAGAATATGACAATAATCACATATGTAATTTAGCAAAAAAAAAAACACATCTAGGGTATCCTCCTAGCTAGGGGTGTTCAAAATTTTCGTTTTTTTCGATTTTTTACCGAACCGGACGGTACCGGTTTTTTTTGGTAATGGTTTTTTCGGTTTTTTTATACTTTTCGGTACCGGTACCGGTTCTTAAATTTTTGAATTCGGTAAAACCGAAAAATCGAAAAAAAAAAACCGAAATTTGAAAAGACCCTTTATTGATACAAATCATTCAATTTTAATTGATACAATTAATCCCAACTATTAAAAATGTATGCTATCTAAAATTTCTAGCATGCATGAAATTGTAAAAGTATAGATTTTTAAATAAATAAAATAAATAATACTAACACCAATAATAATAATAATAAAAAGAAATGGTAGATTACAAAAAGAAATGGTAGGTTACAAAAAAAAATGTAAATTATAAAATGAAATGGTAGATTATAAAATGAAATTCTATTAATATATATAAAAAAATTCTTAGTTTTAAAAAATTTTATTAATATAAAAAAAAATTTAATTATTTACTTTTTGCGGTATAACCGAAAACTGAACCGAAAAAATCGAAACCGATTTTGTACCGAACCGGTACCGAAACCGGTTTTTCAATACCGGTACCGGTTCTTGATTTTTCGATATTTTTGATTCGGTACCGGTTCGATTTTTTACCGATGAGCACCCCTACTCCTAGCTAGTAAATACTTCAGCTAAACAATGAGCTTAGTTGGACTACAAAAATGACATATATAGTTGAGGTCAGTGGCGAAGCCACATAGTAACTTACGGGGTCAATCGATTTCACTGGGAAAAAAAATTGTTTTATAATGTAAGGTAAATTTTAAATATTATATATAAATTGACCTCATTAAAATTTTCTATTATACGGGGTCAAATTAAAATTTTATAATTTTGTCAATCAAATTTTAACCACATATGACTCATATCCTCTCAATATATGTATATTTCTCTATAATATTTTAAACTAAATAATAATCTAATTTATATTATTTTTAAAAATAAATAATGAATTACTTACTTATGAACAATTGTGATTAAAAAAGTCTATTATGAGTCAATATAGTATATATATACCATATATTATTATTTATTATATTTTTATTGTAATATAGTATATATATATATATATATGTGTGTGTGTGTGTGTGTGTGTGTGACCTGAAAGTATAAAGTATTAAAAAAAATAATTCGGGGCGCTTCCTCTGAAGCTCCGCCTAATTATTTATAACTTGTAATAGTTAAGTCCCTACTAACAAAAATTTTTGGCTTTGTCACTGGTTGAGATGACTAAATATATTCCTTGGAAGAAAGAAATAATAAATTGAAAGACAAGGAAAGAATCCAACAAGAAGTTTGCCAGTGAGTACTGTCCACCCACTGCATATATAAAATAGAATAAACAAAATTAATGTGATTCTCAATTTCTTTAGAGGGACGGGCGGCAATCTTATAAAAGCCAGCTTGGAGTGAATTGTTGGAATTACTAAGAAGCATCACCACTTTCATCCGCACTTTTACTTTCAAGTAGTATGTATGCATGGAAATCTGATCAAGCTCTTACATAGTTGCATTTGAAAAGTTATAAACAGGTCGACATGTTCAACTCAAAAATTGAATGGGTCAAACACGTATAATCAACTGGTTAACACGTTAAACAAGATTAGATACGTTTATTTAAAATAATTTAAAAATAAATATGATATAAATTTATAATTTACCTTGAATATTGAGTTTTAACTCTCTCTTTTTAGTTATTTTTTACCATGTTATCTTGCATTTTGTTAACTATAAATTGTAGTAATGAATAAGTTACAGTATTATTCAAAAAAAAGTAAATGAAGTTTTTTTTATTTAAAATTTTTAATTTATGTATTAAACAGGTT
Source organism: Panax stipuleanatus (assembly GCA_020205555.1). Classification (NCBI taxonomy): domain Eukaryota; kingdom Viridiplantae; phylum Streptophyta; class Magnoliopsida; order Apiales; family Araliaceae; genus Panax; species Panax stipuleanatus. Next base: position 3,889,032 of record CM035126.1, read on the forward strand.
ATATTTAATAGAAAAAGAAAAGGGGAATTGTGTAGCTAATACAACTACCACATTAACCAACCAACCGTTGGATATGTTTTTGCTATCGCTTTTGCACTTGGGAATAGAAAATTCAAACAACCGTTCAAAAAGCATGCCCAACCACCTACCGGAAAGTTGGGAATATATTAGTTGGTGGTCACCTTTTTAAAGGTACGTGTCCACGATCTGATTATAATATATTGAAAAAGGAAAAAAAAAAGTATTATTACAACCTCTACGACACGTATTCTCCGATTATTTTCAATGTACGTTTAATAACACAAAATATTACATTAAATGACAAAATAAAATTCGTCATAAATAATTAACGATAAAATTCATTGCAATTCAATCAATTGTCTCGCTATTTCTCTTGGCTGAATTATTTCTCTGGATTAGATTAAATGAGACTATTTTATTACTTGCTTTGTTTGTTTTGCTCTGAATTATTAATTGCTTTGGACTGGAGTAGATAGTTCAATATCCAACGTATGTTTTAGTCATATAGTCTCATTTAAATATCGGACTATTTGTTAAAAAGACTCAAATATCCTGATCAAATAATTGTAATGGACGAAATCCTAATCTAGACAAAAAAGAAAGCCACTTGTCTTATGTTTTGTGCACGTATAATATAAAATTTACTACTACTATATATAATACAACAAACAAAGTAACATTGTTGACTATTTATTATTTAGGTGCTACCGAGTTTTTGTAATTTATTGGTGGATTAGGATCACTTCTATTACACATATTTTTAAAAAAAAATTAATATATATTTAGCGACACAAATATGAAATTTAGACACTTTCGACGGCACAACTATTCACGATAATTTTTTTGGGTCGTCAGTTGTTTGCGAAGATTTTTTTTTATTTTAATAAATGTCATATTTACATTACTAAATATGTATTGAGAGAAATTAAATGATGTGTGTAATAGTGGGATCTAATCCTTTATTACTACACTAAGTTATGGAGGTTTCGAGAGACAAAGGCTAGGGTCGAGTTAATTATTTTATCCGAGGGCAAAGAATAAAGTTGTTATCAAAATAATAGTCCAATTAGGATCAAAATTGATTTGGATCATGATTAATTTTATCGTTCGTGGTTAGGGTGCCGACAAATGTTTACAGTTCAATTTTATGAGTCATCCCATTATTTTATGTCGACTACATATAATATTTTTACTTTTTATTTGTCGAGGTAAAGCTAGCTTATTGTATACTTAATTGAGACTCAAAAGCGGGCAATTTACTGTCTATATATGACAGGTAATTTTCCTCTTATTCTTGTTTCATTTTTGTAGGTATTTAGTAGAACATGCATGCATTTCGATGTGAAATATTGGAAACATATTGCTTGCTTAATTAAATGCTTCTAGTCGTGTTTATATGAATTTCAATATAATAAACAGGAGGAAACATAAATAATATATATATATATATATATATAGTTTATTTATTTTCATCCTCATAAGACAGCGTGATGTTGAGATAAACTCCATTTGATTTCATGATAAAGCGTACGTATTCCACATGTAGAAAAGCTTAAAAATTAATAAGAAGAGGAAGAACAAAAAAGCAACAACTTTTCTTCCGACAAATATCAACTTCCTAATGTGCGTAAATTTTGTATGTCTATTTAATATATATATATAGCTTATAATCAAATCATGGTTGCTAGAAAAAATTGCACGTGAAGTGTTCTCTACACTTTAATGAATATACTTTTTTCCATCTTGCAAATTAATTAAGCACTTATCTTGCCATAGCCATAGGTATTGTAATCATGCAATTAGCATAAGGAAGATATTCTACTAAACCATGAAATATTTATGATTACTATCAGAAAAAATCAAAACCATGACCTAGCTATTCTACTAAAGTGACACACCACTTTAGAGAAAAGAGAGAGATATGGTCATGTGAGCACATGGGGAACTAGGGCCAAGAATAGTACATACATGCATCAAGGCAAGGCATGGAGAGAGATTGATTAAGAAAGGAGCTTCAAAACCAAAATTTTTTTTATCATGAAACAAGAAAATTATCATATAAACAGCATCAACCTAGCTCGACAAAAGAATCTTTGAAATGAATTTGCTTCAGCCCCGTTACATAATGTGTGTGCATGACATTGTGATAGGGGATATATAATTAAGGGCCTTTGACATATGCGTTCGTAACCCAACTTGACTCGGAGAAATATTTAACCTATTGTTGAATGCATTCTTTTTTGCTAATTGACACACACACCATCCTTGCTATCACCAATGATCGAACCCTCGACCTCATGAATATTGTTAGATCTTTGTTGGCTTGACACGGACATGACATGCTGGATGGCCCAACAACATCTCAAGGTTGTGTCTTGACAATTAGCAGGCGTTGGGCGCACAGTGAGGGGATGACTGACTGGTTGTGGAGGCAACTATAGGCCATCATAATTCATAGAGTGAAAGTTTGACGAAAAATTTGAGACCAGATTTTACCCCTGTGACAGATATTATGAGGCGAGTCACACTACTGGCCAAATATCTTTGTGGTATTGTTGAATGCATTCGTATATGGATAGTAGTTGTCATTTATTTATTTTACTATCAAATTTTTGAGGTGGGACTTTCTACTGGCACTTGTATCCCGACACGTGCATTTGAGAAAGAGAGAGGCTAACAGTAAAGAAAGACTGAAGGAGAAACTCCCATCTTTTCTACCAATGTATATATATTCATTCCACTTGAAGAGAGCATGTAAAAGATGCTCCACCCTAATTCAATCCAAAACTAGATAGTTAAAAGAGAAGAATGTTGCAGTGGGACATGGAGATTAATTTATACTTCAAAGTTCAAATAGCATAGAAACAGAAGTCAAGCAAAATGCACCAATAAAAGGGTCATGTAATAAAAAGCTTATTTTGAATTAAAGTAGGACTCTGTATGAGATGGTCTTGGATAAACAGAGATGTCATAGTGACTAGGTCATGAGGCAGGCATATAGCAGTACCACGATATAAAAAGCATATATAGCAAAGCAAAGCTATATATTCCACTTCATTAGCTTTGACAACCTAATGTCTACTTTTCTTTAGGTCTGCTGGGAACAATGTCACATGGAAGGCCCACCATGCATGTTTGGGACTAATTCTTTAGGGTTCCAATTTAATTGGTTGTCCCACTGTCACATGCATGCCTACTTCATCTGAGAGGAGCCATAGCCACAAAGTACACCAGGCCACCACTGAAATTTCCTTTTCCAAGTGTAGTTTGCTCAAATGCCCATGTCACTTAATGACTCCGGCCAACCCAATACTTAGCATTGAATTCTAGTTACAAAGACGAACAAGAATGGCCCCTTGACAAGGAATCTTCTTAATAATAAGTTTACAGAAATTTACCGATTTAGGTTGACTGGGATGATGATCAAGAGCATCCATTAATTATTAAGGGCACTCTAATTAGTTTTAATGGACCATCAAAGATAAGTTACAGATATTGTGGGAACCATACAATTGATAGTGTATGCATGATCATTTTGGTGGAACAATGCTAGGGTCTCAAATTTAAGATCTCATGTCTCTCAAATCCGCATCTCATTCTTATATCAGTTTCTAAATATTTTGATGAATCCCTATGCAATCTCTACATATCAATGTTAGGTTGACATTTGTATTTGAGAGACATTTCAGATCTCTAACATTACTCTTTTTGTCTTTGTTGGGCCGTGAATATTTGGGGCCGGTTGAGTCTTATTAATTTTGGACTTTTTGGATCAAACCCATTTTTACTCTTAGAGCATTGGGCTATTATCTAAGTGATTATTTAGATAAAGCTTGGGCCGAAGCTGGTAGTGGTTGACAGGTGACAGCTTATAGACTAAAGATTATCCCTAATCTATGGGATTAGCAGGCGGCTGATTGAGGTGATGGGCCCAGCCGTCTTAAGCCACCTTCATTAATGTGGAGTTGACATAATGTTGACTTAGTGGAGAGCAAAGTATGATAAAGCATGCATGCAGCTAGTTAACGTAGGCATCAGGGAAAAACATGCAAGTTGGTGAGATGATATATGAGTACAGGGCACTACACGAAAAAGGAGGTAACTAAACACTTTTTTTCTCTCCAGACATTAGAGCACATAAACCTCCATTGTTAACCCTTTTTTCGGCCGGTACTTATTCTCACACCGGAGCGACCCCCGGCGGCCCAAGCCGTCGAGATCCGGTGCTGACGTGTTCATTGTGCAGGGTTAGGTGCGCTTTTTGTGATTGAGGCGCGTGGCGAGATCTTGGCCTTAACATTGGGGCTAAAAGGAGGGCTCTTTAGTGTTTCTGGTTTTCAATCACAAACATTGAATATCTTACATCGGAAGTTATGGTGAAAACTAAGACGGTTACAGCCGAAGGACAGCCGACGACTGCTAGTTCTTCTTCGCAAAGAATCTCAGTGAAGGATAGGTTGGGTCCTTCGGTAAGTATCAATGATAGACTTGGATCATGAGAAGTTCCGGGAGGGTCTCACGCTAGAGATCCTGGTGATGCCAAGAGGAAGTTATTTTATACTGCCAGCAAAAATCCTGACAAGGATCGAAAAAGGGTGGTAGGTACACCGCCTAAGACCCAACACCGAGAAGGTCAGGCAGGCAAAATCTCTACCCTGGCGAAGATGGCGCAAGAGACCGACACGGCTTTGAAAGCACTTTTATAGAAGAGGGAAGAGATTTCTAAACAGATGGTTCTTGTGGCTGAGAAAGAAGATGAGGCATCCAGTTACACTAGACCGGAAAGACGGAGTAGGTCACCAGGTCGAAGAGCAAGGAGGGATGAATATTCTAGGCAGTCTGAAAGTGGGTTTTGTAGTCATTACCCCGACAGAAGACGAAGTGGGTCACGAGAATATTCTCCCGAGACTTTGAAAAGGGTGCCCCGTATTGAGTATCGCAGGAACAGTAGAAAGGATGGGCGCCGAAGCCATTCAAGAAGTCATTCTCCAGAGAGTCCGAAGAGGGTACACCACACAGGGAGTTCTCGCTCCGGCCGAAGTAACAGACGAAGTCCTTCAGGATCATCTAGTCCAGATAGAAAAGATCGAATTAAACATAAGAAGATGAACTTTCTGGTGAAAGAAGTTGCTTCGCCACCCGGGGTAGTAGAAGACTTGGCAAAAGAATTGAAAGAACTTCAAAAGCAGCTAACGGAGGTTCAGCAAGGGAAGGAGACTTCGGACAAAAAGACGTCTCCTTTTTCATCGAAAATTCTTAAGGAGAAAGCAGATCCTAGCAAGAAGCTACCTCACATGGAAAGTTATGATGGTTTAGGAGACCCATATTATCATAGTCAGGCGTTTGAAATGTTGATGGATTATTACGACTACTCAGATGCAGCCAAATGTCAGACCTTTGGAATGACCCTGCGGAAGGATGCAAGGCAGTGGATGAAAACTTTGGCTTCAGACTCAATTTCTTCTTGGGTTGACTTGTGTGATAAATTCCATGCCCGGTTCGGAAGCAACAAAAGAAGGGGAAAACCCACAGGGTCACTAGCGCAGGTTAGGCAGTATCCCAGCGAGACCTTGGGCCAATATGTGAAAAGGTTCAGGGAGGCGGTGGAACAAGTATCGGATCTTAATGACCTTCAAGCTGTAGGGCTATTTTAGAATGGTTTGGACCTGGTGAAGTCTGAGAAGTTGGTGAAGAAATTGATGTTCAAGCACCCGAAGAGCTTGGCTAAAGCATTTGAGAAAGCCGAAGGCTTCATCGTGGTAGAAGAGGCCATGGCTAGTTTGAAACAGGGTTCTTCGGAGAGAGCAAAGGAAAAGGGGAAGTAATCAACTAATGGTAGTCAGAGGAAAAGTGGCGGCAATAATAACCGATCTGACGGAAATCAAAAGAGGTATAATGATAACTAGACACCCAGGGGAGATCGTCTGCCTGTCCCGACTCATAAGGTGAATAAGGTGTATACGCACCTCAATACAGATCGGGCTACTATTCTGGAGCAGATAAAGAACCAGCCATACTTTGAACGACCCCGGAATAATCCTAGGCCAGGATCAAGAGACCCTGCCAGATATTGCGATTATCATCAGGCAGTTGGGCATGACACTAATTCTTGCTGGAATCTAAATGAGTTCATTAAGAGAAAAGTTCAAAATGGTACTCTGGTACAGTATGTAGCAGGGCGAGAACAGCATAGGGACCAGTCGAGGAATAGGGAGTTAATACAAATCGCTCAGCCGGTTCAACCGATACCGAACCAGGTGGCAAGGCATGTTGTAGATGTGATCTCTGGGGGAAACATGGGTAAGGTTGCAGGGAAGAAAAGACGAGGATATTTGGACTCAGTGATGACTCTGGCAGATAAGCCTCTGAAGGCCGAAAGGACGTACCCGGGTTCCGTAATCTCTTTCACAGATGAAGATTTCCCTTCGGAGCCTATCGAACCACACGAAGGGGCCTTGGTGATCACTGCACAAGTCGGTTCGGTGGATATGAAGAGGATGATAATCGACAATGGCTCTTTGGTAGATATTCTATATGTTCATGCTTATCACAGGATGCCTGTGGATGAACAGAAGATGGAAATTGGGCAGGAGGCCCCTTTATATGGTTTCAACAATGATCCAGTCAAAGTAGCCGGAACCATTGAACTGCCAGTTGTCTTCAGAACGGTTCCCCAACAGGTTCAAATCATGTGTAAATTTTACGTCGTACATGTAGATTCAGCTTATAATGCCATTTTGGGGAGATCTACTTTAACAGCTTTGCAGGCAGTTACTTCAATTCCCCACTTCAAAATCAAGTTTCCTACGTCCCAAGGAGTCGGCGAAGTCGCAGGAAATCTGGACTTGGCGAGGAGGTGTTATCGAAATGCCATGATCACTTCGGGAGTAGGAGTCAGCAAGCAGAAATATACCATGGCCATTGAAATGGAACCATTTACAGAGAGTGGAACGGAACCATTAGTCATGCCCGCAGGGGAGACCGAAGATATCGAGTTAGTTCCGGGAAGGAAAGAGAAAACTGTGAAAATCGATTCGGGATTGCCAGAGCCTTGCCGAACAAATTTGATGGAGTTGCTCTGTTGTTATGCCGATGTCTTCGCTTGGGTTCTTAGTGACATGCCTGGGGTGAGTCGAAAAGTGGCTGAGCACAGATTGCAAGTGGATCCAGCTAAGAAGCCAGTTCGGCAGAAGAGAAGGATTTTCGCCCCAAAGAGACAGAAAATAATTGACGAGGAGGTCGCCAAGTTACTAGCTGCAGATTTTATCTTCGAGATTAACTACCCAGAATGGATGGCAAACGTGGTTCTGATACAGAAGCATAATGGAAAATGGCGAGTTTGTATAGACTATACTGATCTGAATAAGGCGTGTCCGAAGGATTTCTATCCTCTGCTTCATATTGACCAACTTATTGATGCAACTTCGGGGTATGCCTTGCTTAGCTTCATGGATGCTTTTCGGGATATCATCAAATTTCTATGTGCAAGGAGGATATACCGAAGACAGCTTTCATTACTCATCGGTCGGTGTATGCCTACAAGAAAATGACGTTCGGTTTGATTAATGCGAGAGCTACTTATCAGAGAATGATGAACCACGTCTTCGCGAAACAGTTAGGAAAGAATATGGAAGTCTATGTTAATGACATGATTGTGAAAAGTATGTCTGTTTGGGGTCATCTGGACGATCTGGAGGAGTGCTTTCAGACAGTTCGTCATTATGATTTGAAGTTAAATCCGACTAAATGCACTTTCGGGCTGGGAGCAGGCAAGTTTTTGGGATATTTGGTCAGCAAGAGGGGTATCGAAGCCAATCCAGAGAAAATCTAGGCTATCTTAGACATGAAATCACCACAGTCGTACAAGGATGTCCAGCATTTAACTGTTAGAATAGCATCGTTGCGGAGATTCATGTCTAAATCGGTAGAAAGGTGTTTACCGTTCTTTAATACATTGAAAGGGCCGAAGAATTCGAAGACGTTACAATGGGCTTCGGAGTGCGAGGAAGCTTTCCAAGGAATTAAGAGGTACTTATCTTCGGCACCTTTGTTGGTGAAGTCAGTTCCTACTGAACCTTTGTATTTGTATCTGGCTGCAAGTTCATTGGCCGTAGGAGCAGTTTTGGTGCATGAGGTTGGGGGTAATCAGCACCCGGTTTACTATATGAACCATGCCTTTAAGGACGCAAAAATAAGGTATCCAAACCTTGAGAAGTTTGCCTTTGCTTTGGTCATTGCTAATAAAAAGCTTCGGAAGTACTTCCAAGGTCGGGTAATAGTGGTATACACGGATCAGCCACTGAAGAAGGTGCTGGGGAAGCCAGAGATTTCAGGGAGACTTGCTGCGTGGACGATGGAATTATCTCAGTTCTTCATAGAGTACTATCCATGGACCGCTATTAAAGGCCAAGCCTTGGCCGATTTTGTGGTAGAATGCTCGTTTTTCGAAGCTGATGGGAGCCTAAACGAAGTGGAGGGATCTACGGAAATGGTGGCTACACTTCAGCAGGCGCACGATTCTTGGACCTTATATGTCGATGGATCTTCTACTTCAGACCTTAGTGGTGCGGGGATCATTCTGACAAGTCCGGAGGGATTCAAAGTGCAGCAAGCTATCAGATTTAAATTTAGGGCAACGACTAATGAAGCTGAATACGAGGCGGTGCTAGCAGGATTGCATCTGGCCCAGAGTCTGGAGGTTCAGAAGTTGATTATTTACAGTGATTCTCAATTGGTCATCAAACAAGTTTCGAGGGAATATGAAGCTCGAGGCTCTAAAATGGTCAAGTATCTTGCAGAATTGAAAGATCGACTTCAGTACTTTGGCTCATGCGAATTTCAAGGAGTTGGTCGAACTGATAATTCAAACGTTGATGCATTGTCGAAGTTGGCTACAACTGAGTCCAGCGCTTTTGACGGGACAGTTTACTTGGAAATCCTGAAACAGGCCAGCATCCAGCGTAAGTAAGTAATATGCGTAGAGTGGTCTAATTGTTGGATGACCCCATATATAAACTATCTAGCAGATGGCATACTACCTTCAGATCAGATGTTGGCTAAGAAGATGTGATACAAAAGTGCAAACTTCATACTTATTGATGGAGATCTGTATCGAAGGGCTTATTCCTCTCCATTGCTGAAGTGCTTGGTTCCGTCTGAAGCAGAATATACCCTTCGAGAGGTTCATGAAGGTATCTGTGGTGATCACATGGCCGCAAAGTCGTTAGTGTATAAAGTGCTTCGTCAAGGTTTTTATTGGCCAACAATTTTCAAAGAGGCTACCGATTATGTGAAGAAATGCCCGAAATGCCAGTTGAATAGTACAATCCCATATCAGCCACCAGAAGAGCTATACTCAGTTTTATCTCCTATACTTTTTGCTGTCTGGGGGGTAGATATACTGGGTCCACTCCCGAAAGCGAAAGGTCAGGTCAGTTTTGTTATAATGGCGATTGATTATATGACTAAGTGGGTAGAGGCGAAGCCGCTTCGGCTGATAACAGAGCAAGAATGCTTGAAGTTTCTGAAAGAGTCAGTAGTATTCCGATTTGGTATTCCTATGGTGGTAATTTCAGATAATGGACGCCAGTTCGTGGGATCAAAATTTAAGGCATTCTTGAAGAAGTTAGGGATTCAGCATCGGAAGACTTCGGTTGCTCATCCACAATCTAATGGGCAAGTGGAGGTGACTAACAGAATACTCCTGAATGGGATCAAGAGAAGGATGGATGACGCTAAAGAAAAATGGCCTGAAGAATTACTTAGCGTGCTATGGGCTTACCGAACTACGCCAAGGACTACAACGGGAGACTCCCCATTTAGACTGGCATACGGTTCTGATGCTCTAGTTCCGGTGGAAATTGGGTCTACAAGTCTTCGAGTCAGTCAGTTTAAGGAATTGTATAATGATGAGGGACTCAAAGCCAACTTAGATCTGCTCGAAGAAATCCGAGAGGCAGCCTTGATAAAATTGACTACATATCAACGTCGTGTGGCTAAATACTACAACAAAGGGGTAAAGCTTCGGAGATTCGAAGTTGGGGATTTTGTTCTTTGGGAGGTAGAGGCTTCTACGCCTCAGAATATGGGTAAACTCATGCCAAATTGGGACGGCCCTTATGAAGTCGTTAGCGTACTGAAGCCCGAAACTTACCGGTTGCAAGCCTTAGATGGGTCTGAGATTAGGAATACTTGGCATGCTGGAAGACTCCGTAAATATTTTCAATAGAGCCAGTGTCAAAGCCCGAAAGTCTGTAACTACTATGACAATCATCAATAAAAGTGGCTTTTTTCTCCAATGATGACTTTTCTTCCTGATAGTTATAAGGTTGGATCCCTTCGACTTTTTTGACAAGCGAAGAGGAATATTTTTTGGGTTGAACCAATTCGGCTCTCGGAGAGAACGAGGTTGCCAGCTTGGTATAAGGTTGGATCCTTCATCTCCTCGTAGCAAAGCGAACTATTGATGGTCCAACCCGTTCGACTCTCGGAGAGAACGTGGTCACCAGTTATAAGGTTGGATCCCTTCGACTTTTTTGACAAGCAAAGAGGAATATTTTTTGGTTGAACCTGTTCGGCTCTCGGAGAGAACGAGGTTTTCAGCTTGGTATAAGGTTGGATTCCTTCGTCTCCTCGTAGCGAAGCAAACTATTGATGGTCCAACCCGTTCGGCTCTCGGAGAGAACGTGGTCACCAGTTACAAGGTTGGATCCCTACGACTTTTTTGACAAGCGAAGAGGAATATTTTTTGGGTTGAACCTGTTCGGCTCTCGGAGAGAACGAGGTTGCCAGCTTGGTATAAGGTTGGGTTTCTTCGTCTCATCGTAGCGAAGCGAACTATTGTTGGTTGAACTCGTTCGGCTCCTGGAGAGAACGAGTTCACCAAATTATAAGGTTGGATCCATTCGTCTCCTCATAGCGAAGTAAAATATATTTTTGGCTAAACAAGACAGCGAAGTAAATATTTTTTGTCTAACCCTTTCGGCTCTTGGAGAGACGGGATTACCAAATTGTTATGAAGCTGAATGACATTACGATTTCTTCGGAACTAATGTTCTTATTAAAAGATTGGTGAATTATTCATTCCAACAATGACACATAATACTCTTCGGTAATGAGTAAGTCTCATCTTACATTGTTACTTGATTTTATTTGAAGTGTTAAGCTCAGATTGTATATTGTTTAAGTAACAGTATAATTAAAATTGAAAATGAATAATAAGGGATAAGATATATTTCGTTAAACATAATAAAGCAATTACATTATCGTTGAAATTTATACAAGTTTATGAAGGATATATTGTCATCGGCGTTACTCCTCGTCTTCGTCTTCAGAAGAATCAAGGAGCAACGGGTTTACAGCAACAGCGGCTAATTTAGCTTTACCGCTGCTTCGGGCTGCCTCATAGCCTTCATAATATATTTGAACTATTTCGGTTGTAAGTTCAGCAGATTTGCGATAGTCAACCTGTATTTGTTTGCGGAGATCTTCGGTAAGTGGGGGCCGGCTAATTTTAAATCACAAAACTCCTTCTCGACTTTGCCCCGGAGGTCAAGATGTCGCTCTTCCGATTTTTTGGCTTCGGATACGGATAGGGTTAGGTTTCGGTTATGTTGAATTAACCGCTCGTTAGCCCCTTGCAAATCTTTGTTTCGTTGGGCAGTTGCTTGTTGAAGGGCTTCTGAAGCGGTTAATTGTTCTTTTAATTTGAGGAGGTCATTCTGAAGACCCTTGGAGTTGAAAAGAGTATTCTCATGTTCGCTTCTCTCCTTGGCCAGGGCAGACCTTAGGATGGCATTTTCTCTTCGGGCCGCCTCTTCTTCGACTTCGGCTTCTTTATATCTTTGGTAAAGACGCCCGAAGATCCCGTTTGCCAGCAATTATTTCAAATTAGGAGAAAAGTTGTACGAGGAAATTCGTGTATAAAAACGATAAGTAATGAATTACTTACTCGGGCCTGATTAGCTAGGCCTTCTTCCATCAGATCCGAAATAGAACTGTTGCCGAACCGATGGTTGTCTGTGTCCAGAACGAAAGAGTTGTAGAGGTGCAGAAGGAATTTCTCGTTCTAGTTAGGCCACAGGCTGGGCGATCGAGACGCTCTAGACGTCGATTCGAAGTAAAGAGGGGTTGATCGTTGAGGAGAAGGTATTGTTTGATTGGGTGGAGGAAGGTCGGAATTTATTGGAAGGTCGACCGGTGGGATCGATTGGTTATCAGACGAAGTTTTTCTCTTTTGTTTAAGTGAAGAACTGGCCTCGGCTTCTTCTTCATCAGCTAGTTGGTCAAGTTCTGTGCGAGGAACCCTCAGATCTTCGGTAGTGAGGGGGACAACTTTGGCTTTTCTCTTTTTTGTATTGAGGATCTTAGTGCGTTCGGTAATAAGAATGTCAAGAAGACTTTCGTTGAGGGTGGGCACGGGTGCAAGTTTTGGTTTCTTGACAGCCTTCTTCTTCAGACGAGGTCGGCTTGCCTCTTCAATGGTATTGGGTATAATGGTTTGAACTTCGATTTCTTGAGCCTCGGGGGGATTTTGAGCTGATTCAACAGATAAAAACTCCTCCAATTTTTTTCGATCGGAAGAGGTAGGTTTGAAAAGAGACACTGAAAAAATTAAAGGAAACTGTTTTAGGACAGTTATTGAAAGAAATTTCAGAACTATCAGAAATTAAACAGGTGTTAGCTTCGGACTTACATTGGTGGTCATACAACCACGCTTGCTTGCTTAGAAGGATGAAACTCCATTCTTTCAAGGGAAGTTTCTCCATGAGTTTCGTTATCTCTCTTATACGATCCTAGGGAAGATCACCTAAGTCTGCAGTGGTGTGTGCGGCGGTAGTCCAGTCGGGGATGGAAGAGACTTCGGGTCCTTTGACGAAGAACCATTTTTCGTACCACTTTTTGTTGCTTGAAGGGGTATCCATCAAAGGGCGTTTCTCGAATCTGGCATTAGGTCTTGGGGCCTGTTTACCTAACACCTTAAAACCCAGTTCGCGAGATTTGCCGGAAGTGAAAAGACTAAAAAACAAATCAATAGAGGGAGAGATCCCTATCTCGCTGCAGAAAGCGATAAATGCAAGGATGTGAATATAGGAGTTAGGAACCAATTGGGCAAATCCTACTCCCATAAACCCTAGAAGAGTGATAATAAAGGTATGAAGGGGAAAACAAACACCCTTTTCCAGAAAGGTGAGGGGCATGGCGGTCCAGCCCTTAGGGCATTGGTACATTCGCTCCGTGAAGGTAGGTACTCTCAGTTGATGAGTGTCTGGAAATTGATAACGCACACGGATGGTGTTGATGTCGTCCTCTGAAAGAGTAGAGGGGCTATTGGCGATAGGGTGTTGGTGTTCAGCCTTGAAATCAAAAGGGGGGATCTCAGGAATAGAAGGGGGAAGACTTTTGCCAGATGAGGGTTTTGGTTTGGGATTCATCTCCGGAATGGTCTGGATAATGGTGTTATCGGAGTTTTGGGCAGCCATTGATGACGATTTGCAAAAAAAGGAAAAATGAAGGAAGAAGAAAGCTAGAATACTTCGAGATTCAAATAAACCGGTAAGGCTATCTAAGTTGGAGGCTTGAGGGTTTTATAATGGTGACCGTTCAGTCATTTTCGAAACCCAAAGGCTGCACATTAAATGGAGGCAATGATGAAGGAGACTGGCATCTGTTCTTGGAATTGGAGAAGCCTTTAATTCCTTTTTGAAATCGAAGAGTTGGCGTCTGACAGTGGATTTGAGGAGTTGGGGGTCCGTATTCGGTTTCGGGTTTTCTAAGTGGACTTGACCGAATCTGTTCGAATTCTTTTTGGTGGTTGGGCCGGACTCTTATACTCTTTCATCAAACACTCTGTTTAATAAAAGACTAGGGGGCAATGTTGGGCCGTGAATATTTGGGACCGGTTGAGTCTTATTAATTTTGGACTTTCCGGATCAAACCCATTTTTACTCTTGGAGCATTGGGCTATTATCTAAGTGATTATTTAGTTAAAGCTTGGGCCAGAGCTGGTAGTGGGTGACAGGTGGCATCTTATAGACTAAAGATTATCCCTAATCTGTGGGATTAGCAAGCGGCTGATTGAGGTGATGGGCCCAGCCGTCTTAAGCCACCTTCATTAATGTGGAGTTGACATAATGTTGACTTAGTGGAGAGCAAAGTATGATAAAGCCTGCATGCAACTAGTTGACGTAGGCATCGGGGGAAAACATGCAAGTTGGTGAGATGATATATGAGTACAGGGCACTACACGAAAAAGGAGGTAACTAAACACTTTTTTTTCTTTCCAGACATTAGAGCACATAAACCTCCATTGTTAACCCTTTTTTCGGCCGGTACTTATTCTCACACTGGAGCGACCCCCGGCGGTCCAAGCCGTTAAGATCCGGTGCTGACGTGTTCATTGTGCAGGGTTAGGTGCGCTTTTTGTGATTGAGGCGCGTGGCGAGATCTTGGCGTTAACAGTCTTGTAACCCAATACCTCCACAAAAATAAAAGATACATCCATACTAATTAAAACTGTTTCTCATCATAATGTGTTAAATGTGAACTGCACAATAATATTATAATGGAGTAGTAAATATCCATTGCAGATAATACGAGTGAGAGACTTGGACCCTAATGCTGCGTTTAAATTGAAGGAATGGAATGGAGATTGGAATGATTCATTCCATTCTAGTTGAAATGAGTTATTCCATACTCTCCCTCCCCCGAGATCTTCATGACTCAATGATAAAAAAAAAACTAGTCACAAAGCTTTGGACATGGAATCTTGGGCAAAAATGTTAAATTTCAGTCGAAAATAGAAAAAAAAAAAAGATGGTTCAATTCATTACAATCGCAACGAAACATAATTTTTTTTATTCCATAGGAATGAGTCATTCCATTCTTACTTTTATTCCTTCAATCCAAACGCAGCATTACAAAGAGGGAGATACCACCTTGCAGGATAGATAGATAGATAAGAATAAGATTGAACGAAGATAAAAAAAAATTACTTTTTGGAAAAGATGATCTAAGAAGGCCTTGCAATGGAAAAAAAAAATCAGGTTGTAAAACTTTTTGTGAAAAGATAATGTAAGGAGGTGTCTCCATCCCAAATATATATAGGAACAATTACATATTATAGTACATTTTAATAAAATATTACAAAAAAAATTCATAAATAAAATATTTACAAAATTAGTGCATATGCAATATTTAATTACAAAAAGAGTGCATTCTTATCCCTTTAATTATGCCCATGATTCTCTCCCACGATTCTCTCCCATGATTCTCTCCCACAATTTTCTCCCATGATTCTCTCCCACTCAGTCTTCTTCCTCCTCTTCCAACCCACCTTCTTCCTACTCTTCCACCACCGCCCTCCCCCACCTCACTGTTCCGCCGCTCCTCCTCCCGCCCCCGCCCCCGCCCCCGCCCCACCCCCTACCCCCGCCACTCCCCTTCCTCCGCCTCCCTTCTCCTCCCCCCGCCAACGCCCCACCCCTCCCTCCGCCTCCTACCGCCTCATACCGCCACCCCTTTATCCTCCTCCCGCCCCACCCCGCCTCCTCCCCTCCCTTCCCTCCGCCTCCCTTCTCCTCTCCCGCCCACTCCCCACCCCCTCCCTCCGCCTCCCATTACCATCCCCCTCCTCCCGCCCCTCCTTTCTCCTCCTCCCGCCCCCGCCCCGCCCCGCCCCGCCCCACCCCACCCCACCCCACCCCACCCCCTTCACTTCCTCCCCCTTCCTCCTCTTCCCCCAAATCGATCCAAGGTGGCCGTTGGTGGAGGCCCCGCCACTGGCCGCGGTGGAGGCCACTCCACCACCCGTTGCTTCCCCTTCCACCACCGGTCCATTCTCCAACTCCACTGGTAACCAAACCTTCATACGTTGGTAACCAAACAGGCATACCAAGGTAACCAAACCTTCATACCAAGGTAACTGAACCTTAATATGAAAGTTTCCTTGTTATGAAGGCTTGGTTACCTTGTTATGAAGGTATGGTTACCTTGTTATGAAGGGTTGGTTACCTTGGTATGAAGGTAACCAATTTAGTTTTATTAGGTTACCAATTTATTTTGAATGTGATGCAGTTGGTAACCAAAATTCATGCAGTAGGTTACCAAACAGTCATACCAAGGTAACCAAACCATCATTCCAAGGTAACCGAACCTTAATATGAAGGTTTCTTTGTTATGAAGATTTGGTTATCTTGTTATAAAGGTTTGGCTACCTTGGTATGAAGGATTGGTTACCTTGGTATGAAGGTAATCAATTTAGTTTTATTTGATTGCCAATTTATTTGGAATGTGATGCAGTTGGTAACCAAACTTCATGTAGTCGGTTACCAAACCTTCCGATAAGGTAACCAATTCAGTTTTATTTGATTACCAAATTTATTTTGAATGTGATGCAGTTGGTAGCCAAACTTCGTATAAAGATAACCATTTTAATTTTTATGGGTAACCAAATCGTCAAAAAAAAATTCAGAATAGCAACTCCGGCGATATAGCGGCGGCGGCGGCGATTTAGCGGCGGCGGCGGGAGGCGGGGGAGGAGAATGATGAACAGTAATTCTTTCATAATTTTTTATTTTTAATTTTCTCATTTTGATTTAAATTTTGAATTATGAATTTGAAATTATTGTTAGATCTAAAAGATTTGAATTTGAATTATTAGTTATCCTTGATTTTAGATTTCCATATTTAATTTGAAATTGAATGGTTTGAATTTTTGCACTTTTTTTGTAATTATTTTATGAATGCACTTTTTTTGTAATTACTTTGTAAAAGTTGTATAGTTCTGTAAAGGACTCATATATATATCTTCTAGCTAGGGCTGTGTCAAATTGCTTGGAAAATGACAAGGGAAGAACATGGGTAGGCCTAGGACTTGGGAATTGAAGAGAAAGAAGCGTTAATTGTCACAATCTAATTAGAAGAGGGCCCAAAATCACAAGGCAAAAGGACTTGAAGAAATACACTTGGGGACATCACATGAAAAGATCGAATTTGTGATATGTTCCACAAATGTTTGGTTGTCCAAATCTTGTGCGACACATCACATGAATTTGGGTAAGAAGAGTAGTAGGGTCCCCCCCCCCCCCCCCCACTCCTCACTACGGCCTCAGGGGGTGTTTGATAAAAATTGAATCTGAATGAAAAAAATTATTTGATAATTAACATGTCTGAAACATCTGAATGACATAATTTTATTATTTTACCCCTCTGAAAAAATTCAAAGTTGTTGTAAATTTATTTAATATTACTTAATATAATAGTTAATATTTTTTTAAAGTTTATTTAAAAAAAATTTACTTTATTCAGCTGCTCATTTAGGCAAAAAAATCTTACTTGCCATTCAGCTCAATCATCTGACCGATTCAGCCATTCAGACAATTTTTTTTTTAAACAAACACACTTAATGGCTGACCGATTCAGTCATTTAGTTGTATTCAATCCTAAACAAATAGCTCATCAATAGCCCTTGAAGGATAGATAGAAGTTAGATTCCCTTTAGGTTTTATTCCAATCTTTGAATGGCTAGGGAAATAGCCCATGGGCTTTCCCTAATAAATTTTGTTTCAGAGCTTTCACTGTTCCTGTAAGGACAAGTATTGGCCAAGAAAATGATATATATATATATATATATGCACTGATATATATGAACCCTTTATTTCCAACCTAACTCTCAAGATTCGATTGTAGATATTGTCATCAGTTATTCGAGATATTGCAAATTGTGACAAGCTTCGAGTGTAACAACCAAAAAGTAAAAAATCTGGCTCATCATTAGTAAAACGTACCCAGTAATGATCCCAAGACGAAGTCACCAGTTAGATTTAAATTTTACTTTTCTTCATTCCAGGAGAAAAAATTTACAACTTTGACTCGGTCATATGTTTCAAGTAATTTACCAAAAAAATCTATTGCATTAATCAAAATCAAATAATTTTTTAAAAATTTAAAATTTCATAAATTGATGGGGTAAAAAATATATTAAAGGGAACTCTTTTTGTGGATGTAGGAAGCATCGCATCACATTAGATATTACAAAAACAATAAACCGATCAGGAGGTGCAAAATATGCCATTTGTCTGTCAGTTGGACCCACAATCGACTAAGTTAAGATTACAACAGAATCAGCCAGTCAAGACTTGGAATCAAGCAGACACTTGCAAAGGAAAATATCACTAATCCCTTCCACAATATCTGTCTGCAGCTATGTACACAAATTTCATCCATCACTTCATACTAGAACTACCTGTAGTCTCCACAGAACCAACTGCTTCCTGATCAACTGATCCAATAAATAGTTGTGAAGCATATGTGCCACTTTTCCTCAACTTACCAGGAAATTCCTTGCCTAAATTACCCTTCAGGGAAAGGTTTTTTTTAATGCGACTTCGATTGAGTAACAACATAGTGTTGCGTGGAGGTGCATGCAGAGCCCCTTCAACGCAGTCGCCAGCTTGTGCACAGCCCCATGGCTTAGATGGCCCATCTTCACGAAAAGGTCTTAGCCTTGGAATACCATTCCTCAACTTGGAACAAACCCGCTGCTCAGCAATATTTTCCTCGTCTGATCTAACGCATAAAGGACAAGGAGGGTCACTCTTGCGTGCTTTTGGTGTCGTTTGCTCCAAGCATTCTGCATGGTAAACATGACGGCATGAAAGAACTCCAGTAACAGGCATGTCTCCACTTCTCACAATGCGTCGAGAACTCCAAGGTGATCTCTGGGAAAGATACCTCTCACACAAACCACATTTAATGCCATCTGATATGTTACATGATCGGCTGAAAAAATCAGATTCACCAGGCTCAGAAACGTCCGTGAAATCAACATCACCACTACCGCTGCTAAACCGATGCCTATCTCTATGAGAAATAGTGGCATTGAATTCTGAAAACCCAGTGGCTGTGGTATCAACAGTTTCTCTTGTAGGCGATTCAGATGGAACGGAAAGAGGGTGAATCGGTTTGGACATAAAGAAGCGTCGACTTGAGAAGTTACGATGAGAAGAATGTGACTTCACAATGGACTCATAATCGCTACTGTCTGATCGGGATGAAGTAGACCCAACACTGTCCCGAACTGCAGATATACCCTATAAAAAGAACCATCAAGGAGAGAAAGTTGTATCCCATAAGATGCCCATCAACAAGTCAAGAAATATAATGCGAATAGTAGGACACATTACCTCCATAGCAGGTGAAAAGGACAACTGGCCTGAAACTGCAGAATACAACAGAAGAAGAAAAATATCTCAGTAAAACTATTTAGAGCAATTAAAAGCTCTTTCAATACTTCTTAAGCCAGAAAAGAGTTTAAACTTAAGCAGTAACAGATAACTTGAACCATTAAACAAGACAAATCTACACCATATACGTAACTAAAATGTGGTAATAACACTTCCACATGTTTTTTAGACCTATCAGTCTTACCATTCCTTTTTCCTTTTTCGATAATTTTTTTTGGATAAGTTAGAAATAACCAGTCATATCTTTGAATGCCTTTCCCTGATATTTGCCGAACATACGTCCCTTAAAGAGTGTAAAAATAACACAATTTAAACATTGCACATACAAACAATTGCATTGCATGAAGAATTCCAAGTACTATTCAGTTTCTCAAATCCTTCTTCCTGAAAAGGAAACAAGCTAAAACTTGAACCATGAAACACACCGCACACCATCTACAAAATAAACTGGATTGTCAAAACTTAGAAATTAAAATGGGAAATTAGTGTTAGCCTTCACAAACAAGACTTTGGGGTGCTTATTACTCTGAATTGATGGCCATTGCTAGTTAAGATACATGGTTTAAAAGTTTAAAATTATACTTGAAAAGAGAGAACTTTTGTATTTCTAATAGTATGAAATATGGAATTTTTTATATTTCTAATAGCACGTGCAAGAATTCTGGAATCACTTCTAAACCGGGTTAAATACACTTTTTTTCAATCTACTCGACCTCGATTTACAAATGCATCATTGGACTAATTTTTTTTCCATTCGACTCACACTGTACTATATTTTTTAACAAAACGTTACAAAATCCGTCAAATCAGTTGACTTTTAACGGCGAAAAATAAAAAAAAATTAATTTTATTCAGCTATCTACATGGATATCTAAGATTGGTCCATGTGGCTTCCATTTGGAATTACAAAAAAAAAAGAGTTGAATAAACTATAAAAATAAAAATATACTAAAAGGTAAGCTTTAAAAATTTTAGTATATTACAAATTAAAAGAAGAGTTATAAAAAATTAATACAAAACCAAATAATCTGGAACTCCTCCAAAATCCAACGTTTTGGATCTTCATAATCCATCATCAACAACCAAGATCCACAATTCCTTCTCCCTCTCCCTCTCCATCTCATCTCATCTCCTCTCCTCTCCTCTCCTCTCCTCTCCTCTCCTCTCCATCTTCATAGTGCTTCTTCAACCATCACCATAGTCGGCACCGCCGCCACCATCAAGCCTGCCGTCAAAAATCTCTTCAAATTCCATTTCAATGTCTACAATTTCTAACAAAATCTTCAGCCCCATATGACAAAGTGCAAAGATAATGATGTTCTTTATTTATTTTTTTCTGATTATGAATGGATCTATGAAAAATAGGTAGGGTTGAAAAGAAGGGCATGAGAGAGAGGGGAAATGGGTCTCTCTTTTTTTTGCTAAACCCTTGTGAAAAATAAACTGTATCACATCAAAATCATTTCGAGTGGCCTCCGGATTGCTTCCTTCGCCACAATTGCAGGATTTTTTTAATAGCCCTTCTTCTCAAATATAGGGATCTGATGAGGAAATGGGTCTCTTGCCATCAATATTTTGTATATTAGGTATTAGTTTTCATTTTACAAATGGATTTTAATTAAGTTCTAATTGCAAATTAAATTTTGAATTTAATTTCTTCTAATTAAGTTTTGAAAGAGAAAATTTTGTGCAAATTGGAGCTATTGAGATTCTCTGTTATTGCGTTATTGAGGATGAACAAAGATGAAGAACATGAACATGAAGAATATGAAAATTGGGCATTTATTTTGGGGAATAGCATTATTACCTTTGTTTTATTACTACTTAAATGTAGTTTTATTTTTATTTTTTTGTGTAAAAAGTTTGTTTTAAGTAATTTATTTAGCTTGTATAATTTTTTTAAGTGCACTCAAAAATAAAAAATATATATAAACAAATTTTAATATACCAAAATATTCTTCCAATATTGCCTCTTTTCATTTTTGCCCAATATATATCCAACAAATTTAATTCATTAGTTTTATATAAATACATTTGTAAAAATTATGCATTAATATATTTTATTACTAATTTATTTAATTAATATATTTTATTATTAATTAATTTAATTATTTGTTATATATCGAATATTCTTTTTTGTTGTTGAAAAAAGAAAGTTTATTATTTTTATATAGAAGGTCTTACACAAATGTCAATTTTATTTAATTTATTTCTCTAACTAAACTTCTCTTTCCTCCATGTAGATGCCACATAGATTAGTTGTTAAGATTTTAACAGAGCTAACGATTTTTTCACTTTTTGTAAATAACATATAGTTCAATGAGTTAACCGTAAAAAAATTCACTCCAATGATGCATTTGTAAACCGAAGTCGAGTAAAGTGGAGAAAAGGGTACTAAACCCCTTCTAAACCACAATAGTTTAGCATCTTACAAATAAACTAGAGGAAACCGATAGCTACAATTAAATTTATTGAAACTTCCCAGGCTCTTACAACAAACAATTATACCAATTAATAGTGTACAACGATGTATCAAAATACTTGATGAATCGAATTCAAAAATCCATTACTCAAATTTAATTGATGACAGCCCTTGTAGAAAGGTTACTGGGTCAAGTTAATATTCGAGGGTGCATAGGATGTACCAAGTTCCAATATTTTTTAATGTTGAAGTTAGTTATTAATACGGAGTCCAAATCTTACAAGGTCTAAAATTGCTCAAAAGGTCTATATAGAGCATTATAATACTTTTTTATATATATCAAGATCAGAGATCTTCACAAGCTTCTATAGGGATTATATGATGCAATTCTAAACCCTCATTATGATTCCTGGCATTTCTTGTACTTTTTCTTCTCCTCCTCCTTTTTTGGTTTTCTGTACTTTTACCCTGCAACCAGACATGAAAGTGATGAAACTCTATCTTAAGTTCTTAATAAAATCTAAGACCTAAATGTACACACAACCGAATCAACCTCTTACACACAGCATCCCTATCACTGTCAAAGAGTAAAATTCTGCTTAGGTATGGTGTTCATCAGCCAGGAAAGCTCCTAAGATCTCCTATTTAATGCTTAATCGAGCCTTAAATTTTTACCATTATCTACTCTTTGTGAACCCAGAACCCAAATTATTCTTGGCTTTTAAAAAAATAAAACATGGAGAAAAAACTAGACATTAAAACCCTAATTTTAGTAGTAAATATACAAATTGACAAAAAATATCAAAATCCCTCCAATCTATGGTCAAATGAGCCTAATGAACAATAGTACCAGGACGTCATTGATAACCAACGATATGTTATCAGTAAGCAATGCAAATTATTAAGATGAAGTCAAATCCCAAATCTTACTTGTGAAAGATTGTATTTCCTGAAATCTCACACACTTTCCGTAAATGCCTCAATATTGCAATGCAATGCCCATATTGCAAACATCCTCACCTGCAACAATGTTGTCGTGCTAAAACTTAACCAAAATTAGATATCTTGTTCTAGAAACACATATTTTTCAAGCCTAAAAAATAGAAAGTCCCCTTACAACGTTACATCTCTTGACAAACCCTAGACCTGAAATTTCAAAATCAGACCAGAACCTTCCATGCAATGGAACAGTCACCAGATCTTCTTTCTACTAGTGTGTATAATTGATGTTGCAATGTCTTTCCACTTCGATATACAAATAATCAAGTCTTCATACAACTGGTGGAATACGCATCAACCAGGGAGCATTATCCCATTTGGTACATCTATACATGTTCGTATGCCCATTCTAATCTTGTCTAACTTTACTAACCCCCCCCCCCTTCTCAAACCGTATCTTGTTCGTTCTGGAAACACGTCTTCTTATTCCGTCTTTTCTCAAATATTCTTTAACGAAAGAAATAGAAGCTCGAGAAGGAATACCAAAACCTAGTTCACTCGTTGAGTCTCTTTACATCCATGGCTGAATGGTTAAAGCGCTCAACCTTATACAAGGGGTAAATTCGTAGGTTTGATTCCTGCTGGATGCACTTGGAACGTTCGCTGCTCAGGGAATTTATACATATAGCTTATAGGGTACTTTACTCGCTCAACACTAGATCTTTCACACTTGCGTGTGAAAGATTGTATTCCCTGAAATCTCACACACTTTCCGTAAATGCCTCAATATTGCAATGCAATGCCCATATTGCAAACATCCTCACCTGCAACAATGTTGTCGTGCTAAAACTTAACCAAAATTAGATATCCTGTCCTAGAAACACATATTTTTCAAGCCTAAAAAATAGAAAGTCCCCTTACAACGTTACAGCTCTTGACAAACCCTAGACCTAAAATTTCAAAATCAGACCAGAACCTTCCATGCAATGGAACAGTCACCAAATCTTTCTGCTAGTGTGTATAATTGATGTTGCAATGTCTTTCCACTTCGATATACAAATAATCAAGTCTTCATTCAACTGGTGGAATACGCATCAACCTGGAAGCATTATCCCATTTGGTACATCAATACATGTTCATATGCCCATTCCAATCTTGTTTAACTTTACTAACTCCCCCTTCTCAAACCGTATCTTGTTCATTCTAGAAACACGTCTTCCTATTCCGTCTTTTCTCAAATCTTCTTTAACGGAAGAAATAGAAGCTCAAGAAAGAATACCAAAACCTAGTTCACTCGTTGAGTCTCTTTACATCCATGGCTGAATGGTTAAAGCGCTCAACATATACAAGGGGCAAATTCGTAGGTTCAATTCCTGCTGGATGCACTTGGAACGTTCGTTGATCAAGGAATTTATACGGGTACTTCACTCGCTTAACACTAGTTCAAAACATCCATGAAAAAGGATGATAGATGATTGAAAATGTTGCTTAAAGATTGCAACTATAGTCAGGGTAAGAGTTCCCATCCATCATGTCGAAGCCTCGTTTTACCTGCCAATTACAATGGATCCGTCAGATTGAAACCTCTATTTGATTCGGTAACTAAGGACAAGATTACCATTGCACCGACTTTGATGTCCCGAATGTTCTCAGTCACCTTAATCGAGCTTTTCATCGTAGAACTTTTACCCTTTCAACTGGAGCACAACTAGACTTACATCGCTTTCACTAGAACCAGAGTCATAGGGGCACTTTTTGTTTTTCCTTCCGTAAATCACCCCTACGTTTTTTGTGGAGCACATAATTTACCTTAATCGGAGAGAGTATATCCAATCTATTTCACCGACAAGAGCATGATTGAGGGCTTTATACTGTAGTATCTAACTTTTCAATTGGTCATTGGCTTTATCCCTTCATATTCTGTATCTTGCTGCTTCTTTGCTTGCTTTTCTCAATCAAGCATTCATGGGCTTAGCAAAGAGATAGTAGCATTTAGCTTAAATCAAAGAGATTGTATGCCTCTTCCGATGACCCCACAAGTCCTATAAACTAAATGAGCATTTGTATTTTGACTATTACAGTAATACATGTCACTTGTCAAAAAAATACACATAAATAAATAAATAATTATTACCTTTATATCATGATAGATGAATCTCTTTGTTTAGCATGTAACTAAATTACCTAGATAAATAAATTAATATAAAAAAATGTATGTATCATATTCTTATACAAATACTCCCTCCGTCCCAAAATAACTGCTTAGTTTTGACTTTTTAAAGTCAAATTGACTATTTTTTAAAACTATTTTTTGTACTATGTTTGCCAGAATATAGGTGCAGAGGTTATAACAAAAAATATATATATACAATTTACTACTAATACCAATTTTTATAATGTTAAAAATATATTTATACATGCTTAATTATTAATTTTAAAAATAGTCAATTTGACTAAAAAAAGTCAAAACTGAGCAGTTATTTTGGGACGGAGGGAGTATATACTAATTTACTGCTATTGTAAGCTTAATTACTATTTACAACTCATTCCACTCTTTTAATGCATACTTAGGGTTATTAGTCCTAAATTTAAGAATAAAATAGCTTGCTTCAGTAGATTAAGAAAGTAAAAACAACTTGATTAACACCTTAAAAGTAAAAGTATCCTTTTTTTCTTCTTCGGATATAGCTGCAAAAGAGAGCCTTTAAGAAGATTTAGCTTTTTGTTTGGATAAGCGAACGCCTTTAGCAATGTTTAAAACCACGCAATATCCCCAAATCTGAAGTTCATGTACCCGCAAACGAGTATCTTGAACTTGACATTTTTGCTTGCTAAAGAAAAAATTAATGAGTATAAGTGGAACCAATTTTTACCCTTATTTTTGTTGCGACGACATCAACAACTAGCATATCTAGAAAAGAACAATGTTGAAGAAAAATACAGTGTTATCTATCCATCTCCCTCCACCAACACCCGTCTCTTATGGCACCACAAATATTACTGGGCCCCAATTTTTTCTACAGTGTTAGAATTTCAAGATTACCCAATTATCTATTGTATGTATAGGATTCCAAGATTACCCCGATCTCGTATGTATATATTTTCAATGTACTAGAGAGAAATGTTTCAAGTGCAAGCGGGATGAGGAGAATCCCCAACCATACCCACCCCATCGTTGACAAGCCTAAATATAACCTACCGTCTTTAACCACCCTAGGTTTTTTTGTCACGTCAAGGGAGAAGGATAAAGTAAAATAGAACAAATTTAACATTTGCACAGCACATGAGCGTAATTTTTGTAAGGCTATAGGCCAAACTGTAAATACGTGGAAGTTAGGACGTATAAGTAGAATATTCTAGAAATAGCTACCACATGGTGCAAATTAGCAAAAATAGCTTGGAATAAGAACTCTTAAAATAGAAGGCAATCGAGGCATGTATGAGATGAAGTATATAACATATTGAATATGAACGGCAAAGAATTGTCTTGGCCATTCTCTTTATCCCTCTTTATGCCTCTCTCTCTATATATCTATTTATCCATCTTCTTCCCCCAATACCTATCAATTTCCATCTATTTTCTCTAATTACTTCCTACTACTTAATTTCTCAACTGATTTTTTATTGAGTTATTACTGGTTCTGCACTAAAAACCTACAGCCATAGCCACTATATTTTCACCTTCATCACCAACTTCAGCCACTGACAGTTGAATAAGCACCACTAGTTCAAATTTGTTAAGCTCATTAGGGTTGATCTTAACATAATTAGTCAAATATGGGGTGCATTTTATCAATTACATATAATTAATACACACACACACACACCTAGAAACATATGACCAAAGTGTCAACAATTTATTTCAACCTATCAAAATTTACCCAGGAAAACAAAACTGAAACCTACAATACAAAGCAACACATTAACTCATGCATCACAAACCTCAAAAAGGAAAAAGTATAATAAAAGAAGAAGTAACAGTCAGAAAAAGTTTCTAATTATTTCAAAATGCAAAAGTTTTGAGAAAGACAATTAATGAGATTACCTCTCCTTGATGAAGTTCCATAATCATCTACACTAATTTCCTGTATAATTGGGGGAGTCCACTGCTGGATTGGAGAGATGTCAGATGGACTACTAAAATATGGGCCAGCACCATCAGATGCAGTATAATGGTGATTGGCAAGATGGTTCCCTCTTAACCAACTTCGACTTTCTCTGCTGTTTGATGATGTCGAAGAACCATACAACTGACTTCCCTCATTAGAACCAAATGATGGCCCTTCAGGTTGGAACCGGAAATCCCATCTCGATGGGGGAGGAGAGAAGCTTGTATTGGTTCGCCAGTAGGGCTCTTGTGGACCCATGGACCACTCCCCACTAGCTGCATTGGATCCATGTGGCCTAGCAGCCACACAACAAAGGGACCCCATTTTTGCAGATTTTTATACAACTCACCAGAACCAATATTGCTTGCTTCCACTATCTCCGCAGATCTTAATGAATGTCAACCTGAAGTCAATTAACTTTCTCAAGTTCAAATTTTGAGAAGACACATAAAGACTGCCTGTGCCACATGTTACTAGTATAGCGTAGAACACTATCCTTTACTAATGCACTTAGTCCCTCAGCTGTAGAATATTTCAAGAATCCACAAATGAGACGCTGGCATCAAAAGAAAACAAATACAATTGAAACATAAAATTCAATAGCGCAGACAAAATAGACAAGATAATGAGCTGAATATGGTCGATCAAAATTAAAGAAAAACTAGAGTTGATTTTTTTTCCATTTGTTAGGATGAAAATAAATTAGTCTTGGCTTATGATTCAATTGCAACAAGTTTAGCTATTGAGCCTCAAATTTTATGTTTTTACGTGATCAATGCATAAAAAAGGGGCATTCATATAATTAAAAATGCATCAAACAATAAATTTCAGAACTTTGGCCAAAATGGTACTTTATATATTTACTTTACATGTGAAGGGAATATAAATAAAATTTGGAAAAAAAATGCTACAAATGGAAAGCTAATAAAGTATTATCAAATACTATGGAAACTACACCAATTAAAGCAACGCCAGTGAGTTCAAGTAACACTTAAGCTAAAGCACCATTATTAAGTTCAACTACAAAAAATAAGAAATTAAAGTAGCAGTCTTTCAACTATTAATACATAATCAAAATAATACCCTAGCAATTTTATGTAAAATAATCAGGGCAGATGCAAAATAAGCTCAAAGATGTACTAAAAACAACATATTATCCACTATATCTCCCGTTACAGAAAATCTAAATGCAAACTTACAGCGTATCACTTAATAAGTGATGGAATACGAAAACCCTAGCAGTCGTCAAATCATTTCAAAAGCCAAAAGCTATGTTATAATACACGATAGGCAAATATAAATATCCATAAATAAATATACGAGGAGAGATGGAGGAACGGTGGAGTGTGGGTGAGCTTACGATTATAAGTCGAGGGAAGAAGTAATCGACTGGAGGAAAATGTCCGTGGGCGTGATGAAACCCTAATATGACGGAGAGGGCGCGATATTTAAGTGCCTTTTGCTTTCATGCCCTTCATCCTGTCTTTTCTTTTCTTACTCGCCTTAAATTTTACTCTCTTTTTCTTCTTTCTCTTCTAAATTTAATTTTTCTCCCTTTCTTTTCTTCTCAAACCCATAAACAAATGGAAAATGAGAGTATCATTGCAGTGCAAGAGTTTTCTACCTAATTATATATAAATTTAGTAAGATTATAAAGTTAAGTCCACAAAATTATACACATCATTAGTCCACAAAATTATACACATCATTAAAATATTATTAATTATAATTATTCGCGTAATATGCAATAAAAAAGTTGACATATAAAATCGCAAGATATTTCATTTTACAATGGTATATATTACGAATATTTACATTAACTTTTTGATTGCTAGATACGTTAATAGTATAAATAGTAATCCTTTTAGAAATTTATGTAATGAATATGAATTTCTTATAATTTTATCTCATCCTACGTATTAATACATACATTTTGTAATTGTAATTCGACATAAATTTGTTACAAAGTGTAATAGTGATGTATATATTTTAATTATAGGGATTCCAGCTATTGAACTGTCACCCTAATAACACACACACACACACATATATATATATATATATATATTAATGTCAGACCCAACATTCTCCTTATATTTATAAATTGTTTCATACTCGTTTTTTTTTATTATTATTATTACTGAGATTATTGCAAAATGGAGAATCACGATTCATAAAATGAAATTACATAAATATGAATGTTCGGTACAACAAATCTGATCTTTAAGTTAAATAAATCCACACAAGCCCCAAACTTGATCCACACAAGTGTCTACCAAACATGAATCTTGTTATATAACCATACCCATAAATCATTTTCTCATGAGCTAATTAATGGACAAATGCCTCAAAATTTGTTCTCATTGTGAAGAAACTTCCACTCTGAATGTAAACCTTGCACAATGAAGCATAAAAACTCATCACTTGTGCTGCTACTACTTGCGAGCTATTCCATACACATGAGGGCTTATTATAGAGAGAGTAGATAAGAAAGCCATGTTAACGTCGACACTAGAGAACCCAGCTGCGGATATACTCGTCCCCGTGTTTCTAGTGAGGTGACAGCCATCAGCAACTGTTTGCTGCAAAGGATCTAAAACACCTTGTACAAATTTTAGAAACGTTCCATCTGCCCAGCAACAACAACAAAAAAGGACACCCTTTAATTCAACAATGTGCTAGCGCAACAAGAGGTAAGACAAGGTCAAATCAAAACAACCATTTTGTTGTTTAAAAAGTAAGGTGAGAAAGTTCTATCCTACCTTTTGCTGCAACATGTTCCACAAATAGGTAAAGTCCGCCTGGTTTAAGCACCCTCCTCACCTCTGAACATAACGATAAAATTTATGCATCAGCAGCAGCAGATTTTTTGACTATTTTGTATGTTGAATGTTGGATTGACATCTTAATAGTTCTATCACTACTGATAAATATTAAGGGGGTTACTATCAGTTCATTGAGCCAGTTTTTGATATGGTTATGCTGTTCTGGTAATTCAGTATTAATTACCTTTTAAAGAGCTAAGCATTGAAAAATACATTTGCATAAATTTTGAAATATCTGAATAACTACTGATATTATCAACTGAACTTGTTTCATAATATTTTTGCCTTCAAAAAATATGAGCATCTTATACGAAGTTGGACATATATATGTTCCCATCTTAAGAATAAACTCGTATACCTTGCAGTGTCGCATCAACATCTTTAACAGAACATAGCACGAGGGTCCCAACAACTGCGTCAACGGACACATCACTTAGTGGCAAAGCCTCTCCAACCTGAGTAAAACAACCTGCATCAATTATCTAATTTGCATCTAAATTTTTGTTGGTAAACAAAGATATATAGAGCTCACAAATTCAAAATAAAATTGAAACCAATCTTCACAACTCAATTACAATCATAGTTGTCACGGCGTCACGGTGAGACGCGGCGTTAGTTGACCGCCAGGACGCCTAGGCGATAAGACGTCCGCCATGGCGTTCATATGATTAATAGTTAACAATGTACAATTTATATATTATTTATTTTACTTCAAAAGTATATTCGACAATAAAGTTTTATGTACATTAAAACTCAAAACATAATAACTAACATTATGGAAAAATTTAAAAACATAATTATATGAATACTTCACAATCAAAATTTAAAAATAAAACACTTGACATTAAAAACTAGTAAAACAAGTTAACAAAAAGTGACAAACAATAGGTAGAAAATAAAGAAACAACTAAGTCAACACTCATCACACATTACAAGTCTAATAAGTAATAAAATTACATCATATAGCTAGTTCATGGGTTATGATGAGTTATGGGTACAAAATGACTTAATCACTTAATTTTGGCCAACTACCAAGGGCGTAAGCCTTGGCGGCTCAACGTCCAAGGCGTTACCTTGCCTTCTCCAGCGTCAAGATGTCTAGTCGTCACCTAGGCGACATAATGACAACTATGATTACAATTGTTGCTTGTCACAGTTCTATAAAAAAATTCTAAACCTAGATTCTTATAACTAGATTCCTACTCATGAACATATTGCTGAAATTGAACAAAAGTGATTGGATCTTCATTGGTTTGTCATTCACCCAGATACTCTAACATACACTCAACTCCTTGATTCACATGGTTCAAACGCATACTATTTCCTTTTAGTCATCTGCTGCTTTCTACTAATCTTGTTAGTAAAAGTTTTATAAAGAAGCTGAAGAGAACACCCTATGCAACTCTAATTTTTTTTTTTAGTTTTGGAAGTGAAGAGTCTCAAGTATTACTCATCCCTAGGAATTAACTTTTAATTACTTTTTAGAGGACAAATTCTACTATTTAAAAATGTTATAAGGAATCAAGCAATATCACATAAACTAGATCTCACAACTACAAATTGAATCTCTCATAGAGGATATGTTGCATCGTAATGCCCTGTGATTTAGTTTCTATGTTAAAGTGGACTGGCTGAATAGTGAAAAAATATCTATTACCCACATTGAATACCTAGAGAAAACATGTCTTGTCTAGTATATAATAACTTGGGCTAATTCTTCTCATAGCAAATTGGTTTTGAGTTAGAGAGGTTGATATTTTTATATACTAGACTTTTGACCCATTTTATAAATCTAACATGGTATAAGAGCGGGCTATCAAACACTCTTCTTAGCATTCATTCTTACCCACTTGCAGTCCATTTCTTAATGGTCAAAGTTTATTCATTTCTTAACTAGTACCACTTATCAATTGAACTAGTAACACTTATCAACTGGACCAATAGTTGCCCGTGGTTTAGTAGCTTCTTCTGGGCTTGCTTATCTTGTATGGGTCTTCATATTCATCGGGTTCACATGCAACCCTCAATACACCGGCTTACACATGAGGAAGAGTGTTAAAGTATATATCTTGTCCCACATTGAATACCTAAAGAAAATATGTCTAATATATAATGACTTGGGCCAACTCTTTTCATAGCCAATTGGTTTTGAGTTAAAGAACTTGATATTTTTATATACTAGACTTTGAGCCCATTTTATAAATTTAACAATGTCAAAATAAAAATTGCCATGAAGAAGTTGGCTTTTCAGATGAAGGATAACACATAAGAACAAGAGTTGAGGTTGATCATCATAACCATAGAAACTTACGTTAACGAATTTATGCCATATTGACAATAGTGTCGGACTTCGGTTGAAACACTATGAGCAAGTCATGAGTCCAACATTTGCATCAAGTTAAGTCAAAAATTCACTATTATGAAAAAATTGGAAACCTCAAACTTGAAGGTGACATGACGAGAATAGAGAGTACAAAATATACAAGATTGAAGTTATAAGGAAGATTTCAAGGATCTATATGATCAGGAGATTGATGAAAAAGATAATGCAATTCCTCAACCCTAAGATCAACCTCACCGAGACTTTCAAATCTTTCACAAATTCACAAAGATGAAGCCCATCAAAACACCAATCTACTAAAGAGGAACATGCAGCCAGCGATCAACAATATTTAGAAGAAAGTATGATATGAAGAATGAACTAATATATTTTAATATACCGAGTTAAAAAAATAAGGAGACTTTGTCTGATGATTTTCTGTTAATATTGCTAAAGATACCAAGATCCATTACATATTTATAGGAAGAGTGGATCATGCAGCTTCAAACAAGCTAGCACAAATCCATTGTCCTTTTTCTAAAAAGGTGAACTGCACACAAGCTTTGGCTATTATTTGCTGACACATCAGTAGCCTGGCATCTTGTTTGTACTGGAAAATCATTTTTTTCACAACTTTCAGAAAGAAAATACCGTAATTGAATAGAATTAAGATCAACAAGTGGAGTAATATATGAAAGAGGCGTACCGCTTGAATAAATTTAAATTTTTCCGGAGGAATGCCATTAGACACTGCAGCTGCTTGTGCATACTTCTCCATCTTCTGATTTGGATCAACTCCAACTACATCAACATCATTATTACCAGCATAGTATTTAAGATTAGGACCAGTCCCAATCCCGAGCTCCAAAATTTTGTTATCCTTTCCTCTCAAATTAGCAAAAATGTGTGACTTGTAACCTGCAATCTTACCAAATTTAGACAATTAGTAAATCACAGTTTAGAGGTGGACATTCTTAATCTTAATACCGCCTTATAAATGTCTGCAGACCTCTGCCTCATAAGATTCCATACTTGAATTCATAGCTAGTGCATAGAACTCCTCGTACCAATCTGGTCTTGGAGGGTGAATCCTGTTCAGCATGCCCTTCATAAAGAGGAAATCATTGAGTTTCTCATCAAATTTTGTATTCGTTATTTTTTTTTAAACTTAAAGCAATAATTATATTTAAAAATAATGTTTATGATTATTGCAACTTAAATGCACCGAATAGAACTACTATCAAATCTAGTTTTTTCACCCCAAAAATAAAATAAAAATCAAATTTGAATTTCAAATTATGCATTTGATAACGCAACAAATATCAGTTCTGCTGCTCATATAGGAAAGAAACTCAATACAGAAAATAACATAGAGATTGTAATTACCTAACTGTTCAAACTTCAAAATTTGCCATTATTGCGTTTGTTCAATGCTCCACATATAAATCCCCATATATATATATATATAATAGATATATAGATATACACACATCCCGTATTAAAATTTAAATGAAATCATAATAAGAAATAATATTTGGGAAAAAAGAAAGGAAGGGAGGTACCACGGGATCAGTAGGAGGATGTAAATCCGAAGCATATGAAGGATATACTATTGAGGGTAAAAAAGTTGCTCCTATAAATCCTCTTCTTCCACATAAGCACAATCTGCTGCTGCATGGCGGTGACAGCAATTCTATAGCAACCCTTTTATCCTTCTGCTTTGACTCTTCAAACTCAAAGGCCAATGAATCTGAATCCGATACCCTTTTATTAACATTTTTAACGGTTGTGGTTTGAGCTGTAGAAGAAGCTTTGTTGAAAATGTGGGAGAAGGAAGGGTAGATAAGAATCATGGCCACTTATTTGAAGGCTTCAGAGCGCTGTTTCTGCATTCAATCTTAGCCTCTGTTTCAGTAGCATCCCAGGGATGTTCTGTTTTTGGGCTGTAATTTCCAGATGTTAGTGGGCCTCCCCTCATGTGGTTTGTGGACTTTATCTTCTGGCGCGGCCCGTGGAGTGAAGGCAATTTATTATTGGGACAATTATATTTTCTCCTACATTTTTAAAAAAAATTACAACAACAGTTCATGCAAAAAATATTTATAAAATTAATATATTTTTAATAATTTATTTACAAAATTAATATAATTAGTATTTCTTTAATTTAGGTGGGTATTTTAATGAGTTGCTGATGTGACAAATTAGTTTTGTAATTAATTGTTCCTGTTTTTTTTGCTCGGATACAACCAATTCTCAATTCATTGACACCACGTCCAACACTTTCCCTGCACTATCCAACTTCAAATTTGCATTAGTCAAACCTTCAGAAACCACAGAAGAACATGAATGTTGAAAATTTCGTTCTCCAGTTTTCCTATCCAGCTCCATCAGCTTCCTGTTATACTCCATCCACCTTTCCTTTCCATTTTTGACAACCTCAACTTCTTCAATATTGGAATCATTCATGTCATCATTTTTAACACTCTCTCTCTCTCTCTTCCGCTTCATAATCATCAACATCAATAACCTCCTTACCTTTGTCCAAGAATCTCAAGCTATCATATGCCTTGCTCCTCGGTTTTTCATAGTTTCCAAAACAAATTCACATTTGGACATCAGCAACACCGGCGGTTATGAATCCCACAGTCGATCTACTGCCGCCACCGCAAGCACCGCAGCCCCACCGTTTGTCGTTCAGCTGCGACAGCCACCCAAAAGAGCAGTTCAATGGCTTTTGCCCCACATGCATCTGCGACGCCTCAACACACTTTAATAAAATTGAATGATCTGTATGGAGTGGAGTGGGATTTGAATGATTGTAAATGGGATGGTGATCTGTTTACATCTGCTCCACTTAATTCAATACCATCATATTGCAGGAGTAGGCAATTGTTTCCTATTGGATCGGAAATGTGTCACTAGGGGTCTCTCTTGTTCAGAAGAAATTAATAGTTCCTCCTTTTGTAAATTATTTTATGGATACACTTTAATATATTACTTACCCATCTTCACACCTGCAGTTTTTTTCTAGTGCAGTTGGTAACCAAATCTTCATACCAAGGTAACCAATCCACCTCCACACCTGCAGTTTTTTCATAATGCAGTTGGTAACCAAACATTCATACCAAGGTAACCAAACCTTCATACCAAGGTAACTAAACATTCATGCCAAGGTAACCAAACCACCTCTACACCTGCAGTTTTTTCATAATGCAGTTGATAACCAAACTTTCATACCAAGGTAACCAATCCACCTCCACACCTGCAAATTTTTCATAGTGCAGTTGATAACCAAACCTTCGTACAAAGGTAACCAATTCAGTTTTAGTATGTTACCAATTTATTTTGAATGTGATGCAGTTGGTAGCCAAACTTTCATGCAGTTGGTAGCCAAACCTTCATACCAAGGTAACCAATTCAGTTTTATTAGGTTACCTTCATAATGCATTTGGTAACCAAACCTTCATACCAAGGTAACCAATTCACCTCCACACCTACAGTTTTTTTATAGTGCAGTTGGTAATCAAACCTTCATACCAAGTTAACTAAACCTTCATACCAAGATACCCAAACCTTCATACCAAGGTAACCAATCCACCTCCACGCCTGCAGTTTTTTCATAGTGCAATTGGTAGCCAAACCTTCATACCAAGGTTTTATCTGATAGATTTTAACCTGGTTATGGTGAGTAATTCTATTCTTGGAAATTTACCTTGTTTTTAGATTTTTAAAGTAGTGTTATACTTTTGTTGAAGCTAAATGAAACATAATCTGACAATTCATTCTTTGCTCTCAACCCCTTCCTTTTCGCAGGATCTGCATCATAAATATGTAACTTTTGGTAAGCTCTAATTTTTATCTGAATACTAATGAAATCTTTTATACCCTTTTTGTGTTTTCGTTTTAAAGGAGAAGCTCTTCGTGTGCAAGCTTAATATTCGCAGCGGCGGAGGAGGAAGATGATGAGGGAGATGAAGATTAGGATAGAGAAAATAATTTTTGTTTTTCCTCCTTTTGATTTGAATTTTGAATTTTGAATTATAGATTTGTTTTTGTTGTTAGATCCCACAGATTTGAATTTGAATTATTAATTGTGGCAGTTATTTCTCATTGATTTTAGGTTTTTTATTAATGTGAAATTGAATAGTTTGAATTTGTTGCCCTCTTTTTATAATTATTTTGTGGATGCACTAATGGTGTAATTACTTTCTAATTGTTGTACATTTCTGTAAAAAAAAACCCTTTATTATTTATGTATGTGTAAGATCAAAGCAATTTGATAAGCGTTTTTATGTCAACTTTTTTCTTTTCCCTACTTGGAAGGCGTGGCTGGTGCAAAGTAAGATTTTGTGTTATATTGAAACAGCATTTATTTAGTCTAATCAATTTATAATAGTTTATTTATTAAGTCTCTATTTCTGTTTCATTTTGTTCATTATATTTCTTATAAAATTAATATATATATATATATATATATATATATATATATATATAGGATAAAACAATTTTTTTCAAAAAGTAAAAGAAATTCCATATTCTTCTTTCGTGGACACGCTAAATTAAAATGTCATTATGATACAGATGTCGAAAAGAGAGATTTTGGGGGCATCATGATCATTCAAGGGTATTAAACAGGAGTAATCAAGAGTTCAAATTCTTCTACTTTCATTATGATAAAAAAAAAAGAAAAAAAAAAGGACAAGATGCCTTCTTAAATAACAAGGAGGGGGGGGGGGGGGGGGGGGGGGCGCAACCATTTAATAAAGTACGCAACCAAGCATTTTTAGTTGAACTTTGTTGGGTTACACATTGTGTTCAATGTTACAAACTTAAAACTCAACGACAGTAAAATTTCTTGCAAAATTCTAATTTGCGCAAGAGACTCTCATATTTTGGTTTCAAAACGGCCAGCAGCACCATTAGTTGCCTTGGTGAAGTCTCAGGGGCCAGGGCAGTTAGTTGTGGCAGTTCCTGTCCTCGGAATGAGTACCGTCATTAGTTCTGCCATCTAGTAATATGCAACTTTGATCCCCGCAAGGGTTGTCACCATCTACTGTAATTTTATTTGGAAGCAAATTTAGGGGAAAAAAAAGAAGAGGATGGAGAAACAACTTCTTTCAAAAATTGGCACTAGAGTGGTGTGCGCACATACATTCTTCACCTTCACCAGCAGGAGCATAAGCTGAGCGTCTTGAACGAGATTGCAAGTGAGGTGTGGGCTGACATACATATTAAAGAACAAAAATGAGAATGTTGAAAAACATTGTACATTTCCAAATAATGTAAAAAACTAATAATGTACTAATATAAAGGTTTCTTCCGAGTAACTATATTGTTATAGCAATATTTTGCTCAGGAAAAATTTGGTATGTCATATGTCCACCATCCCTCATTTACTTTCTATATTTCTACGAAACATTAAGAATTTTAGCTTAAACCTTGATGCCTGAGACATCTTTCAACCAAAAGAATAATTATTGGAGAGCATCTACAGGTGCATATTTGTGGTAAAAATAAGACATACATGAAAATGCAAATTTCATTCTTCTAGGTGAATGCAACCAGTTGGCATATTAACTGCAGCAACTGACACTGCTCGCAAAGACTGGAACTCTTAAGCTTCGCAACCAACTAAACACACATCAGCCCCACGTCACATTAAGGCCTAAATCAAAAAGATGCTGATATTAGGCTTACTTTCAAGGTGGAGATCGAGTACTTAGGATGCTAGAGTCTTTCATTTTATATTTATTTAGACTATTATGTTGGGTATGGTTTATAATGTTTTTAGAGTTGACAGCAGTTTGGTTATATTACACACAGGTACTTTAGTACTTTTGAATTTCTTTTTCCCCCCTAATTTCAAGATTATTAGTTGTTTGGTTATTAGTCTATTTAGTCCTCTTTCTATTTGAAAGGTAAGTCTATTAGTTAGGAGTTCATCTAAGTTATAAGATTAGGAAATCATTTCTAATTTAGCGGTAAAGGGTTACTTTCTTCTATATAAGCAAGCATTGTATGGGCAATTAGGATAGAGTTTTTCT
Source organism: Panax stipuleanatus (assembly GCA_020205555.1). Lineage (NCBI taxonomy): Eukaryota > Viridiplantae > Streptophyta > Magnoliopsida > Apiales > Araliaceae > Panax > Panax stipuleanatus. Next base: position 3,926,956 of record CM035126.1, read on the forward strand.
TTAGACAGCCAACTGGGATAGAGTTTATTAATAGTAAATTTCAGCATTTTGTTGTTTTACTTCCATGAACTAGTCTTGCATCCTGAAACCAAACCAAAGCATAAAAAACCTAATTCTAAACCCCTAGTCCATCTCTCTTTGATCTTAGGACATCTTTATACTATTTTAAGGTCTTCATGCATCAATCCTACATCTTCATAGTTTCACAAACATAATAGTCGGGCAAACATATACAGTTGACAGTGGCTTGTAAATTGAAAATGAGGTTGTGCATGAATTGTATACGCATACAATTCTACAAGTAAGCACCAGGTACCTGCAATTTTGGGCGAAGTGCCTCTAAAGGTCCTTTGCTCTTATGTGTTCCTTGCTGTTGGATGGGCAAAGAGAAAGGCTATATTATTATACATCGAACTTGATACTCAATATAAAAAATGTTTGAAAGTGCAAGGAATATCATCGACATGCAAATCGGGATTTGAACTGAAATTCTATTACGTACCTTTCCTAAAGCCCAATCAGCAGAGTCAAAGAAAGCACGTTCATGGTCCTGAAATAAGTTGTGGGCAAATTGCAGTTGTAAGTAGTTGAAGTGGACTAACATTATTGATTAAATACAAAAGCAAGAATTAAATTACCTTAGATATTAATGGATTTTTCTTTGGTAATAAGCCTCCATACTTTTTCTTGATTGCTGCTTCCTGAACAAATGTTTATCATTAAACAACAGGTATCCAAAAAAATTAATACTATATGATGAACACAAGTGGATGTGGTAAGTTGACTATATGAACATGAAGTTTTTGGTGTCATTATGCACCCTTTTTTTCATAATCATTTGATGTGTCCCACATATTGAACAGCATGGCAAAACTTCTTTTTTTTAATCATAAATACATGCCACAAATTCTGAAGAAGCTCAAAATTGTTTCCAAAGGTATATCTGCCAGCAACTCCACAATCTTTATGATATAAAAACTACTTAATGCAAAACCTGTGGGATACTATACCTCCTGCTGGGGGGAGGGCATAGGATTTTCTTTACTAAAGTCAGAATGCTTAGGAGCCTCCACAGAAGGGTTATCTTCTACTTGAACTTTTGAAGCATTATCAACAAGATCTAGCTCCTTGGCAACCACACTGTTTGCATCTGACATGCTGTGTCTATTCCACAATACTGCAATAATAACAGAAACGTTCCCAATATGAAAAAGTCAAGGCATTATGTTGCGTGTTGATGCGGTTTCCGTTCAGTTCTATAATTCTTAGAAGAAAGGGAGAAAAATATAAATTCATATGATCACAATCATTATACAGGGAGGACATTACATAAATCTCATTGGTGATTTCTAAATTCTGTGTTTTCTGACATATACAAGTCTGTGTGTATATATATGTACACACACATATATATGATAAAAATATAACACCTTTTATTAGTCCTTCCCTGAGAGGTCAAAAAGTATAAAATCAATTACTAACGATCCAGCCTGGATACAGCAGAACTTATAACTTCTACCAATACCTAAGCATTGGTATAGCTGAATACCAGGTGTCACCGACTCACCAAATGTTATACAATTTTATTTCCAGTTGTCTTCAAATGATACAAGGCCTTAAATCTGAAAAAAAAATCTTTAAGGATACGCCAAAATTTAGAATTCCACACATCAACTGAAAGACACACAGCACGATTCAATAAGAAGCCATCAAATAGTGATCAAGTTATAATCCTCTGGTTTGACCAATTTATCAAAAAAATCTAATAGACAGCAACTAACTGAGGAACAATGAAAACATTACAGGAAGAGACTAACTGAAATACACACAAGATAGAGAAAGACTACATAGAACTCAAATACACAAGATAGAGAAAGTTCAGGCTCTTCAAATGTGCCTCACTTCAGATGGACTGCCAAGATCTTCCTCATTTTGTAATTCCCAGTATTAACCTAATTCAGTAATTTGTAACTTATTTTGAATATGAAATATTTTACGAGAAGACAGTATCATACTTCTCTTTGACGAGTACACCATCAAGTTAATTAATCACATCACTTCTCTTACTTCTCAAAGCAAACACACTACGATTTTTAGCTTGCAAGAAGCAGGAAAAGTACATACACGATCGAAACTGATTGTAAGTTCTGAAAAGATTTTACTTCACCAATCCAGATAATGGTTCGATCCATCTAAAACATGTGAATGAGTAAGAAATCAATGAAAGCAACCACAAAGATTGTAACAAATGACATAATACCTATAGTATATGTCAGTACAAGTCTTCAAGGTATATGCAGATAGATCAAAAATCTAATTGTTCATTTTAGTAAACAAGATCCAGCATATAAGGTGACTATATAACTACTTCGCATATCTTTCTATGATTCTATATAAACATATTATCTTTCTATGATTCTATATAAACATATTACCACGCATACATATGAATTGGTACAGAAGTACAAAATGTAAACATGAAACGGAGTATATACCAAGTCCGATTTGGATTTAAGAACAAAATCAAAGCACCAAAATTCTCAGTTAACACTACACATATGCTTTTAATTAAATAATGAAACTGAAAAGTACAAAGGAGACAAGACCAGTTCAGCAAACTTAATTGCCGGTAATGAAGTGATTTGATTTATCTGAAATTTAGTAGCTCAACTTTGAAATTATCAGGGAGACTAAATAAAAAACTAAACAAGAATCTTATCACTTGATACCAGTTATTCAGTTTTGTGATTTGCGTGGTTATATGTATAAGACGGAATAAATATGATAAGAAGATTTATAACCTGAAGTGATTATCGGCGGGAGAATTTGCAGGCGAAGGCAAAGAGCTAAAATGGTAACAAAGGTGGCCCTCTACAACCAAAGGTAGCGTCTGTAGTCATTATGGGCTTCTTATTCTGTGAACCTGTATGGATTTGTCATGGGCCGGGCCTGTTTTTACATTTCCCTCTTGTTCCGCACTATATGGGCTTATGATGCTGTATTCTAGATTTATGCACCGTATGTCAAAATTTTCTTCTTTTGGTGTTGTAGCATGACATGAAATGGAGGATGAAATGAAAAGGATCCTAGTCCCCATTTCATGATCCAGATTTAAAATATGCGCTCTCTCTCCTCTCCTGTCAGCATGATGTCACGTTCCCTCATATTTTAAATCTGGACCGTGAAATGGAGAGGATCCTAATCCTATAAATAAAGTGTTGCTGTTGCATACATAAACTTAAGCTGCCGTAGCAAATTGACTTTATAGATAGTGTGGTACGAATAGGTTGATAACCATGTCAGCAACATGAGCTTCACGGAACAAAATGCAACCAGTAAGTTAGTTTAGAGTCGGTTAATTTAGTTAAATGCTGCTGGAGAAAAAGAAAGAAAATAGTAGCAGTATCATAATAGTAATGGGGGCATGACTTCAGTGATGACATGGATTAATTATTGGAGTTGGATGAAGCAATGACTAAGAGCAGGTAGGATTACAGGGCTGTGAGAGCTTTATTAATTATAATGATCATGTACCATATCCACATTGATTGTGTTCCATTGGCCATGAATATACTTGAGAATTTGTTCTAATATGCTAGTTTGTACTATATAAATAGGACCATAATCTCATATCTTTCAAGCAGTTTCAGCTAGAATTAAACAGCTGACTTATATCAGCCCCATTAATTGCTCTAGAGCTTCCAAGAAACAGAAAGAAAAATGAAGGCAGAACAACTTGAAGCAGGTGAAGCTTCCAAAGTTCCAACACCGCCAAGAATAAACAGAGGGATTTCACTACTAGACCTCATTGTTGCAGAGGGATTTCAATAGTAATAGCCTTGATTGGCTCGTTTTTGTGTGTGTTGTTGTTTGTTTTTTAAGTTGATGGCAGTGTTTAAGTTTGCATGCATGTCATATGTATTTCACTGTTCTCTTGCAAGCTTGATGACTAGGGCTTGATTTATGTATCACTTTCTCAAAAATATTGCTATGAACTACCGTCATGTGTGATTAATAATGATTAAATATGTACTTTACCTAATCCAATATGAATCCATACTAGTCTCTTGTTGACGTACTCTATTTACTTTTACGAAGAGATTACATTCCTAAACTTAAGTTGACAATCAATAGTATTATATATAGAATTAATAGTACTGGTTTCGTATGATTTTAATAACTACATGCATGTAATGGATTTGGATGATGGAGTAATTTATCTTAGGATATACTTTATAGCTACATAAGACAAAGTAAGTACGTAGGAGCAGGTAGGACATGATCAAGCTAGCTTTTTTAGCCATGATTATGTACCACGTACAACCACATTGAGCGCTATCCATTGGTAAATTTCTTGAGAAAATCTATTCTAAGTTGATCTATATCATTATATATATATATATATATATGCTACTTTAATTTTGTGTATAAATATCACCTCTTTTAAGCAATTTCAGCTAGAACAGCTAGCTTAATCCATTGCTCTAGAGCTTAAAAGAAAGAAAAGAAGATCTCGGCAGGCAGCCGAAACATGAAGGAAGGATCGCTTGAAGTTGGTGAGGAGGCTTCCAAGATCCCGCCTCCATCAGGGCCGACGGTGAACAGATGGATTTCTATACTAGACCTCATTCTACGAATTGTTGCAGTTCTTGGAACATTAGCAAGTGCGGTGGCTATGGCAACAACGGATGAAACGCTTCCATTTTCCACACAATTCACCCTTTTCAGGGCTGAATACGATGACCTTCAAACTCTATCGTTAGTTGTCACCACAAATTTATATAAATGTGATTTTTGTCAGTTGTACGTGGAGATTATATATATTTGAAAATCTCTTGACTTTCTTGGGTATTTGTCGATCTTCAGGTTCTTTGTTATTGCAAATTCAGTAGTATGTGCATATCTTGCGCTTTCTATTCCACTTGCAATCTTTCACATTACCAGCTGGAGTAGAGCAACAAATACTAGGCTTTTCTTGATCTTCTTTGATACGGTAAACATATACTCAGTACTCTTTTAGCATGGCCATTGATCAAGTTCAGATCAGAAAGAATCACTTTTTTACCGGCCAAATAATGGCCGAAATTTATTGTAAAAACATTATTTACAGATCCTAATATTAATAATCTTAATTGTCAAGGCAATGCTTGGTCTCCTTACTGCTGGAGCTTCTGCAGCATCAGCCATTGTGTATTTGGCACATAAAGGGAATGCTTCAGCTAATTGGCTTCCAATATGCCAACAATTCAACAACTTCTGCGAGCGAATTTCTGGATCTTTGATTGGTTCTTTTGGTGGGATCATCATGCTAATACTGCTAATCCTTTTGTCAGCTATAGTGTTATCTCGACACTAATGTGTTGAAGTAGCAATATATGTAACAACGTGGCACATTTATTTCACGGATTCGGTTAGAATGAAGTTGTCACATTTCTTGACCGCCATGAAGTTCCATAATTGTTTGTTGCATCGGATATAGAGTTAGTGTTGCACTTACGACTGTCCCGCAAACAAGAGTTAAAATATAGCATTTGCTATAACTAATACGGTAAAAAGCAATAAACTTCATTAGTGATCATTAAGGGTACGACAACTTCACCCTAACCGCCTCTGTATTTCACTACTATTTCCTAGCTTGTTTATCGATGGTGTGTAAGTTTGTATGTCTTGTATATTTGAGTACTACTCTCTTTACAAACTTGATCAAGGCTATATACAAAGCCGGACTGTGTATTTGTAATTCTCCTCTGTATTTGTTTGGCTGATTGTGCTACTCACCTTAATGACTTTTTAAATGATTCGAGGAGGTAAATTTCACCCACGCCCTTTTAAGTATTAGTTTTTATCCGAGATAAAATTATGTCATTGTTGTATTTTTTAAAACAACAATGCTTCTATCACATAAAAATGCTCACATACACACACATGCATGCTGTGGTCCCCGCCTGACATGTGAAACTCACAGTATACATGTATCTGTATTTGAGTATTATGTGACCATTTTTTATGTGATAATAACATTATTTTTTTTAAAATAATGGAGTAACAAAGAATTCTCCTAATAAGAAAAGTATCATTTAGTACTTGTTTTTAATGTCATTTATTTTAAATGTAAGTTTTCTTATATTACGTTACCCCTTTTAATGTGAGAGACTAATTTGTTGAATTAACAATTTTCTATTTGAATGATGTAATTGATAATATAAAAAGAAAACACATGTCCTCTCTCTCACGTTGAGCAAAGAGCCAAAGAGTCATTCCCCTGTATTCTATTCTATCCTGTCCTATTATCACTCCTCTTTTCCTCCTCTCATAAGTTGTTAAACCAACAATTTTTCGACCGAATTTTCATTGAATATTAAAGTTTCTTTATAGCACTCCGTAATTATTTCTCAAATGGGAAAGACTGGATTGTTTGATCTTGAAAAGCACTTTGCTTTCCATGGGGCTTAGGCCTTAGGGTTCTTGATTACACTAATCTATGCTGTGTTTTATATCTTTTTGGATGTGAGAGCCGGTTCTTTGGCTGCATTCCTCTGTTTCTTTTGTTGGGTTTCTAGCACTCTTCTGGCTACACATCTCGGGTTTTCGCTGGCTTGGAAGGTGGATTTTCTTTGCTATTCTCATTTATAGAGCCTAAATTTGATTCCAAGTTTGTCTTTTTATTAAAGTTAACTTTTTTAAAATGTCAAAATAGGATGTTTTGTCTTTTTTCTGTAGTTTTATGTGAACAGCTAATTAGAGTAATGAATACCTAAGTGGTAACACCAGTATGTTATACATACGTTCACACATATGATTAGGATATATATGTGATCAGGTGTTTATGTGCTCTTCATACTCTTTGTGACATATTCAATTAGGATTACTTTATAAAACTACATTATGATGCTTATGGTGTCATGCTCATTATATGTCACTAAATTACCAATTAGTATACTCAAATTCTGAAGAAGCTAGCTAGATTATTTCAAATTTTTAGGGATGGCACCATATATACATATTTCTATTTTTCAAACATTGTAGTTTATCTACATTTCTTTACATATCAATTCAGGTTGTTCTGGTAGTTCTGTTGGTTTGTTGGATTGGACAATTTATTGGCCATGGGGTCTTCGAGGTAGATAATTCTCATATTATATACATCTAATTATGTATTCTCTGCAGAAACGAGCACCAGCTCTTTTTGATAATCTCTCACAGGCCTTTCTATTGGCTCCATTCTTTGTTTTGCTGGAGGTTATTGCTAGAAGTAATGGGTTTCTGAAATGAAATACTAAGGTAGGCATGCTGCTATTGCTGATTGATACAGGCTCTTCAGAACCTTTAAGGCTATGAACCATATCGAGGATTCCATCACGGAGTTCAAGCAAAGATAGAAGCTGACATTAGTGAATGGCAAAACAAGAAGCAGAACTTTCTTTCTTAGTCTGTTCTGGAGCTTCTGTATATTGATAATCAGTAATCTTTTGTGGCTCCTTGGGGAGAGATGCAAACTTAAAACTGTGATCATAAGCCTTTTATGTACATACACGTACTCCCACTCTCAAGGATTGTGAAAAAGCAAAGTGAATCAAAACAATCTTCTTCTATTATCTTTCGTTTCATTTCTTTTTCAGTGTTTTCCCCAAATTTTGAGATTTTCATTTGGACAAGACCAGCATAAAAGCCAGGCTATTCGCCAATCTTGTCATCCATCAGACTTTCATTTTTAATGCAAATTAGTTCATTGAACCATAGTTGTTCAAGCACAAGCATATACATCGATTTGTTTGTAGCATGCTATTACTAACCGTTCACTTTGCCTGTGAGTAATATTACAAGCTCCTGGAGAGAGGAATTGATACTTCTTAGTTTTAACAAACCTTTTTAATCATTTATATTGATGATTTCTTACAAGGTTTATCTATGTATGATCAATTCACTGCAAGCACAACTAGTTAGTAGACATCATCATTTTTGAGTCAGCATTACAATTTCTGCATACTGCACCACATATAACAATTAAAGCATTGCATTTATGGCCTCCTGAGGAATCTTAAGGGCGTACGGAAGCTGTAACTTTTAATCCGTGCGCCATTGATAAAATTGTCATCATCCTGTACTTAACTGGATGCCCAGGCACCAAATCAAATCTAAAAAATCTACACAAAATAGCCAGTGCCATCTTCATTTGGAGATACGCAGAGTCCTTTCCAAGGCAAATCCTAGGACCAGCCTGCATATCAAGAATAAAAATATGATGCCTGAGAGGTAAATATTACTGATATTATATATTTGTAGATTGTTAGAGTGTCTTATGCAGTTTAGTGATCATAATCGAAAATTTAACCTTGCAGGTTCTGATTGCTTCATACAAATACCTGGAATGCAGTGAACTTGAATGGAGATGCATTTTGAAAGAAACCATCTTTGAGCCATCTCTCAGGCTTGAATGAAGCTGCGTCAGGACCCCAGTTATACTCCATTCTACCCATCGAGTATGGCACGTAAGTCACCATTCCTCCTGCTTTTACTTTGGTTCCATCAGGTAAAATGTCGTCCTCCACGATACCTTTTGGATCCTGAAATTCAAAGTTTTGTTTCACCTAGTCCATGCTTGTGAAGATTTTCAAATAAAAAGAAAAAACAGGAAGGGGAACTTGCACGCTCACACTTTCATTTTGCATTCTTACCTGAGGGACTGCTGGGTACAATCGAAGTGTTTCGGTGATAACTGAATGTAAGTAGTATAATTTTCCCAAAGAATCATAATTCATGAGACCTGCATATTGCTTCACTCTTTGATTGAGAGATGCAGGGTCATTTGTCTCATAAGATTGTAAAGAGACATTCTCTTCTTTCGCACGATTTTCTTCAAAAGCTTTGAGCTCTGAGTATAGCTTCTCTGCTACATGATCATGTGTCATTATCATGTATATGGCCCAAGTCAGAGTTGTGGCCGTGGTGTCTCGTCCAGCAATCACAAAGTTTAGGACAACATCTCTGAGGCTTTTCTCAGTTACATTATTTTGAGGGTCTTTTCCCAGTTCAATGAATCTCGACAATAGATCATGCTTAATCTGATAATTTCATTAAGAAAATGAGTATACTGATGGGAAAAGTAAAGAACCTTATTAGTGACACTCTGATCAGAAACTTGGTCATAATACCTTGTCATTTTTGTGAGTCCCTTCAGTTTCTTCTATTTCTGACTTCCTTCTGCGGATGACTGAGTAAGTAAAATCATCGACAGTTTTGATGCTCTGGTCTAGTACAGCTTCTGAACCCAAATTAAGAAACTTCTTTATTTTCCACAGAGGATCTATGAATCGTAGAGTGACAATTGTGTTTGCGGTGTCAAATGCCTGAGCAAAGCAATTCTCTGGTAGGTGGGGAGCTAATATTCCGATTTCAACTCCAAATCCCACCTTACATATGGAGTCCAAAGTCATCCTCATCAAGAATTCCTACAAAACACAAAATCTCAACAATCTTTCAGCCATACTACGTAGAACAAGTGTTTGAAAGGAGCCATGATTAAATTGCAAAGAAGCTTTATTAGTTACCTGCAAATCTACTACTTGATTTTGGATGGATGCTTGACTCAAAATATCAGAGAGTTTAAGGCTGTACTCTCTGAAAACTATAGTGCTGAAATCTCTCAAGTTCTTAGAAGCAAACTCAAAGCTTGCAGTCTTTCTCTGTTTTCTCCAAAGCTCACCATCTACATTGAATATACCATCTCCAAGCAGTACTTCCATATATGAGTGATATACTTGGCCCTTGAAAGACAAGAAAAACCAGTTTTTTTTTATTATTTGCTTAAAGGAAAAGGGTAAAGTAGAGTTAACACAATGAGATAGTTTCACCTTTGGGTAATTAGCAAAGTTGGTTCTGAGCACATATTCTACATTAGCAGGATCAGCAATGTAGGTGTATGTAGTGAATGGCATTGGAACCACGACAGTTTTGGAGTCAGCCAGATATTTGACGAGCCAGTCATGCATTCTGTCATAATTCATCAGTTGTTCGATTGCTGCCCCGACGAGTGGCCAGGTTTTGGGGCCTTTCTTTGATCTCTGGCTCCATCGATAGATGAAGATCCATGACAAAATCATGGATGCTAGAACCATTAGCATTCCCATGTATTCATATGTTGAAATAGGAACAGCTGCTCTCCCCATTCATTTGAGATTATTAGCAATTAGGACAGATGAAATGTAGGGTGCTTAGGTGGGATTGTTGTTATATAAAAGAGAAATGTGGTAAAGGGGCGGTGGTTGAGATATGGTTTGCTAATGAATGAGCTATACTTTTTAAAAGCAGTCTTTTTATGCATTCGCTTTAAAAATGGTTTCATATTCTTGGTGTGACTAACCTAATGGCTCTTCCACATTTAGGACCCATTTAATTTCTTTCTTTCGTTCTTTCTTTCTAATTTTTAGCAAGAAAATAATAGAAGTTTTAGCATATCTTCGGTCACACAAAGATGATCACTTTTAAGTTTTGTTTTACTTGGTTTTTCTTCTTTCCAATCTTTAGGAAAAAGACACTACTACCCTTTGTAAAAGGAGTTGTTAAAGAACTTTGATGCACAACACAGAAATAGTATAACATGAAAAATACTACATATTTTGATTAACGATAATATGAATGTGAATGTGAATGTGAATGTGGATCAGTTTTATATATTATATATACAATGACATGCTATTACTATTGTATTAAATATCTCCTCCTACAAACTAGTATATATTTTGACTACTCCGCCCCCCTCCCCTCCCCAGTTGTAATGTAGTAATATTAATTGGAATTTCTTAACATGTGCTCTTAGGACACGTGTTAAGCATACAGTTCAAGAGAATATTCTCTTGAATTGTGTGCATATTCCTTTGAACTTGGTGTAAATGCAGAAATCAAAGGAATATGCATACAATTCAAGGGAATATTCTCTTGAACTATGTGTTTAGCATGTGTCCTAAGGGCACATGTTATTAATGTGGCCTTGTGTCAGAAGTGTGCCGATTTAAAATGACAACGATAAACTATATATTTTGACTAGTTGAATAAAATAATGCGACTATTATTGATTGATAATTCAGACTTATCCATAAACTTGGGAGCAATAATTTTTATATCTGAGTGCTGCTCCAAAAGTCTCGAGTTCATATGAATATCAATTACTACTACAAATATACATCGTCAGGCACCCAACCGCCTTTGCCCAAATCCTAGGCGCTCACAACTGGTCCACTTGACGTGGGCATCCATCTGATTCGTCTCTCATGTGCTGTACATGTCTAATTATTTGAGTTTGACCCTCAATCATCAACACTACATGTCTTGGAAGGAAAATGAAATACTACTCCATATTCCCAATAATTTTTGTTCGTTAAAATTATGTAGTAGTAGTAGTAGTAGTTAATAATAATAATATAACCCCGCGACTGTAGAGGTGAAGTAGGCTGGTACAATTTTGGAAAGTAACATACCATTTGTTTCATTCAGCAAGCAATTTTTTTTTTACAGGTGGGGCCTACTTTTTGTGTCCCTTTTATCAACAAACCCAATCCAGTAGTAGTAGTAGGTGTGTCATTTTTCAATTTTTAAGTCTGAAATTCAAACATTGAATTAACAAAAACTGTCTGGTTTAAGATGCTACTTTGATTGTTCACTTGGAACTTGATCGAAGAATCTGCTGCTGCTGCTGCTGCCCGAGGGTGCGATATTTCCCCCAAGTGAATGTTCCGGCCAGGCGCCATTACTCCAGCAGCACCATTGCTACTCACTGTGTTTTGGTTATCATAGCTGTACGTGTTCTCGTTTAGAAGCTGTGAAATGGAACCTAAATATTCCAATTCCCATAGATGTGAAATTGAACTAGTCCTCGGAAATTCCATTATCTGTACATCATCATCATCATTCCCACCACCGTCATCCCCCCCGGTCGATGTTTTGGTCCGAAAATGGCCGCTTTTCGGCTCCTCCGATGATCTCGTAGGGTTCTTCTTCTTATATATCCTACACAGGACCCAATCATCCAACTGCAACAACAAGAACAAAAAAAAAACTGGTCAATTAAAATCAAACTATTCTCCATATAAAAGGAGATGGAGAAAGAATAAATGAAGTCATGTGCTTACTACGTACCCTCATGGAGCCATGGTGCTTTTTGGGGGTTGATCTCGATTCGCTCAATCTATATTCATGCATAATCCAATCAGTTTTAACACCCTTTGGTGGCTTACCCTGGTAAAATACAAGAGCTTTTTTCACACCAACATATTTACCCCCACTATAGATGGTCTTGTCTGTGCCTGTGGCCTTCCAGTATCCCGATACGGCTGCACGGTTGGGTCGTGCCCCGTTGGGATACTTTCTATCACGGGGGCTAAAGAAGTACCATTCATTCTCTCCAAATTCCGCCTTTTCTACACATTCCATAACAAGTTACACACAATCAATATAACACAGTACTTGATAATTGAACAAAAAATACTAGTACGTAGCAACACTAACTAACCGGGTAATTCCCAGGGATCAAATTTATAGATATCCACTTCTGGGATAATTGAGACGGGGCATGGCTGGGACGTAGCTTGGTTTTGAAGATAAAAGATGATTAATTCCTCATCAGTTGGATGGAATCTAAAACCAGGAGGAAGATATGAGTCGGGTTTTCCTGTAATTGTCATTTTAATTTGGTTATCTAATCTTAAGAAATAGTTGAAAAGTAAGAAAGTTGAGCTAATATTTTTCTTATCTATACTACTACTACTACCACCACCGGTAATAACAAGACAAGAGATAAAAGCAGAGGAGAGAAGGGAGAGTGTTTGAAATGTTTGCAAGGAGAGGGGTTGGCAATTTATTTAGGAGAGAAATTTTGTCATTTTGCAGGATTACATAATCAGAAATGGTGATATGGATTTGATTGGTTAGTTTATTGACTTCTTGCCTTACCTAGTAGTATTATATTATATTATATGTGGGAGAGAGAGAGAGAGAGAGAGAGAGAGAGAGATCCATAGTTGCTGGATTAGGATATAGGAGAGTAGTATTTTAATATACACATTAATAACTTCCAATTTCCAAATGATAGACATCATCTTATATATATGCCTTGTGGGTGGATGAGGAATATTCTTTCATTTATCTTCTCTTCTCTTCTTGTGTTGCTTTAACAAACCTTTTTATTTCAAAGGACTCAAAGCTCAACCAATCACTCAATCTCATGCATGTACACGTCTAGTCTAAAACCTTAGTCCTTACTCATATTTTGTATTTAATTTTTAAGGATTTACTACTACTTTACAATTAATTACTCCTACAATCCTTTGTTTTCTAGCATTGCTATTGACTGTTTCTTTTCAAACATGACATTTTGCATAAAAGATGAAATCAATAGTAACAGTCATAACAATTTTGTAATAGGTTTTCTAAATAATAGAAATCTGAGCCCCAGTCAGTCAAAGTTTTATGTTAAATAGAATTATGAAAAATATATTTAAATGTGATTAATACAAATTATAAACCACAAAAAATCATTACCAAAGAAGAGCTATTACAGTTGTTTTTTGGCCTCTCAGATTTTGAAAAAAAATAAAAGAAGAAGAAATCCAGCAATTAAATCTTTTCTTTTCTTTTCTTTCTTTTTAGAAAGAATGGTATTTCACCATAGAAGTTGTTTGCAGTAGCTGTCCCTCTTACAAGTTGACACGTGTCCGTAAAAAAGGTCGTTAAAAGAAAGATAAGCATTGAGCAAATTTAGGTTGAGTTACCAGCGGTTCTTATCCACCCATCTCACTATTATTTTAATGAATTTCCCTTGTGATTACTATTAAATAATCTTTAAATAATTTGTTTGGTAGCAGCTAGCACGTGTATATGTTGCTACCATATAGCCTAAGGATTAGGATCAGCTACTTTTCCACACGTGGCGTGGTTGAATGGTACAACATCTTATTTCACTCCTCTGAATTTCGGCTAAACAACAAAAAAAATACGAGATTATAGGATAGTAGTATATTCTTTGAATCTGGACCGTTGATTGGGCCCTACAACTTTCTTTTAGGTTAGCCCATTCCATGCGTAAGTAGTAGGTGGCTTTGTCTTTATTGACCCCCTCTCACCTCCCAATTCTATTCTCTTTTAATTCTCTCTCATATTTTGTCCTGTTCTGGTATAACTAACTGATACATCTCACATTTTAATTATCCACTTCATTCAAAAATTGACCTTAACACCTATGAGCTTTATTCTGTTTCTTTAGAATTCTACTCTTTACCATAAATTTAAATTATAATTATAAAATTTATTAATACCTAAAATTAATAAAAAAAAATTATAAAAATCACACTTATTACGCATCTTTTTCTAAAAAATTTATTATTATTATTTATCTACATAACTGTCAATCAAATAATTGACATAAATATTTGCTTCTTTTTCTTGACAGTAAAGTGCATAAATGCTACACTTTTGAGCGTGTATTATTGCTATCGACTACCGCATATTAATGTTAGATTTATTTTATAAACTCAACAGTAGAACGACAGCCATGATAAGGCTTATGTAATTGGTTCAAATTTGATAAAGAGCTTTGGTTTTTTTCATAAAACTAGAGTCAGTATACATATTCGAAACGAGAATAAAAATATTTTTAATAGAACAGAGTAACCAACTATAATGCATATTAAATCAGTTATGTATTATTAAAATTAGTGAAAACACAATTTATTATTATAAAAATGTGATAGGTGGCACAAACTCGTGTAACATTATATAATTTTCTCATACTTGTATAACTTGTACATTTAGGTATACATTATATTAACCTATTAAATGTCGCACTAAATTTTATTTTCTCATAATATGTATTCTAACAATATTTTAAGAGTAAACTGTATATGGAGGGGATAGACATCTACACAGATAATTTATTTAATTAATAAAGGCTAATAATCATTTTACCCTAAAAATCAAGTTTTATGATATAATAAATTAATATATCAAAAAATTAAATGAATGAAGGGGAAAGAGAGACCGGGTACGCGTACCCAGTAAGAATAAAGATACATGAACCACTCTCAAATATAGTATGATATATATATATACACGTGTGATTTTACATCCGCTAGCACCGGAAGGAGAAAACAAAGCTAGGTTACAACTGGACTCAACCCAAAGAAATATGGATAAATTCCTTTTTCGAGTTCAAAGCTGAGATTTTGTTGTCTTTAAATAAAAAAAAAACATAAAATTGAGCACATTGACTGTATAAAAATCACGTGTATATATAGGAATGGACGGAATCATACATATAGACGGACAACTATGCATATAAGTTAAAGAAATTAAACAACTTAAGAGGTACCTGAGCAGCTGAGCTGCAACTATGCATCCATAGATAGTTTTTACCTAAAAAATTAAAGTTTAATATCTTTATATTTTGATGAAAGTTTTATATTTTGTTGTAGTCAAAGTAACAATTCATGCAATCCTGTACAATAAATTATGTGCAGATAGTCATCTAATAGGAGGCCGTGATTAAAGGAAAAATAAAAATAAAAAATTGGATAAGTCTAGGCAAGGCATGATCATGATTGGGACCAGTACAGCTTGGGTTCACATTTCTAAATATGCAAACCCAATTCCAAGCATATAATACACCATGTGCTGCATTTCATCCAACTTTTGGAGAAAGTTTCAGATCTTACCATGCATCATCCTTCCCCCAATAAGAACAAAAGTGCAAAACTTTATGAATATGAATTTAAGAACTCAAGTAAATGAATAATCTTACCAGGATGAATGAAAATTCATTATTTTCGACGTGCACAAGTCCATCATCCATCACTTCTTCAAAAGTACATTCTATCTCTAATCTCTAACTTCTCTTGTGCAATGAGACCAGATAGGAAGCTTTGCAACTGTTGGGAGTGATTTGTCATAAGCAAGATCAGCTACTCAACATCTGCAGCAATAATATGTCGACTCGTTTATTTATTACTAATGTAATATTGTTGTTACATACCTAAATCATGGTTTTACAAAGTTGTTCTTAAAGGAGATTACCCTGAGAGTATTGTGAATTCGATCCAACATCATGCTTCTGAAATTAGTCAGCAACCCTGTAGTAAATTTCTAGAGCCCAGAACTTTAGTCCATTCAGAATCATAAAGAAGAAAAGCTTTTACTTAGAAAGTCCAATCGGTTATTCATAAAATTACACGTTCATGATATCAACTTCAAAATTTAATTTGTATTAAATGTATTCCGCAGTTCTCCCAGATGCAATGATTTCATAACAGATTCGATATGTTTTTGTAAGATAGAGATATTGAAGGCAGTTCCTATCCAAGTCAGAGAATAACCAACCTGGCTCCCTTTTTAACTAGCACAGATCATTTGTAATATCCAGTGGAATATGTAATATGTGAATAAGAACGTGAAACATATCTTTTTTGTGTGCAAGTGCTATGAGATATCTGTTAGATTGGAGCAGGGTCAACTTGATTTTGAAATAAAATCTTTGTTATTGTACAATTGACAATAAGTCATCGTGCTTCACATTTAGGAATTTTGTTTAAACAAAGTTTTAGTAGTCATCCAAAAGTACACAAAATGTTCTCATAATCTTATTTTATCTTGGAAATCATCTCGAGCATGGTTCCCCACCAAGACAAATAACTTCTGACAGGCTGCAGGACTGGAGATCGTTTGAAAATACATTGAAATATGGACATCAAGTGATGGAAAGAGAATTTATTATAATGATAATCCAACTATTATACCGTGTGATAGCCCGGCAAAAGGATATTTTGAAAAGCTTCTGATTGAACTTTGTCCATTATTGAAGGAACGCATGTTCTACCAAAGTTGAGCAATGTTACAAGACCTTTATCATCCATTACTAAGCATATTAACAAGTAACAAGAGCATTCAGGAAATATACCTCATAAATGGTCATTTCTTTACGTAAATCGTCCTCTACAGAGGCCACAGATCTGCTTCCATCCTCATCACCAGCCAGCTCCTCACAACTTCCACTACTAACACCAGTCCTACCACTGTCAACCATGCCATCCACCAGGGTGAATATATGGTCATTAGAGTCAGCTCCCCAGTACTCTGCAATTATTCCCTGATTGGCCAGAAAAAAATGAGGCCGAACTTAGTAGTTGGATACAGATGTAGAAGGGATTCAATATTTAAAAGACAAAAAGCTGCATTAAATTCATTTGAGAGAATGATGTGTTTGTTTTCTCATAATGTCACAAATCATCGGTACATGGAAACAACCCAAACCAAGATAAAAGTTATTGCTTGAATGTAGGTGTTAAATTTTTTTATTCCAGAGATTGAAGTAAGCACTGGAAATCTAGACCTGACTGAAAGCCAGATTAACAACAATGCTTTCAAACACCAAATGGTCAACATAAAATGCTAGAGTGTTCAGTTTGATGCAGAACATAAATTCAGTGACCAAATCTTAATCACCGAGGAAAAGCTAAAGATTAAAACAAAATAAAAATGGACACAAGTAAATTGCATACAATGTTTATATATATATATATACAGTCCCCTTCAGTTGAGGGATCCCTTAAATACTGTTATTTGAGGGATGGGTCGATCAACCGTTGGATCTGTTTTATGTGGCCGAATGTGGTAAGTGGAGTTTGTGGTGGGCCAGGAGTGTGAAAAAGGGTTAAAAGATGTAAAACAATTTCAATCACATAAAACAGATCCAACGGCTGATCGCCCCCATCCCACAAATAACATTATTTGAGGGATTCCTCAACTGAAGGGGACTGTATATATATATATATATTATTTTTTAAATTGCGTAGAATGTTATAATAGTACACTAACCTTGCTTATCCAAAAGCTAATTCTTCTATTGAGTACATCCACAGGTACCCCCAATAGCAGCTGCAAGATTCTTAGAGGTCCAACTGAAGATGAAAATGTTTATCACCATGGCCGGCACACACCAAAAAATAAAAATAAAAATAGAAAGTTTTCTTGATAGATGAATAACAGTACTGAAGTGAATCCTAAGATTACCTTGTTTGATCTTGGAATTGCATAACGATTGAAGCATGTATGGGAGTGGCCGTGAACTGAACGTCTCTATCTTCAAATTGCAATTCCATCTAAAATGAAAGAATCAATTTATTTTTTTTAACTTCAAACACTCTTGGCACCAATCACCAGAAACTCATTCATAGAAACAAGAAAATATGATCGAGACGCAGTTAGAAATTTGAAATGCGTCCTAACCTTGACAGTACCAATATTTTTCTTCCAGAGTAGCTTATGAGGGGTCTTGATCTCATTAAACCTTGTAGTATAATCACTTAGAAGCCTGTCAACAGCCCCAGGTATGTTAAGGGCCTTCTCCTGCAATTTTACTTCGAAGTTTATTGCTATACAACAAAAACTTGTTCACAAATGTAAAATTAGTTCACACAATTCTTAACTATGCATTTATAAAATTCTTAACTATGCAGTTATACAAAATTATTAACTATGGTAGCACTGGACTATAACAAAGTAATGCATTGAAGAGCTTTAAACCCCTTGAATTGCCAAAGTGCAGAAATCCATAGTCATGTCAACACACATACCACACCACATTCCTAAACACAATACACAAACAAAAGGACAGGTGCCTTGAGGAAGAGAGACAGAATGTCATACCTTATAAATACAGAAGATTACAATAATGGATAACCTAAAAATGATTGTCACTTACCTCCAAAGAAGAAATAGAATCACTATATACGTGTGTATATCATGTATTTACTCTAAAACCCGTGCTTCAAAAATACAATAAAATACGCCGCAGAGTTTTAAACTTCTTGGCACTGTACAAAAAAGCAGAAATCTATGGCTACTGGCAACAAATGCATTTACGAAAGGCATGTATAATGGCACCAAGACAAACATGTCACCCTTATCAACCTCCAACTAAACTGGTTATAAACCGAGAAAAGTAAAATGTGCACGCTGAACATTTGATCCGAACATAAGGGAAAATAAATAAATAAACTGATACAAGATTCGTATGGGGGACAGAAAATACAATTAAACGCATCTCACGTGCGCGTAATGTTGCTCTCTGTTTATCTAAGGCTGTTCTTGGTGAATGCTTAAAACTACTAAAAGCAGAATCCATTTGCATACCTGGATAGGTGGCCAGAAATTTGAAGATATGATCATAGCATAAAGAACATACAGAGATACATCATTCTCTCTGATGTCGGCACCTAGAATATAATTGCAAAATGTACGTCAAACTGCACCAAATATATAAAACAGTAAAGTGATCCTATTCAAGACTGGAAGAGCTAGCACAATGGTTCTCCATAATGCCTAAAAGTTCAAAATTTTAATAAATGCAATATTCAAAGAGTACCCGACTGGGATTTCTGCTTTATAATTGCTTTTACATTTGTGTTTGTCCTTTTAGAATCAATCAGGTAATTGAGCATTATACCACATCTCTACATTCTGTAATCCCCAAAATGTATCTTGAAATAACAAAACAGAACTAAACATTACAATACAATAAGCTGAAATTACTTCAAAAATACACTGGAAATCAAGGGCATTGGGCCGGAGTAATCTACAACTAAAAGAGACAACCCACCTTGAGGAGTTCCAAAGTACGTATTTCTGAGTCAATGTCATAATCAGTTTTGTTCAAAAGCTTTTCAGCAAGCATGACACAGTATTCATTAACTAGCTGATCCTTCGAACCAACTATGCCAACAATCATCTCGAGTAATATCAACTTTCCTTCTACACCTGCTACCCTTCAAGGGGTCAGCCTCAACAGGGTTAGGTTCCCAGCTGAATAGGTATTCAACTGCAAAACTTGTTAGAGTTTGAATAAGGTGAGCGACAGTTCACATCATCTGCAAAAACACTACATGTTTCAATCACCCTATAATAGCATACACTACCGTTCAGCATCTATCCACGCTTGCTTTCCATCAGTATTTATATCAGCATCGACATTAGTGCTTTCTTCGTCTCTGTTTAATTCTTCAAGAAGGCTATCCCCGATATTTCCAGGTCCTTTTGGGCTCCCACCAGTTCCATCATTAAGCATGCTCACAATGCATTTAATGGTATCCTTCTTCCCTCTCAGGTATTCCCTTACTGGTTCGCCAACTGCTTCAAGGAAAACACCAGCTGGGTCATTTGTAGAGGCACCGGCTGTAAGCAAACAATATCTCAGTACTGAGACGAAAGAATCAACCAGCATTGAATGCTGTCCGGTGAATTCAAGACAGTGTTTCAGGTCTTCAATAGCAGCAGAGCTGTAAAATCCATTATCATTCCATGAAAATAAAATGTTAGTTTCCATGATCCTATGATTACCATAAAGTGAATAAGGTCTGTAACACTCTCTTCACTACTAATTAGATATGGGAAAGAAAATTAACTAGTTCGTGCTCCAGAGACAAGTACAACACTATTAAATTCTATGCATACAAACAGGAAAATGGATTAAGTGGTTTAAGGGAAAGCAGGAAAGGTATGAGTAAGAAAAGTTAGCTTCAATTTCCACATATTTAGAAACACCACCAACAATAACCCTCCATGGATCCACTCCGTCCCACCCCCCACTCCCCGCCCCCCTGCAAAAAAAAATACTAAAACTCCTCAACCGATTGAGTGCTTAAACCCTAATATTTGACTGCAACAACAGTAGAAAGAATGACAAGTGCAGGATTTGAATATTACGAAATCAAAATTAAAGATACTAGAGTGTTACTAGAGTCTGGAAACACTCTAAGAAATGCTAATACATAAGACTCGCCTGTCAGGATATTCCACAATAATCTCAAAAAGCTTGGCAATTCTTAAATCTTGTGAAGTTTCATAAGAAAAATATTCCAATCGCAACTGCCATTTCACAAGTCCTTCAGAGGGAGTGTCAGTTCCAGGATAGTATGAAGACAAGCGTGATGCCAAAGGTGATCACAGATCTCAGACTGGAAGAAGGGCTGCCATAACTAACAGACTCACCAAGAAAAGCAAGAAGTGCACACAAGAACTGGAGAGGTGCAGCCTGCAAAATATCTCATTTGTTAGAAGCTATCCTCCATAGTATGATATCGTTTTCTTTATCATTAACTACTTGACAACACTTGGGAAAGAGCACACACGATGCAATCTAACATATATGTTAAAGATAACTTTCACTGCCAGATTGTTTTGTGTAGGAACAACAATCTTCTTACTCTTTTTTGGTTGGCATAGCTAAAACATACACACATCTCAAATCGGATTTGAATATTACCGCTCTTTTAAAGAGTGGCAGCAGGCTCCAGTCAAGCTGAAAGCTGAGTGATCAAAGTCTCTCATTTCGTTCCTTAATGAAGTTCATTTACTAAAAAATTATAGATACAACTGGGATGTGCAAGGCGGCCTACCTCCCAATTATTAAGAAAAAGAAGCATAAGCATCTTCAGCCATATATCTGAATCCAAAACTTCTAAGATCATGAACAACCTTTCCAATGTTCTTCATTAATTTATTGTTCTCCAACAACCTTCCATGGGGATACAATCCGTCAATTTCCATGTTGCTTGTTCTGTTGGGGAGTTTGTTTTTATTATCAAGATCCATGCCAACTTTATCATGTGATTCATTAACATCTTGATACTCTCCACCCAAAGTCCCAAACTTGTAATCAGTTCTTCCAGTCTTCCCTAAAATACCAGTGGAGTATCTCTAAGAACATAATAAGAAAGAAAAATCAATAACTAACTTTTGCATATTAGTGGATAGCAAAAAGGACAACACTCATTAAGATTCCTAAACAGTTCGCCAGTATTATTTACTAAGCAAAAGAACATCACCAGATCAATTTGGTATTTCCTCTTTATATTTGTTTAATTAAGCATACCCTTATAAGTAGTTGCTTCCAACAAGTTTGAAACGAAACCTGTATAAGTTGTCTATTCCTACCAACTTTGATAGAAAAGACAGCAACCATAACTAATTTTTGAAATTTAATCAAAACATTTCAATAAAAGATTTTATCCAAAAAAAATACCTTGGGCCAACAGTTCATAGAAATTAAGGTCTTTCCATAATTCGAAAAATAGAACGCAATATGCAAACAAAAGTCCAGTACAAAAATATCTAGGGACACATACGAGAAATATGGCAAGGAAGAGTGGTCATAAGTGTTGAAGACACTGTTAATTGATATCGGAAGAGAGATAGATTATTTTCGCATCTGACTTGTGTGTTCCCTCTGATGCACATGCACTATCTTTGTAGGAATGTAAAGCATGAGCTACCACTGATACGCACCTCTCCTGATATTGTTTTTCCGAGGATAGATTTTCCAAGGCCCTACGTAGTACTCACTGAATCTCATCCTCCTGAATCTGTTTCAATATTTACATAGAAAACATTTTTTTTTTTTTGCTAAGAACTTAAAGAAAATAGCTAAATTGCCAATGACAACTAAAAAAATTTGCAGTAAAATGTTCATACAATTAAAGGTAACTGCTAGAAGTTAACCCCCCACCGTCATTCCCTCTATCAACAAGCATGTGTAAAGGATATTGAGAAAATAATCTACTAATAAAGAATTTATTAGGTAATATACTAATCCTATTTTTATGAATACTGAATATACTACAGCTTAAAAGGGAAGTACATGATGCTCTATGTTTTTATTCGAGAGAAGAAAAAAATGATTGAAATTATTAAATTTGATGTGGCTTCAAATGCCAGGGAACAAAAGTTATGCTAAACAGTGGCGCATAAGGACAAGGTCCTTATCCATTCCTACATCTGCAACTTTTCTGTAAGCGTCAAAATGCCCCCAAAACTTTGATGATCCATTTTTCAAATGTTTTCTGTTGGAAGAAAAATACATAATGATATAAATATCAGTATCACCAGCAAATGGAAAGAAGAGAAAAAATTGAAGGAAGACCAGGAAAAATGAACTGAAAGCTATAGTGAAACAATATAGCAATTGCATATGTAAAATGTACTACTGAACAGCTTTGCTTCATTGTTTGACAAGGTTTAGAATCACAACACCAATATTCCTTTTCACAGATAGTATTTTCTGCTTCTTCCTAAGTTTTTCTTCAAAAATTGTCCTTATCCCCAGTGAAAACTACATACTTCAAAATTCTATTAAGCCATTGTGTTATACAGACAGATATATACTACCTTGTCTCAAAAAAAAAATCCATCACAAAAAGAAATGACAGCATTTTAAAAATGATTGTCAATTTCCAATGCTACCTCCTAACTCAATTTAATTAACAATTTGTTGTCTAACTAAAATCGTAGGTTTGGCAAGATAAATTGGAACAAGGTATCTGATATTAGTCTATCTTTTTAGAAAGTGGACTCCCAGCCCCCAGGTGTAGAAAAATGGAAAACCAGACACTCATTTGGGACGCGGCGAGTATAATATAATTTTGTAGAATTAACCTCTGCAACTACCAAACTGAGTTTTCAAAATTTCTATTACAACCAAAGAATAACAAACGAAAATTGTATACCTGCAGTTACAGGAAGCATAATCTAACAACCTGTACGACAGAGTAATCAATAGGATTACTTGATCAAAATAGAGAATATATTTTTTTGTTATTGTTGATGATACCTGAATGGAACAAAGAAAATGTTGTTGGAGTAGAGATTGAAGTCCGTGCTTGCAAAGAGTGTGAACTTGAGAGACGAACTCCGAACTGAATGACCGATGATCGCCATTACATTCGACAAGTGATTCAGTGGGGAAGCAGAAGCCATCCCAGCTCTCCAGAATCTCAGTGATTGAACCTTCATCAGGAACTCCTGAATCCCCAAATAACACAGATGACATGGCGTCCACAGCCATTGCACAGAATAATTAATTCTATAAGGAAAATACCCAAACTCTTTTTCAACCAGACCAAATAGAGACCCAAACTGGTGGTGCCGGGTGCGCCCATGAAACGGCATAGTTTGATTAGCTTCTGATTACTCTTCCCAAGTCATTTTATTTTAAATTTTCTAATTTCACATTTAGAAAACATTTGCTTTTCGCCCTTTGACAAAATATAATTTGTTACAGTCAATCTAAAAGTCTTAAATTACTTTAAATTTTGATCCGATAAATTTGTTTAATATTTTTTTATAAAAAATATTTCTATTAGTTTTATTTAAAAAAAAACTAATCTCCTCATTTTAAATTTAAACAAAAGATTAAATATTACATTATTAAAAGTAACATAAGTAGGCAGAACTATTTTAAGGTAAATTTGTGAGAGGTATTCGCCTCACTACTTTTTTTGCTGGCACTATTAATAGTCAACAAAAATTCAAAAAATAAATAAAAATTGGGTAAGACAGAATTCAAGTAATAACCTGATGCAAAATGCAAATGGCTTACAGTCTTATCTGGCTGCGAGATTGCTGCTTCAAAAAGTTGACAGCAAGAGCCAACATGGACCAAATCATATCCGAGTAAAAAATGGCATAACAATTTACTTTAGAGTAAACACAATGCGAAATCTTTATTTTAAATCTAGCCCAACTCAGACTTCTGGTACAATAACCCCCAAACGAAATCCGAGTCAAAAACATTTTATAACACTACTTAATTCAAAAAAAAAAAAAGCATTCCCAATCAACTTCAGATTGCAAATAAACCTAGGATAAGAGAAACGGGCTTTGAAGTGGCATTCCACTTTACCAGCCACCCCTACTCATCCTTTCTTGCTTCTCAGCAGCCCTCTCCTCTTTCAACTTCTCTAGAATTTTGCGTACTTCAGGATCAAAGAATCGTTCACGGACAAATTTCCTCTCTTCAGCTTGTATCTCCTTGATAGCACTAGGGTATGGGTTTGGAGGAGGCCTCTTCCCTTGCAGACGCGAAATTTGCTTCAATCGAGCATATGCCTTCTTTTTGGATTTTCGCTCCGTTCGATATTCCATCTATAGGGAAAATGTAGTTGTTAGACGACAAAAAAATCACCACATGGACAAAGAATAGATATAACATCATGCAAATTAGTTCAGAACTTGGAAAGGTAAATTTGCTTACATCAGCAACAGCCATAGCTTCCTCCTCACTCACACCCTGTTCCTTTAGTTCAAGCACCCGCCAACCAAATACACGAGCAGGTGGGGGATCAAAATCACAAATCCTGTTGAACAA
Organism: Panax stipuleanatus; assembly: GCA_020205555.1. Lineage (NCBI taxonomy): Eukaryota > Viridiplantae > Streptophyta > Magnoliopsida > Apiales > Araliaceae > Panax > Panax stipuleanatus. Next base: position 3,952,136 of record CM035126.1, read on the forward strand.
TTAAATATATGTAAACTTAATTGCTAACCAAAAGTTTCTATCTGAAAACTGGAACATAGCTTTAATTATATATAAGAGAGAGAGAGAGAGAGTTGAGGAACAAGAAAAATAAGTTCAATAAGATTCAGAACTTGAAGTGAATAAGACGGCTCCTAATGGTTGTGTTACTCGGACTTGCCTTTTTCTGATGGAGTACCCGTGTCGACACGATCCGACACGGGTGCGGGATTTGTGTCGAGTGCGGCACTTTAAATCCGGATACGGCTCTGAGAAAATCGCGCAGTCTAGGTCGCGATAAGCCATCGGAAACATCAAAACAATGAAAGAAGAAGAAGAAGACTAAAGAGATCTACTAAAGTCGTCGCCGCCGCCGCCACATGCAAAAGCCTCTGTTGTGGCGATGCTCGATCTAAGATGCGATGTTCTGGATCTGATTTGGATCTAAGACAGTCGCGATATTCTGGATCTAAGTCGCGATATTCTGATTTGGCAAAACTCTAAGTCGCAATGTTCTGATGGTCTGGATCTAAAGTGACGATGTTCTGATTTGGGAAATAAAACACTGATGTTATCATTTAGGCAAAATTTCATTAAAGTCCCCCATAGTTTGTAATCTATTAATTTCAACCCTTAAGTTTTGTACTTTATAAATTTTACCCTGTTTTTGTATTTGTCTTTCAGATAGATCTCTGAAATTAATTTATTTAAAAAAAACACAGGCGTTAAAGGTTTTTTTGAGATTAAATTATTTCATTTTGTCATATTATGATAAATGCATATCTATATGAATTTGGACAGTATAAACATTATTGTTAAAAAATCATAACATATCGTATCCCCGCACCCGTGTCCAAATTCGAGTCCATATCCATACATCCTCTATTTTTTGACTTCACGTGTTCGACACCTACATTCGTACCCACACCCGAGTCCGAGTAACACAGCCTAATGACAGAGTTACTTGATAGTTCATAATATCAATGAGAACAAGTTACGAAATTAAACTAACATCAGATCCACCAAGAACAATTGATGGAGCAAAAAATATCAATGAAAATTAGGATTTTTATATATTTTATTATTTATGGATTTTAGTTTATTTGGTGTATTTTTATTTCTTATTTAGGGAAATCTAGTAGATATAGATTTACTATTATTATTTTTATTTAGTAGTTTCCTTTTTAAAATAAATCTAGTTAGAATAGTTTCCAATTAGTCGTGGAAAGTTAATTACTAAGTTCTATTATCCTTTCCAGAGTAGATTAGGAGAGTTACTTGTTATTCTTTTCATAGTAGATATAGGAAAGTATCTAGGCCTATAAATATAGGTTGTCTTGAGACTTGTAATCAATTCTTATTTATTCAATTTTCATAATAATACACATTGTTTCTTTTGGAGAATTCTCTTTCTTCCTTATTTATTAAGGTTTATTCTTATGTCGGCATTAGAACGTTATCTAATCCCCACCTTTGTGTTAGCAAGTTAAACTAACCAAGTTCCACCCCCATCATTCTCCCCTTCTTGCAAAGAATGTGTCCTTGAATTTTATAGCAAGCAAGTATCAAGCACAAAGAACAAATCAATCTGTGCGGGATCAAAACTGCATGTCTTTTCTTCTCAAAGGACAATCCTGAAAATAAGTGAGAAAATACCAACATCTAGACCTGGCAAAACTTGGCCCAGCCCGCGGGCCGGGCATTGGGCTGGTTATTTTTAGCCCAGCAAAAGCCGGGCCTTTTTAGCCCTCCCGTTTGGGCCAAACCCAAAAAAATATCAAAAATGTAGGCATAAATTGGTCTAAGCCCGCGGGCCGGGCATTGGGCTGGGCATTTTTAGCCCAGCAAAAGCCGGGCCTTTTTGGCCCGTCCATTTTTGGCTCGACCCGCCGCTCGCCCGGCCTGTTTGGGCCTAGCCATCCCGTTTGCCAGGTCTACCAATATCTTCCAATTTACCTGCAAGACAAATAAATTTTGAAGAATGACAAAATCAATGATTTCAATGTCCTCAAACACTGGAACAATTTCATGACCAATTTTGTTTTTTGTAGTATCTTCTCCATCCTTAGACATCACAAAGTTTTCAATAAGGAATTTGGAATTTTTCAACAGTACTAGTTTCAATTTCAGGTTGACTTTGCTCCAAAACAAAACTGTCATCAACTTCTAAAACAAAATCATCAATTATAACCTCTAGAGTAATACCATGTATATCTAACTAAGAATATGACTTCTCAACACTTACTTGATTATCAAATGTCACATGTTTTAGATTCCCCGTGTGAGTGTTCAAGAATTGTTGGTGTATCAACGACCTTCTCACGTTCACTAACTAGAATCTTAGGCTTTGGCTCAATTATTTGTGGGACCTCGTTGAACTTTTTTGACTTAAAAGCTTGTAAGATGGTTGAAGGTCAGCTATATAACATATATAACCATCATATGGTTGAACATAAAACTCCTCATACCGACTCAAAACATATGCAACATATTTATCCAACATATAATTAATGTACCAATACAATCTCTCAATCAACAAACTTTTCATCCTTGACCAGCGAGAAATTTTACTTCATTGTTGACGCATTCTTTCATACTGAATACTTTTCCACCATCTTGTAGCAGTTCCAACAAGTAAATAAGATACCATCTCAACTTTATCTTTTTCAAGGATTTCAAAATAATAAAAATATTTTTCAACATCAAATAGCACAAAACCATTTTCGTCATATATACGAGCATCAACAAAATAAAACATATCATCATGGCTACTTATCCATATCAAGAGCTCACAATTCAACATAACAAAAAAATTTAAAGTGCCAAATTATAATTTCTAACAAAGCAAGGGGCTGAAATTGTTAATTTACGAAATTTGTTCAAGACCCAAATATGTGGATATTGTGACGGGCGGTTCCCTCTACAACAAGCGACGGTAGTGTTGGTTTGTGACATTGATTATACAAAAGCTCCATGATTGTCATGGGGATGTGTTCCATCAACTCTCTCGGCCATGCCTTCCAAGGATATAATCCAGACTTTGGATACCAATTGACGCAGTGGGAACTTGGTTAGTTTAACGTACTAACACAAATGTGGAGATTAGTTAATGTTCTAATGCTGACTTAAGTATAAACATTAATAAATAAAGAAGAAAGAGTATTCTCCAAAAGAAACAATGTGTATTATTATGAAAATTGAATGAATAAGAATTGATTACAAGTCTCAAGACAACCTATATTTATAGGCCTAGATACTTTCCTACATCTACTATGAAAAGAATAATAAGTAACTCTCCTAATTTACTTTGGAAAGGATAATAAAACTTAGTAATTAACTTTCCACGACTAATTGGAAACTGTTCTAACTAGATTTATTTGAAAAAGGTAACTACTAAATCTAAATATACTATATTTCCCTAAATAAGAAATAAAAATACATCAAATAAACTAAAACTCCATAAATAATAAAACATATGAAAATCCTAATTTTCATCGATATTTTCCACCCCATCATCAATTAACTTCCTTTTGTTTATATTCATTGGCATTGTAGTGATTTCTTTCTAATTTTTGCTTTCACATACTTACATGTGAGATCTCGAACTCTCTATACTATCTCTTGCCTTTAAGTCTTACTGCACCTATAGCTTTATATTAAAATTCACTTTTAAAACTAGTTTTATAGAAAAAGCTACAGATATGATCAGTTCAGCTGAAATCAGCCGACTCAAGAGTCAGATCAAACAGTTTCCTAGATCTCCAAACAACATTCATTAGCGAGTAGAGATGTTTCCAAAAATGAGCCAAGTAAATAATAATAATAATAATATGCCGCAATATCTAAGAGCAATTGAGCAAGCGCAATAGTGCCCTAAATAATACAATAGCAAAAAATTGCTTAGTTAAAACTGGCCGCTAATCATTAAAACAATTATCTATGAGCTGGTTCTAAAGCACACGTAATTGTGACAATAGCTTATTTATAAAAGCTAAGGTTACATATGTTACAGAAATCTGAAACACATAAAAATCGTGATACAAGAGCATTTATGTATTAAGAAGAATCATTGAAGAGCAAAATGCAAAGACAGACGGAAATAAGCAACCTCTAATGTTAGATACCTTGTGACGCTGTATTTATATCAACATCTGACCAACATATCATCCTAAATCATAAGGTGTTGTTAAAAGATTAAATTTCAATGCTCTTCTTCCCCGGTATAACCAACAATTTACAAACACAAACCAGGAATTTAGTTTCTACAGAATGATAGCAATAACAGAACTTTGCTTTCAAAATTGAGAATAACCGTGATAAAGGTCGGCCTAGTAAGCAAGAAAACAAAATATACATAAATGTCCAAAAGACAAAATATAGATAGAGAGAAAGCAAAAGTACTTGATAGCATCTTCATGTTTAGAATCTGGATACTTCTTGAAGAACTTTTTTATATAAACATCCTCGGGAAGAATAATCAGCTTAATTTTGCTATCAGCACAAGGGAATGTCGCTGGGGGAGCCCTGAATAACAGAATTCATAATATTATAGTAATAATCTAACTAAAATGTGCTACCAATTTCAGGAACAAACAATGGTTTTAAATTCTCCTCATGCGTACCTTCAAAGAGGAACACAATTCCACATCAAACTTGAAGAGAAAAATTGTAGCATAATATAAAATCAATCATTTGATTCATAATTGAATACCGCCAATATAACCAATGAAATTGGTAGTTACATTCTCTTATCATTACTGCCTACATCCATCTAGAGAGATTCCAACAGAAACTTATGAAAGTGATTTACTATAATGATAGCCTTTATGAACATGTGATAATTATGTTTGAGTTTGTGCCTAATTTGGTCCTTCCATTTTGGATTAATCTCGAACATTCAACATTAAAACTAAAAACTTTGATCACTGTGTAAACATCACTCAATTGAAAGGTTAATTAATTCCAGTGATTAATCATTAATCAAATTAAAAAAAAAATGTAAAGGAGAGAAAGGGGGAGGACATACTGTTCCATGGCTTTGACCCAGACAGGCTCGGCTTTAGCCAAACCCTTGACAAGCTTCCTCGTTTTCGTCAGCAAATCCCCTTTCATGAATGACATCTCTCTTCCCCTCCCTGAATTTTTACAATACAGAGATGGAAATGGAAATGGCTATTTCAGTTTCTGCATGACCAAATAAGATAGAGATGCTTAGTTCACTGCAATTCAATATGTAAATTAAACCAAATCCCCTAAAATATGAACCCTACTCCTGCATTACGATGGCGATTTTTATTGAAAGACAAATTGAAGAATAAAATAGCTAGTTTTGTACCTTTGTTTTGATGAGTCTAAGAAAATGGTCGGCTGGTCCACTCAGCCTCACTCACCAACAAGTTTTAATCTTTGGACTTACTGTATGGTGGGTTTACTCTTGTGACTAAGGGCTGAGCATTCTCCTGCTATCCGAACAAAAAACGAAATGCATAAAAACCGAATAACCGAAAGTATATTTCGGTATATAACCGAAATTAAGTCATTTTCATTAACCAAAAAATTTCAATTCAAATTTTCCAGAAAGTTTTCAAGCAAATGAGTAATCATCAGAAGTCCAGAATACAATCCACAACCATAATATTAAGCTTACAAAGTTTACATAACCCATAATTAAAAACAAGAAACAGAGAATAAAATTTTGCCACTTCCAAAGAGATATAAACAAGTGAAGAATAAACCAGTTTGTTCTTTAGAATTATGGGAATCAATACGTTGCCTTAATTAGATTTACCAGTCTGTTCATCTGATACGCACCTGCTTGTGTAAACGGAGCCTCGGAGGAGATAAAGCTCGGAGAGATTGAAACAGATGAAAGACAGAGACCGTGAGAGGAATTAGGGCAGAGAGCGGAGGAAATGAACCATTGAAGCTCGGAGGAGATTGAAAGAGATGAGAGTCGGTCCGGCGGAGTCTTAGAAAATTGGAGACGGTGAAAGGAATTAGGGCAGAGAGCAGAGACAGTGAGAGGAATTTGGGGACTAAAGAATTAGGGCAGAAAGAGAGTCGAGGAGGTCGAGCGACTGAAGTCACACTGTGTTTGTGAGTTTCAAAATGGAGAGAAGGGAAAGGAAAGAAACGAGAGCGAAGGAAATCTAGGAAGGAGAATTAAAGTTCTTGTTTGTGAATAGAGGAGAGAAAAGAATGCAGAAGGAGATTTTTTAAAAATTTGTTTTTAAATAATTCTAAGACATATTTTTAAAAAAAATATTAAACACTTAAATTACATATTAAAATATCAAAATTGTTTTTTTTTATATAATTTTTAAAATATAATCTCATAAAATAAAATAGTAATATATTATTTTAAGTTAAAATTTCTTTCAAAACTCACAAATAGAGGAGGAAAAAGTAAATTTCAATTTTTTCACTTTTTTCTCTCAAAAAATTTAAATAATTTTTTGTCTTGCGTCTCTAAACTCACAAACACAGTGTGACTCTGAGTCGTGTGTGTGAGTTTGACTTGAAAATAAAAAAAAATTTAATTTATAATTTCGATTATTCGAATAGTTAATTATAACAATTTTGAAAATTGTATTCAAACCCAAAAAATTGAGTATAAAAACATATATAACCAAACTGATAAAAATAACTAAATAACCAAAATAATTTATTTAAAAAAATCGATTCAATTCGGTTATTCGATTTTATTCCTTTTTTGCTTAACCTTATTTGTGAGTTAGGCTGGTCCACTTTAAATTTAAAAATATCTGAAAAAATAAACAATAAGTGAATTATAATCTTTTGAATACAAAAAAAATATTAATATAAAAATAAAAGAGTTTGTTTTATTTATAAGTTGAATATATAGAAAAAATCATAAATTTAATTTATTTATTTATTTTTATCGTTATTTAAGTTTGAGCATTGCTATGATGATAAAATAATATTTCAAAAATGTGACGCCCCAAAATAGGTCCACACCATCTATTGTTAGTCGCCATAAATACATGGTACAAAATTTAAATACAAATCTTCATATTAACTATTATTCTGTCGTGCACAATACGATCATACATAAACTGTGAATAACAATACCCATACTCCTTATCAATGATACGTTATATAAAGGTACAGTCAATAACTATTTTATGAATTAAAATATTTGAAAAATGCTCAAGAAAACCTTCATACATGGGAGGTCATGCTTTTAATTTATAATAGATATCGTAGGACTTGAGAATTAACCTTGGTTGACCTAATAGACCCTAAAGAAGAACGAGAAGATTACTATCTTGTTCATTCCAATGGTAGGTATTCTCTTGCCATATAATTATTTCAATTTTTTCAAACTGAGGATTACATTCCAATCATACTCCAAGATTATATAGGTAGTTATCCTAGATATAATCAGCAAGTGGATGTGCACAATCATGGCTTATGATACCATGAAGTCGTATGTGGTTAGACATCTTATATGATAGTGACAACACACTCTTCCAAAGTTGGGTTCACCTCACCTTATTTGGGTCACCAAAATCAACTGTTAAATAACGTATAAAATACGACACACACATTTAAAGTTATCAATACAATTATATATTGTCGTTGTAAGACCCCAACTTTTATGAATAAAAATTTAATTTTCTTTATATATTATTTCGAAATAATAAGGTGTTGATTTGATAAATATAAAAAATTATGGGTGAAATGTGCAAATATTTCAAAATGAGCAAGTGGTTATAAAATATTCATTGTTGTCGGGAAATATTCGTTTGGTCGTGGAATATTCTTGTTGTCGGAGAATATTTGTACGACGGCGCAGCTATTTGTGAGCCCCACAACGGAATAACTGTCGGATATAGAAAGCAACATAAATAACCTTTTTATAAAATAACGGCGTAGTTGTTACCGTTAGTACTGTTAAAATACCCGGTAGTTAAAATACAGTAATACGCGGTGTTGCACAGTAGCACACGGTATTGCACAGTATTTTGAATTATTGATTCTTACGTGAGAAGGCATTTACTCAATTATTGTTCAATATTTTATATTATTGATTCAATAATTGCATGATATTTTATTGATTCAATAATTGCTACGTTGATATTTTATATCAATAATTGCTACGTTGCTATGATTGATTCAATAGTTGCTACCATTGATATTTTGTATTATTGATTCAATAATTGTCATTGCGCAGTATTTCACATTATCAACTCAATAATTCATATTATTTGAATAATATTATTAGATAGCATTATTGACAATGTCTAAAGAAGTGCTGTCTAGGAGGGGTTATTTATTTGCGCGCCAGTAAGGAGAAATCCTTATCGGAAGGCCCCCTCTTTTCTAGGAACAACCTGGTTGTCAATATTGTAGTTCTGTAATATTATTTGTGAATAATTAATTATTAATTTATATGATAAGGAAATATTTATTTTATGGATATAAAAGAAGGAATTAGTGCTGATGTGTTTTTATCAGTATTTTAGTGTGAAAAATCATCCGTTTATGAATTTCGGATAATTTATGTTTGAAATTTGAAAAAACTTCTTTCTACAAAGTTGTAGAAAATTAAATTTTCTATGAAAAGGATATATCATTTGTATTTTTCTGATAAAAGCGCTATTTATTATGAATTATTGAAGTTTTAAAAATAAATATTTTTATTAAAAATATGGGTGGGCCCCACTTTTGTTTTTTTGTTGAAAAAATTCTGATTATTGAAAGCAGCCAGAGAAAAAAAAAACGAGGCGGCTGGAATTTTTATTATTAAAAAGTCTACTTTGGCATCCTAAGTTTTTCCTATAAATAAGGTGTTTAGGTTAGAATTGAAAATCACACCAGAATCAGAAGTTTTTTCTCTCTATAATATCAAGCGTATTTTTGTGAGTATTTAGATACTTTGAGTGTTACTATTCAGTGCAAGTTTCTTTCAGCCTTATATCTGATATTCCAGTCAGAGGTAATATTATTTTGAGGTAAGAGATGTTATTTTTTTTCGTAAATTATGTTATTCTTTTCAATATCATTATACCAAAATATTGACATAGATTTTATTATGAAATTCTTACTGTTTCCGTCGGGGTTACTATTCACGTATACGGCACTATTCACGAAAAAATTAATTTTTCTTCTATATGCCCAAGTTGCTTGTTAAAGTTCTTATCTTTGATTGGATCTAAGTTTTAAGCTTTATTCTTGAATTTTGATCCACAAAGTATTATTATGGAGTACTCTTAAACTTGGATAAATTAGATTACGAATCCTTAGTCTTTGTCCTTTATCACACTGGATTCGTTCTTTAAAATATTTTTCATCATCCTTAGTCCGAAAAGGTGATATAGCTGAATATCTTTGGCCTGTAGAGCAAAGATGAATGATTATCTGATGAATATCTTTGGCCCGTAGTGCAAAGATGAACAGGTGTTGAGATGAACATGACCACTGGTGATACAAATGAATATATTTGGCCTGTAGTGCAAAGATGAATATTTGATTTGAAATATATATTGATTGATGTTACAGGGATAAAATATTGATGATGGACTTTTAAATCATAGAAGATAGTAGACTTCATTCTCTACTTAACTCTTCTAAAGAATTGTTATTTTAACTGCGAATATTGATCTAAAACTTGTTGTTAATAATATTTTATCTGAATTGTTGAAGACTAACGATAATTTATTTTCCATTATATTAGTCATAATATTCTTTACTAGGCTAGTTGAGCTCACCCTTTTCATCTATTGTCCTCTTCAGGAAATGAGAATGTTGCGAGAACTAGTCGGGGGACAGAGTGATGGTCCGAGTTAGGACAGTAGTAGTCCTCACTATTTCTGATAAATAGTGTGATAATAATTATAATGAGGACTTAGTTTGAATGTTAATATTTTGTACATATTTGTATTGACACTCACAGTTGCGTGATCGTATTTTGCACGATCGTGTGATATAAAAATTTATATTTGAATTTTGTACCATGTATTTGGCGACTCAGAATGGGTTGGGTTGACTGGACCTATTCTGGGGGCATCACAGTTGGTATCAGAGCTTAGGGATATGGTCTCTGGTGGAGATCTGGGAATAGAATTAGGAGGGGAGAGACGAGTAAATCCTTCACTAGTATGACCTACCTAAGCTTATGTGATATTTAATTGGTCAGTCGGAGCAAAGGGTTAATATGTGATAGGTTAATTTGTTTAATTAACCGTTGTGATATTTAATTGGTCAGTCGTATTGATGACCTGTTCGACCAGTTGTAAGTAGCACAATTCTTTTCAAAGATCGATCTTCTTTCTGGATATCATCAGCTGAAGATTAAAACAGAGGATATTTCGAAGACTGCTTTTAGAACTCGGTACGGGCATTATGTGTTCTTAGTTATGTCTTTTGGATTAACTAATGCTCATGCTACTTTTATGGATATGATGAACCGTGTATTTAAGGAATATTTGGATCAATTCGTTGTTGTCTTTATTAATGACATCCTCATCTATTCTAAAGCCCGTGAAGATCATGAGCACCACTTGAAGCTGGTACTTCAAAAGCTTCGTGAGAATAAGCTATATGTCAAGCTGAAGAAATGCGAGTTCTGGCTTGAGGAAGTAGCATTCCTTGGGCACGTGGTATCAAAATGTGGAGTATCTGTTGACCCAACGAAGATTGAAGCAATACAAAGCTGGGAGCAACCTAAGTCGGTGATCGAAGTACGAAGCTTTCTGGGCTTAGCTGGTTATTATCGGAGGTTCGTAGAGGTATTTTCTCGAATTGCTATTCCATTAACTCAGTTGACTCGGAAAGATACAAAATTCGTTTGGAGCGAGGAATGCGAGAAGAGCTTCCAAGAGCTCAAGAAAAGACTTATCTCGGCACCTATTCTGACAATACCATCTGGTTCAGATGGATTTATAATCTACAGCGATGCTTCGGGCAAAGAGTTAGGATGTGTTCTCATGCAACATGTGAAAGTCATAGCCTATGCCTCGCGACAATTCAAAGAATATGAGAGGAATTATCCTACTCATGATCTAGAGTTGGCAGCAGTCGTTTTCACGTTGAAGATCTGGAGACATTACCTGTACGGAGAGAAAGTGGAGATCTATACGGATCATAAGAGCCTCAAATATTTCTTCATTCAAAAGGAACTTAACACGCGGCAACGACGTTGGCTTGAGCTGTTGAAAGATTACGATCATACCATTCAATACCATCCTGAAAAAGCGAACGTGATAACTGACGCGTTGAGTAGAAGATCATATGTGGGAACGAGTGCGATGATGTCAAGTATACGTGTAGAACCAGCTTTGATTGATAAAGTTAAAGTTGCTCAAGCTACGGATTCGGAGCTGATGAAGATGAAGAAGAAGGTGTAAGATGGTGCCATTCTAGAAGCAAGAATCGATGAAGAGGGAATACTTCGAGTCAACTCCAGACTTTGTGTTCTTAACGATTCTGACTTGAAGCATAGAATCATGATGGAGGCACACAACACACAGTTTACAATCCATCCTGAGAGTACCAAAATGTATCGTGATCTTCGACATATATTTTGGTGGAGCAATATGAAAAGAGAGATCGCGGAGTTTATTTCGAGATGTTTAACGTGTCAACGTGTAAAAGCGGAACATCAAGTGCTGAAGGGTCCATTGCAACCACTGGAGATTCTGAAATGGAAGTGGGAACACATTACGATGGATTTCGTTACGGGTCTTCCCAAGGTTTCTCAAGACATAGATGCGATTTGGGTTATTGTTGATAGATTAACTAAGTCTGCTCTTTTCTTGCCGATACGAGAGACTTATTCCCTTGAACGTCTTGCTCGTATGTACATGAATGAGATTGTGAGATTGCATGGCATGTCAGTATCCATAGTTTCGGATCGTGACCCAAGATTCACTTCACAATTTTGGATCAGTTTACAGAAAGCTATGGGCACGAATTTACAATTCAGTTCGGTTTATCATCCTCAAACAGACGGACAATCAGAAAGGACTATTCAAACTTTTGAAGATCTATTGAGACTCTGTGTTCTAGACTTCAAAGGGAGTTGGGATAAGTACTTACCATTGGTGAAATTCTCTTACAACAACAGTTATCAGGTAAGTATAGGTGTGGCTCCATTCGAGGCATTGTATGGGAGAAAGTGTCGTTCTTCAGTATGCTGGGATGAGGTGGGTGAAGCAACATTATTGGGACCGGAGTTGGTACGTATGACTACGAAAAAGATCCAAATGATCCGGCAACGTATACAAACCGCACAAGATCGACAAAAGAGTTATGCGGATCTTCATCAAAATGACGTGGAATTTAATGTTGGGGACCATGTGTTATTACATGTTGCTCCGTGAAAGGGAGTTACGAGGTTTGGCAAGAGAGAAAAGCTCAATCCATAATTCATTGGTCCATTTGAGATCCTTGACCGAGTAGGAAATATGGCCTATAGGCTCACTTTACCTCCAAGTATGTCTCGTGTTCATAACGTGTTTCACATATCCATGTTACTTAAATATGTGAAGGATCCAAACTGCATTATTGAGTTAGAACCAGACGAGATAGCCAAAGATTTAACGTACGAGGAGGTACCTGTCAAGATCTTGGATAGGAAGGAGCATGTCCTACGCTCGAAAATTATACCTCAAGTTAAAATTTTATGGAAAAACCATGCAATTGAGGAGAAATGACCTGGGAGTTGAAATCGGAAATGAAAGCGAGGTATCCTCACCTTTTCGACATACCAGGTACGTACGTCAATTTCGAGTACGAAATTTCATAAGGAGGGGAGGTTGTAAGACCCCAACTTTTATGAATAAAGATTTATTTTCTTTATATATTATTTCGAAATAATAAGGTGTTGATTTGATAAATGTGAAAAGTTATGGGTGAAATGTGCAAATATTTTAAAATGAGCAAGTGGTTATAAAATATTCATTGTTGTCGGAGAATATTCATTTGGTCGTGAAATATTCTTGTTGTCGGGGAATATTCATACGACGGCGCAGTTATTTGTGGGCCCCACAACGGAATAACTGTCGGATATAGAAAGTGACAGAAATAACCTTTTTATAAAATAACGACATAGTTGTTACAGTTAGTACTGTTAAAATACCCGGTGGTTAAAATACAGTAATACGCGGTGTTGCACAGTAGCACACGGTATTGCACAGCATTTTGAATTATTGATTCTTACATAAGAAGACACTTACTCAATTATTGTTACAGTAATTACTGTTCAATATTTTATATTATTGATTCAATAATTGCTACGTTGCTATTTTATATCAATAATTGCTACGTTGCTATGATTGATTCAATAGTTGCTACCGTTGATATTTTGTATTATTGATTCAATAATTGTCATTGCACAGTATTTCACATTATCAACTCAATAATTCATATTATTTGAATAATATTATTAGATAGCATTATTGACAATGTCTAAGAAAGTTCTGTCTAGGAGGGGTTATTTAATTGCGCGCCAGTAAGAAGAAGTCTTTATCGGAAGGCCCCCTCTTTCCTGGGAACGACCTGGTTGTCAATATTGTAGTTCTGTAATATTATTTGTAAATAATTAATTATTAATTTATATGATAAAAAGATATTTATTTTGTGGATATAAAAGAAGGAATTAGTGCTGATGTGTTTTTATCAGTATTTTGGTGTGGAAAATCATCCGTTTATGAATTTCGGATAATTTATGTTTGGAATTTGGAAAAACTTGCTTCTACAAAGTTGTATAGAATTAAATTTTCTATGAAAAGGACATATCATTTGTATTTTTATGATAAAAGAGCTATTTATTATGAATTATTGAAGTTTCAAAAATAAATATTTTTATTAAAAACATGGGTGGGCCCCACTTTTATTTTTTTGTTGAAAAAATTCTGATTATTGAAAGCAGCCAGAGAAAAAAAAAACGAGGCGGCTGGAATTTTTATTATTAAAAAGTCTATTTTGGCATCCTAAGCTTTTCCTATAAATAGGGTGCTTAGTTAGAATTGAAAATCACACCAGAATCAGAAATTTTTTCTCTCTATAATATCAAGCGTATTTTTGTGAGTATTTAGATACTTTGAGTGTTACTATTCAGTGCAAGTTTTCTTCAGCCTTATATCTGATATTCTAGTCAGAGGTACTATTGTGACGCCCCCAGAATAGGTCCATTCAACCCAACCCATTCTGGGTCGCCACGAAATACACTCAACAAAAATTTCAAATACAAATCTTCAAGTTCTAACTTTTTAAACTGTCGTACAAAATACGACCACAATTAAACTGTGATTTTCAATACAAATACAGTGCCCATACTCCAAATCAATAATACGTTACAGAAAGATACAGTCAATAACTGTTTTAGGAATTAAAATCTTTGGAAAATGTTCAAGGAAAACTTCGTACATGGGAGGCCATGCATCCATGTTATAATAGATATCGTAGGACTCGAGAATTATCCTTGGTTGACCCAATAGACCCCAAAGAAAAACGAGAAGATTACTATCTTGTTCATTTCAATGGTGGGTCTTCTCTTGCCATATAATTATCTCTGTTGTCTCAAACTGAGAATTATATTCTAACCGTACTCCAAGATTATATAGGTAGTGTTCATGGATATAATCAGCAAGTGGATATGCACAACCATGTCTTATGATAACATGAAATCGTATGTGATTAGACATCTTGTATAATAGTGACAAAACACCCTTCCAAAATTGGGTTCACCTTACCTAAGCTAGGTCACCAAAAAAAGCCGTTAAATGACGTATAAAATACGACGTACTTATCTAAAATTTTCAATAAAATTATTTTCATACTGTTTGGTGGAGAACTTCAACAGTTCTAGACCCTCGTTCTATTCCCCTGTTATCCCGCTCGATCCAGCTACACTCTTATTATCTGAAAGGAATTATGAAGCAAAAGGGTGAGCACAAATAGCCCAGTAAAGAATATCATAACTAAAGATAATTAAATTATCAACAGTCTTCATCAGTGATAAATCAGAGATTTATAACATATGGTAGATGATAAAATTTTTCAACCATAGTTGCGGTGGAACGAGCAATCCATTAGAAGAGTCAAATAGACTATAATGTTTATTATCTTCTCCGTGTTAAAAGTCCACCAATAATATTTTATCCCTGTAACATCAATCAACAATTCCTGTCCACAATCATGTAAGTTCATGATCATAATTATCTTGATGAATTCCTCTTCGCACTCCGGACGAAGATAATTCTCATCACCTGTCTTTACCTGAAACACCAAAGATCATGGTTATACCAAATCACAGTTCCTGTTCATAATCATGCTAATCAATTCATCTTTGAATTACAAGCCAAAGATATTCAATAATTAATCATTCATTTTTGCACTACAGGCCAAAGATATTCACAAATCAACAGCTCATCTTTGCACTACAGGCCAAAGATATTCAACAACAGGTCATCTTTGCACTACATGCCAAAGATATTCACAAATCAACAGCTCATCTTTGCGCTACAGGCCAAAGATATTCATATCTCAAAAAATATCTAACCATTTCAGAATTTATATAAACAATAATTATAACCATGTTGATCAATTCACCTTTGCCCTTAAGCTAAAGATATTCAATTGTAAATTCAATGGTCATGAACATACCAGTCAACAATCCATCTTTGCACTACTGGCCAAAGAGAATTTATAGTCATGATCATACCAATAATCTACCCATCTTTACACTCAAGTCAAAGAGAAATTTTATCACCAGGGTTATAAAAATGTTATATATGATAATAAAAATAATATTATCAAAACATCGATCTCCAAGTTTAAAAATACTCTATAATAATTTTTTGTCGAGCAAAATTCAGAAATAAAGCTCAAAACTTAGATCCAATCAAAGATATGAACCTTAACAGGCAACTTGGACAAATAGAAAAAAATTTAATTTTTCCGTGAATAGTGCCGTACACGTGAATAGTGCCGTATACGTGAATAGTGTCGTATACGTGAATAGTAATCCCGACACGAAAAAGATAGAAATTTCATAAGAAAAATCATACTTTGTGAATAGTACCGTATTTGTAAATAGTGCCGTATACGTGAATAGTGCCGTATACATGAATAGTAACTCCGACGGAAAAAGTAAGAATTTCATAATAAAATCCATGCCAATATTTTGGTATAATGATATTGAAAAGAAAAACATCATTTATGAAAGAAATAACATCCCTTACCATCCCTTACCTCAAAAGAATAGTACCTCTGACTGAAATATCAGATATAATACCGAAGGAAACTTGCACTGAATACTAATACTCAAAGTATTGAAATACTCACAAAAATACGCTTGATATTATAGAGAGAGAAAACTTCTGATTCTGGTGTGATTTTCAATTCTAACCTAAGCATCCTATTTATAGGAAAAGCTTAGGATGCCAAAGGAGACTAAATGAATAAAATATTATATATTTTTCAAAATTTTCGCCGCCTGGCGGCTAAAAAATTTTCCACCAAAAGTGGGGCCAGCCCATAAAAAATATATATATATTCCGAAACTTCAATAATTCATAACAAATAGCCCCTTTGTCAGAAAAATATAAATTCTATGTCCTTTCATAGGAAATTTAAATCTCTACAACTTTGTAGAAGAAAGTTTTTCCAAATTCCTAACATAAATTATCCGAAATTCATAAACAGATGATTTCTCACACCAAAATATTGATAAAAACTCACCAGCGCAAATTCCTTCTTTAATATCCACAAAATAAATATTTCCTTATTATATAAATCAATAATTAATTATTCATAAATAATATTATAGAACTACAATATTAACAACCAGGTCGTTCCCAGGACAGAGGGGGCCTTCCGATAAGGACTTCTCCTTACTGGCGCGCAATTAAATAACCCCTCCTAGACAGAACTTCCTTAGACATTGTCAATAATGCTATCTAATAATATTATTCAAATAATATAAATTATTGAGTTGATAATGTGAAATACTGTGCAACGACAATTATTGAATCAATACTATAAAATATCAACTGTAGCCATTATTGAATCAATCATATAAAATATCAACGTAGCAATTATTGAGTCAATAAAATATCAATGTAACAATTATTGAGTCAATAATATAAAATATCAACGTAGCAATTATTGAGTCAATAATATAAAATATTGAACAGTAATTACTGTAACAATAATTGAGTAATGGCTTCTCACGTAAGACTCAATAATTCGAAATACTGTGCAATACCGTGTGCTACTATGCAACACCGTATATCACTGTATTTTAACTACCGGGTATTTCAACAGTACTAACGGTAACAACCACGCCGTTATTTTGTAAAAAAGTTATTTCTGTCGCTTTCTATATCCGACAGTTATTCCGTTGTGGGGGCCCACAAATAGCTGCGCCGTCGTACGAATATTTTCCGATAACAAGAATATTCCCCGACAACAAGAATATTTTATAACCACTTGCTCATTTTAAAAATATTTGCACATTTCACCCATAACTTTAAACTTTTATCAATTTAACCATTTACCAAATAGAAAAATTGAATACTTTTATTTCATAAAATCTGGGGTCTTACAATCTCCCCTCCTTATGAAATTTCGTCCTCGAAATTTACGTTCCTGGTATTTCGAAAAGTTGAGAATACCTTGCTTTTATTTCAGATTCCATCTTCCTTGTCATCATGATTTCTCCTTTGCTCATTCTAGAATACCGCTTCAAAACAAGGTTAATTGACATATAACAATTGTCAATTTATTAAGTAAGAAAAGTCAGCTTAGGTAAGTCACACACTAGCGAAGTATACTATTCGTCCATCTCCTCCTAGTTCTAGACTCCAATCTCCGCCAGCGACCATATCCCTAAGCTCTGATACCAACTGTGACTCTTGTCCCAACCTTGGACAGCACCTCACAATGATACCTATCAGTTTGCCACCGCAGAACGGCGTCCCCTACGGAGAGTCTGGCTTCGGTGCATCCCCCATACACAGGAAGTCACCAGATAGAGGCTCGAGGCTCTTTACTTATGGCTCTGATACCAACTGTGACGCCCCCCAGAATAGGTCCATTCAACCCAACCCATTCTGGGTCGCCACGAAATACACTCAACAAAAATTTCAAATACAAATCTTCAAGTTCTAACTTTTTAAACTGTCGTACAAAATACAACCACAATTAAACTGTGAGTTTCAATACAAATAAAGTGCCCATACTCCAAATCAATAATACGTTACAGAAAGGTACTGTCAATAACTGTTTTAGGAATTAAAATCTTTAGAAAATGTTCAAGGAAACCTTCGTACATGGGAGGCCATGCATCCATGTTATAATAGATATCGTAGGACTCGAGAATTATCCTTGGTTGACCCAATAGACCCCAAAAAAAAATGAGAAGATTACTATCTTGTTCATTCCAATGGTGGGTCTTCTCTTGCCATATAATTATCTCTGTTGTCTCAAACTGAGAATTATATTCTAACCGTACTCCAAGATTATATAGGTAGTGTTCATGAATATAATCAGCAAGTGGATGTGCACAACCATGTCTTATGATAACATGAAGTCGTATGTGGTTAGACATCTTGTATAATAGTGACAAAACACCCTTCCAATTTTTGGTTCACCTCACCTAAGTCAGGTCACCAAAAACAACCGTTAAATGACGTATAAAATACGACGTACTTATCTAAAATTTTCAATAAAATTATTTTCATACTGTTTGGTGGAAAACTTCAACAGTTCTAGACCCTCGTTCTATTCCCCTGTTATCCCGCTCGATCCAGCTACACTCTTATTACCTGAAAGGAATTATGAAGCAAAAGGGTGAGCATAAATAGCCCAGTAAAGAATATCATAACTAAAGATAATTAAATTATCAACAGTCTTCATCAGTGATAAATCAGAGATTTATAACATATGGTAGATGATAAAACTTTTCAACCATAGTTGCGGTGGAACGAGCAATCCATTAGAAGAGTCAAATAGACTATAATGTTTATTATCTTCTCCGTGTTAAAAGTCCACCAATAATATTTTATCCCTGTAACATCAATCAACAATTCCTGTCCACAATCATGTAAGTTCATGATCATAATTATCTTGATGAATTCCTCTTCGCACTCAGGACGAAGATAATTCTCATCACCTGTCTTTACCTGAAACACCAAAGATCATGGTTATACCAAA
This sequence comes from Panax stipuleanatus, assembly GCA_020205555.1. Taxonomy (NCBI): domain Eukaryota; kingdom Viridiplantae; phylum Streptophyta; class Magnoliopsida; order Apiales; family Araliaceae; genus Panax; species Panax stipuleanatus. Next base: position 3,971,318 of record CM035126.1, read on the forward strand.
TCACAGTTCCTGTTCATAATCATGCTAATCAATTCATCTTTGCATTACAAGCCAAAGATATTCAATAATTAATCATTCATTTTTGCACTACAGGCCAAAGATATTCACAAATCAACAGCTCATCTTTGCACTACAGGCCAAAGATATTCAACAACAGGTCATCTTTGCACTACATGCCAAAGATATTCACAAATCAACAGCTCATCTTTGCGCTACAGGCCAAAGATATTCATATCTCAAAAAATATCTAACCATTTCAGAATTTATATAAACAATAATTATAACCATGTTGATCAATTCACCTTTGCCCTTAAGCTAAAGATATTCAATTGTAAATTCAATGGTCATGAACATACCAGTCAACAATCCATCTTTGCACTACTGGCCAAAGAGAATTTATAGTCATGATCATACCAATAATCTACCCATCTTTACACTCAAGTCAAAGAGAAATTTTATCACCAGGGTTATAAAAATGTTATATATGATAATAAAAATAATATTATCAAAACATCGATCTCCAAGTTCAAAAATACTCCATAATAATACTTTGTGGAGCAAAATTCAGAAATAAAGCTCAAAACTTAGATCCAATCAAAGATATGAACCTTAACAGGCAACTTGGACAAATAGAAAAAAATTTAATTTTTCCGTGAATAGTGCCGTACACGTGAATAGTGCCGTATACGTGAATAGTATCGTATACGTGAATAGTAATCCCGACACGAAAAAGATAGAAATTTCATAAGAAAAATCATACTTTGTGAATAGTGCCGTATTTGTAAATAGTGCCGTATACGTGAATAGTGTCGTATACATGAATAGTAACTCCGACGGAAAAAGTGAGAATTTCATAATAAAATCCATGCCAATATTTTGGTATAATGATATTGAAAAGAATAACATCATTTACGAAAAAAATAACATCCCTTACCATCCCTTACCTCAAAAGAATAGTACCTCTGACTGGAATATCGGATATAATACCGAAGGAAACTTGCACTGAATACTAATACTCAAAGTATTGAAATACTCACAAAAATACGCTTGATATTATAGAGAGAGAAAACTTCTGATTCTGGTGTGATTTTCAATTCTAACCTAAGCACCCTATTTATAGGAAAAGCTTAGGATGCCAAAGGAGACTAAATGAATAAAATATTATATATTTTTCAAAATTTTCGCCGCCTGGCGGCTAAAAAATTTTCCACCAAAAGTGGGGCCCGCCCATAAAAAAAAATATATTTTTCGAAACTTCAATAATTCATAACAAATAGCCCCTTTGTCAGAAAAATACAAATTCTATGTCCTTCCATAGGAAATTTAAATCTCTACAACTTTGTAGAAGGAAGTTTTTCCAAATTCCTAACATAAATTATCCGAAATCCATAAACAGATGATTTCTCACACCAAAATATTGATAAAAACTCACCAGCGCCAATTCCTTCTTTAATATCCACAAAATAAATATTTTCTTATCATATAAATTAATAATTAATTATTCACAAATAATATTATAGAACTACAATATTAACAACCAGGTCGTTCCCAGGACAGAGGGGGTCTTCCAATAAGGACTTCTCCTTACTTATTGAATCAATACTACAAAATATCAACTGTAGTCATTATTGAATCAATCATATAAAATATCAACGTAGCAATTATTGAGTCAATAAAATATCAATGTAACAATTATTGAGTCAATAATATAAAATATCAACGTAGCAATTATTGAGTCAATAATATAAAATATTGAACAGTAATTACTGTAACAATAATTGAGTAATGGCTTCTCACGTAAGACTCAATAATTCGAAATACTGTGCAATACCGTGTGCTACTATGCAACACCGTGTATCACTGTATTTTAACCACCGGGTATTTCAACAGTACTAACGGTAACAACCACGCCGTTATTTTGTAAAAAAGTTATTTCTGTCGCTTTCTATATCCGACAGTTATTCCGTTGTGGGGGCCCACAAATAGCTGCGCCGTCGTACGAATATTCTCCGACAACAAGAATATTCCACGACCAAACGAATATTCCCCGACAACAAGAATATTTTATAACCACTTGCTCATTTTAAAAATATTTGCACATTTCACCCATAACTTTAAACTTTTATCAATTTAACCATTTACCAAATAGAAAAATTGAATACTTTTATTTCATAAAATCTGGGGTCTTACAACTATTCTTTTGAGGTAAGGGATGTTATTTTCTTTCGTAAATGATGTTATTCTTTTCAATATCATTATACCAAAATATTGGCATAGATTTTATTATGAAATTCTTATTATTTTCGTCGGGGTTACTATTCACGTATACGACACTATTCACGTATACGACATTATTCACGGAAAAATTAATTTTTTTTCTATATGTCCAAGTTGCTTGTTAAAGTTCTTATCTTTGATTGGATCTAAGTTTTGAGCTTTATTCTTGAATTTTGCTCCATAAAATATTATTATGGAGTACTCTTGAACTTGGATAAATTAGATTACGAATACTTAGTCTTTGTCCTTTATCACACTGGATTCATTTTTTAAAAATATTTTTTATCATTCTCAGTCCTAAAAGGTGATATAACTGAATATCTTTGGCCTGTAGAGCAAAGATGAATAATTACCTGATGAATATCTTTGGCCCGTAGTGCAAAGATGAACATGACCACTGGTGATACAAATGAATATCTTTGGCCTGTAGTGCAAAGATGAATATTTGATTTGAAATTTATATTGATTGATGTTACAGGGATAAAATATTGATGATGGACTTTTAAATCATAGAAGATAGTAGATTTCATTCTCTACTTAACTTTTTTAATGAATTGTTATTTCCGCTGCGAATATTGATCTAAAATTTGTTGTCAATAATATTTTATCTGAATTGTTGAAGATTAACGATAATTTATTTTCCATTATCTTAGTCATAATATTCTTTACTGGGCTAGTTGAGCTCACCCTTTTCATCTATTGTCCTCTTCAGGAAATGAGAATGTTGCGAGAACTCGTCGGGGGACAGAGTGATGGTCCGAGTTAGGGCAGTAGTAGTCCTCACTATTTCTGATAAATAGTGTGATAATAATTGTAATGAGTACTTAGTTTGAATGTTAATATTTTGTACATATTTGTATTGACACTCACAGTTGTGTGGTCGTATTTTGCACGATCGTGTGATGTAAAAATTTATATTTGAATTCTGTATCATGTATTTGACGACTCATAATGGGTTGGGTTGACAGGACCTATTCTGGGGGCGTCACAGTCATGTTATTTTATAATGTATTGATAAACTTCAACGGTCACCGACCATCACTTTGTTTCTTTGTTAGCCCCCCTCGACCCAGCTACACTCTTATTACTTGAAAAGAATTGTGAAGCAAAAGGGTGAGCACAAATATTTTAGTAAAAAATATTATGACTAAAGATAATTAAATTATCAATAGCCTCTATCAGTAATGAATCAGATCTTTAAAACCTTAGCTCTCAATAGGGAAAAATCTGATAGAATACAATAGACAACAAATTTTAGATCAACAACTGCAGTGGAACAAACAATCCATTAGAAGAGTCAAGTAAAACATAATGTCTACTATCTTCTCCATGTTAAAAGTTCACCAACAATATTTAATCCTTGTAACATCAATCAACAGTTCATGCCCACAATCGTGTAAATAGTTCATGATCATAATTATGTTGATAAATTCCTTTTCGCACCTAGGACGAAGATAATTTTTATCACCTATCTTTACCTGAAATACCAAAGATCATGGTTATACCAAATCACAGTTCCTTTATATAATCATGCTAATAAAGTCATCTTTGCACTCAGGCCAAATATATTCATTTGTAACATCAATAATCATGATTATACTAGTCTACATCCTTTAGTCATAGTCATGTTAGTCAATTCATCTTTGCACTACGGATCAAAGATATTCAACAGTAACATCAATGGTCATGATCATGCCAAATACTTGTCCATCTTTGCACTACGGGTCAAATATATTCATTAATAAATAGTTTATTTTTGTACTACGGGCCAAAGATATTCATCAATCCACAGTTCATCTTTGCACTACAGGCCAAAGATATCAATCAACAGTTTATCTTTGCACTACAGGCCAAATATATTAATTTACAGATCATCTTTGCACTACAGGCCAAAGATATCAATTAACATATCATCTTTGCACTACAGACCAAATATATCAATCAACAGTTTATCTTTGCACTAGAAGCCAAATATATCAATCACAGGTCATCTTTGCATTACGGGCCAAAGATAACTTTCACCACAATTTAAGTCTCATGATTATGACAATGATATAAGGAATGAATCAAGTGAGATCAAGGACAAATATTAGAGATTTATAATTCAATTTATTCAGAGTTCAAAAATATCCAAATTATCAACATGAAGATAAAAAATATGGATCCAATTTCAAGAATAAAATTCATAAATTCAAGATAATTTAGACAAAAAAATAAATCAATTTTTGTCGTGAATAGTAACTCGTGATTAGTACTCGAATGAATAGTACCCCGACATAAAAATGTAAAATTTTTATAATAAAGTTCAGACCAATATTCCGGTGAAATGATATTAGATGAAGCGCAAAACTCAAGGAATTTCTAATCATTTCAGGAATTATAGAAACAATATTTATCATAGTAAGTTTAAATTTAGGAATCTGAAATAAAATATTATTACTTACATACTATATAATATGGAAGAAAATAATATTCCTTACGAATATTGAATGGAAACAATATCCTTTACGAGAAAAATAATATTCTTTACCGTAGTAGAAAATTAGATCTGACTGAAATATCGGATATAATATTGAGAAAATCTTGCACTGTTATCCACACTCAAACTATCCTTATACTCACAAGAAATACGTTCAATATTATCGAGAAAGAATTTTCTGATTCTGGTGTAATTTTTATTTCTAACTAAGCACCCTATTTATACGAAAATGTCAGAACACCAATGTTGACAAAATGAACCTACGGAGCACACCATCTTAGAAAAATCTTCAGCAAACCTAAAAGGATTTCAAACCAAGCCTCCACCAAATTTTTTCATATGTTTATATATATATTAAAACATTTATAATTATTAAAAAGAATTCTTAATTTCATTTTCTCTCTTCCACCTCATTTTATTTTATACCATAAATTTATTATAGTAATGTTACCATTTAAATTATAAAATTATATTATCACATTATATTATTTATAATGTAACATTATAATAATATATTTGAATGACTTATTTTATCGGAGAAGATAAAATGTCAACTTTCAACAAATATCTCATCCTAAAAATTCCTCCATTTATATCAAAATTGAATAAATATTTACTTATCATATTTATCAACAATTAATTATTATTCACAATTAATATTACAGAATCACAATATTGACAATCAGGTCGTTCCCAGAAAAAAGGGGGTTTTCTGATAAGAATTTCTCTTCATTAGCGCGCAATTATATAACCTAACCATTTTTCTCGACAGAACTTTCTAGACATTGTTAATAATGCTATCTAATGATATCACTCCAATAATATGAGTGACAATTATTGATTAATAATGTGAAATACTGTGCAGTGGTTACTGTGATAATTATTGAATCAATAATATAAAATAATATGCAATTATCAATGTAACAATTATTGAATCAATAATATAAAATACTGAACAGTAATTACTGTAACAATTATTGAATGAGTGACTTCTTACGTAAAAATCAATAATTGGAAATTACTGTGCAATATTGTGTGCTACTATGCAACAACGCGTATTACTGTATTTTTATCACTGGGTATTTCAACAGTTTAACGGTAACAGTTTTATCTTTATTTTTATAAAAAGGTTATTTCTGTCGCTTTCTATATCCGATAATTATTCCGTTGTGGGGGTCCACCAATGACTATGCCGTCGTACGAATATTCTCCGACAAAAAGAATATTCTCCGACCAAACGAATATTCTCAGGCACAACGAATATTTTATGACAACTTGCTTACTTTATAAAATTTGCACATATAACCCTTAACTTTAACCTTTTATCAATTTAATCATTTACTGAATATAATAATTATAAAAAAAATTAAATATTTTTATTTCATAAAATTCGGGATCTTACAAAAAAATAGGATGATAGTGTAATTAGTTGATGATACACTACTAAATATAGTGATAATAATTAACTACAATTCAAGGTTTTCAAACTTGGACCGATCATTGAATCGAAAAATATACTAGGTGGATGAGTTACTTGTCCAACCAGTGATCGAAACGTTAATGACCTAACGATGTCGTCATTAATATATACAAATATATATTATTGGTAGTTAATAAATTTTTTTAAAAAATATCATTTTTATGAACTAAAACATAATAAAATACATTACAATATTAATAAAATTGGTTAATTTTAATATTATAATTTTTTAATAAAAAAATAAAATATAAAAACCGATTCACTTGGTCAATTAACCGGTTTTACCGGTTAAACCATCAATTCGACTGGTCGGTCAACCCAGTCAACCAATTTTTGATAAAAAAAATTAATTTATTAATTCAAATCGGACCGGAGTGCCAACTGATTCAAGTTTTAAAACTATGGTACAATCAATCACTTTATTTTGTATTAATATTTTAGAACTATTCTTTTGTCACCCAAATATTACTCCCTCAAAAGCATAATTAAATGTATAATTTTTTTGTACTCAAAAGAATATGTAAATGTACATATAGTAAAAAGTAAATATGTCATTTAATAGAGTCTATTAGTATAAAAAAATAAAAATACTAATTATTTTATATAAATTTATAGGGCTTATAAATTTATAATTTCTTTATTTTCTTTTTAATTTATGTAAAAATTATACTTTGCTCATGAGTATTGTTTAAGTTTTTCACTCGGTTCTTTTATTTTCCGTCCAAAACTCGGTGCGAGATTTACCATTTTCTTTAACTATTGAACATTACAACGTCGTCGTTTCCCTTGCTGCCATTTTTTTTTCTTTGCACGCCGGTGTCGTTTGTAAACACTATTGTTTCGTGCCGTGAGCCGTCTCTGTTTACGCTCGAAACAGTACAGCTTAAGGTGCGCGGCAACAATGGCGTTGAGACTGGCGATGCTAAGAAACGCCGAGGAGGGGATTATGGGGTATAGTTCATTAGGGCTCATAAGGTGGATTCATTCCGTTGCAAAACCATCCCCGCTTGATAGTGTGCTCAGTAATGTAGCCGTATCACAGCAATTCGTTTTGCCTGAGTCGGATCGAAGCTCCGATACCAACTCCAATGGAGTTGGATTCGGAATCCCATGCTTACCTTTCGGTGGCGGGTTCATGGAGCTCATGGCCGTCCCTAGGAAGAAGGTTATTTCTCTCCCCTTTCTTCTCCTAACTGGCGTTGCAAAAGATAGTTTTTTTCCTGCACATATAATTATATCTTCTTTTTGTTGCTTGTATATTATGTGGGTGTTGTTTATGTGAAGTTTGGAGATCCGGGATTTAATAATTTTCAGGTGGGTCTTGTTTTAGGGCTTTAGGGTTTTGTGGCTAATTAGTTTTTTTTTAAAAATACTTTATGGTTAGCAATTATCACATTGATTAACTGCTTTGAGGGTTTCCTATCGTTTAGGATATTAGTTCCTCTTATAATCTCTTTGCTATTTTTTGGATGAGTAGTTGTAGACTTGTAATTTATCGTTGGGTATTTGAATGTGATTCTGTGAATGACTACTTTTTTCCCTAAAATAGGTAAGCATGTCCTCAATTGTGATGGTGCTTTTAGGATCTGTAATTCTATGGTCGTTATTTATGCTTGTCCACTCTATAGTTTTCACCTTGGAACATTTTCTGTATGATTTTTCTACCATTTATGATGTTGTATGTAGTTAGATTAATTAAATTTTGGTCCAAATGAATATCCCCAGCATCCTTGCGTATGAAGCGTTCATTGTGCATTTGATTTAGTGAGTTTTTGTTTACAATACAGGTTTCTCGTCATAAAAGAGGCATAAGAAATGGACCAAAGGCACTAAAACCTGTTCCAGTGATCATCCGTTGCAAGTAAGAGCTCTTGTTAGAAGTAGTAATCCAGGTTCTATGTTTCATATAGAGACTGCAATGGAAATTTGTTGACTTTCAAATTATTATATAATTAATGTCAAGTGTCAACTAAACTCTTAGAAATTTGAAACGTGATACAGATTATCGGGTTGTCGTTCATTTAACAACTGCCACTACAACTTACGGAAAAAGAAAAACCTGACCATGTTAATAATATTGTATTAACTATATATATATTATGGTAGGTCGACATATTCACTACAGTATCCATCATGAACATAAAATTCATTCTATGAGTAAAGTTTGAAGTGTGTGCGTGTGTGTATATATTCTGGGTTAATAGATGAGATCCATCATCAAATATGTATTGAAATCAAGACCCCAAGCAAGCACCAAGTATTGTTGTTCCTCTCAACCCTGTGATTTTTGCATACAACCCTTCACTTGAAGAAAAATAGAAGTGACAAATAATGATGTTGACTTGTTTATGCATGTGGGAGTTTTTTTTTGGTTGGGGGTGGATGGGTAAATGATCCTCAACTTTTGGTGAAGAATTAGGATTTTTTGTAGTCTGTATAAACTGATGTAATTTTCAATTTTGGATTCTAATTTATATTGATTTAAAACTTTGTGCATTTGGCTGTGTTTCTACCTTCCTACGTGGATAGGTCCTTTACCCTTCTTTCTCATTCTTTAGCTTTATTCTAAAGCTTGACCTGCATCAAGTAATAGCTTATATTAGAGATCTTATTTTGTTGCATTTCTTGTGTGACCATTTAATTTGTGCAGGGGTTGTGGTCGAGTCAAGCTGCCACATTTCTTCTGTTGCAGTGGGGAAAGGGGAAATCCCGGTGAACAGAATGGTACAACTAGTTGATCAAGTTAAATGCTTAGGTTCATCATACCATGGCTGACAGACTTGAGTTGCTCGAGATAATTAATGTTGAACTTTGTAAGATTGTTCAAGAGTTCAAGTTGCAGTTCTTCTGTAGAAATGTGGTCCATGAACCAATCTTCTTCTGCTCTCTGAGGAAAACTTTTTTGATCAAATTGGATGTTTATTATGATTCATCAACCAATGAACCAATGTAGTAGACGTCCAGATTTAGCAATGAATAGGTAAGGAATTCTTTGAAGCGGAAATTTCAAAAAAGAATATAATATTTATTTGCCGTTGAAAAACATCATCATCGTAAGGAGCTATAAATACCTCTCTCTTCTTGCCTTTTCATTGCCTTCTTTCTCAATTGCTTTATTCTTTCCTCCCTCGCGACTATGTTTTCTATCTTTAGAGTTCGTGTAGCCTGGTTCTAACTTCTAAACTTCCAGTTTGATTCTTGACAAGTTTGAAGGCTTTACTTTTCACCTTTTAAGTGCTGTACGGCCTGTACCTTATGCCAGAAACAATTCAGTGTCCCTACTGCAATGGTTTAATGATAATGTTACCCCTATGCAATAATTTCGGACTATTACATGGATTATAATTTCAAAACTATTAATCTTAAGATCAAACAGTTCTAGTCATATATTTGTTTTTTATGGGATTATTCATCGGATAACTTAAAATAATCTTATGTTATGTTTGTTTTGTCTAGGATTATTTAAATGATTGGATAAAAACTTACCGTTTGAACTATTATATACCATTACTACTAATAACAAATATATCATATTCTCATTAGTTTAAGTATAGATAGATATGATAAGATACATCGGTATTTTTAAATAAAGTTAAAGATTAATTTTGTTCACAAATTTTTAATCCCAAATAGTAACAATTATAATACCTAGTTGAACATAGTGTTAAAATAGTATCTCTTTCAAGTCATTTTATTATAAACAAGGGAAATAATATTTTCTCATGCCTTTTTGTTATTTCCGCAAGTAGGGTCCACAATTTGACTAAACTAATATTGTTAGCAAAGTAAAAGGATTGGTTTTCCAAATATACCCTCAACATCTACAACCCCTTCCAAATACTTGCATTTCTCTCTCTCAAAGTTGCACGCCCGCACTTTCCTCTACCAATTTCGATCTATCCTCCATTAACAACACATCTCTCACCCAATTCGATCTCTCCTGCATCAACAAAACTATCGACTTGTTCTATAAATGGAACATATTCAAGATTATAGGTGAGATTAAGCTCAATTTTAAGCCTCCGAATTGAGTGTGATTTGAAACTTCCTTTCGATTTTAATTGCAAAGCTTCTGGTAATTTTTGAACAAAATAGAAAGTGATTTTGATTGGGCTCGTCGATTGGAGATTGCTTTTGTTTTTCTTCTCCACATCCCCTGCCTTGAGTACTTCCGAGAGTCTTCTAAACGTGATTTTTTTGGGGGGTACTAAAACAAATTATCTGTGATGTATGTATATGTATATGTATATATAATTAGGGAGAGATCAAGAATGAAAGGACATGGATTTTTATGTGTAGAAAGAGGGAGAGAGAGGATGTGAAGGGGCAACTGAGAGTGAGAATGTAAACTTCAAACGGTAAGTACTTGGGGGTAAAGTTGGAACACCAATTTTTAACTTTCTCAGCAACTTTGGTTTAGTCAAGCAGCGGGCCTACTGCCTACATGCGGAAATATCAGAAATGCCTGCGGAAATATCAGCTCCCATAAACAAATGAGCTCATTTGGGAGAATTTAAAAGATCGAAAAGGAGGAGATGGACGAAGGGTTTCCAAAGTTGGTCAAAGCCTCAAAGGAGGCTTGATATTAATAGTTAAAATAAAAAGGTCTTGTATTCCGGCTTCGGACTAACGAATATAATAGTGAAGTATTTGTAGCTTAGTCTCAAATATATATTAAAGGAAATGTCTTTTACTACACAAAGGGCAACTTGATCTTACTGGAATGTTATGTATTACTGTAAAGCATAATAAGCATTTTTTATTTATACACTTGCATAAAAATCATTATGAAGAGCCCTTGATAAGTATTAAAATCTTCTCAAATTGAGTTCATATTAGAAAGCAAAGCGATATTCATAGTGATTTTTAAAATTGCTCATGGATGATAGTCTTGGACATAATTTTCAAATATTTAGCTATTATTTTTTCACTCTGGAATCTTGAATTGGAATGAAGAGATTACTAACCTAGTCAGTATGTATCCCGGGAAAATAAAATTTAAAGCATGCAAGTACAAACTATTTCATACCCATTAACCAACAGTTAGAAAATAACAATAATTTTCTAAATAAATTAGAAGAGAAAAGTAATAAGAACCTATACACAAAAAGGTGAAAAAAATAAATTTCTTCATACTAGTAAAATCGAACCTGAAATGATCATTAAGTATGCAGCTTACCTTGCATCGTGTTTAAAATTATTTTAGACTGTTTGTTTGAGTTTAATGGGAGACTAAGGTGTTGTTTGATAAAAGATCTGAATGGTCAATACATCTTAATAAATTAGATCATCTGAATGAAATAGTATCTGAATCTAAAAAATTGTTTGATAATTAAAAAGTGTAAAATATCTTAAAGACACTATTTTACCATTTTAACCCTCTAAGTTGTTTAAAAAAATTATTTGAATGATTTTAAAATTTGAAATTGAAGGATTCTTTAATGGTGTTGACCAAATAAGCACTATTGGGCTAGCTTATTGGGTCAGCATGTTTACTGAATGACCTATTACGTTAGTATCCCTTCTCAAGTAGTAAAAGAATAATATTCTTTACATTTGATAGAAAAGTAATATGCTTCACATAAGATTTTTAAGGTGGGTGATGAATGATAATAGTGTTGTTGTGAAAGAATTTGCTACTTCAATATGAAACTTTTATTATTATGTTACATTTCTTTAATTTATTATATTTTTTATTTTTTATTTTTTATGAAACATGGATTAAAATTGTTTGAATTATTTATTTTTATCTGTTGTACAATGAATATTGTATTTTTTTTAGTACGTCCATACAAAATTATATACTTGTTTAACATAATTTAGAGAGGTAAAATAATAAAAGACTGTTTTTTGCAGTTTTATCAAACATCTCCTAGGTGAACAATTTATTTTTTATTCAGTTTCATTCAACTCATTCAGATTACTTAACCATTCAGAACCGTTTCATGCACTTTTATCAAACAACCCCTAGGTGAACGATCTATTTTTTTACTGTATTTGAAAATATTTTGTTGATTAAAATAATATATTTATTTCCATTTATTTCGACTTTTTATGCTAATTATTTATTTAACTAAAAGGCACTATTACTTGTTATTTTTAAATTTTAAGTGAATTCATATTGATTAAAATTTTTAATATCTCACAGGTCAACTTACAAACTTAAGAATTAAAATGTACTCTGTCTCTAGTAGTTTTATAATAGAGGAAATACAAAACTAATTAAAAATTCAAAAGATGAAAGAATTTTCAAAGAGAGAAAGGAGGGGTTAAGAAGAGAGGTTTAAGAGTCGGCCATGGGGAACCTATTGTTCACACATCTTCGACAACATCAACAAACCCTAACGACAAATAAAGCGCCATTTCCATGTCTTCTCCTGAAACCCCAAAATTCCCACCAGAAACAGCTGACCAACCTAAAACCCTAGAAACCACCGAAACTCCAGTACAAGAATCATCAGATCCACCACCATACGATGGTGGTGTCGAAGAAAATTTAGTAAACCCAGAAGGGGAGACCAATTTAGAAGGTGAAGAGGAAGAAGAGGAGGAGGGAGAATGTGGGTTTTGCCTGTTTATGAAAGGGGGTGGCTGCAAAGACAGTTTTATTGAATGGGAAAAGTGTATTGAAGAAGCTGAAAAGAACAAGGAAAATATTGTGGATAAGTGTTTTGAGGTAACTTCAGCTTTGAAGCAGTGTATGGAGGCTCATCCCGATTATTATGAGCCGATTTTGCGTGCTGAGAAGGCGGCTGAGGCAGAGGCTATTCAAGAATTGGAGAAAGAGAAAGAGAAAGAGGCTGCTCAAGAATCGGAGAAAGGGAAAGTGGAAATTCAGCCTGAACTGGAGAAAGATTCTGAAGAGAAGGGTATTTGAGAAATTTGAAGCAACACGAGGCTTCTTGACTGAAAATTCATCCTGATTTTTGGAAGTTGAGGAAATTTTTTGAGGTAACTTGAGGGTACTAGAGATCTTATGGCATACTTGATATATTCTTAATAATTGTACTGAATATTGCTTAAACTCGTTCATAGTGATCTATGAGATGAATGACTTCAAATCTTTTATGGATTCCTTGATCAATATTAGCTTGGAAATGGGGTTTCACATAAGATGTTCAATAATTTAATATTATGATTTAAACAAGATCATGTTGTTTTAATATTATTCCGGTGTTTGATGTAATCTAGTCCATGAGATTGAATACATGTCATAATTGAATCGATTTCATTGGAATGGTTCAAAATTATCTTCTATAGTCTTATCTTATTGACTTAGAACTGATCGACTTTCTACACAGGCTGAAGAGCTATTGAATTTAACTTGATTTATAACTAACCTATCCCTTTTTCCTTTTATTAGTATTTGAATACAGTTTTAGGTGACTGTGGTTAAATTCCTTTATATATGCCAAGTCAGAGGAAAGGATACCTTCTCTTAGAACGAATAGTTATCTTTGCCCTTGTTATGAAATGGGATTTATAATTCCTTGTGTAAATTTCTATTACTTCGTAGAACTGGTTAAGTTGAAATATATTCTTTCTTTCTTTCTCTTTATTCCTTTTCCAATAAGTGAGATTTTTTTAATGATTTATTCAGTATGATATTGTCATGTTTTCTCCTTTTCCGAGTTCAGAACCCTTTATTAACTCTGATGAGAATGAGGATTCGTGTTTCTATCATGTTCCTAGTTATATTGAAATTAGTTGTGAATAAATTGTAACAGAACACGAAGAAGTACCATATAGTCAATGTCATTACAACTAGGGCTGTTCGACATTTATTCAACCCTACCAAAATCAACCAACAAGGCCAAGTCCGATAGTTGTATTGGTCTCGCGGTTTCCAAGTTGATTTGGTTCTAGCAATTTAGAGAATAGTGAATGTTTTGGTTCAGTCATGGTTTCAAGTGGTTTAAAAACCAAACCAAAACGCATCTATTCTAAAATTCCTTCTTTGATTATGATTACCATAGACTAAATTACTTATTCTAGTTTTTATAATTCATGTTATGATAATTTCCTGTAAATTGCTTATAGTGGTTTGCTTCCTGCAATATGTACAGTGTTTTAGAAGTAGTGGAGTCGATGGTTCAGGAGTAGTGGAGGGAGCAAGTGCAATCGCTGTAAGTAGGATAGTTACGAAAGTCCTTAGGAGTTGGTTTTCTTTGAAGTTCCAGTATTCAAGAGTCACTATTCTACTGAAAGAATTAGATACTTATAATTATTTTGCTTAGGCTAATTGAGGATTTGGTTTGTTTCCTAAAAAAATCTTGTTTCTTTGTTGAATTCATATAGTCAACCAATAGTAGGAGTAAACTGAAAGGTGAATAGAGAGATTTGATACTTAACCCGTGGGAATATCAATAGGGCATTTGAGTTCTTCTATTCGACATACATGATCTTGTCATCAAGTACATGACAAAATGGTGGGTCTTCCGATCAATGACTTAATGGTCTTGGCAGACGAGCTCAATGGTTGAGTACATTAGGGCCCTTTGTGTGGGATTTTTTTGAAATTGAGTATGTCATTTAAGGTGGAGAGGAAAGCAGTGGAACTAATAATATCACAGAATAATGTGGTGAACAAGACTAAATTCATAAAACCATCCAAATCTCAAAGGGGGACCAAGATCACAAAAAACATTTGAGTAGTTGAACAAGTGATGACAAAGGATCTGGTTTTGGCTTTGCCAGATTTGACAAAGCCTTTCCTCTAATGTTATGCCTCAGGGACGAGAATTGGAGTGTTAATGCAAGATATGCGTCCCATTGCATTCATTAATCATGCTTTGCTAGGCAAACTTTATTTGTATCCACATATGCCAAAGAGTTGCTGGCATTGGTCCTTGCAGAGAAAGTTTGGTGACACTATTTATTGGGACATCCATTTGTTGTGAAGACTAATCAAGGAGTTTGAAATATCTTTGGGATCATAAGATTGTTACACCTGCCCCAACAACGATGGATGGTACAATTAATGGGCTATGATTTTTAACTGATTATATAACAGGGATATACAATGTCCTTGCTGATGCATTGTGTAAATGGGAAGAGCAAGGAGACAAGTTTTTGCAATTTCTGCATCCATTCTGTGCTATCTGAAATTTATTAAGGGTGGATGAGGTTAATGAGTAGCCAAAATATCAAAGCATTGGTGGAAGTGGAATGTGTTCAGGCTCTTCTGGGGAAGCTTTAGGGGTTACCTGGACCTGGGTACAGTATACAATTCTATGTAGCTATTTAGGAATTTAATATAAACTCAAGGATAACTGAATATTTTTCACTACTTAATTAACATATGTATTTTACAGAAAAATTTGAATATATTACTGTCACAAGTTTATTGTTTTCTATGTTTAGCAAAAATATGATTGTATGTTGTTAATTTCTTAATAATTTATATTTTCTTACGATGGATGATACGAAGTACTAATATTGTGAAAAATTGAAAAGTTAAGTTAGGGGGGACGAGCCAAATCATTTTAAAGTCGGGTAAAATAGCCCCTCAAATCTTTCACAAATTACAAATAATGCTTGGCTTTGTCTTGTCATCTTTCAAATTTAGATTTAGACGAAAGTGGAAACTATATTTTGCATTTTGACAAAACATATGTTTGTAAAAAACATATATTTGTGATTGAATTATTTATTTTAATTTAACAATACTTTGAATTATTTTATGTCATGAGAGATAAATAGTCATGATAAGGGATTAATAGTCTAACGGGTTATATAAATTCAAATTTTAAGCTACTATCAAATAATTTTATAAGACTAATAATTACAAATTAAAAAATTAATAATTTCTCGTCAAATGATTAAATAATCTAAAATAATGTTAAATTAAAATAAATAACCTGACCCTGGTCTTTTGACCGAAACTCATATTTCAGCAATTTGTGAAAACATCTGGACAGTCAAACAAGAATTGCCTGGGCCCAAACAGTCTAAAGAATTCAAGAATGAAGTCTGCATATATACGCGTCTGGTTAATGGACATATATAATCCATGCATAAATACAATCAATATAAATACACATATAATGAATGCCATGACATGGTTTCCCTTTTTCCATATAAATGCTCTTAATTTGCAAAATGCTCTACTGATCAGTCCTAAAAACTCTACTCGTCAGTCCTTGTCGTCCTCGTAGTTGAAAGGTAGCGGCACTGACTTGAAGGCACGGTACTTGCCCACATTGTTCAAATGTTCATTCTCCAACCTAAACAATAATTCAGTACAAAACAATCATAATCTGCGGGCAGGGCAGGGCAGGGCAGGGCAGGGCAGGGGAGGCATAAATTAAAATTAATTACTTAATTTACCTGAAGAAATTCCATATGCCACGACGAATGATTTCTAAGCTAGCAACAAGTGTAATCATGGTTTCTCTATGCAGGAAAGAGAACTTGATATCCAAAATTGTTTGAAGCCAAGCAAGTCTCAACAAGACATTCAGCCCCTGCGTACAAAAT
This sequence comes from Panax stipuleanatus, assembly GCA_020205555.1. Taxonomy (NCBI): domain Eukaryota; kingdom Viridiplantae; phylum Streptophyta; class Magnoliopsida; order Apiales; family Araliaceae; genus Panax; species Panax stipuleanatus. Next base: position 3,988,033 of record CM035126.1, read on the forward strand.
TAGTTTGAGAAACAAGGGAAAATCACAAAAGCTAGTTAATTATAGTATTAATAAATTACCATGGCTCCAAAGTAAACATTTGTGTGTGGAACAAGGAGTTTGTCTCTCAACCAAGGGTTGGTAGAATTCCGTTGGAGAAGCCCCCAATCCAAGACAATGTCCCAATATGTACTAACAACTGCTGCAATTGTTGAGGCAATCCCGGACACTACCTTCCACGCAATACTATGTTTATTGCGAGTGAAAGCTATCCTGGTACAAACAGCTACAATTGTCGCTAAATATTTCAATCCATTCAGTCCTTGCATATTATCTTTTTCTTCCAAGAAACGCCTGAGACACTGACAGAGACAATATATGAAAACTAAAGTTAATTCACCTTATGTTATTGTTGTTCAAGTTATGAGGTCAAATACTGTGTACTAGGAGAGAAGTACACTACACTACCTGAAGAAAACGCCACCAATATGGAATTCCGGCTACAATGAAACTGAAAGTCTTGAAAACATCATTATCACCACAAGTGCTTTCTCTTTGTTTGTAGTTACCGGAAAAATAGTAACACATATAGAACTCTACGCTTCTGAAAGCTTGAACCTGAAAAATGTGGAATGTGGAGTAACCACCTTAATTATGTTTCCATACAGAATTTAATAGTACTAGAACGATGAATGATCTACAGATTAGCGGACGCTATTTTACCAACCTGACTAGTTAATTGATCTGCCAAAATGAAATCTGGAAGGACAACCTACAGAGATTAAAAACACTGATTTGAGTAAAAAAATTACTTTACCACTTGATTTTGCCGTCATTTTTTTTTCTTTATTTGTGTACCTTGTATAGGGGAGCACAGATAGAATGAAACAGACATGTGAGGAAGAAGATGCGGCTGGAACGGTATATGATGTTGAACGGGCAGATCATTATGACAATTACTAGCTGAATTCGGGGAAAGAAATTAGGAAAGGGCTCTGTTAGTGTACTTGCGTAGTAAACAACAAGATGTTTCAAATTGCTTGATGATAATGATCTTACCACTACTAAAAATAGAGGAAGAAGCTCAGTGAATGGTCCGTAACTTTCTGTTTTGGTTTCCATTTCCATATCAAGGTTTGCTAGCACACTGCCTAATGCCAACACCGCAAGGCCAAAACTCAGTAAGAGAATTTCTCGGTAACCTAATGCAGTTCCAGGCTTGAATCCAAATATGAAAGAATAATTGACTCGATATCGCCTCCAGAAATATATATTCCCAGCATACATAAGCATATGTAAGACGATGAAGGCAAACAAGCTGCAATGAAATATGACATGTCACGTCAGGATATTTGGTTTCTATTTTTATCATTTTGAGGGGGTTTCTATAAATAATTAACAATGGAGGTAGGGGAGAAGAGACCATACCTGTACAGGGGAAACATGGTTACCATGTACTTTTCTCTGCCCTCCTCCTTTTTCTCTAAAAGATGACGGGCACGTATTATCAAAATGAGCGCGACTATGAGAGATACTGTGCAGCCAGCAAAGAAACCTGAAAGTTTATTTTTAGGGATGTATATATTTAAGAAATTTAGATCAAGAAATCACATACTAAGAAAGAAATATATTGGAAGGAAACTAAGCTAGTATATATATGTATATATTCATTAATTCAATATAGGAAATGTAATGCTGGGGAAAGTTGCTGGTAGTGTACCTACAAAAGCAGTTACTCTATGTCTTTGCCTCTTAACTATTGGTCTTAGCATGTTCAGTCCTTCCTTGCGGTTTGAGTTGGAAAAATGCTTAATGAATGTTGCTTCAACCCTTTCCATAACCTTGTTAACCTGCAGGTAATCCACAAATTAGAAGAATTAGATCAATTTATATATATATATATATACATATATATAATGTAATATGATGTCCGTATGTTTGATGAAAGCAATATTCTTGAAAAAGTTTAAGGTTCACCTCATCAGAGCTTCCTAGATATGAGTTATCGATCATTTTCAAGTAGGACCTGGAAGCATTTCTTGAAGTGATCTGTAACAATTGAGCAAAAAACAATAGTAAAAAGAAACCTAAACCAACAATTCAACGTCAATCAGCCAAAGAATTGAAAGCCTGCAGGAATATCCACAAAAAACCAATACTAGACAGCGACACCTCATTTTAATTGTTACCTTATCGTATTTCTTCAGTATCTTTGAAAATGCCATGAGATTCAAGAAGCTGTTTAAATCATCAGCACAAAGAAAAAGAAAAAATTAATTTTAAATGAACAAGGGAACCAAAAATCGAGTCGTCCTAACAGAAGTATGTGATTCCTTGCCTGTAGCTTTTAAGAAGCCGAAGCTTATTGTAAAATTCGATGAAAGCCCTTTTAAGTTGTTCTTCAATTTTGTCTAGGTTTTCCTTGTTGAACTGCAACTCTGTCTCAACAGGAACATTAAGGAAGCCTTGGATGGTTGAACGAGGGGTCTCAATAGGCTTGCTTATCGTCACACGGTTAAGTATCTCAAGCGGAGCTGGTCTTTTAGTTTCCCTTGTGTTATTAACTGCTCTGATTCTGAGTTCTTGAACACTAGTTTGGTTTAAAGGTATTTCTTCCTTGTCATCTTTATTATCATCATCATCATCATCATCATATGATGATGATTCATCTGCTCTCGTCCCATTGTTGGATCTGTCTTCTTCTATTACATCCATGTGAGCCACTCTTCCTGAACATCAATTAGATCTAAGAACAAAATTCAATGGCAAGCTACAAATTTGGCTCGTGATAACTATCATTCTTCATCTTCAAGCATGCATCAACTCTTAAGAATAATTCTATGTGCGCGGACAGTTATGAACTAACAGAGAGAAAATGATACTTTTATTCCAAAATCTGGTTAGACCCATAAACATTCTCTCTTTATTATTGCAAAAATTCGGTTTTGAATTTCTAGATACATTTTGTTTAGTGTGTTTGTTTGTTTTTTTTTAAGAAAACAAACAAACAAACAAACAAACAAAAAAGATATAATTAAAAACACTAATAATACTTACTGCTTGCTCTAATCCCAGAAGTACTAGCAGCTGCGGCCGAAGCTTCAATATCCGAAGCTAGACGACTCATCTCTATAGAGGTATCCAAGCAGTCATTTTGTGGATTATCCACTTTGATCCGAAAAGCAATGAAAGCTTCCATTTGGGTATTCAACACAACCGCCTCCTTCATCACCTCTTCCACTCTAGATTTGTAGAATTTAACAACTTTATTGAATTCGTCGTCGAGCCTTCTGAAGAAGACCACCTCATACTCTCCTCCTTCATCTGCCGCCATCAGAAACCTCGTCTCATACCCTTCTTCACCGTCTGATCTCTTCACGGAGTTTACTAAAATTGGTTGGCTTTCTACATCTTGGCTGCTGGCTGAGCTTCTTGGAGAATTAATGGAGGAAGTTCTTTGGATTAGGCCGCTAAATGCCCTGTAAAGTGTAAGCCTTCGGTTTAATCCGGGCTGATTACTGGGAGCTAGGTCGTGTGGCGGTGGTTTATTTCTGTGCTTAAAATGGTGGATGTCTTTCAAGATGGTTTTTAGATATTCATAATCCACGTATGCTTCTTGCCATTCTGGCACCATTTGTGAAGTTAATTCTTTACCAAACTTCATCTTCTATATATGAATGGAATGGAATCCAATCCAATATATGAATAGTGTTGTATAAAGCTAGTGAGCGATGCTATATAAAAAGGTTTGTTTCTTGTTTATCTTGCTCTATGTTGTTGTTGTTGTTGGGGAAATTGGGTGGAGAAAAGAATTAGAGTTGAATGCAGCAGAACATGGGGATGATAAGAAAAAATGGTGGATATTTATTTATACCGAAGGGAAGGGTAGGAAGAGAGAGGATTAAGTTTCGAGCTGCGATATGAAACGAGTATATTTGAATTTCATCTCTTTATATTTTTATTTATTTTTGTAATTAAAATATAAATAAATAAAATTTAAATATATTTATTGTAATACCCGAAAAAAAAAAATTGATTAAATAAATAAATGACAGTTAATTTCCTCTATTTTTTTAAATATTTTAATTGGGCCTTAAACTTATTGGGTTTAATTTATAATTGCGTAATATTAAAGTTCAAAAAAAAATTTTTTTTTTTAGGAGAGTTAATAAGATATATTAGTTAACAAATAATAAGCAAAAACCTAATTATTTCATTATATTTATACAAACCGAGAGAAGAAGAGGAGCAGCGGCGGCGGCGACACAAGGACTTAAGAAGGAATTGAATTCCTTTTGTGATCAATGTAAGTCTTTGCCTGAGTTATTAAATTTATGGTGAAGCACAACAATCATGTAAAAAAGTTGTTATCCAATTGCTAGTATATACACAGTTGATATTAATTGACTTGTTGCTGAGTATCCATGTGAATTGAATATTGTGGATATCAACAGGAATAACAATGATTATTAAAATAATATATGCCATGTAGATTAAGTGAATCCAGTAACATCAAAAGCATGTTTTGATCATTAAGACAACAAATTTTTATGTTATTTTACTTTTCTTTCTAACTAGTGTATATTATATTCATAGATATAAATAAGGTACGAATTTATAAAAAAAAATAAAATGGAGAGTAATATCATATTTTATAAATGATCCAAGATCATTTGGAATTTGTGCAGACTTATTTTGTGAATCTAATGCAATTGAAAATTCATTGTATATTACTATAAATTATAGTTGTTAATTAATTTATAAACTTCTTATTAATTTTGTTTAATTAGATCTAACGGAAGGAGTGTAACAAAATATAATTTGGGTATTACATTACTTATTCCAGGTACGGATTCCGTACTCCTTCAGCGATTCTCTTATTAAATTTAATTCGTTCATTTTGTTTCTCATTTCGAAATTTGTTTATTTGCTTCTCATGATCGTTCGTTCTCAAATTTTTGTGATAGTTTCGTCTTGGTAGTGACACCTAAAACTCGTGTTTGTACTCTTGAATTGGGTTAACATATTTAGGGTTTATTTTAATCTTTTAGAGATGTACATGTTAATATATCTTTGGAGTTTCGTATTTATATTTGTTTCGTTGTTACATGTACATACTAGAATCCCTTGTATTAATATTGTGCCGCATGTGTTGTGACATGATATTATTATTAGAATATACCGTAGGGTATACCTGAGCTATAACCACCTGTGGGGGTACCACATGCATGTCGTCTTGGCACGAGAGGCATGACACTTTCCGTGACGGTGTGATCAGTCCACGGCGTCTCCGTTTTGTGCTCCGGTGGGAGTTGGCCATTTGGTGTTTTGTTGTGGGAGGCGTATGGGTCGACCCTAGTTTTCTGTTCTGTTCTGTTCTGCGGAGTGACGATGTTTGTGCCAAACACGCCTTTCGATTTTTCATGCATTGGATTCGCGGTCCAATGTGTGCGACTTGCCTGTGTGGCATTGTTTGACCTTGCCTGTGTGGCAAGGTATATTTCTGTTTTATTTTGAGCTCGGTATTAAATAACACCCAGCCATTTGATTCAGCCTATTATTTTATTGTGTTAGTTTTGTTTGTTTCAGTTCAGTTCAGTTCATTTATTGAGTTAGTTATTTCGTTTCATTATTCTTGTATTCTATATCCGTACTGGGCGTTTGGCTCATGCTGTGTTTTTTCTTCCGGCAGGTAATCAGGGGGATCAAGGGCATGTGTGATGAGAGCTCCATTCGATCCAATGATTTAGATATTCTGTTTAGGCTTGATAGATTGATTTTATTTTTGAGTTGTAATAAATACTCTAGATTTGAGTTTGAGTTTGTTGGTATTTATTTTGGTTTGACCTTTTGATATTTATTGGTGAAATATTATTCTTTCGTGGCATAGAGGTTTCGTTCGATTTTGTTGTGGTTTGAGTAACCTCCCTTTCTATTTCGGGAAGGGGGTGTTACAGAGTTGGTATCAGAGCTTAGGTTCTTTCTTGTAGAAAACCTATTTAGGTTTGACCTGTGAGTTATGGGTAGAATTCTGGGTTAGGTTTTGTTCAGTTTGATTTTCTGTTCAGCTATATTCAAATCTGTCTCTAATCTATTTTGCTGATATTCGTTGATCTCTTTCTTAGATGGCTCGTAGATCCGCTAGAGTTGCTGGGAGGCGAGGTAACAATAGGGGAAGAGGTTATGGCCAGCCCGATGAATAACCTAATGACCAGATTAATGCTCAATTGACTAACTTGGTGAATCAGGCGGTTAATCAGGCTTTACCGCAGTTGGTGGCACAGGTGGTACAGGCAATGCAGCAGCCGCCAGAAATTCCTGAGCAGGGGAACTCGGGAAATAATGGTCCGCAGGCAAACGAAGAGGAAGGGAATGCAGATGGTCTTGATCAGCAGGTGGTTCCAATGTATGTATGGTTGGAGAGGTTTCAGAAGCAGAAGCCACAGTCATTCAGTTCAGCTCCGACTCCGATCGATGCAGAGAATTGGATTGCACACCTAGAGAAGATTTTTGATGTGTTGGGCTGCTCAGATAATCAGAGAGTGTTGCTTGCAGCTTATAAGCTGGAAGGGGATGCACAGAGGTGGTGGAAAGCGCTGAAAACAACCAAGGGTGATGGGTACGTGGAAACACTTCGATGGGCAGAGTTTTGTGAGGTCTTTTATCAGCAGTACTTTCCAGCTGCTGATAAAGAGGCCTATGCTAGAGAGTATCTGTCTATTCGGCAGAAAGATGATGAGTCCATCACAGATTTTATGACGAGGTTCACCAGGTTGGCAGGTTTTGCGGGAACCTCTGCAGGGACTGCAGCGGAACAAGCGGAGAAGTTCAAGTGGCGGATTCATTATAGGTATCGGCAACATCTCATTAACACCAAGTTTGCGGATGTATCGGCTGTGGCTAATGCGGCCAAGAACATTGAGATGGAGCGGCAGGACTTTCGGTCTTCTAAACCGGAAGGGAATCGAAAAAGGGACAGAGATGACCAGCAGGGTCAAGCTTCGGGCCAGCATGGGAGAAATCAAGGTGGTCAGTGGAACAGAAATCGTGGTGTCCAGCAAGGGCAGTGGCGTGGTCAAAATCAGAACAGGGGTTATCAGCAGATGCCTCAGCAGGGGCAGAATCGTCAGCTTCAGCTACCTTGGTATGGTCAGAATCGGCAGCAAGGGCAGAATCGTCAGCAGGGGCAGAATCAGGGTCGTTATCCGGGACCAGCTGGTGGGGGTAACCCAAATCTTATTCCGATAGTTCCTTGTGCTATGTGTGGGGCTAATCATCCGGGGAGACAGTGTCATAGAGTTACCGGTGCATGTTTCTTGTGTGGACAGATGGGTCACATGGCTAGAGATTGTACCGGGCCACGTGGTAATGGTGGAGGCGGTGATCATGGTGGCAATGGTGGTCAGCGTCAAGGTGGTCGAGTGTTTGCCTTGACACATAATCAGACGGCGGTGCGCCAGGTACTGTTTCTGGTACTCTTTTAGTTGGTAGTCGTGAGGCTTCTATTTTATTTGATACCGGTTCTACTCATTCTGTTGTGGCTCAGTCTTTTGTTCGGCACCTGGGGGTGCCATCTCTGTCTTTAGATTCTGTTATGTCTATTGCTACCCCGATGGGGACTTCTGTTATTATTTCTGATTTATATCAAGGGTGTCCGATCAGTTTTGGGGATAAGATTCGTAGTGCTAATCTTCTTCCAATGTGGATGCACGATTTTGATGTTATTCTCGGGATGGACTGGTTGGATAAGCACCAGGCCACTATCCATTGTCAGGCGAAGACGGTTATATTTAGAGATGTGAAGTCTCCGGAATTCGTGTTTCAGGGTTCACAGCCGAGTAGAGTGATGAAATTAATTTCAGCCTTGAAGGCTGGGAAGTTAGTGGCAAAGGGTTGTGAGGGGTATTTGGCATTTGTGAAGGATACCTCTAAGGGCGAGTCTCGTATTGAGGATATTTCAGTGGTTCGTGACTTTTCCGATGTGTTTTCTGAGGAGTTGTCAGGGTTACCACCGCAACGGGAAGTTGAGTTTACTATTGAGCTCGTTCCTGGGGCGGGACCTATTTCTAAAGCGCCGTATCGGATGGCACCATTAGAGTTGCAGGAGTTGAAGGAGCAGTTGCAAGAGCTGTTAGATCGTGGTGTGATTCGGCCGAGTGTTTTGCCATGGGGTGCTCCGGTTTTATTTGTGAAAAAGAAAGATGGGTCTATGAGGTTGTGCATAGACTACAGGGAGTTGAACAAGATTACTATCAGGAATCGGTATCCACTGCCGAGGATTGAAGACTTGTTTGACCAACTTCAGGGGGCGAAGTATTTTTCAAAGATAGACTTGAGGTCGGGTTACCATCAGTTGAGGGTGAGAGATGAGGATGTCTCTAAGACAGCTTTTCGTACTCGCTATGGGCATTACGAGTTTCTGGTGATGCCATTTGGGTTGACTAACGCTCCGGCAGTGTTTATGGATTTGATGAACCGGGTGTTCAAGGAGTACTTGGACCAATATGTTATTGTCTTTATTGATGACATTTTGGTTTACTCCAAGTCTAGGGAGGAGCATGAAAACATCTTCGAACAGTGTTGGGAATTTTGCAGAAAGAGAAATTGTATGCTAAATTCTCTAAATGCGAGTTTTGGTTGGAGCAGATTGCATTTTTGGGCCACGTTGTTTCTGCTGAAGGCATTAAGGTGGATCCTGCGAAGGTTGAGGCTATCACTAAGTGGCCGAGACCTACTACTGTGACAGAGATTAGGAGTTTCTTGGGTTTAGCAGGGTATTATAGGAGATTTGTGGAAGGATTCTCTTTGCTTGCTTTGCCATTAACTCAGTTGATGAAAAAGGCCACGAAGTTTGTGTGGAATGAGGAGCGCGAGAAGAGTTTTGAGGAGTTGAAGAAACGACTTGTGACAGCTCCTATACTTACATTACCGTCGGGGACAGGAGGTTTCCAGATTTATAGTGATGCTTCTAAGAAGGGTTTGGGGTGTGTTTTGATGCAACACGATAAGGTTATTGCTTATGCTTCTAGGCAGCTTAAACCTTACGAGGTGAACTACCCCACACATGATTTGGAGTTGGCAGCAGTGATCTTTGCTCTAAAGATTTGGAGGCACTATTTGTATGGAGAGACTTGTGATATCTTCACCGATCACAAAAGTCTTAAATACATTTTCACTCAAAAGGAGCTTAACATGAGGCAGAGGCGTTGGTTGGAGCTTCTAAAAGATTATGATGCGAGGATTCAGTATCACCCGGGGAAGGCAAATGTGGTTGCAGATGCTCTTAGCCGAAAAAGTTCAGGAAGTGTAGCAGCTCTTATTTCACAACCTCATCTTATTTCGGATATGGAGCGACTAGAGTTGGAGTTGTATGTCCAAGGTTCAGATGGGCATTTGGCAGATATGAGAGTGGAGCCCTCTCTTATCTCGCGGGTTAAAGAAGCTCAAAAGGAAGATGGGTAATTGTGGAGTATGGCACAGAATATGGAGGAGGGCAAGCAGCCCGACTTTCGTATTGATGACCATGGTGTGATTTGGTTGGGTGAGCGGTTGTGTGTACCATCTGATCCAATCATTCGGGAGGCGATTTTGGCGGAGGCTCATAGTTCGCCTTTTTCTATTCATCCAGGTTCTACAAAGATGTACAGGGATATGAAGGAAAATTTTTGGTGGAATGAGATGAAGCGAGATGTGGCTGAATATGTTGGAAAGTGCCTCACTTCTCAACAAGTGAAGATAGAACATCAACGAGCTAGTGGGTTGCTGCAACAGTTAGACATTCCAGTGTGGAAATGGGAGGATATCACGATGGATTTTGTGACTGGTTTGCCGAAGACTTTCAGGAAGAATGATGCCATTTGGGTTGTGGTGGACCGATTGACTAAATCGGCACACTTTTTGGCCATTCACGAGGGCTACTCGGTGGATAGGTTGGCACAGATATTTCAGCAGGAGATTGTTAGACTTCATGGTACTCCGGTGTCTATTGTTTCGGATCGGGACCCACGATTCACTTCACGATTTTGGAAAGGATTTCAACGAGCTTGGGGTACTCGGCTCAACTTTAGTACTTCTTTTCATCCGCAGACTGATGGACAATCTGAACGGACCATTCAAACGTTGGAGGACATGTTGAGGTCTTGTGCACTTGAGTGGTCGGGTAACTGGGATGATTACTTGAGCCTAGTTGAGTTTGCTTATAACAACAGTTGGCATACGAGTATTGAGATGGCTCCATTTGAGGCATTGTATGGTAGAAAGTGTCGGGCACCAACTTGTTGGGATGAGGTTGGCGAGAGAGCCATAGAAGGGCCTGAGTTAGTTCAAATCACTACGGAGAAGGTAGCGGTGGCCAAGGAGAAATTGAAGTCGGCTCGATCACGGCAGAAGAGTTATGCTGATAAGCATAGGAGGACCTTAGAGTTTGAACCTTGTGAGCATGCGTTCCTAAAAGTTTCTCCTTGGAAGGGTATTGGGCGATTTGGTCTGAAAGGGAAGCTTAGTCCGCGTTATATTGGCCCATTCGAGATTCTGGAGAGGGTTGGTGAGGTTGCATATCGGTTAGCTTTGCCTCCACAGCTAGCTGTGCACAATGTGTTCCATGTGTCGGTGTTGAGAAGTTATAAATATCATCCGTTGCATGTGGTGCAATATCCGTTCGATAAGATTAGTGATGATCATACTTGTGTGGAGCAAGCCGAGGCGATTTTGGATCGTCAAGAGCGGGTTATGAGGAGGAAGACAATTTCGTTCGTCAAGGTTTTGTGGAGAAACCATTCGGAGCGAGAAGCTACATGGGAGATGGAGGAGTCTATTCGAGCGGAGTATCCGCATCTTTTTGATTATTAGGTTCGTTCTTTTCTTTTGATTCCGGGGACGGAATCCTTTTTTAAGGGGTAAGTGATGTAATACCCGGAAAAAAAATGATTAAATAAATAAATGACAGTTAATTTCCTCTATTTTTTTAAATATTTTAATTGGGCCTTAAACTTATTGGGTTTAATTTATAATTGTGTAATATTAAAGTTCAAAATTTTTTTTTTTTTTTTAGGAGAGTTAATAAGATATATTAGTTAACAAATAATAAGCAAAAACCTAATTATTTCATTATATTTATACAAACCGAGAGAAGAAGAGGAGCAGCGGCGGCGGCGACACAAGGACTTAAGAAGGAATTGAATTCCTTTTGTGATCAATGTAAGTCTTTGCCTGAGTTATTAAATTTATGGTGAAGCACAACAATCATGTAAAAAAGTTGTTATCCAATTGCTAGTATATATACAGTTGATATTAATTGACTTGTTGCTGAGTATCCATGTGAATTGAATACTGTGGATATCAACAGGAATAACAATGATTATTAAAATAATATATGCCATGTAGATTAAGTGAATCCAGTAACATCAAAAGCATGTTTTGATCATTAAGACAACAAATTTTTATGTTATTTTACTTTTCTTTCTAACTAGTGTATATTATATTCATAGATATAAATAAGGTACGAATTTATAAAAAAAAATAAAAAATGGAGAGTAATATCATATTTTATAAATGATCCAAGATCATTTGGAATTTGTGCAGACTTATTTTGTGAATCTAATGCAATTGAAAATTCATTGTATATTATTATAAATTATAGTTGTTAATTAATTTATAAACTTCTTATTAATTTTGTTTAATTAGATCTAACGGAAGGAGTGTAACGAAATATAATTTGGGTATTACATTACTTATTCCAGGTACGGATTCCGTACTCCTTCAGCGATTCTCTTATTAAATTTAATTCGTTCGTTTTGTTTCTCGTTTCGAAATTTGTTTATTTGCTTCTCATGATCGTTCGTTCTCAAATTTTTGTGATAGTTTCGTCTTGGTAGTGACACCTAAAACTCGTGTTTGTACTCTTGAATTGGGTTAACATATTTAGGGTTTATTTTAATCTTTTAGAGATGTACATGTTAATATATCTTTGGAGTTTCGTATTTATATTTGTTTCGTTGTTACATGTACATACTAGAATCCCTTGTATTAATATTGTGCCGCATGTGTTGTGACATGATATTATTATTAGAATATACCGTAGGGTATACCTGAGCTATAACCACCTGTGGGGGTACCACATGCATGTCGTCTTGGCACGAGAGGCATGACACTTTCCGTGACGGTGTGATCAGTCCACGGCGTCTCCGTTTTGTGCTCCGGTGGGAGTTGGCCATTTGGTGTTTTGTTGTGGGAGGCGTATGGGTCGACCCTAGTTTTATGTTCTGTTCTGTTCTGCGGAGTGGCGATGTTTGTGCCAAACACGCCTTTCGATTTTTCATGCATTGGATTTGCGGTCCAATGTGTGCGACTTGCCTGTGTGGCATTGTTTGACCTTGCCTGTGTGGCAAGGTATATTTCTGTTTTATTTTGAGCTCGGTATTAAATAACACCCAGCCATTTGATTCAGCCTATTATTTTATTGTGTTAGTTTTGTTTGTTTCAGTTCAGTTCAGTTCATTTATTGAGTTAGTTATTTCGTTTCATTATTCTTGTATTCTATATCCGTACTGGGCGTTTGGCTCATGCTGTGTTTTTTCTTCCGGCAGGTAATCAGGGGGATCAAGGGCATGTGTGATGAGAGCTCCATTCGATCCAATGATTTAGATATTCTGTTTAGGCTTGATAGATTGATTTTATTTTTGAGTTGTAATAAATACTCTAGATTTGAGTTTGAGTTTGTTGGTATTTATTTTGGTTTGACCTTTTGATATTTATTGGTGAAATATTATTCTTTCGTGGCATAGAGGTTTCGTTCGATTTTGTTGTGATTTGAGTAACCTCCCTTTCTATTTGGGGAAGGGGGTGTTACATTTATATTTAATTTTTATTTTCACATAAATTTTTTGTTAAGTTACTCATGTGGTGGGAGGGGACCGGGGGAGTGGGTAGTTTATATATTACGAGCTCTTCTAGTCGACATGAAAATTGAATAAAGTATATTTGAATTTCATGTATTTATATTTTTATTTATTAATAGGGATCAAAATATAAATAAATAAAATTTAAATTAATTTATATGTATTTTTTATGTTCAATTTTTATGTCTACATAAATTTTTTGTTAAGTTAGCCATGTGGGGCGAGGGGACTGGGGGGAGTGAGTAGTTTATATGTTAAGAGAAAGTTGAGATAAAAGGAGTCAAAGGCGCATGGTGGAGTTGGTCAATCATTTCAATATTTTATAAATTACCTCTACGAATGTGTTGTTATGGGTTGAGTTGATAGATTGTAGTGTAGATTAAGATGCGAGCACAGGAGGAGAGATTTACAGGGAATACGGTGGGTGACAAAGATATTAGTAACAGTATATGTCAACGTATTCAACAAAGGTTGCTTTATAAAATTCAATCAACTATTTGTTCACGTGAATTTGAGTCTCGTTTATTATTCATGGAAAATGAGTCTTTTAAAAATATTAATTTTCTGTGTAAATATCAATTTCCGATATATATATATATATAGAGAGAGTTGATATTTTTAGATGACAAAAATATGATAGTGATCAACATGATTTTCTTTTTACATGAATATGAGTTGGGGTTGTTAAGAAAATAATGTAAAAATATCAATTTTGTATATGTATGTATATGGGGAATAGCTGGGATAACAATAGTCACCAAAGGAAAGTAATCTCTACAGTACACTCTTACTTGTCAATTTACTAATTTTTGTTTATTAATAATCTTTTTAATTTTATTAGCTTTTTAATCAACACGATGCCGTATTGGTCACTATTGTCAGAGTAAGTGTAGCTGAAATAATTTGCCTTCCCTGACGCAGTGACGCCGCCTGACCGACCCAACAAGAAACCAAGTCATCGTCGGCCACTGACCACTGTTGCATGCGCTTTAAATAGATTGAAGGCCCATCCATCCATGTCTTTGTCGTCTACGTGCTGGATGGATCCATCACCAGTGATCACCACCTTCCATTTCATTCTAGTTTGGTCTTATCAATTCAATACATTCAATACCCCCTGGACTTCTAGGCTCTAGCCCCACCAGGTCCCGCTGGGCCCTTCGACCGTACACCACCATTTGCAAAGACCAATTTGCCAGTTTTATCCAGATTTAAAATAAGTAATGTTCGTTTTTGATAAAATAAAAATGAGATATGGGTCCTAAAAAGAAAGGAAATAATGTGTTTTAAACAATCTTAATGACGATGACATGAGGATTATAATAAGGAGAATTGATATTTTCACAAGACCTCATTCACATAAATTTGAATTCCGTTTACTATTTATGTGACGGGAGCCTTGTAAAAATATCAATTCCCTATAATAAGATATACTCCATTTATAGTCAAAATCAAGCAACAACATTTTCTTCAGTTTCGTCATGGCTCGTCGTATAGCAGTTTCTAACCAACCAATTACCTACTGCCTTCTACATCTAGTTGATTCATATATTTCAAGACGTAGAATTTATTGCTACCTTTTTAATTTTTGTTTCATTACTGTCATCAGCAGCTGCTTACACGAACTAACTAACTTGTAGCCCATCAGATTCAAGAGATGTTTATGTAGTAGTTGCAGAACCCTTCTCGCTTTTGACCCATTCGCATAAGTTTTTTTCTGGACTGGGCAAATTCTAGTTAGAATAGGAGGATTTTGTGTTTGATCGTATATTAATACATCATAACAACACACTTTTTAATGTGATTCTTTGAATAGTTTAGACTCATATTTGTATATTTAAAGACATTCAAATAGATTTTTTTTATTTCAATTTTAAAAATTCAGATGCATTAAAAGGTGGACGGTTCATTAAATTAATGGTTAAAGAATTAATGTACAAATTTCACTTGTAATAGCCATCATATATTTATAGTTCAAAATTTAAGTGTGCTATTTTTTTCAACTAAAAAATAAAGTGCTAATGTCTAAAGATAGTTAACTAACTTAATAACGAGAAGGAGATAAATCCCAATTACTGGATCCCGGTTAGTATGAAGTTATTTTTTTGGTAAATCGATCAATTGATCAATAGAAGGCTGACACATATATATTCTCACCTGCGTGTCAGTATTCTATTGGTCAATTGACCAACTTACCCCAAAATAAACTTCTTGCTAACCACTTTCCCAATTACTTTGCACTCGATCTTTATTGTTTGGATCTGGCTTAGTTTCTCCTTTTTTTTATTTTTTATTATTTTATTAGTGGAAATGTGGAATTAGATAATGTTCTGCTCTATTTCTGTGGTTAGATATAAATAATGCTATTATCATATAATCAAGCTCACATAAAGTTCACATAAATTCGGATGACACTTTATGATTTATTTTTGACATGGCCCACTTGAATCAATAACTAATTAAGAGGTGCCATCCAATTTTTATGTGAGCTTTATGTGACCTGATTATGTGATAGGAGCATTACTCGTTAGATATTCTATTTATGCTCTGCTCTCTGACATTCAAGTTCTGTGTATTTTCATGAACAGTTAGTTAATGGCTGAAATTTTGACTGGATTGTATTAGTCATTTCTTGTTTGATTGATTCTCTATTTTGGATTGAACTGTTTTTTCTTTTTTTCTAAACTTTATTATTATTATTATTATTATTATTATTGTAAGTGTTGAACTTGTATTTTTATTTTACTCCCCGTCTTTTTAAAGAAAAGTCTTATTTGATTTTTTTTCTAGACAAGTTATAAAATTCTAAAAGTTAAAATTGATGAGAATTTATTTAATTTTAATTAATGCAATAGTTATTATTATAAATTATACTACTTAAAACTATGTATTATTACTAAGTACAAAGTTATTGTTCCGAAAATTGAAAAAAAAAATTAACATCACAATTTGAAATTTATTTTAAAATTTCATAAATTAACTAAAAAAATTATAAAATGAGATTTTTTTTTGGTTTTTTATTTTGAAACCCTGTTTTCGAGAATACAATATAACTAGTAATTGAACCCGTGCGATTCACGGGAATAAAAATTAAACTATTTCATTTGACTAATAAGTTTAGCAAAATAAATAAATATAAAAATCTTTTAAAGTATCAAATTAAAATATCTTATTCATTTTATTTCATGTTCTAAGATTTTAGAAATCGTTCCGACCATCCAAACATGGATCAAGTAATATAAATATTCTCCAATATTATTAAAGAAAACATGTAACTACTTTAGTTTGTATTTAACAAAACAAATGTTGGCTAATAGTGTTTCAGAACAAAAAAAAAGACTAATATTGATCCATTCCTGTTGATATAGATTATATGGATAACAAAGTTCAATTTCACATCTTGTTCCAATACCTACCAAAGTATAATTTATGTTGGCCATCCAAACATGGATCAAGAAATATAAATATTCTCCAAAAAAATTAAAGGAAATATAAAACTATTTTAGTTTGTACTTAAAAACAAATATTCGCTAATAATGTTTCAAAATTCAAAAAAAATAATATTGATCCATTCATATTGATAAAGAATATGTTTAGCACTATTAAAGTAGTCATATGTCAACTCAAGTGTAAAGTAATTATAATTTCTGTCAGCTCACTACTTTCTGTTTCATGTCACAGCAAAATAGGCATCTTTGTCTTGCATAATGTCATATAAACACAGTAAAAAAGTCTTGGTGCATGTGTGTGCAATGAGCACAATGTTTTCAACACTTGTCAAATGTGACGCCCCCAGAATAGGTCCAGTCAACTCAACCCATTCTGAATCGCTAAATTCATGGTACAGAATTCAAATACAAACTTTTATATCACACGGTCGTGCAAAATACGACTACACAACTGTGAGTGTCAATATAAATATGTAGAAAATATTAACATTCAAACTAAGTCCTCATTACAATTATTATCACACTATTTATTAGAAATAGTGAGGACTACTACTGCTCTAACTCGGACCATCACTTTGTCCCCCGACTAGTTTCTGCGACATTCTCATTTCCTAAAGAGGACAATAGATGAAAAGGGTGAGCTCAACTAGTCCAGTAAAGAATATTATGACTATGATAATGGAAAATAAATTATCGTTAGTCTTCAATAATTCAGATAAAATATTATTGACAACAAGTTTTAGATCAATATTCGCAGCGGAAATAACAATTCATTAGAAGAGTTAAGTAGAGAATGAAGTCTACTATTTTTTATGATTTGAAAGTCTATAATAAATATTTTATCCCGGTAACATCAATCAATATAGATCTCGAATCAAATATTCATCTTTGCACTACGACCAAAGATATTCATTTGTATCATCAGTGGTCATGTTCATCTCAATACCTGTCCATCTTTGCACTACGACCAAAGATATTCATCAGGTAATCATTCATCTTTGCTCTACAGGACAAAGATATTCAGTTATATCACCATTTAGAACTGAGGATGATGAAAAATATTTTAAAGAACGAATTCAGTGAGATAAAGGACAAAGATTAAGTATTCGTATTTTAGTTTATCCAATTTAAAAATACTTCGTAATAATCAATTGTGGAGCAAAATTCAAGAATAAAGCTCAAAACTTAGATCCAATCAAAGATAGGAACCTTAACAAGCAACTTGGACAAATAGAAGAAAATTTAATTTTTTTTCGTGAATAGTGTCGTATACGTGAATAGTAACCCCGACGGAAAAAATAAAAATTTTATAATAAAATTCATAACAATATTTTGGTATAATGATATTGAAAAGAATAACAACATTTACGAAAGAAAATAACATCCCTTACCTCAAAAGAATAGTACTTCTGATTGGAATATCGGATATAATATCGAAGGAAACTTGCACTGAATAGTAACACTCAAAATATCTAAATACTCACAAAAATAAGCTCGATATTATAGACAGAGAAAACTTCTGATTCTGGTATGATTTTTAATTCTAACCTAAGCACACTATTTATAGGAAAATGCCAGAACACCAACGTTGACTAATTGCTACCGGCGGCTTCTCACATACGCACACCACAATTGAAATTTGAAATTCAGCATTTACAAGCCATAAAAAACAAAAGTGGGGCCCACCCATGTTTTTAATAAAAAATATTTATTTTTTAAAACTTCAATAATTCATAATAAATAGTCCTTTTGTTAGAAAAATACAAATTCTATGTCCTTTTTATAGGAAATTTAATTCTCTACAACTTTGTAGAAGGAAGTTTTTTCAAATTTCCAACCGAAAAATGGCCGAAATTCACAAACGGATGATTTTCCACACTAAAATACTGATAAAAACACCTTAGTACTAATTCTTTCTTTTATATCCACAAAATAAATATTTCCTTATCATATAAATCAATAATTAATTATTTATAAATAATATTACAGAACTACAATATTAACAACCAGGTCGTTCCCAGGAAAGAGGGGGCCTTCCGATAAGAATTTTTCCTTACTGGCGAGCAATTAAATAACTCCCCCTAGACATAACTTCCTTAGACATTGTTAATAATGCTATCTAATAATATTATTCAAATAATATGAATTATTGAGTTGATAATGTGAAATACTGTGCAGTGACAATTATTGAATCAATAATACAAAATATTAACGGTAGCAATTATTGAATCAATCATATAAAATAGCAATGTAGCAATTATTGATATAAAATATCAACGTAGCAATTATTGATATAAAATATCAACGTAGCAATTATTGAACCCATAAAATATCATACAATTATTGAATCAATAAAATATTGAACAGTAATTACTGTAACAATTATTGAGTAAGTGACTTCTTACGTAAGGATCAATAATTCAAAATACTGTGCAATACCGTGTGCTACTGTGCACAACGCGTATTACTGTATTTTTATCACCGGATATTTCAACAGTTTAACCGTAACAGTTTTACCGTTATTTATAAAGAGGTTATTTCTGTCGCTTTCTATATCCGACAGTTATTCCGTTGTGGGACCCTCAAATGGCTGCGCCGTCGTACGAATATTCTTCGACAACAAGAATATTCCACGACCAAACGAATATTCCCCGACAACAATGAATATTTTATAACCACTTGTTCATTTTGAAATATTTGCGCATTTCACCCATAATTTTTCACATTTATCAAATCAACACCTTACTATTTTGAAATAATATATAAAGAAAATTAAATCTTTATTCATAAAAGTTGGGGTCTTACATCAAATTTCCAATTAGTCTGAAATGCACGGGCATCTTAATTCGTGCCCATTCACACACAACAGACAAATGAACATGAGAAATGAGCACAAAGTTTTCAAGAATTATCAATTTTCTTTCCAATCTAAAATTCTTTTGACATGATGATGAGTACACAGCACACACATAAACAAAAACAGGAAAATCATCAAACCTCTGCTTGGCGCCCTGCCCTACTTGTAATCTTACACCAGTTGCGTCATACAAAAATTCTCCACTTAATATTAGCACAAGGCATGCAACAACCGTATGAACATGTAAATCTTATTTCCTTCTCATTTGTAGCCTTGTAAAAATAATACTTCATATGCAGTGGATTGTTACTCTTAAAAAAGAATTTTAGTGGCTTCTATTTTCTCATTTGGGATGCTCTCTTTCACGGATTGCAGACTCTTTACCTAATATAATTTTAAATCTTGAACACAAAAAATGATATTGAGGCTCTGTTAACTAATCATTCCATACACTAACCATCTAGCTATAAATTTTGTTACCATCAACAAACCAATCATTATTCAAATAAGTAAAAAATATAACCATAATATAAAAACTACCTTAATTGATCAAAGAGATTCGTTACAACCATTATGCATCAAGAGATTCATTACAACCAAAAAAGGCTCAAAACAAACCGTTATTCACCATTAAGATAAACACATAAAAATAAACACATAAAAAATCCCATAACTGTAGCTCGAAAACCATTCTGATTACTCCTTCTCAATTTTGATATACTTCCTCATCTTGTTGGTTGAAAGATGTGAATGAAGATCATCACCCAGATCACTTAATTCCATAATTTCATCCCTAAAAGTTCTCTTTGAAGGTGTTTTATTTGGGGAGATACCATCTGTCTCATCAAAAAAAGAATTCTGATACATTCAAAAAAAGAAGATGAATGATCATATAAGAATAAAAACTTTTTATAATAAGAATAAAAGCTATGTAGCATAAAAGTAATAAAAAAATAATAATTGTAATGAAAAAATAATAGTTATATTATTCAAAACTCAACCTTGCTTATGATATCAACTTCCTGATTATGTTCAATACAATCTGTTGGCTCCTGAAACAAATAAAGACATCTTATAAGCACTGATTTTCACAATTTCAACATACTATATATATATATATATATGTTTTCAAATAATCTAACATGCTCAGTAATTAAGGAAGAAATAAATTTTTCAATGAGGGAATCATCATTTGTCACCCTTTGAATAGCATATATATCCCAACTGTCACTTAAATTTACTTCCTTTTTTCAACACAATATGATTAGTTCTAGGCCAAGAAGCTAGTTACTACAAAGATAATTTTAAAAAAAAGACAGAGAAAATACATGGTCATATATTATGTTTACAGTAAAAATTTAATTAATCGGCATGATTGTATCAAAATTTATTCTCAATCTCATTTTGGTCCTGATCAAGAGAAAATACATTGTTATATATATTACACATATAAAATTCTCAATTAATTAGAGTGATCCGACTCATAAACATAATTTTGAATCATTTTGAAAAAAATGAAGAGTTTTATTTTTGTTATTGAAGATGATAAATAACATTAAAGAAAGAGATAATGAAGAGTTTTATTTTTTTATAAAACGTGTAAAAGGATAATGTGATTTTTTTGGGGGGAAAGTGTATTGTTTTGGATGGAATTGTTTTGTGTTTTGGGGGAAAAATTAAGTAATTACAATTTACTGTATTCTACTTTTATATATAGTATGATGATTGAAAAAAATAATAGTTATATTATTCAAAACTCAACCTTGCTTATGATATCAACTTCATGATTACATTCAATACAATTTGTTGGCTCCTGAAACAAATAAAGACATCTTATAAGCACTGGTTTTCATAATTTTAACATATTATATATATATATATAAACAACACCAATGTTTTCCAATAATCTAACATGCTCAGTAATTAAGGAAGAAATAAATTTTTCAATGAGGGAATCATCATCTGTCACCCTTTGAATAGCTATATATCCCAACTGTCACTTAATTTACTTCCTTTTTTTCAACACAATATGATTATTTCAAGGTCAAGAAGTTACTACAAAGATAATTTTTAAAAAAGAACAAAGAGGAAATACATGGTCATATATTATGTTTACAATAAAAATTTAATTAATCGGCATGATTGTATCAAAATTTATTCTTAATCTCATTTTGGTCCTGATCAAGAGGAAATATATTGTTATATATATTATACATATAAAATTATCAATTAATTAGAGTGATCCGACTTATAAACATAATTTTGAATCATTTTGAGAAAATGAAGAGTTTTATTTTTGTTATTGAAGATGATAAATAGCATTAAAGAAGGAGATAATTAAGAGTTTTATTTTTTTTAAAACGTGTAAAAGGATAATGTGATTTTTTGGGAAAAAAGTGTTTTATTTTGGATGAAATTGTTTTGTGTTTTGGGGGAAAAATTAAGCAAATACAATTAACTGTATTCTACTTTTATATATAGTATGATCATCATCACAATTATACATTATAAAAATTGAACTTAAAACTTGAATCATAAAGGTAGCGTAGCATTAGACCTGGCAATATAGTTGGTTAACTGTCGGGTCAACCCATATTAACTGGAACCAAATGGGTTGGTTAACTACTTTTATTTAGTTTGGAACTATATTTTTAAAAAGAAATATAGGTCCAACCCGGTTAACCATTTTTCGACCCATATTTTATTTCAATTCCAAATCCAAATCAAAAGTTCTTTTCACTCATATTTACATATTCAAGAAGCTCAATTTCTCATGGTTTTATTTATCTAGTAAATCTTAATTTACAAATATCAATTAATTATATACTCTCTCCGTTTCAAAATAAACGTCCTAATTTATTTTATACACCCCACTCCATCCCCCACGCACCCCACCCCACCCCACCCCCGCAGCCCCGCACCCCCGCACCCTCACACCCCCGCACCCGCACCCGCACCCGCACCCGCACCCGCACCCGCACCCCCACCTAAAAAAATAATATTATGTGATTATATATACACCCCTTATCCCTCACCCACCCACCCCACCTGTAAGACCCCAAATTTTATGAATAAGATTTTTTTATATATTATTTTGAAATAGTAAGGTGTTGAATTGATAAATGTGATAAGTTATGGGTAAAATGTGCAAATATTTCAAAGTAAGCAAGTGGTTATAAAATATTCATTGTTGTCAGAAAATATTCGTTTGGTCGTGGAATATTCTTGTTGTCAGAGAATATTCGTACGACGGCGCGACTATTTGTGGGCCCCACAATGGAATGAATGTCGGATATAGAAAGCGACAGAAGTAACCTTTTTATAAAAATAACGGTAAAACTGTTACCGTTAGTACTGTTGAAATACCGGTGGTTAAAATACAGTAATACGCGATGTTGCATAGTAGCACACGGTATTGCACAGTATTTTGAATTATTGATTCTTACGTAGGAAGGCACTTACTCAATTATTGTTACAGTAATTACTGGTCAATATTTTATATTATTGATTCAATAATTGCATAATATTTTATTGATTCAATATTTGTTACGTTGATATTTTATATCAATAAGTGCTACCTTGCTATTTTATATTAGTGATTCAATAATTGTCATTGCACAATATTTTAAATTATTAAATCAATAATTCATATTATTTGAATAATATTATTAGATAGCATTATTGGCAATGTCTAAGGAAGTTCTGTCTAGGAAAGGGGTTGATTAATTGCGCGCCAATAAGGAGAAATCTTTATCGGAAGACCCCCTCTTTCCTGAAAACGACCTGGTTGCCAATATTGTAGTTCTGTAATATTATTTATAAATAATTAATTGTTGATATATATTCAATGTGAATTTTTAACGGAGAAATTTTTAGCATGTGACATTGGTTGAAAGTTGCTATTTTATCTTTTTTGATAAAATAATTCATTCAAATATGTTATTATAATATTACATTATAGTAGTATGATGTGATTATATAATAGTATGATTTTTATAATTAGAATGGTAACATTATTATAGTAAATTCATGGTATAAAAGTTAATGAGGTGGAAGAGTGCAAATTGAATTTGAACTCTTATGATGCAAACATTGATGTCATCAGAGCGATGAAATAAACAAGGATGTCATTGGAGCGATGAGATAAGTAATGATTTTATAGGATCGATGATGTAAGTGAGATGTCATAAATTATGGCAAAAGACTATTTTACCCTTACTCTGCCGAGCCTATAAATAGAAGCTCATTTCTTCATTATTTCTCACCAATTCACTAAAGCTATAGAGAGAGAAAGTATAGAGAGAATAAGAGAGAAAGAAGAAGAGTATTCTGCTATTACACTAGTGCAGTCTCCAAATTTTTAAGGTAAGGGGTATTATTTCTTTCGTATTCATGAAGAGAGTTATTTTCTTTCAATACTCGTAAGGGTTGTTATTCCATTCCTTATTATTCTGTTGGAATAACCTGTCTACGCGGACTACCGCATGCATGGTGAAATCCTTTTGTTATTCTATTCTTTATTATTCTGTGGGAATAACCTGTCTACGCAGACTACCGCATGCCTGGTGAATAACTCTTCATATTCAATTGTTCTTAAATTATGAAAATAATCTATCTGAGCGGACTACCGCCTGACGGGTGAAAATTCAATTGCAGTTTCGTATATTATTTCATTTCAGATTCCAAACTCTAAACTTACTATGATAAGTATTGCTTCTATAATTCCTGAAATGATCAGAAATTCCTTGAGTTTTGCGCTTCATCTAATATCATTTCACTGGAATATTGGTCTGAACTTTCTTGTGAAATTTTTATCTTTTCATGTCGAGTTACTATTCACGAGGTATTATTCACGGTAAAAAAAATATTTTTTTACCTTCTAAATCATCTTTGATTGGATCCATGTTTTGATCTTCAATCTTGAACTCTGGATAAATTCTCTAATATTTGTTCTTTATCTTATTGGATTCATTATTCGTATTATTTTTCATCATCCTCAGTCCTAAATGGTGATATAACTGAATATCTTTGGCCTGTAGTGCAAAGATGAATGATTACTTGATGAATATCTTTGGTCTGTAGTGCAAAGATGAATGATTGCCTGATGAATATCTTTGACCCATAGTGCAAAGATGGACAGGTGTTGAGATGAACATGACCAACTGGTGATACAAATGAATATCTTTGGCCCGTAGTGCAAAAGATGAATATTTAATTCGAGATGTATATTGATTGATGTTACGGGGATAAAATATTGATGATGGACCTTTAAAGCAAAGAAGATAGTAGACATCATTCTCTACTTAACTCTTCTAATGAATTGTTATTTTCGCTGCGAATATTGATCTAAAACTTCACTACAACAAAATAGTTTATCTGCGACCGCATATCAGCGACCGCATGTGGTCGCACATGACTATCAGCGACCGCATACTGTCGCTGATACTGGTCGCAGTAAATCTAGTCGCTACAAGTCAATTGGCGACCACTTTCAGCGACCGCACTATCAGTGACAGCTATTAGAGACCGATACGGTCGCCAGATTATTCAGGCCACATCAGCCTCTGTTGTGACGTGGATCCACGTGTCAGCGACCAGTATCAGCGACCGCTTTCAGTCGCCTTGAATAGCGACCAGTATTAGCGGCCGGCTGCGGTCGCTACCCAGGAAAATGACATTTCGGTAGCAGATATGTAATTTAGACACCTTCTATGTTAGTAGTATGACCGGTGACCGACACTCGACACTCTGCATTTGAGATTCAAGAGAGGATAATTATCATTTTGATATTATTTTATATGGTATTATGTGATATCTGATTTGTATTATTTATATGTATGAGTAATTTATCTAATAAGTCCTCCTATAAAATAAAATATTTTTCATAAAATATTTGGGGAAGGTATTTGGAATTGAAAGGTATTTGTATTGTATTGCATGATTGAAATAATTGAATTATTAAGAGTATTATTTCATTTTAGGAATCTTACATACCTATAGGCTATAATACTTTAGTTTTAAAATCACACTTAAAAGTAGGAGTGACTTGAATAATTGAAGTTGTTGATTAATTAATTAAACATCAACACACTTCTCACTTTCAAATAATAATAATTATTATGTTTTGTTTGGGGTGTAAGTGAGAATGTTTTTGAGTGCCAAATGTTCAAATAAGATTGGGTCAAGTTGTGTGTTACTAGACCCCCCTGTCTGAGGTCGAGTTTGTCGTAAGACTTTTCAAATAATAATAACATTACATAATCCTAGTTGCTTGGCTAATTCAACATCATCTTACACTAAAACAACTATCAATTACTATTAAACTTGCATATAATAAATCAAAAATATATTGTAGCAGAAATCACATAACACCATGTGTTAATACATAAATTACATGAAATATAAACATGTGTACACAAAATACCAATTCTAACAAATTACACAAAGCTTGAAACATGTATAAACTATCAATTACATGTATACACAAATTACAAAGGTAACATAACACCATCAATAACACAAATTACATGTATAGTCTAACAAAAGAAAATGATAGGGTATAACAAAAGAAAATATATGGAGTCTTAGTGTAGTCTAACAAAAAGAAATATATACCTAAATTGATGGGAGTGTCGACGACGGTGGAGACAGTAGCGGCGGACGGTGGTGCGGTAGCAGCAGCTTCTCTTCTTCCTCTTCTCTTCTCCCCCTTCTTCCTCTTCTCCCTTTTCTGGTCTCCCTCCTTTTCTTTTCGTTTTGTGGTCTGTCCAGTCGCCTGTTGCTGAGTACAATAAAATAGATCAGCGACCGCTATCACCGACCGCAGGCGGTCGCTGATTTTTAATGATGTGGACATAGTAGCGATCGTAAGCGGTCACTGGTACTTTGTGGTCGCAAATAAATTGTCCGCGAGCATTTCACGCCAATTTTTAGGCGGCAAAAGTCTACATGCGACCGACCTGCGACCACAGGCGGTCGCTGTTATATTCTAGCGACTACTATTATAAACGGTCGCTAAAGGCGGTCGCTGATGTCAATAATAGCGATCGAATAGGGCGGTCGCTGAAATAGTTGCTCGCTGATAGAGCATTTTCTTGTAGTGCTTGTTGTCCATAATATTTTATCTGATTTATTGAAGGCTAACGATAATTTATTTTTCATTATCTTAGTCATAATATTCTTTACTGGGCTAGTTGAGCTCACCCTTTTCTTCCATTATTCTCTTCAGAAAATGAGAATATCGCGGGTCCTAGTCGGGGAATGGAGTGATGGTCCGAGTTAGAGCTGTAGAAGTCCTCACTATTTTTTTATTTAAAATAGTGTGATAATAAATGTAATGAGTACTTAGTTTGAATGTTTATATTTTCTACATGTCTGTATTGACACTCAGAGTTGTGTGATCGTATTTTGCACGACCGTGTGATATGAAAGATTGTATTTGGATTCTGTACCATGTATTTGACGACTCAGAATGGGTTGAGTATTGAACTTATTTTGGGGGCGTCACACCACCCCCAACCCCCCACCCTCCACCCCCACCCCCACCCCACCCCACCCCACCCCATCCCACCCCACCAAAAAAAAATAATATTATGTGATTATGTATACACCTCTTACCCCCCACCCCGCCCCCCGCCCCCACCCTACCCAAAAAAAATAATATTATGTGATTACGTATGCACCCCACCCCCCACCCCACCCCACCCCACCAAAAAAAATTATATTATGTGATTATGTATACACCCCTTACCCAGTACCCCACCCTACCCCACGCTACCCCACCCCCCACACCCACCCCTACCCCACCCACCCCCCACCCCCACCACCCCCCTCACCTCCACCCAAAAAAAATAATATTATGTGATTACGTATACACCACCCACCTCTTCAAAAATATAAAAATAAAATATTTAGTGATTATGTATACATGATATATATTTAATAATAATTTATTTAATTGGATCATAATAATGATAAGTTTGAAATTTAAAATATAGGTCGACCTATATTTGAACCATAACCATATGGTTCCAACCCACACAACCCATATTAAAAATGGTTAATATGATTTTAGTTCTTAAATGGAACCATAACTATATTTTAAAAACCAAAATTAACCCTTAACTATATTTTGCCAGGCCTACGTAGCATCGATCTTAATTATTGTGCTAAGATTTCATTGGCTAATTATGAAATGGTGAGCTTGAATCAACCAGGCCATGACTATGTGGCAACCAAGAGTTCTTGTTTCGACTAATTTGATTTTCTTAATGTATTAGTGTAGCAGTAGTACACAGGAATATTGAGTACATGCACCAGAACCGGTAGATTTAGAAAAGATTTAAGTCTGATTGTTGAAAAACATCTGGCTCCATCTTGTAGAAAAAGTAGTACTAGTACATATTATTATATCCTGTGCATCAATTTAGAACGGTCAAAGTAGGAGACTGGCATTGACCAAATCATTCTCAAGAAAATTCCAAGCCTTAATTCTCTCTATACATACTGTAGTTATTTTAATTTTTTTTATAGGGTGGAATGTGTCCATTTTTGAGATTGACAACAATTTGTTAACTGTTTGATAACTGAATTAGGATAGGGTCTCCATTTCATAGTTCATATTTAAAATGTGTTAGAATGTGATGTCATGCAGATAGAATCAGAGAAAGGGATGATGATGAAAGAACATACAAAGAATGAATATTCTCCATTTGAAATGGAGAGGATCCTAGTCAGTTTCAAGTTAATTTGAATGGTAAGTATCCTACATGTACAGTGGCGGAGTCAGAGATTTTAAGTCGGGGGTTCGGCGGGCGGACGTCGGCGCGGCGACCGGCGGCAGCAACGCCGGTTCTCTTCTCTCCTCTCCTCTATTTCTACCAGACCCTCCAATATACAGACTTCTTCTGTTATTTTTTTCGTTTCACAAATAGAAAAATATTGAAAAGATCAAACACGCCCATTACTCCTTTAAAAAAGAGTATAAAAATAATTAGTTTTGTAGTGATGAGTATAAATTATCATCATATTTTAATATAGTGTGGTTAATGTAATCCTAACAACTTATTCACTTGAGATAGATATAGAACAAAAATACATATTTAATATTGATAAATTTTATAAATAAAGTTCTTTTTGTGAAACGAAGTAATTATTATTTTTAAATAACAGAAATACTCCTTTCGTTTCAAAAAAAATAAATTCTATCACTTAGTTATATTCATGTATAAAATGCCATTATTAATGAATGAACACCTTATTATTTTAAAAAGTATACATATATAAAATGAAAAGTAGTTAGTGTTTGCAAAATTTATAAATGAGACTCTTGTAAGACCCCAACTTTTATGAATAAAGATTTAATTTTCTTTATATATTATTTCGAAATAGTAAGGTGTTGACTTGATAAATATGAAAGTTATGGGTGAAATGTGCAAATATTTTTAAAATGAGCAAGTGGTTATAAAATATTCTTGTTGTCGGGGAATATTCGTTTGGTCGTGGAATATTCTTGTTGTCGGGAAATATTCGTACGACGGCGCAACTATTTGTGGGCCCCCACAATGGAATAACTGTTGGATATAGAAAGCGACAGAAATAACTTTTTTACAAGATAACGGCGTAGTTGTTACCGTTAGTACTGTTGAAATACCCGGTGGTTAAAATACAGTACGCGGTGGTGCGCAGTAGCACACGGTATTGCACAGTATTTCGAATTATTGAGTCTTACGTGAGAAGGAACCTACTCAATTATTGTTACAGTATTTACTGTTCAATATTTTATATTATTGACTCAATAATTGCTACGTTGATATTTTATATTATTGACTCAATAATTGCTGCATTGATATTTTATTGACTCAATAATTGCTACGTTGATATTTTATATTATTGACTCAATAATTGCTGCATTGATATTTTATTGACTCAATAATTGCTACGTTGCTATTTTTTTTATGATTGATTCAATAATGGCTACAGTTGATATTTTGTAGTATTGATTCAATAATTGTCGTTGCACAGTATTTCACGTTATCAACTCAATAATTCATATTATTTGAATAATATTATTAGATAGCATTATTGACAATGTCTAAGGAAGTTCTGTCTAGGAGGGGTTATTTAATTGCGCGCCAGTAAGGAGAAGTCCTTATCGGAAGGCCCCCTCTGTCCTGGGAACGACCTGGTTGTCAATATTGTAGTTCTATAATATTATTTGTGAATAATTAATTATTGATTTATATGATAAGGAAATATTTATTTTGTGGATATAAAAGAAGAAATTTGTGCTGATGTGTTTTTATCAGTATTTTGGTGTGAAAAATCATCCGTTTATGAATTTCGGATAGTTTATGTTTGGAATTTGGAAAAACTTCCTTCTGCAAAGTTGTAGAGAATTAAATTTCCTATAGAAGGACACATCATTTGTATTTTTCTGACAAATGGGCTATTTATTATGAATTATTGAAGTTTCGGAAAATAAATATTTTTTAATAAAATGGTGGGCCCCACTTTTGGTTGGTATGGTGGCTGATGGCTTTTGGAGGCTGCTGGAGTGAGGCGGCTGGAGAAAAAAAATTTATTATTTTATTCATTTAGTCTCCTTTGGCATCCTAAGCTTTTCCTATAAATAGGGTGCTTAGGTTAGAATTGAAAATCACACCAGAAATCAGAAGTTTTCTCTCTCTATAATATCGAGCGTATTTTTGTGAGTATTTTAATACTTTGAGTATTAGCATTCAGTGCAAGTTTCTTTCGAAATTATATCCGATATTTCAGCCAGAAGTACTATTATTTTGAGGTAAGGGATGTTATTTCTTTCGTAAATGATGTTATTCTTTTCAATATCATTATACCGAAATATTGTCATGGATTTTATGTTGAAATTCTTACTTTTTCCGTCGGGGTTACTATTCACGTATACGGCACTATTCACGAAAAAAATTAAATTTTCTTCTATTTGTCCAAATTGCTTGTTAAGGTTACTATCTTTGATTGTATCCAAGTTTTGAGCTCTATTCTTGAATTTTGCTCCATAATTGATTATTACGAGGTATTTTTGAATTGGATATACTGAAATACGAATCCTTAGTCTTTGTCTTTTATCTCACTGGATTCGTTTTTTTTAAATGTTTTTCATCATCCTCAGTCCTAAAAGATGAATGATTACTTGATGAATATCTTTGGCCTGTAGAGCAAAGATGAATGATTACCTGATGAATATCTTTGGCCTGTAGTGCAAAGATGACAGGTGTTGAGATGAACATGACCACTGATGACACAAATGAATATCTTTGGCCTGTAGTGCAAAGATGAATATTTGATGAGATGAATATTGATTGATGTTACAGGGATAAAATATTGATGATGAACGGTTATTTCCGCTGCGAATATTGATCTAAAACATGTTATCAATAATATTTTATCTGAACTGTTGAAGGCTAACGATAATTTATTTTTCATTATCTTAGTCATAATATTCTTTACTGGGCTAGTTGAGCTCACCCTTTTCATCTGTTGTCCTCTTCAGGAAATGAGAATGTTGCGGGGACTAGTCGGGGGACAGAGTGATGGTCCGAGTTAGAGCAGTAGTAGTCCTCACTATTTCTGATATATAGTGTGATAATAATTGTAATGAGGACTTAGTTTGAATCTTAATATTTTTTACATATTTGTATTGACACTCACAGTTGTATGGTCGTATTTTGCACGACCGTATGATATAAAGTTTGTATTTGAATTTTGTACCATGTATTTGGCGACTCAGAATGGGTTGGGTTGAATGGACCTATTCTGGGGGCGTCACAGTTGGTATCAGAGCTTAGGGATATGATCTCTGGCGGAGATCGGGGAATAGAACTAGGAGGGGAGAGACGAGTAAATCCTTCTCTAGTGTGTCCTACCTAAGCTTATGTGGTATTTAATTGGTCAGTCGGAGCATAGGGTTAATATGTGATATGTTAACTTGTTTAATTAACCCTTGTTTTATGGCAGTATTTGAGAATGGCAGCTGAGAACGTTAACAACGAAGTGAATGAGACCGTGGAGACACCTTTAATCGTTAACCAGGAGAACGTGCAACAAGAAGGCAATGTTCATCCTGAAAATAACGCTGGTCAGACGATAAACGATGAGATGTTTAGAAGTTTTTTGCAGTTCATGCAAAATCAGACGAGGGAGACTCGTGTGCAACATACAGGTGGAGATAATAACAACACGCGAGCTGTCACTGCCAAGCAGTTCAAAGAATTAGGACCACCAGAGTTTCTAGGAAAGCCAGATCCGATCAAGGCGGAGACGTGGATTAAAAAAATTACCAAGATATTTGATGTCTTGGGATGTACAGAGGAACAGAAGGTTCCATTCGCCACGTTTATGTTCCGTGGAGAGGCAGATTACTGGTGGGAATCCGTGAAGCGTACCCAGCCTGCTGCACTCCAGATGTCTTGGGAAGCGTTCCAGAAACTGTTTAATGACAAGTACTTTCCTGAAAGTATTCGTCATATGAAGGAAGTAGAGTTTATCAGACTCGAGCAAAACAAGATGACGGTATCCCAGTACGAGGCTAAGTTCGCGGAGCTGTCCAGGTTTGCACCTCATTTGGTGGAGAATGAGGAACGTATGACGCGGATGTTTCTAAGAGGTTTGAAACCCGAAATACGTCAATACCTCATTTCTCATAAGTTTTCTTTATATTCGGATGTAGTAAACAGGGCCCAGTTATTGGAACGAGATAATGATTATGTTCAACCGAGGGACCACAACCAAGGTCGTACTGGTGGCAGTAGTCATCGGAGCAATGACAACCAGCGAGGAGGAAAGTATGACAGAAGCGGTAACCACTCTGGTGGTTATCGTGGCCATGATAGTAACTCGTGAATAGTAATTCGTCATGAAAAGATAAAAATTTCATAAAAAGTTCAAACCAATATTTTCGGAGAAATGATATTAGATGAAGCGCAAAACTTAAAGAAATTCTGATCATTTCAGGAATTATAGAAGCAATACTTACCGTGGTAAGTTCAAATTTAAGAATATGAAATGAAATATTATCACTTTCATAATATGGAATATGAAAGAAAATAATATTCATTAAGAATATTGAAAGAAAATAACATCATTAACGAGAAAAATAACATCATTTACCTTAACAGGAGAGTATTTTTGATCGAAATATTAGATATTATGTGGACGAAAATTTGCACTGCTATCAACACTCAAAGTATCTAAATACTCACAAGAAATACGCTCGATATTATAGAGAGAAAATTTTCTGATTCTGGTGTGATTTTCATTTCTAACTAAGCACCCTATTTATAGAAAAATGCCAGAACACCATAGCTGACAAAATTAACCAACGGATGCATTATTCAAGTCCATCACTTTAGAAATTTCTCTCCGCACACCACTTTGGAATTCTAATATTCCACATGTTTATATATAAATATATATATATATATTAAAATATTTATTTTCGAAACTTTAATAATTCATAATAAATAGCTCTTTTATCAGAAAAATACGAACCTTATGTCCATTCCATATGAAATTTGATTCTCTACAACTTTGTAAAAGAAAATTTTTTCAAATTCTGAACGAAAAAAATGACCCAAATTCACATACAGATGATTTTTTCACTCATCACTCTTGAAAATCTTCAACACACTCAAAATTTCAAAGCCTCTATTTTTGAAATAATGAATTCCACCACATGTTTATTCATATATCGTGAATTTGTTGTAAAAAAAATATCATCACTATTATATTATTATATTATCACATTATACACTTATAATATAATATTATAATAATATATTTGAATGAAATATTTTATCAGAACAGATAAAATATCTATTCTCAATAATTGTCACTTTTGCTAAAAATTCCTCTGTTTAAATCCACATTGAATAAATATTTACTTATCATTTTTATCAATAATTATTATTCACAAATAATATTACAGAACCACAATAATGACAACTAGGTCGTTCCCAGGAAAGAGGGAGCCTTCTGATAAGGATTTCTCCTTACTGGCGCGCAATTAACTAACCCCTTTCCTAGACAGAACTTCCTTAGACATTACCAATAATGCTATCTAATAATATTATTCAAATAATATGAATTATTGATTTGATAATGTGAAATACTGTGCAGTGACAATTATTGAATACAAAATATCAACGTAGCAACTATTTAATCAATAAAATATTATGCAATTATCATTGTAGCAATTATTGGGTCAATAATATAAAATATTTAACAATAATTACTGTAACAATTATTGAGTAAGTGACTTCTTACGTAAGAATCAATATTTTGAAATACTGTGCAATACCGTGTGCTACTGTGCAACAACGCGTATTACTGTATTTTTATCACTGGGTATTTCAATAGTTTAACGAAAATAATTTTATCGTTATTTTATAAAAAGGTTATTTCTGTCGCTTTCTATATTCGACAGTTATTCTGTTGTGGGGTCCACAAATGGCTGCGCCGTCATACGAATATTCTCCGACAACAAGAATATTCCACGATCAAACGAATATTTTCCGACAACAATGAATATTTTATAACCACTTGCTTATTTTAAAATATTTGCACATTTCACCCATAACTCATCACATTTATCAAATCAACACTTTACTATTTCAAAATAATATATAAAGAAATTTAAATTTTTATTCATAAAATTTGGGATCTTACAATAATCCATGGGATTATAATCTAAGACTATTAATCCTATGATTAAATAATCCTAGTAACATGTTTTTTTATGAGATTATTCATGGGATAACTTTAAATAATCTCATGTTATGTTTATTTTTTTCAGGATTAATTAAAGGATTGGATTAAAAAATATCGTTTGGACTATTATACCTTTATCAATAATAACATATTTTAAACTTATTTATACATCAAAAAATAATGAAAAATTAATTACAAACAAAGACTAGTATACAATTTTGTCTTGCTACACATATTTCTGACATCACGTGGGTGTATACATATTCAAAAAAAAAAATTGAGTGGGGGTGGGGGGTGAGGGGGGGGGGGGGGTGGCGGGATGGAGGGGTTCAATCTAATTTAAAGATACGTTAGTCATATTAGAAAAGACAAAGGTTAATTTTGTCCACAAATTTTTAATCCTCATAATGAGATTATAATACCATGTTAGACATGATATTAAATAATCCCTCATTCTAAATCATTTTGTTATTCTGGGATTAATAATCCGGAGCTTAATTTAAAAAATAAACAAGAGATTAAGAATTATTAGTCCAATCCCAAGTGTTATTCTAGTAAACAAATATGGCCTTATTGTATTTAATCTTTTATCACCAAAATATTACTGTGTAGCAAGACAATTGTATACTAGTCTTTGTCCTCATCGTCATCTTCACCTTCATCGTAGTTGAATGGTAGTGGTACCGACTTAAAGGCACGGTACTTGCCCACATTGTACAGGTGTTCATTCTCCAACCTGACCAAACAACAAACGTCAATCACCATTTTTACATTTCAAATAATCAAGAATCAATCCCCATATATATATAATTAAATCAACATTAGCAATATATAATATGGATCGTCAGAAAAACAATTAATTACCTGAAGAAATTCCATACGCCACGACGAATGATTTCTAGGCTAGCTACAATTGTAATCAGGGACTCTTTATGTAGGAACGAAACCTCGAAGTCCAAAACTGTTTGAACCCAAGCAAGTCTCAACAACACATTCAACACCTACAGAATTGAAGTCTATTTTAGAATGACTACTATAAATAATACTACAAATTAACAATATTAATTTCTGATGAGTAATTACGTATATACCATGGCTGCAAAGTACACACTTTTGTGCGGAACCAGGAGTTTGTCTCTCAACCAGGGGTTACTGGAATTTGGTTGGAGGAGTCCCCAATCCAAGACAAGGTCCCAATATGTACTTCCAATTGCTGCAATTCCTGAGGCAATCCAGGCTATTATCTTCCACTCATTACTTTGGCTGCGAGTGTATGCTGTTCTGGTAGTAACTGCTACTATTATCGAAAAATATTTCAATGCATTCCATCCTTGCATACCATCTTTTTCCTCGACGAAGCGCCTAAGGCACTGTACAATATACAGAACCAATTAACAGTATTTTTGTCTAATCTCTACAATAAGATCAATGTACGTATAGTGTACGTAGTGCATGGGAGTCCTATATATATATTACCTGAAGAAGGCGAAACCAAAAGGGAATTGCAGCCACAATGAAATTGAATGTATTGTAAACATCATTTATATTGCAATTGTTTTCTCTGTGTTTGTAGTCAGCTGAAGTATAGTAACAAATGTAGAACTCGAGACTTCTAAAAGCTTGAACTTGGCTAGTCAGTTGATCTGCCAAGATAAAATCTGAAAGTGCAACCTGCAGGCACATGCAGAAATTAAGATAGATAGAAGCAGCTGAGATCGATGATATATAAATATATATCCGAGTATTCATTTTTTAGAGTTTGTCTGCCACCAATTTTTTAATTTATCATTCGTACCTTGTATAGAGGAGCACAGACACAATGAAACAGACATGTGAGTAAGAAGAAGCGGCTGGAGCGATATATGATTTTGAATGGGCAGATCAGTATCACAACTACAAGCTGCATTAATTATTCCGAGAGAGAGAGAGAGAGAAATAATGTAAGGGTATATATTTGTTAATTACTACTGTATGCATCAGTTTTACTTAACAGTGAAATGTTAATCAATTAGATTATAAGCTTAATGAACTTACAACTACTAATCCAAGAGGAAGAAGCTCAGTGATTGCTTTGTAGTCTCCTGTTTTGGGGTCCATTTCCATATCAAGGTTAGCTATCACACTGCCTAATGCCAACACCGCGAGGCCAAAACTCAGTAAGAGAACTTCTCGGTAGCCTAATGCGGTTGCAGCCTTGAACCCAAATATGAAAGGATAATTGACTCGATATCGCCTCCACAAGTATATATTCCCAGCATACAGAAGCATGTGCAAGACAACGAACGCAAACAAGCTGCAGGGAGGGGGGAGGGGGGAGGGGGGGATTTTTTTTAAAAAATAAATTTTAAGAGACAATTTAGGTAGGTAGGTAGGTAGGGTAGGGGGAAACAAATTAAGCATACCTGTACAGTGGAAACATTGTTTCCATGTATTTTGGTGCGCCGTCCTTCTCTAAAATATGACGGGTACGGATAATCAAAGCGAGGGCGATTATTAGAGCTACTGTGCACCCAGCTAAGAAACCTGAACATTTTACGTGGATTTAAAAGACGGATGTTATGTTATATATAGTGGAAATTAGTATAATTTAAGAAATGAAATGCAGAGCTGACCAGTGTCCTACCTACCTACAGAGGCAGTTACTGCATGTGTGTCTCTCTTAGGTTTTGGTCTTAGGGTGCTCAGTCCTTTCTTCCTATTTGAGTTTGAAAAATGCTTAATGAATGCAACTTCAACCCTGTCCATAAGCTTGGTTACCTGTGAGTATATGTATATATATTCCACAAATTATAGACATTCATGTGTTAGCTAGCTTTCAATAATATATATATTATATTTGAATACCGAATTTGTTTAATGCATGCATGTTCACCTCATCGGAGCTGCCTAGATAGGAGTTATCGACCATATTCATATAGGACTTGGAAGCATCTCTCGACGTTATCTGCACGCGTGTGACAATTAATATATATAATAGACCAAAAACATTAATTAAGTATATTAGTAAAAGAAACAAATACTATATTTCAACCTCGGTCGGAATTAATTTCCAAATAAATATTCAATACTAGAGAGCTAGCTAGCTAGGGACACCTGAATGAATTTTGATTGTTACCTTGTCATATTTCTTCATGATCTTTGAAAATGCCAAAATATTCAAGAAGCTGTTAAGTTCAACCAAAACAGCTTTACCATTAATTAAAAAAAAAATGGGCAAACCATGAATTCTTATTCTAATAGCTCCTTCTTAGTTAGTTACCTGTAGCTTTTAAGAAGTCGAAGCTTGTGGTAAAACTCGATAAAAGCCTTTTTCAGTTGATCTTCAAGTTTGTTGAGATTTTCCTTACTGAACTTCAACTCTGTCTGAATTGGAACATTAAGGATTCCTTTGATGGTTGAACGAGGCGTCTCAACAGGTTTGTTTATCGTCACACGCTCAAGTATCTCCAACGGAGCCGGTCTATTCATTTCCCTAGTACTGTTATTCATTACTGGCCTGCTGCTGCTGCTGCTGAGTTGTTGAACACTTTGGTTTAAAGGTTCTGCTTGTTTGAGTGCATAGCTTGACGATGATATATCTGATTGCACCCTCCTCACCGACCTGTCTTCTTCTATTATGTCCATGTGAGGAACTCTTCCTGCACATTAATTAATAATTAAGCACTTTTACACGACACTTATTTTAATAACACTAGCTAGTAGCTATTAACTTGTAACGGCACTTATTCCGTCACCAAATAGATGAACAAAGTATAATTTGCACACATATTAAGAAAAATAAAAGAACACGAAAGAGAGTAAAAAAGTTTCAAAATAGCTATTAACTTGCAATTCCGTCACCAAATAGCTATTAACTTGCAATATTCCGTCATCAAATGGATGAACAAAGTATAATTTGCACACATATTAAGAAAAGTAAAAGAGGAGGAAATAGAGTAAAAAAGTTTTAAATTTAAATTTCACAAAACTATATAAAGTGATAGTACTTTTATTTTTTTATATTAATTAATTAATGGACCTATCTAAATGATTTAGTTATCCTTCACTTTAATTTATGTGGTTCTTTTGGGGTGTAACTTTCATGCATCAAGGAGTATATATAGATTTCCAAATCATTTTTACTGAAACAATACTTACTGCTAACTCCTCTGATCCCAGACGATTTTGAAGCAGATAAAGCCGCAGCTGAAGCTGCTACAGCCGAAGCAATACGAGTAGTACTCGTCATGTCTACGGTACTGCTATGAAACCATGAATGCTGCGGCTTATCCACTTTGATCCGGAAAGCAATCAAAGCATCCATTTGCGTATTCAGCACGGCGGCCCCCTTCATCACCTCTTCCACTTTAGCTCTATAAAATCTGACAACTTTATTGAATTCATCGTCGAGCCTTCTAAAGAATACGAGCTCGTACTCTCCTCCTTCCTCTGCAGTCATCAGAAACCTCGTTCGATACCCTTCTTCGCCGTCTGATTTCTTGACGGTGCTCACTAGAATTGGATGGCTTTCAATATCAGCTTCATGATCATTCGTGGTCGGGCTTCGTTGTTGTACTGTTAGGCCGCTAAAAGCCCTGTAAAGTGTAAGCTTTCGCGTTAATCCGGGTGGATTAATAGTTGATAATGGTTTGTTTCTTTGTTTAAAATGGTGGACATCTTTCAAAACGATCTTAAGATATTCGTAATCCATGTATGTTTCTTGCCATTCTGGCACCATTTGGGACGTTAATTCTTTGCCAAACTTCATCTTGCTAGCTAGATAGCAAGTTCCAAATATGACAGTAGATAGAAACAATGTTACGTATAATTAAGCGAGTACCTACGTATTGCAAATAACTGACCCAAAGAAAGTACTCTAAATTTCTATGGAGAAGAATATGAGAGTTAAAAAGCTGCTGAAAGAAAAGATGAGATATATGCGAATGTAGTTTTAGCACAGGAGGTCAGAATATATGGAATGATTATATAGAGTACGTAGGTAGATACTTGGATAGGAAGGAAGGGGATATGAGTACTACTTTTCTCGGGGTTGGACTTTGTTTTGTAGCGATTTCTATATGTTGCTTGGAAAGTTCAGCCAAATCCAAATTCAAAGGGTGTCCAACCCCAGGTTTAGTCCACCTTTTCAATTTTAATTTCCATGTTTCCAGGTATGTTTGTTTTGTGTGCACAGTCCAGATTCATAATACACTCTCCGTCCATTTTTAAAAAATATTTTTATTTTTTAATATTTATCTTTTAAGAATTTTAAATAAATATTAATTATTTAATTTTTAATATTACTCAAAATATTAAATATAATTTTAATTTTTATATTATTTTTTGCTCAATAAATAATATATATTTTTTAATATAAAAACAATATAAATAATTAATATTATATTACTTTAAAACGACATACAAGAAGAGAGATGAGAGAAATATTACGTTATTATTACTGATCACGACTTATGTCTAATCAATTCAAATTGATACCGACTTTTATAACAAAATAAAATATAATGGGAGGACTAGTGGAGATAATCATGACACGTGTTTGTTGCTTTTTTCCCTCCCTTCTACAC
Source organism: Panax stipuleanatus (assembly GCA_020205555.1). Classification (NCBI taxonomy): domain Eukaryota; kingdom Viridiplantae; phylum Streptophyta; class Magnoliopsida; order Apiales; family Araliaceae; genus Panax; species Panax stipuleanatus. The sequence continues at coordinate 4,027,523 of CM035126.1, forward strand.
CAAAAAGCTTCATTTTATTTTTTAAAGTCGATTTGTAAAATTTTAAATTATACAGCCGTGTAAATTTTTTAAATTTTAATTAATATAATTATTAATATTATAAAATAATTAAAAAATATTATTACAAAGGTTTATTTTGAAAGTAACACAATTTGAATTTTTCAAGTTTTTTTATATTAATTAAAATTAAAGTCAATAAGACTCTTTTTATAAGATGAACGGAGGATTATCACGGAATAATTCTACAAGTTCTGACAGTCGATTAAGCGGGAAAGCTGAAGTAATAAAGTAGTATTATTAATTTGGGAGAGAGAATTAATTATTTTATTCCATACATTTAACATTTCAAAGTTTTCATTTTTAAGTGCTCGGTTTATGACGGGGTTAGTTTTCCTTCCTCTTTTTATGTACGTCAACAAATCTATTAATAATTAGTGCAAGACTACATCACGATTCACGAGTAGTTAATCAACTACTTTAAGGTCTAGGTTAGTAAAACTATAAAACGAATTAAATAGCTCGGACTTATTTGTACTCGTTTGATTAAAAATTCGATTCGATATCGACTCGAAATATAAATAATTCAAATATGAACACATTTTAAAGTTTGATAAATTACTCAAATCTCTTCAAATTATAATTTTCTATTTAATACTCGGATCATATTCGCTTGAAAAGTTCAAACTTGACGCAGAACGAAAGTTGATAATGAGAATTTACCAACGTAAATACTCAGATAGTCACTGGACTCTACCAGAAATTATAAATAAATTTGTAAGAGAAAGTTTTTTTTTTATCAAAATTGTATATCTTTGTATACCCACACGCCGGGTATATATAGCTTTACCAACTTTTAGGGCTGAGTCACCCTAGAATCTTCTTGGAAAGAGAAATAAATCTACCTAGAAGTAAGAAAAAATCCTAACAAACTTCTGACAGTTTTCCTAGATTTATGGAAATACATATTTATCTAAAATATTTAAATACACCTGATTATTTCAATGCATAAGCCAAGTCACAGGAAGTTCTGATCACCGAAGCCATGATGCCTTTTCTGAACCCGAAGCTATATGCCGAAGTCAACTATTCGGGAATAACTCTTCTTACGACCATCTCTTCGGCTCGATTTTCTTTTCTCGTTTCCTATCCAATTCTTCCTCGAACTCTAGGGCTAGCTGTCCTACATCAGTCTTTCTCACTTGTGAAGAACTCGATCTCGAGTTATAATCTGGATAAAGTGGAACATATTCTCGAAACTCATAACGATCTGATATGTTAAAAGTACGGGAGATGTTCATTTCAGCAGGCAAATCGATCACGTAGGCATTATCATTTATCTTCTTGATTACCTTGTACGGACCATACTTTCGTGGCTTCAGCTTATTATAGGATCCAACGAGAAACCTTTCTTTTCTCAAAAATATCATAACCTGATCTCCCTCTTTAAATAGCTTCAGACATTTCTTGGCATCGGTTGCGGCTTTATACTTCTTATTCGTTTCTTCTAGCCTAGCTTTCATTTCGACTTGTACGTCTCGAACTTGCTCAGCCAGGTTTTCAGCAGCGGCACTGTTTCCAACAATTTTTTGAAGTCGGGCTAGATCCAGCGCATGTCTAGGAGACTGCCGATATACTAAAGCAAAAGGAGATTGACATGTAGCAGTGTGAACAACATTATTATAGGCGAACTCATCTTGTGCTAACGCCACATCCCACTGCTTTGGTTTGTCACCGCATATATTCCGAACCAAATTGCCTAGCGTGCGGTTAAGATTTTCAGTCTGCCCATCAGTCTGTGGGTGCGCAGTACTGCTGAACTTCAAAGCGGTATCCATCCGTCGCCAAAGAGTGATCCAAAAATGACTAAGGAATTTTAAATCCCTATCCGAAGTGATAGACTGAGGTACCCCATGTAGACGGACTATTTCCCGAAAGAACAACTGAGTCACGTGTGATGCATCTGAAGTCTTCCGACAAGGAATGAAGTGTCCCATCTTTGAGAACCTATCAACCACTACAAATACAGAATCTACTCCTCGTTGAGTTCGGGGAAGACCCAAAATAAAATCCATTGACAAGTCTTCCCAGATAGCACTTGGTACTGGTAGAGGCATGTAGAGGCCTGTATTTTGAGATTGACCCTTCGCCGTCTGACACACATAGCATTTTCGAACTATGTTTCCTACATCTCGCTTCAGCTGTGGCCAGTAATATCATTTGGCTACTCCACTGATGGTCTTGTCACGTCCCAAATGACCACTTATGCCTCCTCCATGTAGTTCCCAAACCAGCCCTTCCCTTAATGAACCCCGAGGAATACGTAGCTGATTTCCTCGAAACAAATAGCCATCCACCACATGATATTCTCCATTTGTTTGCCTCTGAGCACACTTCTCCCATATTTCAGCGAAGTCTTTATCTTCTGAATACAGCTCCTTCAGGAATTTAAATCCGATGACCTCTTGTTACATAGTAACCAACAGACTTGCTCGTTGACTCAATGCGTCTGCTACCTTGTTCAGAACACATGACTTGTGCTTCAGAACAATAGAAAATTTCTGCAAAAAGGTTGTCCATCGGGCGTGCATATTGCTCAAGTTTCTTTGGCTGTTTAGGTACTTCAGCGGCTGATGATCTGTGTAGAGGATGAACTCACGCTGAATCAGATAATACTCCCAGTGTTTTAAAGCTCGAACGATGGCATAGAACTCCTATTCATACGTGCTCCACTTCCGTCTTGCATCATTTAGCTTTTCACTGAAGAAGGCCACTAGCTTCTTTTCTTGCGACAAAACTGCCCTGATCCCAATTCCGCTAGCATCACACTCGACCTCGAATAGTTTCTCAAAACTAGGCAAAACGAGAGCGGGCGTAGTGCACAGTTTCTCTTTGATGACTGCGAAGGCCGTTTCAGCTGCTTCTCCCCATAAAAATTTTCCTTTCTTTAAGCATTCGGTAATGGGTGCCACAATACTGCTGAAGTCTTTAATAAAACGTCGATAGAATGTTGCCAACCCATGGAAGCTTCTCACTTCTTCTACATTCTTAGGAGTAGGCCATTCACGTATAGCCCTCACCTTCTCTTCGTTAACCAATATCCCTTCCGAACTGACCACATAGCAAAGGAATAGCAGGCGTTCGGCCAACCAACTACACTTTTTAAAATTAATAAAAAGTTTGTTTTTGGCCAAAACCTCCAATACAGTCCGAAGGTGTTTCATATGTTTTCCTCATTCTGACTATAAATCAGTATATCATCAAAGTAAACGACAACATATTTTCCAATAAAAGGTCGTAATACCTAATTCATGACTCGCATAAAAGTACTGGGTGTGTTTGATAAGCCAAAGGGCATAACTACCCACTCGAAGAGTCCATCCTTCGTTTTGAACGCCGTCTTCCATTCATCCCCAGGTTTTATCCGAATCTGATGATAACCGCTTCGGAGATCTATCTTCGAGAACAGTTTGGATCCTTTCAACATATCTAACATGTCATCCAACCTTGGGATCGGGAAACTGTATCTATCAACACACATTTTCTAGCTACCATATTTCTTTGGCACTAGCAGAGCGGGAACGACACATGGACTCATGCTTTCCTGAACGAATCCCTTCTTCAGTAACTCTTCCACTTTTTCTTGAAGGATCTGATTTTCTTTAGGGCTCATCCGATATTGTGGCAAGTTGGGTAAGCTCGCCCCTGGGATTAGATCGATGTGATGCTGGATATCCTTGAGTGGTGGAAGTTCATTTGGCAACTCTTTCGATACCAACTCATGGAATTCACCTAACAAAGATTGTACCTTATCAGGTAACACTATTTTTGGCTCTTCTTTCCCTTCGATCACCAGAGATCGTACCACCACAACATGTACTTCTTGTGCCTCTTTAATTCCAACCTCCAACTCGTCTGCCGAAGTAATGATGGTTAGTAAGGGTTGCCCTTCTTTTTGGCTCTTTGTTATGCCATTTCCCAAAGTCTGCATAGGGACTAATGCAATCTTCTTGCCTTCCCAGTTGAATACAAAAACATTGTCGCGCCCTCTGTAAGTAACATCAACATCAAACTGCCAAGGTCGGCCCAGTAACACGTGGCTAGCATCCATATCTACGACGTCACAGACCACTTCGGCTCGATAGTGTTGTCCGATCGAGATAGGGACTTCACATACTTAAGTCACATTTACCTTGGGACTCTTCTGAATCTACCCAATTACGTAGGGCCTCAGATGTTTCTCTACCCGAAGTCTCAGGTGTTCTATGAACTTCTTAGAAAGAAAATTTTCACAGCTTCCGCTGTCTATGATTAGGTCGCAGACCTTTCCTTGTACACTGCAGCATGATTTAAAAATGTTGTTTCGCTGTGAAGGTTTTTCAACCTTTGTGGAGCACATGACTCGCTGAATCACACAGTTAACATGTTCCCCATGTTCTTCGGCTATTTCTGCCCCTTCCCAGAATTCACCCATATCCGCCTCCTCTTCGGCATACTGTTCATCTTCTTCTCCTTCATCAGCCTCCACGAGATTTACAGTCTTCCGCATCGGACACTCATTAGAGCGATGACCTGGTTGACCACATCGGTAGCACTTGAACCTGCCAGATTTAGCATAGGGGTTCGGTGCATTTGGTTTAAGACCCCAAATTTTATGAATAAGATTTAATTTTTTTTATATATTATTTTGAAATAGTAAGGTGTTGATTTGATAAATGTGATAAGTTATGGGTGAGATGTGCAAAGTTTACAAAGTAAGCAAGTGGTTATAAAATATTCGTTGTGTCGGGGAATATTCGTTTGGTCGAGGAATATTATTTTTGTCGGAGAATATTCGTACGACGGCGCAGTAATTGATGGACCCCACAACGGAATGAATGTCGGATATAGAAAGCGACAGAAGTAATATTTTTATAAAAATAACGGCAAAACTGTTACCGTTAGTACTGTTGAAATACCCAGTGGTTAAAATAGAGTAATACGTGGTGTTGCACAGTAGCACACGGTGTTGCACAGTATTTCAAATTAATGATTCTTACGTAAGAAAGCACTTACTCAATTATTGTTGCAGTAATTACTGTTCAATATTTTATATTATTGATTCAATAATTGCATAATATTTTATTGGTTCAATATTTGCTACGTTGATATTTTATATCAATAAGTGTTACTTTGCTATTTTATATTAGTGATTCAATAATTGTCATTGCACAGTATTTCAAATTATCAAATCAATAATTCATATTATTTGAATAATATTATTAGATAGCATTATTGACAATGTCTAAGGAAGTTCTGTCTAGGAAAGGGGTTGATAAATTGCGCGCCAGTAAGAAGAAATCCTTATCGGAAGGCCCCCTCTTTCCTGGGAACGACCTGGTTGTCAATATTGTAGTTCTGTAATATTATTTATGAATAATTAATTTTTGATATATATGATAAGAAATTATTTATTTAATGTGGATTTAAACGGAGGAATTTTTAACATGTGACATTTGTTGAAAGTTGGTATTTTATCTTTTTTGATAAAATAATTCATTCAAATATATTATTATAATATTATATTATAGTAGTATGATGTGATTATATAATTGTATAATTTTTATAATTTGAATGGTAATATTATTATAGTAAATTCAGGGTATAAAAGTAAAATGAGGTAGAAGAGAACAAATTGAATTTGAATTCTTATGATTTAAGCAATGATGTCATCGGAACGATGAGGTAAGCAATGATGTCATCGGAACGATGAGGTAAGCAATGATGTCATAGGATCGATGATGTAAGCGATGATGTCATAAATTATGGTAAAAAGACTATTTTATCCTTAATCTGCCGAGCCTATAAATAGAAGCTCATTTCTTCATTATTTCTTACCAATTCACTAAAGCTATAGAGAGAGAAAGTATAGAGAGAATAAGAGAGAAAGAAGAAGAGTATTATGCTATTACACTAGTGCAATCTCTAAATTTTTAAGGTAAGGGGTATTATTACTTTCGTATTCATGAAAAGAGTTATTTTCTTTCAATACTCGTAAGGGTTGTTATTCTATTCTTTATTATTCTGTTGGAATAACCTGTCTACGCCGACTACCACATGCATGGTGAAATCCTGTTGTTATTCTATTTTTTATTATTCTGTGGGAATAATCTGTCTACGCGGACTACCGCATGCCTGGTGAATAACCCTTCATATTCAGTTGTTATTAAATTGTGAAAATAATCTGTCTGAGCGGACTACCGCCTGACGGGTGAAAATCCAATTGCAGTTTCGTATATTGTTTCATTTCAGATTCCTAACTCTAAACTTACTACGGTAAGTATTGCTTCTATAATTCATGAAATGATCAGAAATTCTTTGAGTTTTGCGCTTCATCTAATATTATTTCATTGGAATATTGGTCTGACCTTTTTTGTGAAATTTTTATCTTTTTATGTCGAGTTACTATTCACGAATTACTATTCACGAGTTACTATTTATGGGATACTATTCACGGTAAAAAAAATATTTTGCTTTTTTTTCTTTTAAATCATTTTTGATTGGATCTAGGTTTTGATTTTTATTCTTGAACTATGGATAAATTCTTTAATATTTGTCCTCTATCTCACTGGATTCGTTATTCGTATTAGTTTTCATCATCCTCAGTCCTAAATGGTGATATAACTGAATATCTTTGGCCTGTAGTGCAAAGATAAATGATTACTTGATTAATATCTTTGGCCTGTAGAGCAAAGATGAATGATTACCTGATGAATATCTTTGGCCCGTAGTGCAAAGATGGACAGGTGTTAAGATGAACATGACCAACTGGTGATACAAATGAATATCCTTGTCCCATAATGCAAAGATGAATAGTTGATTCGAGATGTATATTGATTGATGTTACAGGGATAAAATATTGATGATGAACTTTTAAATCAAAGAAGATAGTAGACATCATTTTCTACTTAACTCTTCTAATGAATTGTTATTTTCGCTGCAGTTGTTGATCTAAAATTTATTGTCCATAATATTTTATCTGATTTGTTGATGAATAACGATAATTTATTCTTTATTATCTTAGCCATAATATTCTTTACTGGGCTAGTTGAACTCACCCTTTTCTTCCATTGTTCTCTTCAGGAAATGAGAATATCGCGGGTACTAGTCGGAAAATGGAGTGATGGTCCGAGTTAGAGTTATAGAAGTCCTCATTAATTTTTTTTATAAAATAGTGTGATAATAAATGTAATGTGGACTTAATTTGAATGTTTATATTTTCTACATATTTGTATTGACACTCACAGTTGTGTGGTCGTATTTGCACGACCGTTTGATATAAAAGATTGTATTTGAATTTTGTTGAGTGTATTTGGCGACTTAGAATGGGTTGGGTTGATTGGACCAAATCTGGGGGCGTCACATTTGGTGTGTTCTTATTTGCCGAAGTCGTGGGTTGTGTATTGTTGGGAGTCGTAGGACCCGGACCTCTCTGTGGTTGAATGCCAGTAGTTGTAAACTAGTTCTTCCCATCGTTCGCCGGAAACCTACTTCTGTTGGCAACTGTATTGGACGCTTCTGTCGAGCCCTTTTTGTAATAGGCAAATCGGTTGGATGTCTTCTCCATTAATTTTGCCTTCAAAGCCATGTTGTGTGCTTCGTCCACTGTCCACACAACTTGTAACCCAAACTTGTCTCTAATAGATGGTTTCAGCCCCTCTAGATATCTAGAGACGTGCTGCGCCTCAGTCTCATTGAGGTTGTTCCGAACTGACAACCTAGTCCATTTTTCTGTGTAGTCTGCTATAATTTGGTTACCTTGTGAACAATTCTGATAACTCCGAAAAATGAATTGTTCATAATCTGGGGGTAAAAACCTGCTCATCGTCATCTGCTTTATCCGCCTCCAAGATCGGATTGGAGTTTTCCCTTGTCTTCGTCGATCTCCTTGCAGCTTTTCCCACCAAATAGCAGCTCCGCTCCTTAGCTTGTATGCTACTAGAGTGACATGCCGATCTGGTGCGACCTCTGTCAACTCGAAGAACTTCTCTACCTCTGAGATCTAATCCAGAAACTCTTCAATCTGCAGCTTACCATAAAATAATGGTATGTCTGCACGGATGCGATAGTCTGAAGGGTTTTGATTTCTGGGCTCATCTGCACCATCTTCATCGGAATCTTCATCACTAAACCCTCCGATCGGAACTCGTCGGGCCTCTTGTTGCTGACGTCCACCACCGTGGTTGCCAAGGGCAAATCCGTCGCCACCGTCTCTGTTGCCGTTTGGATTGGGTCGTTGAGCCAACAGTTGTTGCATCATGGCCTCCATCCTCGCCATGGACTGTCGTTGTTCATCAATCGCCGCCCAGATCTCGGCATCCCTACGACCAGCGTCGTCAAGGATGTTCCTTCTTCCTTCGTTGTTGGCCATTATCAAGGCAAAATCCTTGACTTTGATACCAATTGACGCAGAACGAAAGTTGATAATGAGAATTTACTAACGTAAATACTTAGATAGTCATTGGACTCCACCAGAAATTACAAATAAATTTGTAAGAGAAAGAGTTTTTATCAAAATTGTATATCTTTGTATACCCACACGCCGGGTATATATAGCTTTATCAACTTTTAGGGCTCAGTCACCCTAGAATCTTTTTGGAAAGAGAAATAAATCTACCTAGAAGTATGGGAAAATCCTAACAAACTTCTGACAGTTGAGGATTTGTAATCAAATTGACGAATGAAATAAATTTCCATTGCTTTGAATTTAATGGTTACATTACATAGCGTCCATGCATGGTACCGCCAGTGGCCATCACCAAGGAACTTAACAATTATTTATATGCTACTCGGTTGTTTCAATTTCACACACAACTACTTCTGCTTTCTCTTTTGGAAGAAACTAGCTTTGCCTTAGACGAGATGATGGGTTTATATTAATTTCATTAAATACAATTTTTAATTGAAAAAACTAACCAAAAATGAATATCTTTTTTTAAAAAGAAATAAAAACAAATCATTGGATAAACTTAAAGCTGAAAAATGAGAAAAGCTAAAATGCTTGTTAAGTTTTATGTTAATTTATACTTTTTGCAAATATATACTACGTACTAATTTATTGAATATATAATATGAATCTTATTTTACATTTCAGTTTTAGTTAATAATTAAGTAATACTTCCTCCGTTAGATCCATAATAAAAGATCATTATTAATTTTTTGAAATTAACTTAATATCTTTTTAAATTCAAAATTAATATTAATTCTTTTAATTTTAATGTAAACTTTTTCAAAAGCAAAAATCTTTTTTAATGAATCATTTTACTTAGAAAGTAGGGAGTACGAAGCAGGTGGCCCTGTCAGTGGGGTGGGGTGGGGTGCGTCGCGTGGGGGTTGTGGCGGGGGGTTGAAAAAAATTTCCTATATGGTACCCCCTCAAAAAACTTTAAAATTAAAGTATGAAACCTCTAATATAAAAAATAATCTAAATAAAATAAATATTACCCTAAATCTTTGAAATTGTCAAAAGCAGATACCCTAATAATTGTGTGTATATATATACATACATACGTACATATTTTGGAGAAAGAAAGTAGTTCAACGAACGGTACGTACGGTAGTGTGAATATTGGACTAATTCACAATCACAATCACAAATTTTATTTTCTTTATATAGTAATTAATAAACCCGATTCTTATCATGGGCCATACCAAGATTCTTTAGCCCCTGATCCCCCACTTTTTCTTCAACAATGTTACTATCACATAAATTTTTTTATATAATATTTACATACACAAGTGTATATTGTGAACTTCCGTCTTGATATATGGGGTCCATAATATATATATATGTGTGTATGTGAGTATTATGTAAAAAAATTTATGTGATAGCAACATTATTTTTTTTCTTCAAGATTGACTAGGTACCACCAACCAAACCTTGACAACTGACACCTAAACACATATTTTCAAAATACTTATCTGGTTACGTGTCCCTAATTTTTTGATTAAATTAATACTTATCAACTGATATAAAGACAATTTAATTATGAATTAATTTTAAAACACTATCATTTACTATTATTTTTAAAATTAAATGAATCTCATTAATTTAAAAATATCCGTCCAATATCTAATATTAAACACTATCAAGCACATTCATTGATTTGAGCAAGTCCGTCCACAACTTCTCAAACAAATTTCGTCATGCATGAGGAAAAACTATCATATCATTTGCTTCTAATTCATTCCAACTTCACATATATTAAATTTATGAGAAAACCAAATGAAAGTAACGAGTTCGAATGTATAAGAGAAGAGAATGCAACGATATATATATACACGATAAGGATCTTAGGCTCACTTAATTAAAAATTCATCCAACTCACCTCTTTTAGCGACAGACCGGGCGACGGTTTGTCCGTTGCTATATATACAACCGTCGTCTATATGTTGTCCGTCGCTAAAAATTAAGACGACAGTTGTATATATAGCGACGGACCAAACCGTCGTCCGGTCCGTAACTAAAGGGAGGTGAGTTGGGTGAGCTTTTAGTTGAGTGAGCTTAAGATCCGGACCGTATATATATATATATATATATATATAATATTGTTGGAGTAACGGAAATAATTATATATAATTCAGATTGATAACCCTTACTTACTCCCGATCGAGTAACCACCTTCACAAATAAAAACACAAATTTAGGAGGTGATGAATCTAATTAACAAAACACAATTGATTTTGAATTTTTCGTTCACTCTAATAAACGATTAAAACCGTCCAAAGTTTGGGATAAATCTCACCGTCCATTATATCCTCTTTAACTTCAAAGGAAAAAAAATTGCTCTCTCTCTCTCACTCTCAGATCCTCCTCCGTTCTTCCTCCTCCCGAGCTCGCCCTCTGCCTCCTCCATTCTCTAGCGCCGGCAATCTCTCATCCCCCTTCTCCTTCGTACGTAGTGCCGGAGGCACGGATAATACGACTAGTTGTTATATATTGCACTTTATTTTATACTTTTGTAACTTATTATTTGAGTTTGATCAAAACTCATTTGTAGACATAATTTAGGTAAGTATATAAAAGGTGTAACTTAATGTCCTCTATGTGAAGAATAAAAATAATTCATTTGATTTAAGTTGCATGGAATCATATGACTTGTGTTTATCATTGACTTAAGTGGAGCATTTGATAAGGTGCAAGTTGTTTGTAAAAACTAGTTTGTCTTTGTTCCTACTATATAATGATTAATAAAAGATTACTAGTTGCTTTATAAGCATATATAAGTGGTGTACTCTTATTTAATTATATGAAACAAAAGAAAAGAAGTCCAATATATTTTGAATTTGACAACTAGTTAATTTAAATTTTTTAATGTGACTCCATTTTTTTATTTAAATTATATTATTATTAATAATTTGTAACTTACATCATTATGACTAATATTGTGTTACACTGTTACTTAATTGCAACATTATATTAATAATAATATGTAATTAAAATAGAATTAATAATAATTGTTACTACTATCTCCGTCCCATAATAAGTGATTTTTTAACTTAAATCACACATATCAATATACATGATAAAAGGACAAAAATACTTTTAATATACTTCTTTTGCTTTTGATCTCTCTTTTCAAAAATACTCCAATCTCGTTGGAGTAAAAATGATTACAGTTGTTGCAGCCAATCCAGGTAGGAGAAAAACGGGGCCCATCAAATGTTGCTGCTCTTATTACAACTAAGGAGGTTCCGGGTATGAGAAAAACGGGGCCCATCATTGATTAAGGCAGCCTATTTTCTAGGCTGGAAAGAGAAAGACGCAATAAATATATTGGCTGCATAAGGGCACATATGAGAAAATATTATAAAAATTGTATTAGAGTTCTAACACATAACTTATTTTGAAAAAAAATGTTAAATCTAAAAAATTACTTATTGTGGGACGGAGGTAGTATTATATACGTATACATATATATGTGTGGATATATGAATATATATACATATATGAGATACTTACATTAGAATTAAGAAGAAAACTTGCACAAGAAATTCTCTCTTCTCTCACTTAGTTTTTTCTATATATAACTATACAAAGAAATATTCGATTGGAACATTTTGTGAATTGCTATCACAAAATTGTTCAACTCTGAAACTTGACATATATCTTGGAGATATATATCGTCTGTAACTCAGCAATCCAATCATGGTGGGGGCGATAATGACCTTAAGAACAGGAATTACTTGTCACTACAAGAAAATAGGTTATTTTGACTGAAATAACCCCGACGGAATGGATTCAGTCGACAATAAGACAATTCCGACGGAATCTTGCGTCGAACTTAATTCCGTCGAGGATACAATAAAATCGACGGACACCCGTCAGAATTAAGCCATGCCCTTGGCGCCAAACTTTCCCGCCAACGCGAGCTTTAAGATCGACTGAATATACCTTAAATTCGACTGACTAGTCCGTCAAAAATAGAGTAAATACGACGAAAATAACCTCGACGGAATTCCGTCGAAATTATTCTTTTTTTAAAACAGACGCACCAGCAGCAGCCCTAGTCTCTTTTCATTTCCTTCTTTTCTTCACAGCATCTGCTCACGTCTTCTTCTCCCTGCTCGTCCGCCTCTTCCTTCTTCTTCATTTCGACAACTCCCTTCCTTTTCCTTTCTTTTTCTTCCTTTTGTTGCTTCTGCAGCTCGCCGACCTTCTTCTTCAGACTTCAGCAGCAGCAGCGGACAGAGCTGGCGGTGGCGGCATCTTGGTGCGGTGGTGGTGCTTGGCTTGCAGTTTTCCTCTTCCTCCATTGTTAAGCAGTTTTAATTTACTGGTTAGGGTTTAATTATTTTGTAATTAGGGTTTAATTGGCTTGAATTATGGATTCATGTTGGCTTGAATTAGGGATTCATGTTAGCTTTGGTTCAACACTGCAATTTTCTGCCAATTTGTGTGCATTACAGGTTCAAAGTCTTTCCAATTTTGCAATTTTTTTTCTTCTGAAATTGGGCATAATTATATATGTATTGTGATTTGAGATGTCAATTATGGGTACTGATTGTGTAAGTTGGGTACAACTATTTTGGGTACAACTAATTTGTGCAATTTGTATAATATTTGCCCTAATTTGATTTTTTGGCATAATATTTGTTCATTGTTAACCTAATCTGTTGGTAGTTTTGATAGAAAATGTGCAGCTAGAATTTGTGATACTGTTACATGTTCTAAATTTGGGACAGATTTGAGTATATACATATTTGTGATATTGGTATATATATTTGTTATCTCCGACGAAATTCCCGACGAAATTCTGTCAGAATTCAGCAAAAAATGGTTGTGTTGGTATTGGTACAATTATTAGTTTCTCAATACTAAAATACAATTTAAATAAATTGAATTATATAATATAAAACAAATTATATTATATTAAATAAAAAATGGACTTAATTTATTTTAAGATAATAAAATTTAAATAAATTAATTAATATTAAATAATAAAATATAATTTATGATAATATAATATAATATAATATAATATAATAAAAAATTAAATTAAATTTTAAATAAAGTAAAATAAAATAAAAAATTTGATTTAATTTAATTTAATACAATTAAATTGAACTTAATTAATTTAACATAATACAATTTAAATAAATTAAATAAAATAATATAATATAATACAAATTAAATTAAATATAATAAAATAAAATAAAATAATTAATTAATTAAAAGATATAAATAATAAATAAATAATAAATAATAATAAATAATAAATAAAAAAATAATAAATAATTAATTAAAAGAGATAAATAATAATAAAATAAAATAAAATAAATAATTAATAATTAATTAAAAGATATAAATAATAAAAATAATAAATAAATAATAATTAATTAATTAAAAGAGATAAATAATAAATAATAATAATTAATAATTAATAATTAATTAAAATAGATAAAAAAAATAAATAATAAATAAAAATATAAAATATAATAAAAATAAATATAATTAAATACAATTAATAACTAATTAGCATTTGCTTAGTTGGAATGCAATATTCAATAAACTAAGTAGCAGTTACTTAGTTTTTTATTGACAAAATAAACTAAGTAGCATTTTCTTAGTTTGCCGCAATATTCAATAAAATACAATTAAATACAATAAAATTAAATACAATTAATAACTAAGTAGCATTTGCTTAGTTGGGATGCAATATTCAATAAACTAAGTAGCACTTACTTAGTTTTTCATTGGCAAAATAAACTAAGTAGCATTTGCTTAGTTTGAATGATATGATCTAGTTCCCATAATAATATGGGAATCAAATCATATCGTTCAAACTAAGCAAATGCTATACTTAGTTTATCTTGATGAAGACATACATGATTTGGAGGTGTCAACTTAGAAACCCGTTCTACATTCACTCATAAGGAGTGAATGTCGAATAGTCCCCAGTTTGGGACTGTTACTGGATGTTATTTCTCTCACTTAGGTCGGTGCCAATGCACATGGTCCGTTTTTATAAATTTTGAGGAACTTTAAGCTGGTGTCTCTACATGTTCTCCGAGTGCATACTTAGACTAAGTTTTCTTAGTCTATTTTGTGTACTTGGAGATCATGTGAAGGTGCTGCTGAAATTTTCTAAAAATAGTAAAAACGTGCTTACCCATTCTTTTATTTCACCTGCTTGTGCTCAACGATTAAATTTGACACCTGAGAAATTAGACTTTGACTTATCTGTTGAAATTCCGTTGGGAGAAACCTTTGTTACATCCATAGTTTACAAATCTTGCTTGATTCAGATTGGTACCCTTACCTTACTTGTTGATCTTATATCTTTGAAAATACTTGCATTTGACGTGATTTTAGGAATTGACTAGTTAACCACTTACCATGCCAAAATTGATTATTTTCGTAAGGTTGTTAGTTTTCATATTCCTAATCAACCTGTTGTGCGAATCCAAACCACCAAACCACTAAAATCAGTCAATATCATTTCAAATCACAAGGCTATTCGTTTATTGAAAAACGGATGTCAAGCTTTCTTAGCTCATGTCACTGATCTAAACTAGAATACGTTAGGGTTGAATGATATTTCTGTTGTTAATGAGTTTCATGATGTATTTCCCGAAGAACTTCTCGGTTTACCCCCAGAACGTGAAGTTGAATTCTTTATTGACCTTGAACCCGGTACAAAACTCATTTCTAAAACCCCATATCGAATGGCTCCTATTGAACTTCAGGAGTTAAAGGTCCAATTACAGGAATTGTTAGACATCGGTTTTATTCGTCCTAGTACGTCTCCTTGGGGTGCTCCTGTTTTATTCGTAAAGAAGAAAGACGGGAGTATGCGACTTTGTATTGACTATCGGGAGTTGAACCATGTCACCATCAAGAATAGGTATCCGCTACCTCGTATTGATGACCTGTTCGACCAGTTGCAAGGAGCACAATTCTTTTCAAAGATCGATCTTCGTTCTGGATATCGTCAGCTGAAGATTAAAACTGAGGATATTCCGAAGACTGCCTTTAGAACTCGGTACGGGCATTATGAGTTCTTAGTCATGTCTTTTGGATTGACTAATGCTCCTGCTGCTTTCATGGATATGATGAACCGTGTATTCAAGGAGTATTTGGATCAATTCGTTGTTGTCTTTATTGATGACATCCTCATCTATTCTAAAAGCCGTGAAGATCATGAGCACCACTTGAAGTTGGTACTTCAAAAGCTTCGTGAAAACAAGCTATATGCCAAGCTGAAGAAATGCGAGTTCTGGCTTGAGGAAGTAGCATTCCTTGGGCACGTGGTATCGAAACGTGGAGTATCTGTTAACCCAACGAAGATTAAAGCAATACAAAGCTGGGAGCAACCTAAGTCGGTGACCGAAGTACGAAGCTTTTTGGGCTTAGCTGGTTATTATCGGAGGTTCGTAGAGGGATTTTCTCGAATCGCTACTACATTAACTCAGTTGACTCGTAAAGATACAAAATTCGTTTGGAGCGAGGAATGCGAGAAGAGCTTCCAAAAGCTCAAGAGAAGACTTATCTCGGCACCTGTTCTAACAATACCATCTGGTTCGGATGGATTTGTTATCTACAGCGATGCTTCGGACAAATGGTTAGTATGTGTTCTCATGCAACATGGGAAAGTCATAGCCTATGCCTCGCGACAACTCAAAGAATATAAGAGTAATTATCCTACTCATAATCTAGAGTTGGCAGCTGTCATTTTTGCGTTGAAGATCTGGAGACATTACCTGTATGGGGAGAAAGTGGAGATTTATACGAATCATAAGAGCCTTAAATATTTCTTCACTCAAAAGGAACTTAACATGCGGCAACGACGTTGGCTTGAGCTGTTGAAAGATTACGATCATACCATCCAATACCATCCTGGAAAAGTGAACGTGGTAGCTGACGCGTTGAGTAGAAGATCATATGCGGGAACGAGTGCGATGATGTCAAGTATACGCATAGAACCAGCTTTGATTGATAAAGTTAAAGCTGCTCAAGCTACGGATCCGGAGCTGATGAAGATGAAGAAGGTGCAAGAAGGTGCCATTCCAGAAGCAAGAATCGATGAAAATGGAATACTTCGAGTCAACTCCAGACTTTGTGTTCCTAACGATTCTGACTTGAAGCATAGAATCATGATGGAGGCACACAACACACCATTTGTAATCCATTCTGGGAGTACCAAAATGTATCGTGATTTTCGACATACATTTTGGTGGAGCAATATGAAAAGAGAGATCGCGGAGTTTATTTCGAGATGTTTAACGTGTCAACGTGTAAAGGCAGAGCATCAAGTGCCGAAGGGTCAATTGCAACCACTGGAGATTCCGAAATGGAAGTGGGAACACATTACGATGGATTTCGTTATGGGTCTTTCCAAGGTTTCTCAAGGTATAGATGCGATTTGGGTTATTGTTAATATATTAACCAAGTCTGCTCATTTCTTGCCAATACGAGAGACTTATTCCCTTGAACGTCTTGCTCATATGTACGTGAATGAGATTGTGAGATTACATGGCATGCCAGTATCCATAGTTTCGGATCGTGACCCCAGATTTACTTCACGATTTTGGATCAGTTTGCAGAAAGCTATGGGCACGAATTTACGATTCAGTTCGGCTTATCATCCTCAAACAGACGGACAATCAGAAAGGATTATTCAAACTCTTGAAGATCTATTGAGACTCTATGTTCTAGACTTCAAAGGGAGTTGGGATAAGTACTTACCATTGGTGGAATTCTCCTACAACAACAGTTATCAGGCAAGTATAGGCGTAGCTCCATTTGAAGCGTTGTATGGGAGAAAGTGTCGTTCTCCAATATGTTGGGATGAGGTGGGTGAAGCAATATTGTTGGGACCGGAGTTAGTACGTATAACTACGGAAAAGATCCAAATGATCTGGCAACGGATACAAACTGCACAAGATCGACAAAAGAGTTATGCGGATCTTCAGCGAAAGGACGTGGAATTTAATGTTGGGGATCATGTATTGTTACGTGTTGCTCCATGGAAAGGAGTTACGAGATTCGGGAAGAGAGGAAAGCTCAACCCACGATTCATTGGTCCATTTGAGATCCTTGACCGAGTAGGAAATGTGGCTTATAGACTTGCTTTACCTCCAAGCATGTCTCGTGTTCATAACGTTTTTTATATATCCGTACTTCGCAAATATATGAAAGACCCAAACCATATTATTGAGTTAGAACCGGATGAGATAGAACATCCCTTAACGATGCAGAGACAAGGTACCCAAATATATGAACCATGCCCTTAACGATGCAGAGACAAGGTACCCAAATCCTAAGAAGTTTACTTTCGCTTTGATAGTAGCCAATCGAAAGCTTATGCAATATTTTCAAGGTCGGGTAATAGTGGTATACATAGATTAGCCACTAAAGAAAGTGTTGGGGAATCCGGAAGTTTCAGGGAAACTTGCTGCATGGACGATGGAATTGTCTCAGTTCTTTATAGAATATTATCCACGGACATCTATTAAAGGTCAAGCCTTGGCCGATTTTGTGGTAGAATGCTCGTTCTCCAAAGCTAATGAGAGTTTGAATGAAGCGGAGGGATCTACGGAAACGGTGGCAACACTTCAACAGTCGCACAATTCTTGGACGTTATATGTTGATGGATCTTCTACTTCGGACATCAGTGGTGCTGGGATCATTCTAACGAGTCCGGAGGGATTCAAAGTACAGCAGGCTCTCAGATTTGGATTCAAGGAAACGAATAACGAGGCTGAATATGAAGCGGTGCTAGCAGGGTTGCGTCTGGCGAAGAGTCTGGATCATTTACAGTGATTCTCAACTGGTCATCAAACAAGTTTCAGGGGAGTATGAAGCTCGAGGCTTTAAAATGGTTAAGTATCTTGCGGAATTGAAAGATCGGCTTCAGTACTTCAGATCTTACGAGTTTCAAGGGGTTGGTCGAAATGATAATTCGAACGTTGATGCTTTGTCAAAGTTGGCTACAACTAAATCGAATGCTTTTGATGGATCAATTTTCTTAGAGGTTTTGAAGCAACCTAGCATCCAGCGCGGGGAAGTGATGTGTACTGAGCGATCTAATTGCTGGATGACTCCATATATAAATTATCTGGCAGAATGCGTACTACCTTCAGACCAGATGTTATCAAAAAAAGTGAAGTATAAAAGCGCAAACTTTGTGCTTATTGATGGAGACCTTTATCGAAGGGCTTATTCTTCTCCTTTACTGAAGTGTTTGGTTCCATCTGAGGCTGAGTATGTTCTTCGGGAAGTAGAGGCTTCTACACCTCAGAATATGGGCAAACTCATGCCAAATTGGGAAGGCACCTATGAAATTGTTAGTGTACCAAAGCCCGGGACTTACCAGCTGCGAACCTTAGATGGGACTGAGATTAAGAATACTTGGCATGCTGGGAGACTCCGTAAATATTTTCAATAGAGCCAGTGTCAAAGTCCGAAAGTCTGTATTTACGACAATAATTATCAATATAGAAGGTTTCTTTCTTCAACACTGATTTAGTTACAACAAGTTATAAGGTTGGATCCATTCGACTTTTTTGACAAGCGAAGAGGAATATTTTTGGGTTGAACCTGTTCGGCTCTCGGAGAGAACGAGGTTGTCAGCTTGGTATAAGGTTAAATTCCTTCGTCTCCTCATAGCGAAGCGAACTATTGTTGGTTGAACCCGTTCGGCTCTCGGAGAGAACGAGTTCACCAAGGTATAAGGTTGGATCCCTTCGACTTTTTTGACAAGCGAAAAGGAATATTTTTGGGTTGAACCTGTTCGGCTCTCGAAGAGAACGAGGTTGCCAGCTTGGTATAAGGTTGGATTCCTTTATCTCCTCGTAGCGAAGAGAACTATTGTTGGTTGAACCCGTTCGGCTCTCGGAGAGAACGAATTCACCAAGGTATAAGGTTGGATCCCTTCGACTTTTTTGACAAGCGAAGAGGAATATTTTTGGGTTGAACCTGTTCGACTCTCGGAGAGAACGAGGTTGCCAGCTTGGTATAAGGTTGGATTTCTTCGTCTCCTCGTAGCGAAGCGAACAATTGTTGGTTGAACCCGTTCGGCACTCGGAGAGAACGAGTTCACCAAGTTATAAGGTTAGATCCCTTCGACTTTTTTGACAAGCAAAAAGGAATATTTTTGGGTTGAACCTGTTCGGCTCTTAGAGAGAACGAGGTTGCCAGCTTGGTATAAGGTTGGATTCCTTCGTCTCCTCGTAGCAAAGTGAACTATTGTTTGTTGAACCCGTTCGGCTCTCGGAGAGAACGAGTTCACCAAGTTATAAGGTTGGATCCCTTCGACTTTTTTGACAA